>OY757318.1:28640049-29885845 GCA_963583905.1 Stenurella melanura | reverse complement strand
GTAATGATTATGTCAAAGTTTTTCAAGTTACGCTCCACACTGACATCGTCTGCAATAATGTGCACATATATTTTCAATTCTTGAGATAAAATAATAATAAACTAAATAAGACTATTAACGTTTTTATGGATTGATTAATTGATTGATTTGCCAGCGTAAGGTGGGCATTGCTGCCAATTCCGGGCATCCATGGAGGTTCGTTCCAACACGCAGCTTCGCAAATCTCGGATGTTTTATATACCGCCGGACCGGCTGCATACGCCGGGTTGGACATTGGACATGCTTGTTGTCAGCAGCGAGAGCCGCATGACGCATGGGGGTTAACAAAAAAGCGGATTTAAAGAAAGTGCTAAAATTATGCAGGGTGAGTCAAATTGGATGCTCACCGTTGGATCTCGGAAACCGTAAGAGACGGAGAGTTGGAGAGTGCGAGATATCACTAACTTTGTATTACAAAATGCTGTCCGAAAATGATGTAAAAACTGCAGCCTGTATTTAAAATTTTGATGTTGATCATGGTCCTAAGGCGACGTAACGTCGCCAAAAAACCTGATACTATAGGCGTGTAGAGCATCATAAAGTGCTCCAAGAAAGTATTCCTGGATTTTTTATAAGTGCAATAATAAACAAAATATTTCGAAAAATTAAAAATCCAAAATTTATATTTTTTTCCAATAACTCAAAAACCAGCCTCAGTATTTCGGATTTCTTTATGCGTGTGCTATTTTTTTGTGATCATTTTCATTATTTTATGTTACAAGAGTTACCTTAAAATACAAAAATATACAGCTTCATGCAATGTTTTTTTAATTTTTTCAATCGGAGTAGCCACACTATTTTCAATCGGTTAGGCAAATGTATTTTCGTTTAAAAAGTAAACGTGCCTTATTATTGCCCTCGAAGTCACAAGAAATGTTTACTTGAAAGTTCAAATACGAATGTTTGACCAATATATACCATGTACTCTTCAAAATGTGTTAAGCAAACACAATACCTACGTAATTCTCGTATCTATTCCATCGAGCTCCAAAAAAAATTACTAATGATTACTGTTCTAAATTTAACAGAAGCAAAATTAGTTTGCTAACGTCTGCTTCTGGCCTACTCATTAGTTTTAATTGATACATTTAAAAAAATGTTTTCCTGTCCATCTCCAAGATGTCCCACAATAACATTTAAATAACAAAAACGCGTTGTTTTTGCCCCCGATAAAATATGCTTTATATCAACAACTGAAAAGCCTGAAAACTGCCGTATCCCCACTACTTAACTTGACGCACTACGCGTACCAAGCTGAGAGGATAAAGATAGATATATAATCTTTATCCTCTCAGGTACCAAGTGTGGAAGCTTAGTTTAGCAGACCGTTCATAGATGGCAATAGCTGCTAGATACAGTGCATCGAGACTAAGCCTCCGCCAGTACATAGTAACCCAACTTTAAACGTACAGAGTGGCCCAAACAATTTAATTTCAACAGTTTTTATTTTTTCATATTATACTGCGTAATATTATGTGTGTGGTACGTTAAATTTAGAAAACGTGGAAACGCCAAAATTAGTACTTAGAAATAAATAATAATTTTTATTTCGAGTTATAGATGTTTCTGTGGTTGGCTGGTTAAAGCACCCTGTATATAAAGTGTGTTACTCATGGTCAAATATTTATTTGTATTTTTAACAGATGTTGTAGAGCACTAAACCTTGTTTAATTACGTTTTAAGTCAATTTAAGAGATTTGCTTAAATTTGTTTACTCAATATTATGTTCTTTTTATTATCTGTGATCGTTTTATTTAAGATTTTTACTAAGTTTGCCTATTAGGAATATTTATGTATTAGATACAATAAATAAATTCGTGTTATGGATACAACAAAAGATTAACAGTGTGGACATCGTCATAATGTTATCCAATATTTAAATGAAAACAAAACTTGGAAAAATTTGACTGAAAAACTGATTTATCAATAAGACTCGCTGAATTGTTTGAAATAAATACAATGGTATAAATAAGGGCATTAACGGGGTAGCTATGGGACATCGGCCTTTGCATCGATTTGATTGATTTTCACCTTAATGGTTGCTTTTTAAGCGAAATTGAAACATGCAAAATATCAGCTTCCAATTGTTGATATTTACTGAGAAAAAAATATTTTTCGAATTAAAAAAAATATATAAAAATTCTCAGGAACCGGCTGCTGCGAATTCCATGGGATTGAAATATGTTGTGGAGGTACAAAAGATCTATTTACGATATTTTCTTTGTAATTTTCACTCTACGGGAAGTCTGGGAAAAAATATCGAAAATATTTATTTTAAACATTTAAAAAATATTTTATACTCATAGGGAATTACCATTTTTTTGTCATATGTTCCTCGTATATTCCCCTATATCTCCTATATCAAACTTAAAATTGTCTGAGGGGTATAACATGTAAATATTTATAAAAGTTTTAACTAACAAACGTTTAACTGTAGTAATTATTTTATACACAAAAATACAGTGTACGTTTATTTTTAATATACTAACTTGAAAATGTATTCAAAGATATTACAGCATTTTCTGTTATGAGTAAGATTTCAAAAACACCAGATCTTATGTATGAAATCATCGAAGTACGTGACATTGAACACGCGGTCATCATCGCATACTTGTCACGACCTGTTTCATTACACACACAAACACGCTACATATTACTAGGGCATAAGTTTCAACTTGAGCTCGTTTAGAATCAGTTCGACAGTGTTTGACTATATCATATTAACAGTGGAATACCACCTTAGCTAAACTGAAGAATTAAAAAACATTTGAACTTCTGGACAATATTCTAGATAATAAAATGGTACCAGATGTGAAAACCGGACTGCATCATTTTTGTTGAACAGATTTGGGAACAAATTAGTTCCTGATGAAAATATCTCTGCTGAAATTCCTGATCGTCTGGTTGCATGAACAAACGAAAAAATACATTAGCTGCTGAAATAGAACGAAAGAGTTGGTTGAGTAACTAACTACCTTTTCAAATACTGTCCTCAACCGAGCTATTTGATTTCCCTAAAATGACCGAAATTGAACTCCAAATATTCTTCACGGGTACTTACCAAATACCAATATTGACAAGCATTATCCTATTTGGTTGAAATGAAGACGGCTCTATTGACATGTACTTTGTTAAAGACTAAGACTAAGTCTAATATTTCAAAAGTGCAAGTTCCATCACGTCACATTTAAAAAAAATATACAGTTGCTGTTTGGGGTATAACCAGGGCCGGCGATCATTCCGAACGCGCCGATACGAGCCTTTGTTATTACCAGCCCTGTTTATTAGTACCCCGGTAAATAACAGCAATTGATAATTGCATGAATGAAGAAATTATTAGATTAGTTTTAACATCTGAAAGGCCAAAAAAAAGTTTTTTTAATGATATATGAAATATAGTATTTTTCCTAAAAACTCTACTAGGTAGATATTTAATATCATATTTTGTTCACACTAAGTCATGGTAGTCCGAGAAATATAGCAATCATTGAAATTTTCCATTTTATGTAAAGCAAAATAACATTAGTTACCAACAAATAACTTGACGTAACTAACGTATTGTTTACTTTAAATTACATATTTTTGTTTTCCACGGCTAATGTGATAAATTGTCAATCTATAGTAAATTAGACAAAAAAAATTTAAGATAAATATTATGTTCTATATATCATTAAAAAGCTTTTTTATGGCCTTTCAAATGGTGTAAAAATAGATGGGGCATTCCATTTAAAAGAAAGAAAGTAAAGTTATGTATCTCCGAAATGCGACTTTTCATTGTTTTTCTGAAACTATTTTCGGAAAACGTGAATCTCTATAACTTTTTTACGTAACTCCAAAACTAAAGAAGTTAAAAGAGGTTCTGACGTTTCCGCGTTCTATACTTGTATGACTATAATAAATAACTAAAAAAGAGTGTAAAGTTGATTTCTCCTCCGGTATCCTCCTCCTTCCCCCTCTCTCAATATTTACTACTAAACTGAGCACCACACGTTAAATTGAAAAAATACCAGCTTTGAGTATAAGAGTTAAAAAGCAACTATTCAGATGTAAATCAGTCAAATTGATGCAAAGGCCGATTCCCCATAGCTACCCGGTTACAGCCTTTAAATTAAATACTTAAATTGTCTTTCATGTAGAAATTCATTTAAAGCCTTATGAAGGGCTTCTGGGCGGATAAACCCTTGATTTGAGGTAACCCCACAAGAAATAATCTAGAGTGGTTAGATCAGAAGATTTAACTGGCCACTCTATTAGTCCTCGTATACCAATGAAAAAATTTTTTTGAACATGAATAAGATTGAGAAATGTATTTATAAATCGAGCTTATATAAACAATGTTGTCCCTAACTGATGGATTGCTAGACGGGGATTAATAGAGTGGCCACCGAGATCTTCTGATCAAGATTGAATGTCCATTACTTTTGCCAAATATGTGACTCTTTATTTTCTTGCAGTCACACAACTCGCACTACGACGTGGGAAGATCCACGAAAATCTCTGGCCGCCCAGGCTGCAGCACAGCAGCATCAGAGTGCCGAACAACTCTTGACAGCACATCAACTTCCACATCCACAGTCACCTAACCCGAATAGTAAGTAGTCAAATATTTAGTTTAATATCATCATATTAATGAAATTAATATTCTAAGCCCTAAACAGTCATTTTCATTTAACTAATTGATTTTTTTCGAGAAACTTCTTTTCTGACCTTGCGAGTGATTATATGCAGTGTGTCCACGGATTGAGTTTGGAAGAGGGAAAACTATATTATTTTTAAGTTTACGAGGAAAAGTCATTATTTATAAAAACACCTGATTTTTATGAAAAGTCTGAAATTGATACTATTTTTCAAAATGTATGTACAGGGTGCTAAATATTTGAAAATACATATGCGAAAACTGTGACTCATTTGTGAATATTCTGACAAAAAAGTGACAGGTTTAAAGTTATAGTCAATTATAAAATATTGACAGCAAAATTATTTTTCTGTTATTTTTCAACAGTTTTTGTCTAATTCTTTCTTTAAACTGTCTAAATTGTTATTAAATACTATTACGTATACGTTTTAACATTCCATAAATAAAAATTTACAACAGTCAGATCGGGACTACCAGGTGGCTAAAGAATTGGACCATGTAATTTTCCTGTAACTCCACTATAGGGAATATCCTTCCCCAAACAATAACATTTAATAATAATAAACATCTTTTGTTTCTTTCTTAGCATTTCTAAGTATAAATATTTTACTATATCAAATATATTGATATGACACTGACATAACAATAAATATTGTTGATATGTACTAGAATAAATTTTAGCAAGACAATTAAAAACTGTTCACAAAAACATTAATGATTTAAAAAGAACAGAAAAGTAAATTCTTAGTTGGAAGAGCCAATTTGATTAAGATTTTATTATGGACGATTACTTTTAATCTATAACTCATTCTTTGTAGTTTTTCACATTTTGTAAATATTTGGCATCTTGTATATAAATTTTGGAAAATAGTATCGTTTCCGGATTTTTCATATAAAGCAAGTGTTTTTATAAAGAATGATTGTTCCTCGTACTTACAAATGAAAACGATTTCCCTCTTCCGAACTCAACCCGTGGATACACTGTACCTTATTGATACACAATATACAGGATTTTTCTAAATTTAGTGTGTATATATCCCCAAGCAAGAAAGAAATAGAATGGGAGAACAGAATAAAATTGCCATAATCAAGAAAGAGGGATGTGATAACCAAATATTTATTATTTTCGATTATAACTATTTCTTCTTCACAACTGCAAATGTATTTCTTAGTATTTCTTTTTTAATCGTCTTATTTATATTAGCGCCCTGGCAGAGTTTAGCCATAGCTATTCCACCACTCAACCAGAACATGTACACACAGACAACAACACAATATATTGCCATTTGCCACAACTGAGATTCGAACTCGGGAGAGATAAAAGTGACTAGCCGTGTTGTGTCACTCAACCCTGGTCTAATCCACTGATACTGTCTCGGAAACACTTTAAAAGCGGCACTAAAGTTCCGTACTCTAGCAAGACTTCGAACACGGGACACAGTGGTTTCAAGCCTAACATCATAAGCACTGAGCTGGCAAACTGTTTTAATTATGTGAATTTTTCAAACGAATTAGTTATCAAATAAAAGTTCATAATTTTATTCGATTATCCAGTTGTGGAGAAATTCTAATGACCAAAAATAATAAATAAATCCTTGTCTGCTCTGTCTTGAAGACGAGCTTAAAGTGGGCGGAAATAATGGTTAGATTATTTGCTTAAAAAGATGACCACGTATCTCGTCGATTTCTCCTACAATTCCTAAACCAATTCAAACCATTTTTTCATAGACTTTTAGAAAAGAGTTTTCCTAAGAGCCTGTAAAAAAAATGTTTGAATCTGCTGAGGGCTGTAGAAGAAATTGTCGAAAACGTGGTATTCCATGTGGCTGTTTTGTCACTCTCGCTAAATTTTCAAACACCCTGTATATTATAAAACGTTGCTACTTTGGACTAATAAAAAATCAGTTAGTTGTTTCTTGGTCTTAAGTATCTACCCTATCCTTCAACTGTAACTACTGGAATTGTCAGTAGAATTTCATAGGCAAAAAAATTCTAATTAAAATTTTTTTTCTACAGCTGCCAAAGTTAGTTCAGATGTAGATTTAGGGCCTTTACCTGAAGGATGGGAGCAGGCACAAACTCCTGAGGGGGAAATTTATTTCATTAATCATCAAACCCGTACAACTTCGTGGTTTGACCCTCGAATTCGTAAGTTAAGCCAAAACTTTCGACTAGCCATATACATTTATTAGAGCCAATAGTGTCTACACAGTGTCTCAAAAAATATCGTGCTATTTCAATCTACATAGTGAGCAGGGAGGAAAGTGCCAAATTCTAAGTATATACTACACATAAGTGTATTACTAAAAATCCCAAAAGATTTTTGTTTGTATTCAGATTACAGCGTCTTATATGATCAATAACAAAAATCTACAATACAATTTTCAAATATGTTTCCATTTTATAACTCGTTTACGGGGGGAGCGTGTTGCTCTGTCGCGTCCATCTTGCTGTTCCTTTATCTGAGCTGCAATATTCAAAACCCGAAGAATTAATGCACAGCAATTGTCCATTTTTAATTTATACACTTCACTTTTAATCCATCCCCACAAACAGAAGTCCAAAGGTGCTAGGTCTGGAGACCTTGCCAGCTAATTAATAGGACCATCGCGACCAATGCATCGTACTGGAAAAGTTCAGTTTAAATGCTTCGTGACCTGATGAGCAAAATTTGGAGGAGCTCCATCTCATTGATAGTGCATAGCATTTCTTTTGTCTAATAGTTAATTCATATAAATCATTTTTCAAAAATAACAGATAATGTTCTAATGATTCTCAAAAATGAAGGGATCAGTAAATATCAACGATACCACACCATACATTAAATAGGTTTCTGGGAAACATGAAACCATATATGGACCCAAGCGGGCAGGAGGCGGTGCACACTGCTAGATTCAGAAACAGAAAACTCAGAAGAAGAATAAATGAGGCGATGATGATAGATGAAAACTTAAAAGAAGCATCTCACAAACATCTACACGTCCCATCCTATATTATTACCCCATGCGTCGTGGCTCTTGCAGCTGGCAACAAGCATGTCCCATGTCCAGTCCAGCGTATGCAGCCAGTCCAGCGGTATATAAAAGCATCCAAGGTTTGTTCCGGCACGCAATTTGGTCGTCCGTCGGGCGGGTTGGGTAGAGCTGCCCAGTCATGACATGAATATGTAATAGACGACTGAGCGACTGCATTTACCCGTTCAGTGGAGTATTGGAGTGAACGTCCGGATCGGATGCTCGGAACCAGCAGCAATATTGACATTATACTGGCAAATCGGTCAATGTTTTCTTAATTATTTAAATGTTTTCTGAACCGCTTCTCAAGTCACCGAGGTAACTTCTTCAATATTCAGAATGATTTTGTGTTAGGTAAAGAGAAACGAGGCCCTACAGTTTATAGTAGAGTCCGAACCACAACAATCGATCAATCAGTTGTTGATTGCCATTTATCCACCTGCAAAATTGCATGCGTTTGACATGGTTTTCCGATTGTAGATGATGTACCTGTTGTAAGTGGTATGGGTATAAGCCTTGCTCACTGTTGTCTGAGGAATTACAAGTTGGCCAGCAATTCTTTACGAGCTACGGGACTCTCTGCCACTAAACCAAGAATGTTTGCCACTTTAGCTAGATCTTGCCCACAGGCATGTTCAGATGTTATGTGAGCACTGGGAAGTTTACCACTATATTACACAATATATTGAGGACCACGACAAAAACGTTTTTACCCGGGACTCTATGGTGTGGAAATTGTTGTTGATATTCTTTAACCCTGACACGAGCCTTTTCATTGCAAAACCATAAACAAACACCATATTTGCATATTCAAGATATGAGTAAGTGTGTGGCATTGCTTATCACTTTAATAAAATCGTAAACAATCAATCAGAAATGACAAATTAATGTTAGAGAATTAAGAATTGCTAGCCTGCTTGATTAAACTTATAAAAAGCGATACAAGCTGTTTGCAAAAATGTTTTTAATAAACGTTTTAGATGCCATAATTCGAAAACAAATAAATAAATGATTACAACTTTTGGGCTTTTAGCCATACTGTAGATACACTCCAGGAGCTTGGCACTTTCCATCCGACTCTCCCTATGTAATAAGTCTATAACGTTTAATTTTTTTAAATAACTGTTTCGAGTTTGTACAGGGTGCGGCAGAAAGGAAGGTGTTTTTATAGAGTTTTGTGGATAAAGTCATTCAACTCGGGGAGATATGCCATTTGATAGCCACGAAGGTTATCTGGACAAGAGAACATTGTGCATTCGCAATCGAGGAGTACTTAAAATAGTGTAAGCGCAAGATCAGTGCCTATCATTGAAAGACTGAGACGAGGTCCTGCACAGCCTAAAGGTTTCTGATTCATGGCCGAAGCAGTCGTTCTGAAATTCTGAACCCATCTGACGATTGTGTCACGTTTTGGGACCGGACCATAGTAACGGATATTCTCGACGGATACTTCTCGACTGCGAACGCACAGTGCCCTCTTGTCCAGATAACCTTTGTGATTAACAAATGGCGTATCTCCCCGAAATGAACGACTTTATCCACAACGCTCTACTCCGTTCGCGTATACCACCCGTACTTTCTGCCACACCCTGTATATATATAGGAGGTTGCAGTTGAAAAGAGACGTGTAGGATTTGTCGACAATCCCATAATTGCTACAAAAAGTAAGTAAGTACGATTTTGGAGAAAAACCGTACTATGGAAGCCATCATATAACCACCCTCAATAATGCAAGCCTATAGCTACCTTTGAGTTATGCCTATGTTGAGGTTAAACCAACACAGGCTGGTGAGAATAGTAGGAATTTAAGAAATGGGATATGGGTGGACTTGATATATTATGGGCAGTGTATAAGGTTAGATATGCTTGTGTGGGATGCCGTTTTACAACTGTTACATAAGACTTATTAATGAGTTATAAAATGATGCCTTCACCAGTGCAGCTTGATTATAACGCAGTGTGTTGTAGAGCAAAAGAAAAGCAAGCAGGGAGGATTCTTATGCAAATGAGGAAAAAGTCTTATTAAAAAAATGCATTAAGTAACATCATTAAAATTACTTAACCAGTGTTGCATGTGCAGATAACATGCTTCTTTTTTTCATTATCACCATCAATCGTCTTTATAAATTTTATGTAAAAAATGTGAAAGTATGAGAATATGAAAATAAGTTGAATAAGGAAAAGAAATCATTTGGCCCCCAGGTAAACCTCATTCGCAATTTTATATTCATCGCTGTTAGAAAAACCTGTATGAAATTGTTCTTTGACACACTGTGTAGTATACTAAGATAAAAAATTAAAATCTGCTGCCTAATCAATAACTTAAAATGTTGTAAATTGAACTTGATTATAAATTTTAATATTACTCACAATGTAAAGAACGGTTCTGGCTCCTACATTTAAATGTACAGGGCTACATATTGAAAATGATAATAATGTTGATATTTTTTGCAGCTACACATTTGCAGCAAAGGTCATCAGGAGGTACCATAGTTGGACCAACATGGCATTCGCCGACTTTGTCGTCTTCACCTTCAAAAGCACAACAAATAAGGCTGCAACAGCTGCGGATGGAGCGTGAAAGACTTAAACAAAGACAACAAGAAATTATGCGGCAACAAGATATAATGATGAGGAGTACAAGTGATTTACCGGTTATGGATCCATTCTTATCCAGTTTGACTGATCACTCCCGCCAAGAATCTGGAGATAGTGGGCTTGGTAAGCATCCTTCGTCACAAAACTTGCCCAGTTGAAACGTCAAGTGCAAAATATTTTAGAACTGCTGATATATTTTCTTAATATCAAAAAGAATCTGATATCTCAGTTTTGTTTTGACATGATATTAGAATAAAAGAATAAATATTTTACTAGTATGCTTAAAGCAAAAGCTTTTAATTGGTGTATACAGAGCTGATGATGAAAGGCATAAATTCAATAAAATATCACAGTCACTCGATATCACTTTTAGGCACCAATTTTGTTATTTTAAATGCAACAACCTATATATTTTACAGATTTAGATGAAAGATAAAAAACACATTTTTACTGACACATTTATTATGAATAGTTTCTAAAATATCTAGAAAAGACTGGCCAATTGAAAGTCGTACTTGCGCAATTACAGTCCCGTACTATCAGTTGTTTCTAAATATAGATTTATACATATTATGTTGATAAATGTTAATAATTGACAACTACACCAACAGTTTTTTAACATGAACATGAAATAACAAATTACACATTTTTTCCCCTAACTAACACCCAAAATTCAACTTTTTGTACTTCACATCTGTAATAAGGCCACAGCTTCCTAGAGCTGCGCCAAATTTCAACTTTCTACATCCAACATTCTCTGATAAAATCTCCGGTGATGAACGGACGGATAGACATTGAAGTGATTCCATAAGTGTTCTCTTTTGTCAATTTTGGTATGGAACACCAAAAACTGAAACTGTGTTTTAAAATAAATGTTCAAACTGTTGCTTGACTATAGCATTTGTGAATGTAAACAATTGTTTCTTCTGGATCTGATGAAGCAATATTCTATCTAAATGGTAGTGTCAGCTTCATAGCATTTATTACAAAACGGTGAAGTTTTGAAAGAAAACTGCTCAAAATGACTGTCACCATTTTCAATGCAAAGTTCACACCTATGGACGATAGACTGAGCAGCTACATTGCACTCTGCTGGTGTGATTTCTCGGGCTGCTTGAACAATCCGTTCCTGGAGGACAACTTCGTTCTTGACGGGCTCCACATAAACCTTGTCCTTCATTGTACCCCATGCAAAAAGTCCATAGGAGTCATGTCTGGAGAGTTCGCAGGCCAAGAACAGGTGCTCTCTTGACCAGGACCGATCAGTCTTCAGGGAAAATAGTCCTACAACCATCAGTGGACTGATGAAGTGATTTGGTTGAAAATAATTTTTCTAAAATTGAAGAAAAGCTGGATCATTTAGATGTGGGGGCTGAAAAACTGATCCGATGAGTGAGTCGTTGCACAATTTCATCCAAACGTTACACGAAAATTGATATTAATAGGTGTGAGCTTTGCATTAAAAATGGTGGCGGTCATTTCAAGCAGTTTTCGTGAATTTTCAAAACTTTACTGTTTTATAATAAATGTTATGAAACACAGTTCTCTATTTTTCCCTTTTTGCTCCAATTTGGAGGTGGTGTGTTTTTGGAGAAAGCGTTCTACGCTGACAAATTGATTCTGAACGTTTGGCAGTTTAAATCTGGCTCGCCCTTTCTTGTGTAGGTATATTTAAAAGTGTATTTTAATTTTAGGTATGGGAACGTCATACTCGATGCCTCACACACCCGAAGATTTTCTAGCAAATATGGACGACAATATGGATGTTGGTAGTGAAAGCCACACAATGGACACGCCTGATATATCGACGTTAAGTGATAATATCGATTCAACAGATGACTTAGTGCCTACCTTGCAATTGGGGGAGGAATTTCCTATATTAGATGATGTACAATCGTTAATAAACCCCCCCACTACGAAACCTGATAACGTACTCATCTGGTTGTAATTTAAGTGCCTAAAACCTGCTCACGTCTTTCTAAAATAAAAGAGGCAGTTTATTGTTGTAATTTGACCTTTATATTGTGTAAGTAAATAATATTTATTTATTGAAAACAGATAATTTTTTTTTTCTTAATAAGCTGCTCTTTGTTTGCAATATACCACTTGCATACGCTTTAAATGGCAATAAAAGTCTTTATATATTTTATAAGATGAAAATTGTTAAGTATAAATTTTTAGCATTTGTAATATTGTACTTTGTCACAGTTTATGGGAACGTTATGTTACTGTTGGGTATGTTTTCATACATATTATATAGTTTTTAATATACATTTAAGTTAGTTGTTACTTTATAATCCTATTAAATTTTCATGGTCTACATTTGATTTACCAGGTATAGAATTTTCATTTTATCTATAACTTTTTTTGGTATTATTATGAGCTCAAATATTTACAGTCATACTGCAAGAATTATTTATGATTTGATTACAAGTATAGAAAAGTTGTGGGTGAAATTTAATTTCGGTTCACCTGGTGTGTACTGAAGACAACTAACTGAAAATTAAATTTTTACTAAATATTTATTTATTGTTGTGTTCTAGCATATACGATTAAGATGACATGTATTTTATAAACTTTTATGTAAAATTTTATAACAATCCCCCACAATTACCCAATAATATATAATGAAGATTTATCATATCGTAACTTTTACAATTGCAATTTATTAAGTTTTATAATATTTTAGTAATGGTGTACTTTAACGTACCCCGATTTAATGTTTAATGTTATTCTGTAGGGTTTTGCACTACCTGTTCATAAAGTGAACAGTGGTGCGTGCAAATTTTTTGACTACTGTTTCTGATAACTTCGCGCTATCACGAAAACACGATGCTCATAAATATAACAAATCCATCCATTTTGGTGCCTTTAATTAATATTTGTACATATAATCGACAATCGTTTTGTAATGTAAGTTTAATATGTAATCTTTAATATACACTAACATATATTTACAGTGCCTTTCAGAGACGTAACTGTGTTAAGAAGTGTAGCATTAAATTTGTACCTTTCTGTAGATGCTTTAATAGCCATCACGTCACGGTTCATTTGCTGGCAAAATGTACGAACCACATATTTTTATCTTGGCCTTTGATACACCTGTCGACTAGTACCGATTTTTCACTTAATTATTAGTCTCGAGCAGTTAGTGCAACAGTCTCAAAGGCCAAGAATAACCTTAATAAAGCCGGATACGTCTTTATTTAATAATTTAATCATGTTAAGCAATTTGGAGAGTAGAATGCAAAACAGTACAAAAAGATTGATTGGTCCAATTCTAAATATGGAATTTTTTGAAGAAATTTGTTGCAAATTTGGCGCATATTTAATCATCTGCATTTCCCCACTACCCCATGTAACATCTAAATTTATACATTTTAAGCGTAAAAAAATCGTGCCAATATATTTTTAGTGTGTGTTTACACTGTCGGCCTTGGTACAAAACAAATTTATTAAGCACATTTGTTTTTACGCTTAAGATCTAGCGGTATGTTCCTGAATTTTAAACTTCAATTCTAGACTTAATACCTAGCAAATAGGTATCTTGTTTGTAGCGTAAAACTTTTATGCGAATGTATTCACGTTAAAAGACAGATTTCTTCTATATAATTAAATGCTTTATTAAATAATTATATTCCTCGTTACATAATTTAACATTATGTACAATGAAGTTTAAAATTACTGACATAACTTCCTTACATCCGTGTACATATTTTTTTTCTCAATCGATGCAACTTAAAAATGTATATTAGACATGTAATACTTTTTTGTAACCATAATAATTTTGTATGTTTTTCCAATAAACACAATGAGATTGGTATTGTATTTTGTTTTATTGTGAATTTGTATTAGAATAATTGTAAATATATATTAAAAAATCTGTCTTTTTTTGTTTTACTCACTTTTCTAAACCTGAAATAGATAGATATATAATTTTATCAGTCATAAAATGCACCGTGGTGTTTTGATACGTCAAATAGTACAATAAATACAATAAAAATAGTTTTTAAAAATTAAAAATGTTTGAATTTTCAAAATTTTTATCTCCCAGTCACTGTAATTCTACAAGGAAGGGGTTAAATCAATTTTTTCATGACATTTTTTGTTCGGAAGCTCTTGAACTACCTACTACCAGAGTTTGAAGAAAATTCCACCGACATAATTTTTCCAGTGCTAATGCTGCGGGGTCCTTATGTCCGGATTAGCCATCTTGATTTTTAAAATTTCGAAATTCGGTCTCGATAGCATTATAGGCAATTTTATGAGGAATACTTTAAAAAATAATGTTTAAGTTTCATTAATTCCAGGCTTGGGAATTGTCGTTTGATCAAAAAATGATATGTTATTCCTCTCGAGCTAATGATTAAAAGTTCTCATGGGCACAAGGTTCGAAAATGGACAGTTTTCCAGATATCGGGAGTGCAAGGTCGATTTTCCGAAGTCTTCTCGATAACATTATGGAGCCATGGTCATGTCAATCTCATCAGAATGTACACCGAGGGGTTTTTATGGTCGCAGATTCCAATTTCTGTCAAAAGTGACAGTTGGCAGCTGTCAAATGTCACTTTTGACATCGGATTTCAAATCAGCGACTGAAAAACCCCCCCGCAAATCACTAGCAAAGGCGCAACCGTGCTTTACAATATTATTGACAAGATCCCTGAAAATCGATTTTGCACACCCGATATCTGGAAAACTGTCCGTTTTCTGACCTTGTGCCCATGAGAACTTTTGATCCGGAGGTCGAGGGGAACAACATGCAGCTTTCGACTGTATAAATCACCAAATTCTAATTAGTAAGTTATATTTCTATGGTGTAAGAGGTGTTAGTCTAGATATTATTCGTTCATACCTAGAAAATTGATATCAACTAGTGGAAAGCAGTCAAAATTGAAGTGGTGAACTAAAAATAATTAGAGGCATGCCCCAAGGCTCGATACTGGGGCCACTGCCGTTTCTCATATATATAAATGATTTGCCACGTGCCATCAGTTCATCTGGTATAAATAGTACATTATACGCAGATGACGCAACACTAAGCAAAAATGTGAGCAGAGACGAAAATACTCAACAGATTATAACAATTTTAGAGAAGGCTGCTGTGAGAAGTATAGTAAATAAGTGCTGCACAGGATGACAGCTGCAAACCTATATTTAAATCTCTGAAGATAATGACAGTTTTCTCCACAATCATACAGAGCTGGGTCGTATCCGAGTATTTAGGCATATGGATACAGTATCCGGATACATATTGTGTATCCAGGGCTTGTATTCGAATCCTCCCAGGAACAAGTATCCTTTATCCGTATCCGCCACAAATTTTAAAGGGTATCCAGTATTCGAATACAATTTATGAGGCCCGGATACAAAAAGTATCCGGATACCTTGAAAAACCTACGGATACAATCAATAACGCTGACTAAGGTTAAGTGTTGAGTCCGTGACTCGTGACTGTAACCACGGCAGACCGCACCAGCGAGCGGACCGGGAACTCGACTAACTATGCGGTTCGGCGGTTGAGAGCGAGCATAATTTTGCTCTTACGCGTTGGGCGTTGGCAACATTGACTAACTAAACTAATAACTGGTAACTGTAAACCAAGAAGGATAAACAGGAGGAGTGTTCAATCTTAACACTTGTCAGACAAGGACAACAAACATTTTGTGACGTCACTGTAGACAGTATTTAACAATATGACTGAAAACAGACATAGAGACTAGTGCGAGAGAAAATATAAATGTTTTAAAAAATTTCAGTTTTGAAGTGCAGTAATCATATCTCTATGTGATAATTTGTAGATATATTGGGTGCAAACGTTTTCTTATATTCATATGTACAAATAAAGCTTTGTCTAGTTGAAAGAATATTTAAATGTGTCTACAGTGACGTCACTTTTGCGCGCTTTGTTTTAATTGGCTATCACCTTATTGAGCACTGCTTCTTGTATATCCTTCTTGACTGTAAACACTCAACCTATGCTGATGTATCCTGTATCCGGTATCCGAAAAACAGTATCCGGATACAAGTATTCGAGTACATTTTTACCATAAAAGTATCCGTATCCTGTATCCAGTATCCGAAAGCAGTAATTGTATCCAGTATCCGGTATTCGAATACTTTTTACTTGTATCCGTACCCAGCTCTGCAATCATATCAGAACCTATTATACATTCGGAAAAATATTTGTCACTATCCATCACGTTATTCTACATATGCAGATGTACATACTGCGATGCACGCAATAATATCCGGCTCGGTGCTAAGGCGTTTGGCTTGTGACCACGGAGTTCCGGGTTCGAATCCTGGCGAGGCTATGGATATTTAGTGGCGTTTTTAATGTGTTACCGAGACGGTAGCAGTGAACTAGACCGCTGTTGGGTGGCACAACATGTCTAGTCGCTGTTATCTATCCTGAGTTCGAGTCTCAGCTGCGGTAGAAGGCAGTATCGCAGGGAATGGTTGTTGTGTTGATGTCTATGTGTACTGTCCGGGTTAAGTGGTGAAATAGCATTAGCTAAAACTCCGCCAGGACGTTAATATAAATAAGACGATTAAATAAAAAAATATGAATATTGTCCCTCCATTAACCAGATTGAAATAAACTGGAAAGATCGGCATCAAATTATACAACTCCGTCTTTGGATTTGCGTAATTTATCACTGCGGAAATTTAAAAATAAATTAAGACATTTTAACAAAGCATCCACTATAAATGATTTTTTCCAAATTGAATATTACAGAAACGTCTCTGATACATAAAGACCTCACTGATCACTGATACAGATTTTATTTAAAAGTGAAAAGTTATTTTAATGTAGCTCATAGCTAATAGCAGTTAAAAAAATGTTTTGTCTTAATTTTGTACACTTGCTTTGATTTATCCATAAATGTATCATTTCGAAGGATCAATAAACATTATTATTATTATTATAACATATCAAGTCCAGCCAATTTCACCGGAGGCAACTTCCCATAAGAAATGAGCGGATTCCTTTGACACGGTGATTTATTCTCGACACTAATTAGTTTACTAATTCCCCTTAGGGTGAGGATGGTCATCAATTTGATCATTCGATCAGCAAAGTAAAGCAAAGCTGATTGCATCCGGCATTTAAATGGGTGACGAAATAT
Organism: Stenurella melanura; assembly: GCA_963583905.1. NCBI lineage: Eukaryota > Metazoa > Arthropoda > Insecta > Coleoptera > Cerambycidae > Stenurella > Stenurella melanura. The sequence continues at coordinate 29,868,425 of OY757318.1, read as the reverse complement.
CTCATTTAACAAGCGGAAGGCTATCGCTGAGACAATCCGAAGATGATGGTATGAGTTGGGGTAAGTTACGAGCCTCGGTTTAGAGTCCGTGCTAGATTGTAGATCCAGGGACAACTATGGCCTAGGTGCTCAATAAAAATTCCTTTAATAAAATAATACAGTACATTTACTTTTAAAATCCCCAAGAAGAATAAAAGACCAAAAGTAATAGCGAGAGAACACACAGTTCTGCCTTCTCGATCCCAGTCCTCACCAAATATATAAGAGTATAGGTTGTTCTGTGGTATAGGTAATGTCTGTTTCTTACACAAGGTCATTGTATATAGACTACCTAGTAGTATAATACGCGTGTATCAACTGTTGGATGCGATGTCAAGCGTCATCTACACGGACCTAATGAAAGTAATGGATTTTTAACCTATGCAGATGTGACCCCTATGCAGCCTTCATTTGAACTAGTAGTTATCGAGTCAGGAACGAATTAAGGTTTTTTCAGGTGACTGTGCGTTGTGCAAGCTAAATGAAAATGCGTAATCGGAAATTTAAAAATAACGAAAACAAATGTTACTTTGCTAAATTTAGTGATATTTAACAAAGTTACTTTTGGTTGGTTATTTTTACAACAGAATTATTTATTACATTTCTACAAATAAAAATTGTTTTATCACATCTTAAAGTTTTTAAATTTTTATGAGTAAAATATACAAGTTTTTAGAAGTTTAGTTGCATGAATTTAAAAATTTTAAGATATGTGCTAGAAATATGTTTAGTTGCAGAAATACAACGAAGAATTTGATTGTCTCAAAAGAAAGTATTTGAAAGAATTAGAATTAGGATAAACTTTACTAGTTCACGTGTACAAAAAAATACAATACCCAAAATATGTAGAACGTGTCTGTAATTTAAAGCTAACAGTAAAATAAAAGTAAAGTGATATGTATACATACATTAAAACACAAGACAGTTGTTAAAATTAAGAGAAATACAACGTTTTATTATATATAGGCACTAAGATTGAACGCTATAAGGTAAGGGGATTTTAAAGAGAAGAAAAATTTATTTTTAAAATACCCTCTATCGCGCACTGAGCGGAATTTTCGTCTGCCGGTGCAACTGGGGCATGTGAAGTACATATACTAACTACAAAGAATTTATATAAATAGAAGCAGAGATAAAGTGTAAAAGTTATACAATACTGTTGCCAACATGTCCAACATACCTTTTTCTCACCATTTCGTTCTAAGATGATACAACATTGCCTATAACGCTATCTCTGTTGCAGCCTGTCCAAGGCCGTGGTATATGAGCGTAGTAGCATAGACATATGTCTACATCTAGTTATTAATAACAGCTGTTCATGTTTACTCACCAACCTTTAAATTATTTTCATGTTTAGTGCAAATACTTTTGTACGAAAATATATAAGTATTGTAAACGATTGTTCTATTCCCTTTCCCCCTAACATTCCTGCTTGCAGATGCTCAAGTTCGCAGTACAATTTGTGGCCGGGTAGAACTCCATTTTACTAGACAATCCACTATTTATAGCAGCCTTGTAGGAGTTAAGAACAGTTGGTAGGTAGGGGTCTGGTGCACTTTAGTTCGTCGCGATTTTGAAAATTTTCTAAATGGTAATGAAGAGTATAAGATGAATAGAATATTGTCATCGGCGTCGGCGTCGCGAACAAGTTATGACTTGTCTAGCGCGCTGTGCTCATGTTTTAGTCTTCTGCCGAAACAGAAGTCATTTGAGCACAAAAAATAGTCTTCTGCCGAAGCAGAAGTCATTTGAGCACAAAAAAAGTCTATATAAGAGAACACTTTTTCTCAGCGAGCAAGTAGTGATCGATCCTTCAAGTAGTAATGTTCCAGCCTTCAGCAACTAATAGTCTTCTGCCGAAACAGAAGTCATTTGAGCACAGAAGCCAACGCCAATGCTGATGAGGTTATCCCTTCCTCTTGTGTTGTAACCAGACAGTGTGTTTTAATTGAGTTTTATTGTGTTGAGTGTCAAGTGGCAATGCATACCCGGAGTGGCAAGGCAGTAGGCACTGGGGTCGAGAGCGACGTCTCCACGTCGGCCCCCCCTCACTGCACGACGCCCCTCACAGCATCTGACCACGAAGTGCTCCGCCAACACGACGCCCTGACAAGGGGTACGGGGGTCACGCCCGACGTCTCCACGACGGTGGCCCCACACTGCACAGCAAGCAACACAGCAACCCGGCTCGGCGAGGTAAGCATGTCCTCTGATTTCTCCACAGGCACAAGTGCTACGCATGGCGTCGCGACGACGGCGCCCCACTACTGTGCGTCGCCGGGCTCCGCGCCTAGGCATAGCGAGGCAGGACTCGCCACCAACATAGGACACGACACTGGGGTCACGCACGACGTCATCACGACGGTGCCCCCTCGCTGCATGGCACGCAGCGCAGCCACCTGGCATGGAACCCAGGCAACAAATATGGAATGGAGTAGCAACGATTCCCAGGCGATGCCCCCTTACTGCATGGAGCGCAACGCAGCATCGTGGCACGAAAACTCGGCGATGGAACAGGGATTAGATGGTGATGATGACATGGTGATGCCCCCTCGCTGTATGGTGGACCCAACAGCATCCCGGGCCAACGACGATTCCTCGACGCTGGGAGATCGCCGCTTCGCTGGATTCGCTTCCACACATGGGGAAGCCTCCCACTCAGGCTCAGGGCTGCCCAGCGGTCAGTACACCATCGCTGCCACACCCGACTGGCCCCAACTCTTCAGCGACGCCTCGCTGACACCTCGCCGCCAGCTGGCCACCCCTCACTGCATGGTACCACCAACAGCAACCAGCCCAAGTCCAAGCACGCCGCCCAACGCACAGTACTTCGTCACGCCTACCTCGTCGGCCGGCGCCTACAACGTCACCCCGCCGTACCAGACGGCAAGACCTAGTGCTACGCCCCAAAGACAAATAGTGCTCCAAAACAAAACGACTGGAACGATCCCAGTCCCCTCTGCCGCCATAACGGACCAACCCCAACCGAGCTTGGGACTACCCAGCTATGAACAATTAGCGCAACTCCTGGCTCTGACCACTTCAAACCTAGCCTCCATTACCCGGCAGCAAGAAAATTGCCGGCCACCCATTACTGCACGTAACGAATCACAGCCGTACGCCACGGAAAAGGCTTACTTACGTGGACAATATATTTAAAAAAAAAATTGTTGGATGAACCATAAATTTAAGAGAGAAAAAAACCCCGAGAGAGGCAATACAAAATCGCGCAACAATCTATATTCATAGCAAATATCGGAAATATTTCGAACGATTTATCTGCGGCGGTAATAGTGCCTGCAGCGCAAACCCCGAGAGAGGCAATACAAAATCGCGCAACAATCTATATTCATAGCAAATGTCGAAAATATTTCGAACGATTTATCTGCGGCGGTAATAGTGCCTGCAGCGCAAATAAATATGAACAATTAGATATCCCAATAAAAACGTACTAACCTATCCTAAAGAAATCACAGAAAAGAATGAAATTAATTTCAAATTATTTAGTCAAAGAAGGCGGGGGGACACCCCCCGCACCCCCCCCGTTCTTTATTAAAAAAAAGGAAGAAAAATATAATTTAAAAGGTATATTTCTCTGAAATATGTAAATATCCGAACAAATACAATCTAAGTAATCCTTGCAAATGTCAAGATAGAAATAACGACAATATCCGAAATAACCAACGAACATTTCCGAACTGGTGCAATCTGTTACAATTTACAATGTCAAATGTCAACATGGAAGTCGTATTCAACATATAAAAACATTGTGAAAATATAAAAAAAAATTTGTATATTTCAACCATTAATTGTGATCCTCATCCTCACCTAAATAGACTCGTAAGTGAAGTTGTACTTCATTGTTATGGAATTGAAGTGAAAACAACAAATACCTTATTACGAACTAAAGTGCACCTGAGCCTATAAGGGTACCAATAAGGGGTCATTTACTTAAAATCCTAAGAAATGAACTGCCGCATAATTTCCTATAAATTACTTCCTTTTTTTCTGATTCGTAAGGAATGTAAACAAATTTCTGAATCGGCTTATTAAATGAAACAACCTCTACTTAATTCGACTCTAGTACACATTCTTTTCCGAATCCATGGCCCCTTCAAATTAATTGTATTGCTGTAGTTTGATGGTAAATAAAAGTGTTAATTTTAGGAAAATAAATATGTAGGTATACAGCTTAGAATAGGTTGACAACCGATACATATTTTGTCTTTAAATTGTCGTCGCTTATTTATAGAAACAGCATATAAACGTTATTTGATGCAATTTTAAGTCATATTTTAGCTCCTAATCACTTGAAAATTGTTTATTTAGAGATCAAAATGCTTCGCAAATTGAGTGAATAAGGTTATATTTACATTTATTTGCCACGTCAAAATGACGGTGGTTGCAACAAAGATGGGGTTATGGTAATTTTGGTCATAAAGGAAGAGATGATTATAAAATGTAATGTCTAAACTAGGTATGTTGTCAACACAGTTGTAAATGTGTATCTGCTTCTATTTATATAAATTCTTTGACTAACTACCTATGGGGAAAGATATCGATAAACATTCGTTTAAAAAAATATCCCCCCCTCTCCATATTCTCCCACCATACCAAAAATTTTCAGAGAAAAAAATGTTTGTAGTTATATGCTCTTTTCGATTACCAAGTGGCAGACAGTAACTTTTCGTCGTGAATTTTGCACGCCATTTCCCTAACTACTTACCCTATTTCATGTTTTCACTCAAAACAAAGTAAAGCAAATATAAAATGTACTCATATTATGCACCACGCTAAAATAATGCTGATAATAATTATAAGGAACACAATAAACACCAGAAATATAAATCACTGAGACCGAAACCATACTTGACAAGAACATTTCCAAAATGCATGTATCTATCTATATTCAATTTACCAAACTTGAGTATTTTATATTATACCAATAAACTACAGTAAACCGATTATCCGATGACAACAATTCTAATTGGTGGGCGGCACATCAAAGGATTCAAGTAGCTAGAAATTTACTACACATTTTATTACGTTCAAGGACATATTTACAACCGAGACAAAACTTTGATGTGTTCCCATAATTTTGATAAAAGTTTCTTATTTAATTCAAAATTAATAATGTGGTTACATTTTAAAATAATACTAGGTACTTAATTTTAAAATTTATACAATATATCCCTATATATTAGCTGATGTACACGGCATGGATTATGCTCACCTCCATTTTCGAATTTACCTAACCAAATTCTAGCTGTATTTTACACGCAATTAGGTAATATTTATAATTATAATTTCCAACATAAGTATATCTTATACCTACTAATGAATTTTTTTTTGCATGTGGCAACACGGACATATAATTCGTACAAATATTGAAACTTGCTAATAAAATCGAATCGAATCAGTTCAAAAACTACACAAATTTAACTAAATTTGAGAAAAATTGATCATTAAATAGAAAGTCGAAACACGAAAATATTAACACAGGCACCTAATTTTGCATATGGAATATTATTATTACTCAAATGAATGGACGGAGAATGAAACTAAATGCGGACCTGTGTATTTTCAGATTCGTGAACGTCAAGACCAGAGATTTCAACCAATAATAATCATTTCATTCTACCAATTAAATCGCTGGCATCCCTCGATCCTAATGCCATCTACATTTAGTGTCCTTTCACATCCAACGAAATCTCCATAAGGTTATACTACTAGGTAGTCTATATACAATGACAAGGTTGTTGCATAAAACTATAGAATGCTGTATATTAATTTTCATTTTACATCAACTTCAAGTTGTACAAAAGATAACTAACTGTTGGTACTCTTTTTAATGTAACAGGTTTCGTAATAATTTCTATGCCCATTGTAAACTACTCATTAAGAGATGGCGCTGTCAGCAATGAAATTACAGATTTAAATTAATTTGTAATAAGTACAGAATAAAAATGTTAGATGATATTATGTGCAATCGATCAACCAAAAATTCAAGAGTGAAAATTATAAAAACTTTTCAAAAATGTTGTATTTTTGGGCTATAGGACTAATAATTCCAATTCTTTATTGGTGTTAAGATACACAAAGTGTTTACACACGTCAACATACAATAAGTTAAAATATAAAGCATTAAATCTATAAAACATATATAATTGTGAAAATTTCAATATTGACTAATTTTATACCTATTTTTGTACATGTGTTTTAAACTTTACCGTTTAACAGTGATAAATTACCAGTCTTTCGTATACTATGTGCCCTTATTCTTATACATTTAATAAAAACGTGGGGAAAGTTTCTATACAATTTCTAATCTATGGGGCTATTCGGTCATTTGATTTTGGGAGTAATCCCGGGGTTTGAAATTTGATTCCAAAGTCCCGAAAGCATTCTTCGTCCTCGGGACTTGGAAACCTTACAATACAAATAATAATGTATGTAAAGGACCAATAATGTAATTATCAACGATTCCACACTACACATTAACTGAAAAACAATGCTGGAAATTGTTGCATGTGGATTTTCGTTAGACCATCGACACCCATCGATGAGAGTTATGTATATTGTTGATGACTTCATGAGTGAATGTAGCTTCATCGATAAAAGGTATAGAAGGAACCGTAATGATTAGCATTTATCTACCTGTAAAATTGCATGCGTCTAACATGATCTCCAAGTTGCAGACTCTGAACCAGCTGTAAGTGGTATAGGTATAAGCCCTGCTCATATAGTGTGTAAATCACTCTTATCTGAAGAATTTCAAGTTGGATGGCAACTCTTCGTGACCTTTTTTTTGGGGGGGGATCCTTCATGGACACCAAGTGCTGAGTATCAAATGTGCTGGGTAGTGTCGGACTCCTACTGACTAAACCCCCCCCCCCCCCCTTTTCAGTGTTTCCATGTACCCTGGAACTGCTTTTGCTTAACTTCGGGGTACTGGTCATTCCTCTAGTGGTGTTGATAGTGGTCCTACGGTCTCAGATATAGTTCGTTCTCCTCCTCCTCTTTCGTCTTCATGACGCTTCTCCAAGCACTTGTGACCTTCCTCCACCTCTCTTCCGATTGTCCGACTTTCCCCAGGAAATTGTCTGGTGTTACATCCTCCACCGTCAGCCTCTCTCTCCTCCATTGGTGACAATGAAATAACGTGTGCCTCTCATCGTCTGTCTCCCTGCAGTAGACACATTCTTGGGTCGCCGCTTTGCCTATGTCAAATAGATACTCGGCGAAACTGCTGTGTCCCGTCAGCACCTGGGTAACTCTTCGTGACCTAGTATCAGTGCTCTGTTCCACTAAATCAAGAATGTTTTTCATTTCATCTATATTGTCACATGTCGAAAATTAATAACTATTTCCTATAAATAAATACAAGAATAGAAAACCTAAATTAAAGAATTTCCAAATTTAAATCTATAATAAATGAACTAAATTTAATGTCATTTATTTTTCAATCTATAAAACGTATACTATTAAAGCATTTCCAGCATAAAAGATGTAGATTGTCATACAATCACGAAGCCATAAGTTTCCGAGTGCTCTACCTACGTAGGGAATGTGCTAATCAAACATTTATCAATAATATAAATAGCCCAGAATGAATGGGCAGTGGCACAGCTAGTGGCAGTCCATTCTGGGGATCCATCTTTTCCCAACATGTTCTTATGGTAAGAATAGTTTATTTATTGTTTAATTTATATTTTGCACATTTCTGCCTTTGTTGTTTGGCTGCAACCATTTATTATTTGATTAATAAATATTATTCTCTATTTAATTGTGTTTGATAATTTTCAACCAGGAAAGCCTCTTGCAGGCCAAGTGGTCCCTTATTGTGGCCATCATAGATTGGCGGTCACGACAATATTTTGTCCACAGGCATGTTTAGATGTTATATGCGTATTGGGAAGTTTACTACTAATACACAACATGTTGAAGACCGTGACAAAAACGTTTCTACTCGCAACTGTACGTCATGAAAATTGCGGATATTCTTCAACCGCAAGTGATGGTGGGATGTAACATACCATGGTCGAAAGGTCGTGAATGTGTGTTAGTTCATTGTTACATCCCCTAATACCTTCTCTCCGAATGAGTATTTATAATAAACTGACTATATTAACTTTGGATATTAGGGAATTCCCTAGAAAAGCTACAGGGCAAGATATAATGTGTCCTACTTGCATAAGAATCTTTCCACGTTGACAGAGCCAACCCTGATTTTGACGTCACAGAGATAAAATTTCCGAGCTGTTTATAAATGTAATTCAATAATAATGCAAACACCTAACATATTTTAATACTACAAAAATGTCAAGAACAATACAATAACCATTAAGAAAAACCGTATTTATTTACAGAGCAAATCAGGAATGAGATGGTATACTCCTATACAAAGGAATTCTCTTTACAACTGTAAATTGTAATAAAAGAAAACGGTTAATTGAGAATTTTATTTGGGATCATCAAAAAATATGATTACATTCCTACTTAAATCTACTACTACTTAGTCTACTAAAGGCACAGCAAGCGTACTTATCGTACAGAGGTTAAATCTAGGAGTTATATAATAATTATAGTGAAATGACTGTACAAAATAACATGGGTAAAAGCTCATATTAAAATCAAATTATTTTTTAAATATTTTAACCATGTAATAATTAAAAATGTATTATCAAATTATCACTTTGAACATCTTGTCTGTGTCTATAAATATTTGACGCAATTTTCTTAGACAGAAATTAGAATACTTAAAAACAAATAGAAAATTATATTCAACCCATTTAAGTACAATAAATTAGGAACAAGTGAATGTCCAAATTATTATGGCCCAAAAAGTGTTACTATACAGAGTACTTTAGCAAATTACAACAAAATATATAAATATTCGAGGAATTAAACGATATTTGAGAAAATTACAAGCTTTATTGTTTGATGATCAACAATCAGAAAACTGTACTTCAGATGTCCATAGAAAACTACTCCTTGTAATTAGAATATGACAGAGCTTTTAAAATTTGGATAAATATAAGCTCTCAAATGACTAGAATAGGAAACCATGCCTTACTGCAAATGTGGAAAAAACTAACACGTACAATTGAGATCAACATAAGCAATTTCATACACTTAAACTTTTACTTTAAGTCATATTTTGCTGAAACACCCTGTAATAAGCAAAAATAAAATGGCAAGTTGAAATCAAACTATAACACAAAACCTTTTTGAGCACCATAAATTTGCAGATTGTAAATTTTAAAAGTTTTGTGATCTTTTACGTTTTGTGTCCATCGCATCCAAAATGGGTTGTCTTTTAATTTGGTACCTTCTTCGAAGTTCGTCTATCTCTCTCTCCATATCTGAATCCAGAGTATTCATCCTTTGCTGCAACTCCTCGTAACTCAAATACTTCAACTGAAAATAAAGTATTCCTAAGGTACTCATACACAGAACGAAACCCAAGTAGCACAGCTAAATAATAGCTGTGGAAACTTGTTTAGCTGTAATTTGGCTTCAAAAACTCAGAGCCTTCTATTCCAAATATTGTTACTGCTATTGAGACCAGCACTGGGATATGCACAATGTGCAGCCGCTACTGTAACTAAACAAGATGGCGGCTAGCTCAGAACATTTATCGTTGTAAGCATAGTAAACAAAGAGATTTAAAGGAGTTTTTCCGACTAAAAGTGCATTCCAGTCAATAAATTGAGAGAATGTTTAACCAATGTAATGTTTTCATTGTGTTTTAAGAGATTAAAATGGATACCACTAGAAAGGAGAAAGAGAGGAAGGCTTAGGAGGAGCTGGAGAGATGGCTTCGATGGGGTGATGGAAGCAAGGAATTTATCAGAGGAAGAATGTCAACAGGAAAATATGGAAACTGGGGATGGAAGGCGGCACCAGCTATAGAAAATCCGCATATATACATATAAAAATGAAATTTTCGTCTAAAAGTTATGCATACAGTTGAAAAGCAATATGCTGTTGTGTTCCCAAATTATGCTTTCATAATTTCGAAAATATTTATTTGACAATGATGAGGTTTCTAATAAGAGATATCCTTCATAGGATTTGGCAAACAGCAGAAAAAGTTATCTGGTAATGCTAGCAATTGCTAGAATATGTCTTATATACAGAATGAAGGTTATCCAAAGAATGCAAAGATTGGAAATTAATATTTTTATACATAGACTTTCTTTTTATTTTTCGCAAACTTTTTCTGCTATTTGCCAAATCCTATAAACAATCTGTTTTATTACAATTATAATCAAACAAAAAATAATTCATATTTAAATCCTTTAAGTTTGTTTTTTACATTTCAAAGATATCTTTTTCATTTTGTTTTTGGTTAACGGGAACAAAGTGTACCCCACGCCTCTTTTTAAAGCTAAAATAAACTGTAATTCGAATTTATATTTGCAACGAATAAGTTTGTTAGTTAGGGTAAAATTAATTTTAAAACAATTAATTATTTTCAAACGTATTACAGCTGTTACTGTAATCGATTTTATTATGTATACCATCGTTTCTATAGAAAGTTTTTACACCTTACTCAATAACTATGACACTTTTTATCGTCCTTTCTTGGGCAATAATTACATTGGCCAAATACTCTCCCAGAACTAGGGGCCTTGGAAGTTATTTCCTCTGGAAACACGGCGCATATATAATCTGTATGAGATTGTGCATTATGAGTTATTTATCGTACGACTATTTCTTACCCCAACCGGCGAACAAAGCGTACCCCGTCAAGGTTATCTCTATTTCCAAGGGGGTACAAAGTGTACCCTATCAACAAAACATTTTCGTAGTCAGATAATTAGAAAATAATTATTTGTTATGATTTTATAATTTTTAAGAATATTTTTTACAACTTATGTTGAAAGGATTATATTGTTAAAAAAATATTGTTCAAATTGCATGCAATTTTGTACAAATGGGGTACAAAATGTGCCCCATTGGTACGACCAAGGTTAAAGATGTCAAGTGCTCAGAAATATAGACATAAACAAAACAATTTGATTTTTTCTGCACTTTTCTCACTTGCACCACACAGTATCAACAGTTATAAAGAAAAAAATTTGTAAATTGCTGACCTTCTCTTATGTTTTGGGACATAGGATTGCACTGCACATAGCTCATAATTTTAAAGAGCATTCGGGCCATTTTACGAATAAATTTGCTGATTTAATTTTAGAGAAAACCACGATTATCTATTCAAAACAGTGTGCTTGTAAACAAATGTAAATGTAAAAACCATATGTCATTATTATTTGAATGTCTGAACCTCATACAGCTCATGTAATGGCTCGATAGTAACTGTAATAAATAGTTGGGACTCTTATTGGTTCCACTGTATATTTCACTACCGGGTTGCTGTCAACTGGCTTGCTCATGGAAAACGTAGTTAGCACAGGATTAACTGATCATATAAAAAGCGAGGACATTTTACCTATACAACAATCAGGGTTTAGAAAGCAGAAAACAGGATATTAAAAATTTTTAATATCCTGTTTTGGTAATCCCTTGATAGTTATAACACGAGTATTTGCTTACATATTTCAGTTGATTGTGAACTTTAGAAGAAGCTGCACCGAGAGACATAGATGTCGAAATACGTGTCTGTGGATGTTCCAAAGTTTTGTGTTACTGCTATATCGGTAAGTGCTTTTGTTTTGATTGTATTTGGGTTTCATTGAGCAGGATAATTTAAATTAAAAATAACATTATGATAACAGTTGTACTGTACATAATGGGCATATTTTCTTTCTTATAATTGTATAAGAAGGATATGTGGTTTAAACTTATCTGTGATAATTATTTTGTAAAAGTATAATACTAGTGTTTTCTGGTAATATATTTATTCATTTGTTTCTATTGATAATTCAAGTGTTACATTCCTGGTGCTTCTGGACAACAGCAAAGCCTTTGATTTAATTAATCATGATTTACTGGCGAAATTACATTATTATAAAATAAATTTGCAGCTCTTGAACTGGTTTAAATGATATTCGTCGAATCGCTCACAAGTAGTTAAAATTGACAATGTATCTTCTTCTGCACAAGGTCCATGTGGTGTTCCCCAAGGAAGCATTCTGGGCCCTTTAATGTTTACAATCTTTACAGCCGATCTTCCAGCAATACTACTCGTCAGCTGTAGGATTCATCTTTACGCTGATAACACACAAATCTATATATCATGTGATCCTTCATGCAGTAGTGAGACAGTATCTGAATTAACTGTAGCTTTGACATCTATAGCCAAGTAGTCCAGTGACAATGGATTAATAATTAATCCTCTGAAATCAACAGCGTTGTGTGTTGGAACTAGTGCCATGTGTAATAAAGCCCTTCAGAATTTAAACAATGACATAGTTCTGAACCAAAATGTGATAGATATAACAGACAGTGCTAAAAATTTAGGGGTATTTGATGATCAATTGTGTTTTGAAAAGCATGTCATTGCAAAGTGTCAGCAATCTTATGCCAAATTCCGAACTCTTTATAAATTTAAATATATTTTTTGCCATCAGAAATTAAATGGAAACTTCTCAATTTCGTAATTTTGAGTAATTTTGACCATTGTAGTAGCTTACTACTGGTATTTGACGAAATCATTTCAAAATAAAATACAAGTTTTGCAAAATAGTTGCTTATGATATGTGTATAACATCAACAAGCGACATCATATTACACCATATTTTAATAACCACGATTTATTAAAAATTGATTATTGTTGTTATCCTGTCTGCTTTTTAATATTGTAAATCAGTACACACCAGCATATTTATATAACCTGCTTGAACACAGATCACAAGCTTATGATGTAAATATCAGAACCTCTGACACATATAGTATATCCCTACGCATCATACTAAAAAATACGAGTCATGTTTTTCTTATTTGGCACCTAAGCTACTGAACCAATTTCATGATATTTTTGTTTCTAGTCCATGTCCCAATTTAAATGTAAGATAAAACAAAAACTTTTAATGAAACAGAGTGTTACGTAGTCAACTGTATTTAATTATTCATGTTTTTTATATTGTGCTTTTTTGTTTTTTCTTTTACCTCTATGTACACGTTTTTAACATTTAGGTGTTACTCTAGTTTTAGGTTATAGGGGAAGCTGAAAACTGTTAGTAGCAATGCCTTCTCCTTTTGATTGTATATTGTATATGAATAAATTTTATTATTATTATTATTAAACTGGTATGTAAATTAGTAAACAAAGCAATTTAGCTTTAAATATTTTATTAGGCCACGGGCTTTTTTCGTTTTCACAATAAGCCCATTTGAATTTTCTCTTATTACATATTCTGTAAAAGCTAGACAAGTATATATATTTGTTTGCCATTTAATATACGTGCATATTGTTTGTTCTCTACCTTAAACATTTTTATAGTTGTGTATTATCTAAGTGTGTGTATTATTATATACATATAACAATTTATATATTTTATACATGTACTTTCTTTGACTTATCCTATATCGTATATCGTGTACGAAGGCATTAATAAATTATTATTATTATTAGGTTTGTTTCTAGAAGTGGTTAGGACTATTTGCAAACCGTCAGAAGTTTGCGGATAAAAGAACTTGTGACAATGCAGAGTAAAGTATTTTAATTTGCTGTAATAAATATTATAACTATTACCTATTATTAAGATTCTGTACTAAATACATGGATACATATGTGACAATACCAAATAATATATTTTTTGTTTGATAAAGAGGCAAGTAAATATTGAACCTAAAGTTTGTTTAAAATTCAGTCAATGTAGTAAGTATGCCAATTAAAAACAACTCGTACAAGAAATCAAATACAAAACAGAAACAAGCCAACCAGCTTGGAAATCGTGAATTTTGGGAGCGCGGGGGCTTGATAATCAAGAAATCGGCAAGCGTCAGCGTATATCCGAAAACGAAAAAAAAAAAAAAAGTGACATTTGTAACTTAGAATTTATATTTTTTTAAATTTAATTTTATTCCATTTTATTGATATAAATATTTTGGGTGTAATGGCCGAATAACTTTGGAAAGACTGTATAAAAACATCTGATATTTCAAAGCATCGATTGCCACCAGCACAAATTAGATCAGTTAAATCTTTTTCAAGAAATACTAAAATTCATTTTTTGTAGTCATCTTTCTGTTTAAACAAAACAATGGCTGGACCGAATTTGATGAAGTTTCTTTCAGATCATACTGATATTGATACGCTTCGAAGGCACCACAATGAAGTCGATATCATTTTTTATTGGTGAGATTTCTTTTCTTTTCAAAAATAGTTGAAAAATACTGTAGTGACCTTGAAACTTAAAAATATATAACTCCTTGTGAATTCTTAATAATTTTACGCACGAAAGGGCTCTGGTGAACTAAGCACATGTAAACAGCGCAAATAATTCCTCAGAGTTCGGTGGACAGACTTCAGTCATATAAATGCCACCAAAAGGCTGTAGCATTTTCAAAGTAAGAAAATGTTGTACCAATTTGATTGTCACAGCGCTGCCACAACGTTACTATACAGTTACTGCCGTTGCTGTTATAGCTAAATAGCTGCTGGTACTTGTTGGTGCAATATTGTTGCAGCATTTTTACAGGTTCCTGTGCTACTTGGGAAACAGGGGACTTGAAAAAAATTGGTTGGATACTTACAAATTCAAAATCCCCATCTGAAAATGGTCTATGGAACTGCTGAGGTTTCTGTTCCTGAGGTTGAGCTTGTTGTGGGGAAGGAACTTGATTTAACTGCAACTGGAAGTGGCTCTGATAACGTTGCTGTTCTTCAGCTGTCATTTCTGAGCCATCTAAAGTTGGAGGACTCGGGACACCATTTCCTTGCTATTAAAAAACAATAATACAAGCATTAATTCAATTCATACATATCATTCTTCTGTATATACACGATTCATTAGTTTAAATATACCTGAACTTCTGCCTCCTTTTTATCAAAGTGGTCCAAGAACATTGGTCTGTATTTTTTGCCGCCTTGCGCTGATCCTGTGTCATGTCCTAGAAAATAAACGGTATAATAATTTTAATTATTTAAAAAAATCTTTATATATTCGTACTTTTCATTGTCTGATCATCTACATCGCTATTTATAACCATAGTGCCTAACTCGGATACTAATTCTACTAATGTACCACTAGGTGACATTGACACTAAAATGCCATCTTTATTAGGCACTAAAGTACCATCATCTGTGCATTGGACCATAGTTTGGTTTCCTAAAACTACTTCATCATCCTAAAAATATAACATCATGTACATTTTATAATAATTATAAAAAATATCGGTGTACTTACAGATTCTTCTGTAATATTTTGCTTCAACCCAGGCACATTGGCCGCTGAATTAATATTCCTATAACTTTGATTTTCTCTAATTTCATGAGCATCTTGGATCATATTGCTCAAAATATTTGGAGCTTTGGCATTTCCTATAATAAAATATATTATTTTATAATGGTACATCAATTATTTAAATTAAAATCTATTTGGAAATGAAAAAGAGTAATAAAACTAAGCCACGGGCTTGGTACTATATCCTTTCATATTTATAGATATTTATAAGATGAAATCGTTAGATTAAATAAGTCTGATTCTAACAAATTTAAATTAAAATTAGGCTGACCACATGTTGAGAAACTTAACAATAAGTATATGCGGAATTAAGATTTGAATGCATTAAACAGTCGATTAATGTAGGTCTACACGGTAGATTATTTCGAGAAGACAACACAGATTGTACTAAATCATTCCAGTCCTAGAGTGGAACTTGAGTAGACACCCTAGTGCGGTGGAGTAAGTGTAATTCGACATTATCTTTAAGTACCTGTGCACCAGTGGATACACCAAATGTGAGAGTGAAAATGGCAAGCTTCTTAAATTATTTCTTGCTATACATGTGAAAATATGTGCACTATCTCAGAATGAGAAATTAATCATATTAAACATATATGATGTCCTAAAACATGACATTGTTGAAAGTGTTTCAAGATGGGATTGGGAAGTCGACTATTTACAGACTTTGAAAAGAAAGAAAAAATGAATGCGAGACTGTGTATCTCCAAAATTATCTACAACGAGGTCAAAAATCGTTATTGAGGAATATCTCCAAAGTGTCATTTATTTTCAAAAAGCAATTCCAACATTGAACAAAATTTTATGCGAACTTTCAGAAGTCAACGATTTACCACAAATCAGTAGAAACAAACTCTGGGAAGTTCTATGAGAGCTGAATTTTTGCATGGAAAAGCATATCAGAAAGTCAATACTTACCAATAAAGGGGAGAATATTTATTATCTGGACGAAACTTGGGTAAACGAGGGATATACTGTGACAAAAATATGGCAAGATAAAAATGTGAAAAGTTCCCGGCAAGCATTTCTGGATGAACTCTCAACAGGGTTCAAGGCACTTTCAGAAAAAAGGAAGCAATTAATAGTCACACATATTGGTAATGCCAAAAGTTTTGTGGATGTGGGTTTACCCTCATATGAATCCAAAAATACAAGTGATTATCACAAAGATATGAACGCACATGTTTTAGATGAGTATTTTAAACAAACATTGGATCTTATTCCTTCGGTATCGGTAGCTGTAATGGATAATGCTACTTACCACTTCAGGCAGATTGAGTGACTCCCTATGACTGCCTTGTGGAAAGTCGATATAATTCAATGGTTATCAAACAAAAAACTGTTTTTCAAATGGATATGGTGAAACAGAAACTTCAATCTTAATAAAGGGCCCAAAAAATACGTTATTGATGAAATGGCAAAGATTCGTCAAATAACTGTACTACCGTTGCCATTCTACCACTGTGAACTTAACCCCATCGAATTGGTATGGGCTCACGCAAATGATTTCAACGTTCTGTTGATCAGTTGATTTTTTGGTACGAGTGACTGCGCATAAGTGGCACAGATGTATAAATCACGTACTAAAAGAAGAGGCAAAAATGTGGGAACTCGACAATTGTATTGATACCACTATAAAACTTCTCATTATTAATATAAGAGCAGTAGATTGTTCGTCAGAATATTCAGAGGAGGAATTTTAAAATATTTTGCTAGATATATTTCGTATTTATATAACACTACATTGAATTTATATATTTTAGAATTATAGATACCGCGTTCTATTCTTTAGATTCACCCTTTAAATAATTCACTAATATAAACTGTGATTTGTTAGGACATAGTTTGAGCCCACATTAAAGTTAATGTACAAATAAATGATTACACATACATTTTTGGTTCTTTGTTAATCTGAAACAGAAGATTACTATGATACAGTACTCGATAATGGTGTCAAACATAGCACTAAAACGTCGCTAATCTTTTCACAAAATGAACATATTTACATTAATGAAACCGTCCATAATTTAAGAGAAAAACATGTTTTTCTTGGTACCTACTTTGTGGACTAAGATCTTTCAAAATGAATCTATTTTTATATGAAATAAATGTCTGTTGTTTTATTTATCTAAATATTTCCATAATAATAATAATACATTTTATTAAACTACGAAAAACCCCTTAAACCTGGCTATGATGTTTCATTTCGCAAATGATAACTTATTACGAGAAAGATAAACCGAGAGAACGCAGCGGAAAAGAGGACAGATCGCTAGAGATCGAAACAAATTATAGTAGGGTTAAATTACGAGATGTCCATGTCTGCCAGTGATACTAAAATATATAACAATCCACTAACTTACCACCAGAGATAGTTGTTGACTTACAAAGAGTCGAAGAATGGCTCTAAACAAAAACAAATGCCCTCTTACTCATGTGGGCTCAAATAACCCCGTCATCAGTTTTTATTAAATAACACACCAATTAAAAATGTAGACCTAGGAAACACCATAAGTCAAGACCTCCAAAATGGGCACCTCATATAGGCAAAAACATAAAAAAAGGCAAACTCAGTCACCTATATGGTTTCTTGAGCTTTTAGGAACATCTCACCAGAACTCCTTGAAAAAATATATAAAATCTACATGCTTGAATATGTAGGTAGCACCAGCATGGAACGAATATTTCATAAAAGTCATTCATGCACTAGAACAACCCAGAGACGGATTACCAAACTTTCTCCTACAATTTGTCATCTGAACAGTGCCTCACAAAATTGCACTTGACGGTTGCACTTGACGGTTGTCAAGTGCAATTTTGTGAGGCACTGTTCAGATGACAAATTGTAGGAGAAAGTTTGGTAATCCGTCTCTGGGTTGTTCTAGTGCATGAATGACTTTTATGAAATATTCGTTCCATGCTGGTGCTACATATTCAAGCATGTAGATTTTATATATTTTTTCAAGGAGTTCTGGTGAGATGTTCCTAAAAGCTCAAGAAACCATATAGGTGACTAAGTTTGCCTTTTGTAGGTTTCTATTAGGTCACCACGAAGCCTACTATCTATTAGGGTTAATAGATAGTAGGCTTCGTGGTGACCTAATAGAAACCTACAAAATACTTCATGGACAATATTTAATCGATCTACAAATTTTCTCCCTATGCACGGATAGAAAACTAAGGGGACACAGCTATAAACTAGTTAGGAAAAAATTTCATAAACTACGCCGCCAGCACTTCCTTAACAGAGTAAATAGGGACTGGAACTCCTTATCGGGCTCAGGCATGACTGTGTTTGTGCAGTGCCAAAGAACTCAATTAAAAACTGCTATGACTTTTCCCATTAATCCTCTATGCTAATTAAAACTTTAAAAGCTTCGTTACCTAGCTTAATTTAATAACAATGCCATGAAAAGCTTTAGCGAGGCCTGAAAATTAGGCCCTATGCCATATGCGACGTTGGGTTTTCTGGAGAGGTGTGTTAAGAAGGGCGACTTTGAGGATTTACATGACTTTATTTAAAATACGAGATGACAAACAATCAACAGTACTGTACTATATGTCACGAACATATGGTGGTAGGTCTTGAGATAGCAATTAATCAACAATAATACATGTAATAAACATAGAACACATAACAACTTGAACGATCTTACCAATATACACAGCGGGGAAGGAGAGGTGTCACTTTACACTTAACTGGTGATCTCCAGGGTGAAGATCACTAAACTGCCTGAAGGGACTGCCCCCCCCCCCCCCCCATCTACAGAGATGGAGGCCCAGAACTAACTAACTCAAGCAGGAACCAAATTGAGGCAAGAGATCTAAAGGAATCCCGGTTTGTTTTGATTATTCAATTTATATGTTTAGCAACTGCTTGTTCTACAAAAAAAAGATTTAAACAATGTCAATGTCGTGTTTATATATACTTGTATTTTATTATTAAATAATTCAAATATCGACATTGACTTTATTTTATTGTTTTCTAATTT
Organism: Stenurella melanura; assembly: GCA_963583905.1. NCBI lineage: Eukaryota > Metazoa > Arthropoda > Insecta > Coleoptera > Cerambycidae > Stenurella > Stenurella melanura. The sequence goes on along the minus strand of OY757318.1, from coordinate 29,849,017 downwards.
ATAACTAAACTAGGGTCGAATATGTTTAGTTACATAAACATTTGCTACTTTCCCGGATTTGCATGATTAATAACATTTCCTGAGTGACAATAAAAATAATAATAATAAGTAAAAATATCTTAGTATAGGTATTTCGAACAAACTTTCTCTAAAAGTAAAGCTCACCACTTAAATTACTAATAAGCACCCTGACTATGTTTTATAGGATTTGCATTTATAATGAGCTTCTAGTACTCTCTTTCATTTCCAAATAGATAATACAAATATACCTATAAACACATGGTTCAAAAGATCAGTCGCTGTGGCCCTCTCTTCTGGGTTTTTAACAAGACAGACACTAACGAGATCTATGAATTCAGCACTCCATTTGTCAGGTTCCCTAAAGGAAGGTGGAGGCTTTGTCGGTATCATAAAAATGGCTCTCATGGGATGAATGTCTCCATATGGAGGTTTACCTTCAGCCATTTCTAAGGCAGTTATTCCCAGACTCCAAATGTCAGCCACGCAATCATAGCCTATTTCTTGGATTACTTCTGGGGCCATCCAAAATGGAGTTCCTGTCATAAGAACATTTTAGATATAATTCATGATTTTCTCAAAAAAAAAGTAAATAAAAAGACGAACAATAGTACCATGATATTCAAAATTATCTTGGTCAAAAATGCTCATGGAATTGAAAACTGTTGTCTTAGCTTATGTTATCATTTTGTAATGATTGTTTTTCATTGTCAAAATATGACATGCAGTTGTGTTGAAGTTAGTGATGGGCACAATCAGAATATCAGTATTCGGATGATTTCTATAATAGGAATATTCATCCGATATCAGATTCCGGATACTAAATTATCTGTTCTCACCGAAACTGTTTTATATTTACGTTTTAAAAAAATTTGAAAAATGTTTATTTCTTAATAAAATCTTGATTTATGTAACAAATGAAATCTATTAAATTAAAATATCATCTAGCAGGTAGATATGCCTGCAGTTAAAGAAAAAGAATACATGAAATACATTTCTTAAATTCAATGACTATATGCTTTAGTCTCCGAAAATGCACATAACTAAGCAATTTAATCATCTCACATTTTATTTTTATGTATATGTACATTCATATAAGGTCACTTGGGGTATTTGGGCCATGATTTTACAACCTGAGCGAGATTATACTTTGAACTTGCCTGAGAATCACTAATAAGTTACATTAATATCTAAAATATTTTTTTAAATGTAATGCAATATACAGTCTTTAAATATATAATATTCAAATCCCGAGTCAAATTTAATTTTCTTTATAATTATAATTAAATAATATAAAGCCTGATGGGCCCAGTTACCCCTAGAAATTGGGGCAACTGGACCATACGGGTCTTGGTTTCATACAAACGATTGTTATTTGAACTGGGGTAAGTGCGTGTTGGTAAACATGTAAACTTCGTATAAAAATTACCACAAGTCATTTAAACCACACCATAGTCGAGTTGTCGACGATGTAAGAGAACTACTACATAACAATTAGGTGGAAATTTATATAAATTTAGGAATAACACAACTTCTGTTAAAGTAAAAAGGGCAAAATTAAATGTAAAAAACATCCAACTTCAAGTAAGCATAAATAACACAGGCCCACAAAAAAAAGTGATCTACACCAGGGACCTGACATAGTTATGTATTTCGACCAGGCGCGGATACAGCCCTCAAAAAAGGTTGTGGGCACGGCCACCCGAAAATTAGTCAAGTGAGAGTCGGACTACGGACTCGCTTACGATCGATATATTGCATTCTTACAAAGGAGACATTTACAAAATGCGTGACGCCCCGGCCAAGACCTTGTACATTGTACATGTAGAGTAGTATTATTACGAGAAGATGCTCGCAAAAAATAATGCGCAGAAACGAGTTTGTGTGCTTCCATTGTTCTAGGCCAATGAGTGCGAATTGCGTCATATTTGACGTCGAAGCCAGTGGCACCGTCGACCTGCTGTCACAGGATCTGTGTTGCGGTATACTTGTTGTGTTCGCCGTTTCTGATTGAATTAAGTGATATAACCTTACTTTCAGTGAAGAATGTCTTCATTGTAAACACCAGAGTGTGACAAGCTTTAATATTCTACATTACGTAGCTCTTCGACCTCGAAAATTTGATTACAATTATTATATATCCTTCTACCCCAGATGATGTGTCACTGGTAAAAATATTCGCGCACGTTAGCTCCGCCCCGAGCATCTTCTCATAATAATACTACTCTACACTGTATAGGTCCACGCGGGCAAAGTCGCGGGTCGGACTGTCGGACATTAGTAAATTAATAAACCTATAGAATGTTAGTCTGTTTGCTCCTTTAGTAAAAGGCGAAAGATTTTTTCGCTCTGAAGAGAAATCAGCGTGTTTGCTCCTGAAAATTACAAAAATAAATGTGTGCTTGCACATCACAATATCACATCTAGACTCTAAACTACTGAACCGATTTTGATGAAACTTTTACAGCTTGAAAGCATGTCAGATTTTATTAAAAGATGGTATACATTTTACACTAAATAATTTTATTTAGGTGCTTACTTAAATAACACAATTTGGTAAGGTTATAAGATGATGTAATGCTTGGGCATCATTATTAGTCGCCTGTCACTGCGACTAGGGACCAGTAACCACGTGATCAAAATAAGTGGGATAAAATCATAGACGGCAATGTTATGTAATTTGAAATAACCTATTTAGGTTATATTTAAAACATTTTTTGGAAACCAAAGATTAGTGAAAAAATTTGTAGTTCTTGCTGTTATCAATATTTATTTTTATGTTGTATAATTCATAATCAAAATATTGTGCTTAATTTGTTTAGAAATAACATTAGAATTACCTACTTATAAAAATATCACGGAGGTAGTATTTCAATTTATTTACCCCATTATCAAAGAGTTATAACAACTAACCTAAAAATGACCATCACAAGATATTTACAGGATTTGAGAGGTGTAGATAACCTAAATAACATTTTATTAATTATTTCTAATATAGCTACTACTTACTAGGAATTTAATGTAATTAATTGTTATCATTAAAGTTAAACAATGTCAATTTTGAAGAAGTTACAACCCTTAAAATAATAGCAAAAAAATAATGGATATTACACATCTCGCATAGACAAGCTAATTAAGAACAAACCAAGTAAGCTGTTAAAACAACATTTTTATAACGCACCCAAAGAAAATTAAAAGTGGTATAGTATTAATTTTGTAAAACATATTAGCAACTCATTTTGTAAGTAAACTTGGCATTAATACCATTTCCTCACTAATACACAAACTATATTTCATAATACCTCCATAGTAGACACCATACTAAAATTAAACATACCCTGAAATAGTAATTTTTAAATTAAATTCCTAGTAGTAGCTATAATATAAATAAGTAATAAAATATTAATTAGGTTATATTTACCTCTCAAATCCTATGTATATCTTATAAGGGTCACTTTTAGGTTAGTTGTTATAACACTTTGATAATGGTAGAAAGGCCGAAACTGTGGGCCGAAACATATGTCAGAGAAATCAGAATAAAAGCTGTGAAACAGTAATACCACGTGTTTTTAATACTTATTCTATTGTATTTTTACTACTACTACGACAAAAATTTGATTACGTGGTTCATTTATCGCTGGTCACGCACGGTTCATCGTTTAAAAAAAAAAAATTATTATGGCATTGCATATAACATTAGCCTATCGACCTCAATTAGGGTTGTGGGCATGCCCACCGTGCCCACAACGGTGGATCCGCGCTTGATTTCGACGTGCTGAACACGAATCCAATGTCCGTTTAGTTCCGTTACCCACCAACTTTTTGTAAATCGCGAAAATAATCTAAAGAAATGCTTGCTTAGGCTATTTTCGCGATTTACAAAAAAATGGTGGGTGATGGAGTTAAACGGACATCAGATTCGTCTTCAACAAAATACATCATAGGGATTAATGTGTCGGGTTCCAGGTTCAGAATGCTATTTTTTGTGTGACTATGAGCAGTGATATACATCTACCTAATAAATAAAAACAAAAACAACATACTTAATGTGCTTGGGGTAACTTGGTCCCAGCTGTGCCCAGATGCCCCAATTAACTGACCCACTTACCTCATTTTTGAAGAATTGTGGGGGTAACTGGGCCACCCACTCAAGCTTATGTTCTAACGCAGAATACATGCTTGCAATAACATTTTATAGGGATACATCATGCTTCTAATTTATCCTAAATTAACTGTGACGTTGATAATATATACAGTAAACCTGTAGTATTTCATAAAAATCAAGATTACATCACGTTGCTATGAAAATTTTGCACTACAAAATTTAAAAAATTGCTACATGAAAGCAACAACACTCAGAAACATGAGACTAATTGTTGTAGTGAGATGACATTGTCCTTCAGTGCTGCCAACTGCTTGAAGTGAAATTACCCCCACAAATTCTACGGAAAAAAACCATGGCCCAGTTATCCCCTGGGCCCAGATACCCCAACTGACCTTACCTATTAATTGTTCGCCGATCATGTGTATTATGAACAGAAAGAGCAACGGTTTCGAAACTGGACAAAAGTCAAGTAAAAATATTCGGAATGTTCCTAGTATTTCAATAATCGGACACTTCCATAGCCTTCATCCGGATAGGCCCATCACTAGTTGAAATCTTTCTTTTCTATGTTAAAATAAGTTTTTGAATCTTTTAATTATGAGTTTTACCGAAGAGCAAAAAACTTACATAATTGAAGCATTCCTCTGTTCTGCAGTCTCTGTAATACAGCAATGCTATTGTTATCAAGAAAATTTAGGATACTCGCACAATAATCGAAGTGAGGCTGTATTATTGTTTTAAAAACTATTATGCTTTTTGCTTGCTACTGTTAAATATTTGGAAACTCTGGATAAGGAAAACAGCTTTTTCGATATTTTCTTCTGTACATGTACAAAATGTTCTTTTAAACTTAAATATTTACTAATCATGAAGCATAAATATTTTAATTGTTACCAATTTTAATTTGTTGTTACCAAAGACTATATTAACATTATTTACATTTAATTTAGAGTAATTATAATTTTTAGTATAAATCATTGTTTTAGTTTTATTCATATTTATATTTTTATGTATGTGTTGGTGTGTTACGCAAAACTGCCTGCCTGACTCATAAAAAAAGGTGTTGGTAGGCCAACCGTTCATACAGAAGTTGCTAATGAGATTCATCAAACTATGGAACAAAAGCCTGTAAAACTTTTGAAACATCTATCTCACGAAATTGGACTTCCTTATGGAACATGCCAAACGATTGTAAAGAAGGCATGCGTTCATACAAAATGCAACCATATCAATCTCATTTGCGGACAGGTCGCCCCAGATCTTGTATGCTACCAGTGGTTGCCAATAATTTAATGACTAATGACTTGCTAAACTTGACATTTTTTTCTGATGAAGCATTGTTCCATTTTCCGGGGTACGTCAATTCTCAAAATACACGGATGTGGAATAGTAAATGTGCACTACATCCTCAAAATTTGATTTTTGACAATCCACCATGAGTATCATTTCTTGGCGAATACATAGACTCCATGTTCCCTTGGAAAACACATATAGAGCAACTATAAACAATTTTTTTCTAAAAATATATATGTTCTGAGAAACTTATATCCTGCTGTAAATAGTTCAGTCTTATTAAAAGCTTACCACAGTCTATTTTACTCTAATATGTCTTACGCATTATTACCTTGGGGGCATTCATCTCATGCAGAGCAAGTAAGTAAACTACAATGGCAATTAGAGCTACAACTGGATCAGGGTATCTTGATGATATAAGACTCATTGATTTTAAATTATTTGATTTAAAAATCCTTACATTTACTTCTATGTATGTCCTAAAATATTCACTCTGGATAAGAGACAATGTTATCTATTCTTACGTCATAATGAGATACACCAACATGACACTATGAATAATTCACAGATTGCAATAATGTTTCATCGAGTAATTAAAAGCAAGTTTTCTACAATTATGCACCTAAATAATTCAACAAAATTCCAAATCACATTAAAGTCCTACCTCCAAAAAAATATAAAATAAACTTTAAAAATTATCTTACTGAAGGAGCATTTTATCACTGAATGAAGTCTTTAATTCTGATAATTTTAATACTGATTAATTTTATATCTATTTTTGTATATGTATTTTAAACTGTAGAGTCTTTAATTATATCCCTGCCATATTGCTTTTATCCAGTAGTTAATTTTAAGCGCCTTACCGTTGTAATATATGTTCACTACTGTCTTTGCTGACGAATGTAAACTATTTGATGTATTAACGTGATTTATATAAATAAATATAACGTTGGTGTTTGAATCGCAGTTTCTCTCAATAGAATAATTGGTCCAATTTTTTCAATTTCATTGTCAATGCTGAGGGGTATAGAAACAACATTATTGTCTGTATTTGTTCAATAACTGCACAATGACGATTTTTTACTTGGTTATATTCAGCAGGATGAAGCAACAGCACATACAGTGAGAGAAAATGTAGCTTTTCTTTGAGAGTTTTTTGACAATCCGCTGATAAGTTTATATACAAAAGTAGAGTTTATTCCTCCAAGGTTGTTGTTATGAGCTATTTTGTTAACCCTTATTTGAAAAACAGAAATTTCAAAACTCCTGTACCTACACTACAAGAACTGGAACAAAGAATTATGCAACCATTACGCTGTTAGTGCTGCAGAATGCTTTTCGTAGCTTGAGGAGGCGTGTAAACTTGTGTATTGAGTATGGAGGGGACAAATTGAACAATTTCTTTAAATTCATTTTTTTGTTAATAAAAACATTAATAGTCTTTTATTTACTTTATTATTATTTTATCTCTAGGATTAAAAACACGCATACATGTCAATCTGTAATGTAACTTGAAAATATTTCAATCTTCATCTTTGACCAAGATAATTTTTAATATGACGGTACTTATGTTAGCATATTACAGCACATAGGTTTTATAATAATTCTTCAAAGTGATCAATTTCTATAAATATTGCCAAATTAAAGCTATAAAACTGTAGTCAAGAAATGACGCTAATTTTGCATAGGAAATTCACTACATTTAAATACATACCGATCACAGTATTTCGTTTGGCCATGGTATCTGTCAGCTGACCTGCTACACCAAAGTCAGCTAATTTGGCGTGCCCCTCTGAGTTTAATAAAATATTCCCTGCTTTAATATCTCTATGTATTTTTCTCCGTAAATGTAAATATTCTAATCCTTTTAGAGTATCGGCTAAAATTGTAGCAATTTCATCCTCAGTTAAAGTCTTTTTACGTAGTCTCATAATATCTGACACAGATCCTGCTCCACAATACTCCATAACAATCCAAAGATCAGTATTTTTGAAGTAGCTTCCATAGTATTTAACAACATAAGGACTGTCACATTGTTGCATAATTGAGATTTCTTTTATAATTTCTTGAAGATCTGTATCTACAGGTACTTGTTTTATTGCTAGTACTTGACCAGACTCCTTGTGAAGTGCTTTGTAAACACTTCCATATGATCCCTCGCCAAGTTTGCATATTATATCGAAAACTTCTTCAGGCTGGCGTGTTAAACTTTCCTCGGATAACTTTTTTAGTTCACTAAAATTTTATAACGATTATACAATATATTTTTATTTAATGTGTTCTCTAATGTTTTATTTGTAAGTAAACTACAGTAACAAATCAATGCCAGAAAATACTTAAGACGCTTCTTATTTGACAAATTATCAATAAAAACACCATTGAAAACAAGATCCTTCCTTAAAAATTACTTCATGAATTGACTGACTAGATTATTTTAATTTGATATATCCCGAAATCAATTTTAAGACTAAATATTTACAGAACCGAAATAGATCGCCCGCATTGAGGTTGAAATTATACTTAAATTATCGAAGTAAAATACCGAAATAATAATAATCTAAAAAGAATAAAAATAGGTTATCTTCCTGGTCATTTTTTGCAGAGGTAAACCTTCAAAGAAATACAGTCAATTACACATTCTCACTTACCTTTTGGAAGACATTTTATATTATGAGAGATTACAACTATAATAAAACAAACTACACAAACATTTCATGTTTAACATTAACTTATTTATAATTTATTATTATTTTCTTGTAACCTGAAACTCCATGTTGACTTGCAACTACCCCCTGTTTTGACAACTATGAACCACTGTCAGTTTTGGTTTGAGACTTGGATAATTCCTACTTGCATCGATTTAGTTAAAAGAAATTGCAAAAACTGAATAAAACAAGTACAACTTGAAGTTAATTGTACACGATTAGAAGATACAAAGGATTTTTAAATTTGTTTATAAAAAAAGAAAATATTACAAAAATTGATCCAATTCATTCACATTCAACATTCAACCCGTACCATTCAAACTTGTATAACTGGTTGCCGTACTTGGTCGCCTATCAGTAGTATCAGGACATTTGTTGAAATAAAATTACATTTTACATAACGTGGAAGGAGTGGGAGTGATGATGAAGAATTGTTCAAGTAGAAACCGATCAGAGCATGTATTAATAAAAATGAAGAAAATTCAGGTCAGTTTTGCTAAATTTTAGGTCTAAAAATTATGTCCGGAAACTTGGGCTTAGCCTTGATTAATTGGGATACTCATCAGAATACCAAGGTACTAGGGCACTAGGTGTTGAAGAAAATAAACAAAAATCTGATAATCTACCAGAGCTCTGTGGGATATACAAGTACAGGTAGCTTAGTACATTCTGTGGGCTGTGGCACTAGTATAGGCGTTTCAGCTAAAGGTGAAAAAACTTTACTGAGTGGTGAAATGTGGATACCAAAATAAGCCAAACGTTACATTTGAGCTTTAATACTCGATAGGCAACATTTTATACTTGTTTTCACAATATTTGCTTGCCTATGGAGTTAACTATGACACAATATTGGCATGCTTATAAGAATAATTGCCAAAATTTTAATAAAAGTTTATGCCTCAATAACTGTTAACTATTAGCTGTAATGCCTGTAATATTAATATCAAACGTTAACTACGTGTATTACGTTAATTGCATCTGGACACTAGTTTATATGGTATCAGTCAAACTCTGTCGTCTGTTTAAGGTGTAGTTATAGGGGTGATTGTCAGTGTTTTCCTCATAATTTTTCAATTTTTTTCAAATTTATAAAAATTATTGTAAAAAATTGATTTTCAGATCATTAGAAATAAAAAAGGTATTCTAATTGCATTTTGATAAACCAAGCCGTTTTCAAGTAATTGACATCAACTGGAATTCGTAAATCTGCACGCCCCTGGCTCTACTGACTAGATTTATTGGCCTTACTATAGTAGGTAGCGTGATAGATTTAGTCCAAATGTACCCCCGAAATGAAAAATGCAAGATACTTCATTGATTGATTGATTGATTTGCCAGGGTAAGGTGAGCATTGCTGCCGATTCTGGGCATCCAGTCTGGAGGTTCATTCCAACACGCAGCCTGGTCGTCCTCCGAACACGTCCAACGGATGGCCAAACCGCGTGCCGGAAGCAAACCTCGGATGTTTTATATACCGCCGGATCGGCGTCATATGCTGGGTTGGACATGGAACATGCATTTACGGTGGAAGTGCGAAAGAGGGCCCTGTCTCGAACTAAAAAGAGCTATTTTCAGCGGGTTATGGGAAAGAGGCCCGAGAAAATATTTTGTACACCCTGTATATTGGATTGTTTTTGAAGTAATCAGTTTTCTTTGTAATTCAGTACTAGTTTTCAGTTTTGTATATCAAGCAGACCCCGACTCCTTTGACGTGAGAGGCATCCCTATATTCATAAATAAGCCCAGTATATGGACCGTGTGACAAGGATTAATAAACCAATAAATACAACTTAAAAATAAATTAAAATAAAAACTTATCTTTTCATCCTTTGCTTATGTTACTACTTCCACTCGTTAGAAACCAGCCCGTTGCCCTTCACTGAGGGTGTATTATATTGCCAGATGTTCACTTCGCACTAAACCACTTGAGAAAGGGTGCTCGGTCGTCTTGGCATAGGTATAGGCTCTTGCACTTGCTTTATTTGATACTGTTAAAAAACTGTACGCGTAATTGTGAATTCCATATGACGCGTTTCATTTCGCGCAGGATTTTTTGATGTACCGATGGCTTAAAGTTTATCGAGTTTAACATGATTTTTACCGCTTTTTTAGAGTTTTCTTTCGGGAGCATCTGACTGCACGTCTACACACGAGGCTAGTCCAACGCGAACCTTCGTATAAAAATTAATTCATGTAAAAGAGGCCAAGAATATTGAATATCATGCTTCGGCAACACTTTTTATTTAGTGCTGTATTGTTTAAATAATTTGCAAAGCGGAGAAAATCAGTTTTTCGTAAATAAAAAAAGCTAAAAATTATAGAAAAAAATTATTTATATGACATATGTAACTAGTAGAAAGACCTACAAAATAACTTAAATAACGCTGAAAATTCTAAATTATATCGATTTTTAAGGTTTTTGCAAAAAGTTATTTGTTTATTAAAAAGATGCTCTCGTAAAATTGTCCTATTTTTTTTGTAGACATTGTAGAATAACGAATCAAAGTGGATTCTCTTCTTGCCAAGTTGTACTATCAGGTACATATCATATTTAATTGGTTTTCGTAAATGTAATTGTTTAAAATCGGGTTTGAAAAACACGTGCGTTTTAAAGTCATGAACAAATAAATAATTTGAATAATTTTTAATTAATTTTAAAGCTACGATTTCTTTGCGAATTTAAAAAAAAAGTATGCTGTAAATTATCTAAGAGCTGAGATAATTATTTTTTTTAATAAATAAATATCTGCGAAAATATAACAGTAATATAATAAGAGACGTAATAAAGCATAAATACTTACCTACATATTAGTAATGTTGTACAAGTTTAGATTGATGAAAATGACGTTCGTAGAAATGTAATAACACAAAATGCAAAATAAGATGTTTGGACCAATTTTGTGAAAGTTGTGAGTATGCCCAAAATAATGTTTTTCACGAGTTAGCCCAATTAAAAAAAAAGTGGTACAATCTATAGATACGGAGATAATGCGAATTTTTCGTCATAACTCATCACTTATGCTTTCACGCGCTCTAACGAAATTACGCGGGTCATTATTAAGCTGTTGTATAAAAATCACCAGCCACATTTATTTTAAATTCTGACATAACGCAGAGCTAGTCTTGATCTACTTACTGTGTTCATTTCAAATAAAAAAGCGAATAATTGAATCAGCTACGAATAGAAGAAAAAAAATTGTCTCAGCTCCCAAGTGGCATAAAGCATTTTTTTTTAATTCACAGAAAAATCGTAGGTCTAAAATAATCTCCGTCCCAACAACGTTAAAAACAAATGAGTTATTCTATTTGTTTGTGATTTTAAAAGGCACGTGTTTTTCAAGCCCGATATGTACCTGATACAAATACATATTAACTAGTTAAGTTAATAGGTACAGGGTGTAATTAGTTTCATGTCATTAAAAAAAAAACTGGTGGTAGGGAACGACCAGACAAACAAAAAACCTTATATAACATGTGGTCTAAAGCTCACAGTTTTGAAGAAAAAAATAAACAAAAATTTCCAAAATAATTAATGACATAGTTTGAGAACTGCTGGCATACTCTGACATTCCTGCAAATAAGTATAGTGCGCCTAAGAGATCATCGAAAGGCATGCCGACAAAGTAGTTAAATGCGACCGACAGAGGACACCGCCATATTTTTGGCTTCTTCAGGGCCAAATTATCTTATTACGCGTGGTATACTCTCCCTTGTAATATTCTCAAGTAATAATTTCAGTTTGTGTCCTTACTTGGTAAATAACGTACCACACGACGCGACCTACCCGCTCCTTGGTTTTGTCTGTTGCTTTGGTTCTTTTTGAATTTTGTGCCACTTATGTTAAGATTTACTTCATTGACTTATCGTTCAAGTCGTTAGTACTTGGTTACGTAAGACACTACTTCTCGTTCGTGCTTTTTGTGTTACTTTTTGGATTTTGGACCAAGTTTTCTTTATTGATAACGTTAATTCACAGTTTAGTGTGGTATTTTAAAACGCAGATTTTGGTCGTTATGGGAGATTACACTTATCCAGAGCTCGCGGATTTGCACTTGGCGTATAGAGAAAGTGGTGGAAATGCAGCTGGTGCGGAAGAGCTTTAGAACAATTGCAACAACGTATTTTAATGTGCGTAATTAGAAACCATAAAAAAATTATCCTAATTTACCAAATGTGTTGAACGGAGTGCGTAGGTCCTTAGTTCGACATGCCGAAATGTGTATACGTGGAGATGGAGGTCATTTCGAACAATTTTTGTGAAAAATTCAAAAGAATTGTTCAGTTATTGGGTGTTACCTATTAGACATTAAAGGTATGATTATTGATATTAGTATTCGCTGCCTTGTTTTGATCTATTTATTATTGTTTACATTGATTTTCATAGAGACCAAAGACTCGATTTTTAGTTTTCGATACCTGATTGGGAAAAATTATGCGCTCAATTCATTAAAAAATCAGGTTTTTTCCCAACTTAAAATACACTACATACTATTTTCTGTTATCGTATCTCAGACGTCTAACTGTTCGTTTTTCAATTTCATAAAATAATTGCTAATTTTTTAAGCTTTTAACACAATGTTACAAATGTTAATAAATCACTTTTAAATTTTATAAATTCTTATAAACGACAATAAAAGCTAAAAAATGCAAAAAAAAGTTGCAAAAACATTAAAATATATCGATATTATCGATCTGAAATTTTCAGCGTTTTTTAAGTACATTGAGACGTACAACTTCCGATAATTTCAAAGCCACCAAGCTTAATTTATCATCAGTTATTAACAATTGAAATCAGAGGCCATTTTGACGGTTTTTTTGATTTTGAAGATTAACACAATAACAGATTTGAAAATTTGTTGTTGGGTTTGTAGGTCTTTTTACTAGCTACATTTGTCATATAAAATATTTTTCCTAAACTTCTTAGTTTTTACTTTATTAACGAAAAACTGATTTTCTCAGCTTTGCGAATTATTTAAACAATGTGGTACTAAATAAAAAGTGTTACCGAAGCATGATATTCAATATTCTTGGCCTCTTTTACATGATTAGAGTCAATTTTTATATATGAAGTATCTTCTATTTTTCGACCAAACCCTAATTCGATTACACTATAGGTGTCATCGGCCTTACGTGTGCTGGACATACACGTCATCTTCAACATTTTACGAGATTATAATTCAGACCTACAGCGATGTGATATACATCTGCCATTTTCCGAAAAGGATATTATATTAACGCTCGTACTATTTGGCTTTTCCGAAGTATAACTCATTCTGTGTTCTCTCTCCAATTTTTGCGACCAAACATGTTTAAATGATATGGGAGAACACTCCATTAAACAAGATTTATTGCTTTAATAGAACTTCAGTTACAAAGTTACACGTAATGTTATGCAAAACAGGGCATAAACGTTGCCGTGATGTTAGTACAGAAGTTTTCGCTGTACTATTAAATGTTATTGTGTTACGTTTTTAAAAAGGTAATATTGTGAAAATATGATTTGTGTAATGTTTATAACACATTACCTACTATAAAGTATTACATTACCTATTTATATCGTTCTATGAATATCTCCGTTGCAATGTCTGGTTCACCTTTGGGTACTAGTGGGGCAAGACGGTTGCTAGCTAATCGTTTTGCAGGGAATATTTTCTGGAAAATCGAGCTGCTGCTGCGATGCGTTGTCTATTTAAGAGCCAATATTCTTGACTGTGATGACGGTCTCGGATGATTAGGGGTCGAGCTTTTTGCCCCAATCATCGCTGTAGACCTGGACCGGCCTCGTAAGAGGTGGGCCTGTTTTTTACGATTGCCCCCCTGCAAATGCAGATGGTGCAGGCAAAGTTAGCAGACCTCCCCTGGTCCTGGCTGTTGGACCCTGCCAGCTGGGTCGTTTCTTCGGGCGTTCTTCTGTCTTGGGTTTCTTTCTTCGCTGGCATGTCGGCTCCCGGGAGCGTCTTTCATCTGTCGTGAGAGGGGGCGGCTGTTGCCGAACCCTTTCGGAGTTTGGAAGGATTTGGGAGTGTGTAACTAGTCGGAGCCCAGGGTACCAATTGGCATCATGTGCTCCGTTTTCGTCTGAAGGAATTTTTGGGCTGTGTAGTGTGTAGCTCAAGGATTGTGTTCGGCCAATGACGCTTGTCGGAGGCCGACACGGGCTAGGGTAAGGGTACCTAGCTGGTTGTTAGCTGGGTACCTCCGGGATCGGGCGATTTGGGTGTTTTGGTCATTCTCCCCACTAAACATGAAAACATTACCGAAATAAAACAGTAATGTATCATCGTTACTTTGTAACATTATTCAATAGATAATTTTAACGTTTATATAACAAGTATGTTATAGATTATGTCCCAGTCAGCAATGTTACAAAGTTATATTATTAAAAACACAACATTAAAGCAATATCCTCTCAACATATCTACATTAATGTTTTAATGTTATATTTTAAATACTACATTATGACTACATTTTTTAAATGTAACAAAATAAACGTTTTAATTTGATTACTACAATAATATTTCAGTAATATTAAAAGAAACATAATTTAATTATGAAAATTATATTTAAATAATGTTCTTTTGATGTACTGTTTGTTAACATTTATACAATTTTATATTTTATAAATATTTACAGGGTGATCTTTAAATGATAGCTACAAGATTCTTTAATGATGCTTCCCCTCTATGTTCATACTTTTGGTTTGGAGATGGCTGAATGACATTTACACAACTCTAAAATTGAATGGATAAAAAGTGGAAATGTAGGCTCATATTTAAAAATGTAATAGTTCAAAATGCAAGGAATATAATATGCTACTGTACAGTATAGTCGTCATTACATTCCTTGCACTTTGTGATGTTAGATTTTTAAATGTGATTTTATATTTTCACTTTTCATCCCTTCAATTTTAGAATTGTGTAAATGTCATTTAATCATTTCCAAACAAAAGTGAAAAATCAGAAGAAACGCATTATGTGAAAGAATCTTATTGTACCTACCATTTAAAGACCACCCTGTAAATAATTATAAAATATAAAATTCATCAGAATCATAGAATCATAAAAATTAATTTGAGAATTTATAAAACATAATCACAATTATATGTGCATGTATGACACAATACACTTAGCATTTCAAAACGGCTTGCATTTATAAATTGTTCACTAATTATTAATAACAAAGCACCAAATATAACTTTTGTGCCTTTCAATGTTGTTTAGAATAGGTGAATTTAAAAAATTAGTTAATTACTTGAAATCCAGAATTACTTAATATATTTAGTTACATTTCGAATTTTAAAATCAATAAAAGGTTTTTGAATTGAAAATAAAATAAAAATTTGAAAATGCACAATTATGCGTAATTGTGCGTTAATACATAGTGTATTACCTGTTCTGAACCAGCTTATGAATAAAACCAGCAGAAGTTTATAAATGTTCTTTATTATTCAAACCCGGTTAAATTATTAGTACGGATGATATAATATTTACCACACTATTTTTTTTCTGATGGACTTTATCATAATCAATTTGGTTTGTATTAAGTATTTTGAGATAATGTGCATTATTTAATATACAAAAAATAAACACTGGTTTATAAATTGTGTGAAAACAGCATAAAATATTTTGTGTAGACATTCTTTGCTTTGAAAATCGTAGACACTCGACATTTCGAAACATTCTTTGGTGGTATTCGGGAAGCAACTCTAAACCGCATCTGAAATTAAAACAGAGCAAATTGTTAAAATTATTGATAGTATATGGAACATTCTAAATTCGGTGTCATGGGAAGGAGGAAGTTTAGAAACGAACGCTCGTTTGGGGAAGGGGGTCCATAAATGTTACAAGGGAGAAGGGGGGGGGGTTGAATATTTAAAATTAAACCATGCAATAATAATACTGTATATTAAAAAAATGTGGAATACCATTCTTGCAATCAAAAAACTTTTATTTAATTTGTTTTAGTAGATATTAATAGTCAATTTGTCAGTTGATCCAAACTAATTACTATACACAGGAGCAATGAAGAAAAAAAAACTATAGTGAAGCACATATTTTCACCTTTGTGGTCGTTGTAAATTTCAAAATATTAATAGAGAAAAAAAGTTGCAACCTTTGTTTCCTACAATATTGGTAATAACTAGGTATAATTTCAGGGTAGAACTAATGGGAAAGCAGAAAATTAAGAAAAAATTATTTTGGCCGACAATTTTCCAATATAAAAACTTAAGGTGGCCATTCCCTAGAAAGAGATATCCGATAGGGAAATATTTATTATTTTTGCCCATAACTTTTTTTTCTTAGTAAGTATATTTAAAAAAAACTATAAGAGTACCTAAGTAGAACCACAAGACTATTACTATGAATTTTCGCTCAATAATTTCGGTGGTTTGCAAAATAGCTCGATTTAAAACTACGAAATAGGAAGATTAGCATAATTTTTAAATTTAAATCTAGCTATTTTGCAACCTGCTGAAATTATTGAATGAAAATTCATAGTAATAGTCTTGTTATGGTTCTACTTAGGTACTTTTATAGTTTTTTTTAAATATGCGTACTAAGAAAAAAAAGTTATGGCCAAAAATCATAAATATTTCCCTATCAGATGTCTCTTTCTAAGGAACGGCCACCTTAAAATAATTGTTCCATGTATATATATAAAATCAAAATTTATTTGATATGATTAAAGAAATATCCTAGTTTCACTTACCGATTCTCCATGTTATTATCTGTTTTTAGTTCTTTTACTAGCAGAAATTCATCGAACTTTGTCGTCTTTCAACAAGTCCTTTTTAGTAGTTTCACCACTTTCATTTACCGCTTCTAAAATCCGCTGTATCGTAGCTTTAGTTGCCAAGATCAAGTAAGAGTTGGAATTTATATGAGTTGCTTGATCTAGATTAATTGCTTCCTAAAATAGGGATTTAAAACATTAGTTCATTAATTTCAAATATATATAAAAACACATTTTTACATTTTCAATAAGTGTGAATCGTTAGCTAGGTAAGTACCAAAGTATTTTTCATCTCTTCTCAATGTAATTTGTCAATGTAAGCTTGATTTTTAAGGAAACCGAACTTTCGAAAAAATGTTAAATATTACTGAAACTTAATTACAAAGTAACCCTGTGCAGCACAGTACATCTTTAGGATGAAGGCAACAGTTTTGTAGCAGAATATATGAAATTATGTTTTCTTAAATCTAATATTAATAGGTAAGTGTACCTAATGAGCCTTTTTCACTGGGATTATCGGAAATTCCCCCTTGTGAAAAGAAGTATCGCATTCGTTGCATAAATAAATAACTATCCAGTACATGTACAATAAACAATTATTTACTTACCCTTTGTTTTTGGGACGTATTGAATAACACTAACCAAAGATAATCTTTGACTAAACTATTATATAAAGTCGTCATCGCGAACACAAAATATGCTTACTCTTTTGTTTTCGGACATACTTAACACTATTAACTATTTAGGTATTATAATGCTATCTTTACAAACAAATTCGAGGCAAAATGGCGTGTGACTGACGCGGACTGACGATTCTCCTTTTCTTCTTGTTTAGCCGTCTCGGATGCGTCCGTTACGTTCGGTCTGGAATGGCCAATAAATAGCATTTAGGCGTATCACGTGACTATATATGAATGTTGGTTTAATAACATTTATCATTATAACCTATAAATGTTATTTTAATTTAACAACAATGTTAATGACAAGTGTTTTTAATATAATTTTATAAATATTACATAATAACATTATGGAGCTGTTATAGAATAATATTGCATTATGTTACATTCCAGTAATATTATCGGAGTGTTTATGAACAATATGGCATACATGTTATATTTTAAACACATAAATAATATTGATTTCTTGTAACATAGCTGTTTTAATAAATAATGTTTTTTGGATGTATTAAAATAAAATTATAATTACATGAAAACAATATTACAAAAAAACATTGACAAAGTAACTTTAAAAAAATGTTTTTTAATGTTTTAGTTATGTTTCATGTTTAGTGGGTCTCCTTGCGGCGTGGCTTGAATATCGAGCTGAAAGGAAGGTTAGTTTAGTTATACTTACCCGTTATCCAGGATTTGGAGCTTCGGCCTTTTGTGTCTAGGAGCGTCGTTGGGGTCGTAATCAGTCGCCTGTTTGACCAGCGGATTACCACGCTCTGCTGCATGGGCATATAGATTCTTCGCTCTGTCCTGGATGACTTCAGTTACTGGGGTGTATTCCAGGTCTCTGAAGACGTCGGCGTTTCTGACAAACCATGGTGCATCCACAGCACACCTGAGTGCGACGTTCTCCACAGCTTGTATCCTCTTCAAGTAAGTGGCTGCTTGGTATCCCCAGGCAAGGAGGTGTAGGTCAGAATGGGTGCGATAAGGGTCCTGATGAGTGTGAGCTTGTTCCTCAGATTGAGTTGGCTTTGTCTACCTATCATTGGATAGAGTAGGGTCCTTCTCGTCCTCGCCTTCTGTATAATCGCCTCCGTGTTCTGTCTCTACGTCAGGCATCTATCCATGATAATGCCAAGGTACTTGACGGTATCGTGCCATTGGATATTGTCGCTGTTCATGGAAACGTGTCCTGTGGGAGTTTGCTTTCTGACTCTCTTGAAGAGTATGGCTTTGCTCTTCTCCGCGTTGACTTTCCACTTGTTGCACCACTCCTCCAGATGGGATGCTGCTTCCTGGAAGTTGCGGGTGGCAAGTCTTGCGCTCCATGATCTTGCGATGATGGCCGTGTCGTCTGCGTAGAGCGCCAAAGAGGCCCTTGCGGTTCTTGGCATGGGTCACACCATGTTTTGCTCAGTTGACAAGTTACGTGTAAAATACAATAAAACGAAAACTATCAAAAACCGAGCAAATCACGTTAAAAATAGGTGAATGTGAAGCTGTAAATAAGATGGCATACCTTGAAGCACTAGATGATTATATCCGTAAGCATCAGATGCAAAATACGGATAAAATCGGCATTCATCCAACAAACATTTAGGTCCAGTCCTCTCCAGGTTTGATGCCTTGCCGCCAGTACTTACTTGAGGTACTGGCCCAGCACTGCAATATTAGGGGCCATCCATTAATTCCGTGCCACTTTGAGAGGGGAGGAGGGAGTCCATAAAATGTGACAGTGTGACAAGAGGAGAGGAGGGAGTTAAACTTTTGTGACATCACATGATTTACATCTACGGATACCATTATTTTAATTGAATGAAATTAAAAAAAAAAAAGAAAAATTAGAAAATTCCACCTCAACATTTAACATGTGAGAAGTCACAAGCGAGGGGGGGGGGGGGGTTGACGCGAATTGACAACCTGTGACATTGGGGGAGGGAGGGGTAGAAAAACCATGAAATTTCCGTGACGTAATTAATGGATGGTCCCTTAACTTAAAATAT
Organism: Stenurella melanura; assembly: GCA_963583905.1. Taxonomy (NCBI): domain Eukaryota; kingdom Metazoa; phylum Arthropoda; class Insecta; order Coleoptera; family Cerambycidae; genus Stenurella; species Stenurella melanura. Next base: position 29,829,486 of record OY757318.1, on the reverse strand, counting down.
AATCTACATGTAATAAACCATTACTGCGGTAATAATCGTCCGAAGTATATACATATTTATTGTATTAAATACCATTACCTATAATGCACTCTACCGAGATTCTATGTGACATGAACCGGTAGAGAAGCACACAAACAGCGTCATGAGATGTGGGTCTGAAGACGTTTGTCACTGTTTTCTTGGATAGCTCATCGCACTAAAAACTCGATTTTCCAAGAAATATGTCCCCTTCAGCATCATATTTTCCAGAAATCAGGACACTATACGGCTGATAGTTTAGGGAAATCCAGAAGGAAGGGCGCGTGGGCTGATATCACGAAGGAGCCGATGGGAAAGAGATTTGGTGAGGCCATGCACCTAACAATCAGGTCCGGACTAAAGGAGGGGCTTTAGGGGCTTAAGCCCAGGGCCCCAGATGCTGAAGGGGCCCCCGACTGCTGAAAATGGAGTTGAAAACCAAATACGATATGATTATGACTATGCTCTGTACTGTTACATTGACGGTATAAATAATAAATATAAAACTATATGTAACATATTTGGCACTTGTCTGTTTCTGCATCGCAATTCAGTCTCTGCGCCACTGTATATGCATCTAGATTTGACCAGTCGCAACTAAAGCCCAGTGTAATGCGCTACTCGCTATTATTATAGTTTAGTTCAGTATTTAGCTAATAATGCATTGTACTAGACTGAATTGATTTTACAACAAAATAAATGAAAAAAAAAACAGTAGAAAAAAGTTAAAAAAATATATAAAAATAACAATAAATAAATTGACACTTGCAATAACTTTTGCTTAGATGGCTTACTTAGGCCTTTATTGAAGACTATTTATTAGAAAAATGGTACCAAGGTATGTACGAATTAGAATTTTTGCCTTATTAAATATATAATTGTTTTGTTGTAAAATCAATTCAAACTAGTACAATACATTATTCTAAACGAGAAATGAAGAATACTTTTTTTTAATGTGAGAATTTGTTTCACAGATAAAGAGTATTTTAAACAATAAGTTTTTAAAACGAATCTTTTCAGACGAGTGAGACAGTTTGGTGAAACGAACCGAAGGGAAATTCCACAAGTCGAATGAGTACAATGCAGTACTCTAAACAGATTTTTTTTTTATTGGTACCCTATTTTGCTTATTTAAAGTACGCTTCAGTGTGTCTAAACCCAACTTTTAAAAACGTGCGTGTTTTAAAGACCTTAGTATCCATTTATATTTTAATATGCTATTTTTATTATTATTTTTTATTTTAACGTCTTATTTATTTTAACGTCCTGGCGAAGTTTAGCTAATGCTATTCCACCACTTAACCAGGACGGCGAAATGAGATACGGTCACCATCTAAGTAACGGACTCTCCCGGCGTTGCTTAACTTCGCCAATTGAGTTCTCGCCACTGAAACCGGCACCGTACCTCGCCTCACAATAAATAATACATATTTTTGATTTGAGAATCCGTTTTACAGATAAAAATAAGTTTTAATTCAAAAAATTGGTTTTTTTGAGGACCACTGTTTCAAACACCATTGAACTCACTACAACGTAATCTTGTACAGAGGGTTTATAAAGATGCTGCTTAAAAATACCTTACTAGTTTTTTTCCAAAAAAATTGACTTTTCATCAAACCGCTTTAAAATTAAACGCTACTGACACGTATCACATAGTAGTCATATTACTGAGTTCAAAGAATCACCTTATCGATATTTTCTTACAACCAAAGTTTATACAGGGGTATTGCGATCTTAAGTGGGTCACACTGTATATATATAATTACGTACATCTTTTACTTATCCCTACCTGACCTGATCTCAAAAAATGTTATCTTATGAGTAGTTATGAGATGTGAAGGGCCCCAAAGCATTAATAGCCCAGGGCCCCGCATTCGGTTAGTCCGCCCTTGCTAACAATCAACCACGACAGAGAGCGTGATGCTGTCAGACGTGGTATACAGTAAATGGAGGCCAACTAGAATAAGGCGTGGATCATAGAACATTTCAACGTTCATAAGAAGTGACCGAAAAAAAGAAGAAAAGAGTAAGTTGTATTGATCCAGAAAATCAGTTGGAAATTAGCGGAAAACTGAAGATACTCGAGATACTTGATATTTGTTAAAAAAATCGTTAGTCGTTTATTCTGGATACGCGAATTTTTTTATATATGCGGTATAAAATAGTAATATAACATCATTTATAATAATTGTATGTACAAAAACATGTTAAAAATAAAACCTACTTAATTACACAGCAATAAACTTTCAACCAGGAGATAGTTAGCAATAATAAATTATATTTTTAACATTTCATCTGACTCACAGTTGAGCCATGGGAAAATAAAATCGACAACGAGCAAAACTAGAGAGATGATCTATTTCTATATTGTGTGCATTATTATTCGAACACATACCTTAACTTTATAAATTAGAAGAGTCAGAGGTAACGACATTAAGATTCAATCACTTCAGTGATCCAGTTTTGGTGGAAAGTAAGAAAGTCCCTCTGCTCTCTAAGCGCGCACGTAAAGTCAAAGCAGCAAGAGAAGTGGATGAGTCGATCGTAATATCTTGGACGGTGTAACCGCATTTCAACGTGGTCCATAGCCAGCATCCACCCGCACTAGAACAAACCTGTTATTACAGCGCTTGGTCATTGTCCGCGGACTTTACTTGCTCTGTATGACCTAAATGGAGCACACCCAAACTACAGATCACAAAGGCTTTGCCTTTTCACTTTTAACTTTGCTCTCTACTCTGCTTTGCTATTCTCAACAGGACAATGAATCGATTTATTTCTTTTATGTATAGATGATGCACATATTTTGTATCCGTTGGTTACCTATCTTCTATGTGTTATATTTAATTTAACACTTACAATATGTATATAGTTACATAATGGCCTAATGCGGTTTTCAATTTTTAATTGATTTAATTCAGTTTTGAAATTTTTTTTTGCCATTTGCACATTTCTTTTAAATCTATATAAATTAAATAAGACATGGTCAATTAGAAAAGAACTGAATTGCATCATTTTTAATATTGCAGTAATTGTAACATTAGCAACTAATTATAGTTATGGTTGCTTTAACATTTTTAATATTTTGGTACTTTATTTGAGTTCCACATCCACGTAGTGGATTGGAAGTATAGTAATTGTAAAAAAAAAAATATTAAAATAGGTTTAGAATGTCACGAAACGTCGAGATTTTAAATTTGAGCGAAAAAAAATTTCCGTCTTCGGTCTATAACTTTTTTTTGTACTCTGAAACGGTTTAGGATATTGACTTCTTATACACATATGTTTATAACGTGATCTGGAACTTATCAGGTGAACTTATCAGGTGAAGGGTTGGGGGTAAATAGGAGAAAATAAGTAAAGCAAGCTGGTAAGAGTACAAAATTTTGGGATTTAGTTTTTATGCTAGAAGTCAAGGCCTCTGATTTTTTAATAATATTTCCACCCCTTGGTACACCTATATTCTATAACGATATCTGGAACTAGATAATATTTTTTATGACATATGCCACAAGTATTATTAAAATTCTATGACCAATTATTTCCACATACTAGAGTGCAAATACAGTCAAGATGTTTTACTTTCGCGGATCGTGAAAATGATCTACCTAGAAAATAGGTCCATACTTTATTATAAATACGGCTCTTATGTCCTACCATAAATTAAATGAGTAGAAGTAGACCAAGCACCAGAAATGAAAAAAGACCGAATTGCGTCAAATTGAGGTAGAAGACTGTTTTTTTTAATCGCTAGATATTATGATTGGCGAATAATAATCTCGTCTGCTTCTTTCTTTACAGCCAAAAGAATCTTGAAAAAGTAGGTTTTTTCGAGATTATTTTTTCCTTTGAAAAGTTACAAAAAATGTTTCAGATAAAAGTTGTAGCCAATAACCGTGTCTGTCGATCTGTTTTAACCCGATTTAAAAATAGTGGAATCTAACCGCACAATTTCAAATTGAACAAGGACACCAGCCTATTCCTCTAAACTCAAAAATCAGTTCGAAAAAATAGGTAATTGATGAAAATTTAACCAATTGTAGTTGACTCTATACTTAAGAAGGTGATGTAGACCGATTTTGAAAATCTTTGTGTTATTTATCCTCAAAAATGTGAAAATCGAAAAAATCGATATAATTTTTGGGACCGGGCACCAATGTAGACATTCTTAGTCTCATGTTATAGGTTGTTACCTCTACTTTCGTAATCCAGTGAGAAAATATTTATTATGTTTTTTTTAACCTTGTTTCTTCATATTGAAAATTTCCAAAAATCTTAGCTCTAAAATTCAGATTTCTCTCAAAATTTAGTTTCTTTTACAGTGCTTTATTAAACTTTGTTGAAACAAATATTTTCATATTTGGGCCTTTAAAATCTGATCAGCCCGTAACAATTTGGATACATTTTTTGAATTTTCGATTTTCCGATTTTTTTGGAAAATGGAAACAAGTGACAGAAAATTCTGAAAAAATTTGGACATATATTATGATCAATTCTAAGACTTTTTTGTCCATGCAAAATTTTTCATATAACTTGATTCTTTTCGAGTAAGAAAAGTCCCAAATTTCAAGTGAATACCTCAATTTTATTTTATCAACCTCTTTAATACTAGAGTAGGGGTGGTGGGGGGTTGAAATATTTTATAAATAGATCTAAGGCCTTGGCTTCTAGCATATACATCAAATCCCAGGTTCCTGTGCTCTTACCAGCTTGCTTGACTTCAACGGAATCGCTTCAAAATATAATCTAGTTTCAGATTTCGTTATAATACATAAGAACATAAGTGTACCAAATTTCAAGTGAATTCCTAAATTTTATTTTATCAACCCCTTTAATAATAAAGCAGGGGTGGGGGGGTTGAAAAATATTATAAATAAATCTGAGGCCTTGGTTTCTAGCATATGCACCAAATCCCAAGTTGCTGTCCTCTTATCAGCTCGCTTGACTTATTATCCCCTATTTACCGTTATTTTAACCCCAGCCCTTCAACGGAATCACCTGAAAATATAATCTAGTTCCATATGTCGTTATAATACATACGTGTATCAAATTTCAAGTGAATATCTAAATTTTATTTTATTAAACCCATGAATAATGGACCGAGGGTGGTGGGGGGAGGGGTTGAAAATATTATTAAAAAATCTGAGGTCTTGGCTTCTAGTATATACACCAAATTCCAAGTTACTGTACTCTTACCAGCTTGCTTTACACATTTTCCCTTATTTACCTCTATTTAACACCCAACTCTTCACCGGAATTAACGCAAAATATAATCTAAATTCCAGATCTCGTCATGATACATGTTCCAAATTTCAAGTCAATAATCTTAAACGGTTGCTGAGACGGTACGTGCAGAAAAAAAAAGTTACAAACAGACAGACAGAAAAATTTTCTTTCGCTCAAATTTAAAATCTCGACGTTTAATGACATTCTAAGCCCATTTCAACAAAAAAAATTTTGAACTTTTTATTACGATTGCTATACTTCCACTCCGCTAGGTGGACGTGGAAGTAATTAAAGGAAAAAAAATAATAACTGGCATATGAAATTAAACAGACATGGAAATTTCGCAAATTCCTATTAAATATAAACCTTTAAATATATTATTGTTTAAATAATTTGAAAGATATTTAAGAAACTCTTATTCACAATGTCTTACTAGACGTTTTGCAATCCATGAATTGGCCTCCGTTTGCTGTATAGCGCGTTTGACGGCATCCCGCCATCTGTCGTGGTTGCCTGTTAAGTTTACAATCTCAAGGAGTTCATTCTCATTAACTCCTTGGTAACAGCAACGCAACGTTATAAAGGACCTCTCGGCCTCCTTCCATTATGTTTTCTCAACTAAAATTAAAAATAACGTAAGAATAACCCAAACTTGAATCTGATTAATTACATTAAATAATTTGTATAAAAAACTCAAGTGAATAACAATAAGCTTCACAAATACGCAATACTTTATTCTCTCCCTTAAAGGGTTCTTTTTGGGACACAAAATAATGTCCTTTTATGTCTTTTTCTCACAAGATTAAAAACGCGAGCGGATTTATGTCCGCAACACTACACAGCCTGTCGGTCCATGGTGCAGATCTCCAAGAAAAGACCAGTGCTGTCTACAAAGGATAGCAGTCCATTCCAGGATAGGTCCCATAGCTCTTCCAGCTGTAAAAATTACCTTTGGAAATACCTTTACTTACTTCTCCAGCCGCCACCTCAACGTCAGGGGGAGGGAGAACCGAAACAATTGATCAATTCTAAGAGTTTTTATACATGGAATTTTTTTTATATAACTTGATTCTCTTCGAGTAAGAAAAGTCCTAAATTTGAAAAAAAAGAATCAAGTTATGTAAAAATTCCGTAAGAACAAAAAATACTTAGAATTAATCATAGAACATGTCCAAATTTTTTCAGAATTTTCTGTCATCTGTTTCGGTTCTCCCTCCAACTAGCCCCCCTGCAACCTGGATTGCCCTGCCGATAGACTGACGCTTGAGAAGTACCTTATGATGATCATAAGGTTTTGGGCTCTCGATGGGCTCTCGTAGTGTTACGTGACAGAACACATTAAATAATATCATAGATACTAGTGAACGATTTGCCAAAGAGCCAACGAGAATGATACATATTATATTTCTTATTAATGCTCAATGACTATTATGATCTTAAAAATAATGACAATAATAGGCAGAATATATTATAAATGTGTAATAAATGCCTTTGGGTGCATATTTTCAACGTGTGGTAACGTTGTGATTAGGTAATATTTTCTTTTCTCCAAACAATTACAAACAAACTTTTATCGGAATGTGAAATGTAACAATCCTTAATATCTTAATTTGAATTTTCTACATATATGTTACCACTTATTAGTACATATAGTAAAATTATCTGTTCGTTTATCATAATATTGTTTGTGTTTCTAGTAAACATTTTTTTAATTTGGTAGTTAGCAAATACTGTTGCTTGACTAAGGCCTGTTTGGTATACTGTAATACTGACATGAGTCTCGACACTATAGTGTACAATGTATATTACAACTTTAATATGTGTGGTAGATACATACTATACAGTTCCCAATTCCACATTTGAAAATACGCAGACAACACTACCCAACGATATTACCAGTGTCGGAGCTGTGGTTCGATTCCAGTACAAGATAGACAGCGCAGCGTGACCAATCCTGCTCACTGCTGACCGCTTTAACCGCTGCGCTATGGTCTCATCCTCCTTCCTCCAGATTTATTCGAAATCCCAAAAAATGATGCCCAATATCTTAATATCAACACGTTCAAAAATGGAATATGGAATATGACAGGTCAAGGACTGGGGCACACCAAGGCTCTAGCTCTACCTACAATGGACTAGGTCATCACTCAATATGAGGATGACCGGTGTGTCCCCGTCTATAATTTCACTATTCCATATACACGCCTTTCCTAGCCGAGGTGACTGGGAACACGATAAAAGACGTCTTATGAGTTCCGGTGGTCTAGAATGGTATATAGACAGATCGAAGACTCAGGAGGAAACCGATGCTGACGTACACGAATGCGAGCCGAGGGCTCGAATATCGGCGCCTCTTAGCAACTATCCTACTGTATTACAAGCAACGGTTTACGCCATCTTACTGCGTGTTACTGAAAATTTCAGAAGAGGTTCAGCGTCAGCCAAGTGGCTTTGAGGACTCTTGTATCAAACAAAGTGACCTCTAAGCTGGTTCTGAACTGAATATTTTGACTAAGCTCGGTCAAACTTATATTGGAGAAGGAGTCAAAACTGCTTTCCCTAGCCCTGAGCCAGTCTTGGGTCTACCATGAGGTCTAATTCGATCAGAACTAAAGACTAGTTGTTAAACTAGGCTCAAGTTCCCGGAATGAGGCAGTCGAGGCTCCATGTAAAGAGGCCGCCGGCTGACTCAACCGTGAAGTGGTTGCTTTGGCTCGATAGAGAAAGCATGAGACGGATGGTATGCCTGATAATAGGACACTGTCCTCTGAATAAATACCTTCGTACATTGGGCTTAAGGAATGATTATTGATTAATGAATTATTGGATGTGTGGAGTGGACGATGAAACCATACCATTCAATTTCTATGCAATTGCGCACCGCTAGATGCGTTAAGGTATAGGAATTTCCAAAGATAATTTTTACAGCCGAAGGAACTATGGGACCTATCCTGGAATGGACTGCTATCCACAAAGGATAGCAGTCCATATAACTATAACTTTTCTTGGATATCTGTAGAATGGGCCGACAGGCCGTGTAGTGCTACGGACACAAATCCGCTCGCGTTTTAAATAATATTATTAGTATTTCTTGCGAGAAAAATACATAAGACATTATTTCGTACATTTACGACATAACCGAGAAAACGTAGTGAAATAAAAATTGCACACAAGTCGCCTCTTCAAAATTGCCCAGAAAATATGAACTGATGATTTTTTTCTCAGCTAAATCCCCTTAAGGCAGAAAATAGAGTATTTCGTATTTGTGAAGCTTATTGTTACTTACTTGAGTTCTTCTACACAAATTATTGGTAATTAGTCAGATTCTTCGGTTATCCTCACGTTATTTTAGTTCAGGAAAAACCTAATAGAGGAGGCGAAGGGAATAAAGAGTTTCTTAAATATCTTTCAAATTATTTAAACAATACAATTTATTTAAACGATTATATTTAATACACATTTGTGAAAATTTCATCTCTGTTTAATTTCGTAAGTTAGTTATTGTTTCTTTCCTTTACATTTTTAATGGTCTTCTTTATATTAACGTCCTGGCGCAGTTTAGCTATTGCGATTCCATCACTCAATCAGGACACGTACACAACAACACAACAACCATTCTCTACGATATTGTCTTCTGCCGCAGCTGAGACTTGAACCCAGGAGAGATTATAGTGACTAGACGACTAGTTGCATCACTCAACAGTGGTCTAAGTTCACTGCTACCATCTCGATAACACATTAAAAACGCCACTAAACACCTATACCCTGGCCAGGATTCGAACCCAGGAGTCTGTGGTCGCAAGACAAACACGTTGGCACTGCGCCACTGAACGACAATATTTATTTTGTTGATTAAGACTTTGCTAATAGAACCTAAAAATTGTTTAATATACAATTTACTATTATTTGTTAATATATTTTTTCCATATAAAACCAAAGAGTTCTAATTTTTTAAAAATTGTTAAACGCTTCTTCAACTTACTGCTCATATAATTGTTTAAAAATTTTATTATTTTTTATTATTATCTTTTTTCGGGATAAAGCTAGAAAGTTGTAGTTTCTTTTCAACTTTCCCTCGATGTTCTGATCTTATTTACGCTTTTAGGGGATGGAGGGGGTGATGGAGTTTTGGGCAAAGATAAGAGAGTATAAATATAGGCATATTGTTAGTTGATCTTTAGTTCTAATCATTTCCCGATGACGCCAACGTTATTGGCGAAACTTGCATCGAATATACTCGAGTGTTGTATTCAAGAGTTCAAGTTTTGGTGTTTATGGAAATTATTTCGGAGACAGCATAACACTGAAGGTACTCGTTCCTTCCAGGAGGTGTATACATGGTGTCTCACTGGGAATTTCTTTAAATTTCAGCCTTGATAGAGCCAAATGTTCTAAAATTATCCAATAAACTTTTTTCACTGTTTGGTGATGTTTTCTGTTTTTGTGGGTATCGAGTAGCAAATGTGTTACATGTTCTTGATATTACTTTATCACATTCTCTATAAATAATTAACAAATTCAAAAAGTCCTTGTGAGTGTAATTTAAAAGTGCTGACATTTTTTAACATAAGAGAATGACTAACATTGATGATTATTTCTAATTATGGCAATTTTTACTAAAAAATCTTGAAAATCGCGAATATTTCAAACAGTTGTAACTTTAACCCGTACAATGCCTATACTAGAAAAAGGGGAATTTTTACATAACTTGATATAAAAAATACAGGGTGTTCCATTTGAACTAATAAAGTCTTTGAAGTTTGAATTTGACAGAATGTAGCATGAAAAATGGAACACTTGGTATACTATCATGGAATCTATTTTCATTGAGAGCGTAGCTCATTTTGTGTTCTTTCTACGTTCCAAAGAGCAAATGAGGATCTCCTACGTGAAGATAGTTATAACGATTCTTGCAAACCGTTGCACCCGTCAAATTTTAGACGTTAAATATCTCGAAACTTAAGTGTAGGGTATGATACATATTTTAGACGCAGAATGGCCATTTCAAAAAGTCAAAAATGGGGTGTACCATTTAAAATAAGCAAGCTGGTATCGACTTCCGGTGTAACCGGAAGTACCACATGCATCTAACTATTTTCATTTGGATTAGCCACACTAGCTTTCGTAACTCCCAAAACTTTCAAATTTTTTTTCACATAATTTTCTCTCCGGTTAGATTAGATTAGGAAGGAGGAGCTGTCTGATTGGCTTTGACCACCGCTGCCCACATGGATCTATTGTGGTGCTCCTGTTTATTTTCCTTATAGCTCCTTTTCCGGCTTTGTCCCTTGTATCAGACTCCACAGTCTTGATAAGGGTCCCTCAGTTCTTGGTTTTCCTCACCAAGTAGTTGGAACCTCAGTCTAGCAAGGCCTCCACAATGGCACAATACATGGGTTTCCTCTGCCTCTTGGCAGAATCTGCATGCTGCGTCCTCTGCCAGAACCATTAGACTCAGATGTCTATTAAGTCTGCAGTGACCGGTTAGAAGAGCCACTATTATTTTAATGGCCTTACTGGTTTGGCATAATAGGTCCTCCGTAAATTTGGCCGATCGTTCTTTAATGAACTCTTTGCCTGTCTCTGTCGTGGGAAATTTTTCCACCATTCCAGAGATTTAGTTTTGCACCCATTTGTTAATTGATGCTCGTATGCATGTCTTAGCCTCACCGCAAAAGGGTTCGGGTCCTTCCGGTTAGTTTCCCTTTGTTTTTTAAGCATCCCATGGATACAGGAATAGCATCTCGCAACCCCGTGGGGGTGGCTTTCAATCATAGCTATAAACATCATGTGATTATTATTCCACGCGTGTTCACAAATTTCGGATTTTTCAAATTCTCCCCTTCAAGCGTAATTTCTATGTTCACCAAGCCTTACGTTGAAAGGTCTAGATGATTCACCTACGTAATGTTTTCCGCACTCACACGGAACACTGTAAATACAATTTTTTGAATTTTGAACAATATTTAGAGGTTTGGTTTTTGATAAAACCGATCTTAGCGTGGAGCCCGTTTGAAAAATCGTTCGTACGGAAAACCTATTCCCCATTTTTCGTAATTTATCTGATAAACCATGTATATATGGAATTACTGCCATTGACCTAAATACCTCAGGTTGTAATGGTATATTCTCTCTACTACCAATGTTCAATAACTGACTATCAACAAAACTCTCAGAATATTGATTATTTAATAAGACAGTTTTTATACATCGCTTTTCGTTCCTTAATATTACATCATTTGAAGAAATATTTTTGGCTCTGTCATACAAACACTTAACAACACCTTTCTTAACACTAATATGTTGATTTGAATTGAAATTTAAGTATCTGTTTGTGTGTGTTTGTTTTCTATACGCACTGGTTTTACATGTGTTATCTAATTTTTTAATTAAAATATCTAAGAAAGGTAATTCATTATTATTCTCTATTTCTATTGTAAATTTAATTGAAGGTTCTTTTTCGTTAATCTGATTCAAACAATTACTTAAACTTCTTTACTATAAGGCTATATACCAAAAATGTCATCTACCTATCTCCACCATACAATGAATTTATGAGCTAGATTATTATTATTCCTTTCCTCAAAATTTTTCATGAAAATGTTACTTAATATTGGAGATAATGAAGACCCATGGCCATCCCAAAGTGTTGTTGATAGAAGTCATTATTTAATTGAAAGTATGTTATTTTAATGCAAAGTGTAAGTAATTCCATTGTAGTTTCAATGCTTAACTTAAGTTCTATTCGCCAAATTTCCATCTTGTTGCAATTTTTTTTTAATTATTAATGTTTTATCTACAGGAACATTTGTAAATAGGCTTACCACATCAAAACTGACCATTAGATAATTAATGTTAAAATGCTAAGATCGGTTTTATCAAAAACCAAACCTCTAAATATTGTTCAAATTTCAAAAAATTGTATTTACAGTGTGCCGTGTGAGTGCGGAAAACATTACGTAGGTGAATCATCTAGACCTTTCAACGTAAGGCTTGGTGAACATAGAAATTACGCTAGACGGGGAGAATTTGAAAAATCCAAAATTTGTGAACACGCGTGGGATAATAATCACAGGATTAAATTTGACTCGGCGAAGATTTTGCAAAAAGAGAGCAACAGAACTAAAAAAAAAACTTAAAGAATCTGCGATTATTTCATTAAACGAGGATAGATGCGTTTCGAATTATTCGATAGATTTTTGTATTATTTGGTTGCCCATCCTTAGAGACGAAGTAAGTAAAAATAAGATAAATATAATTTAATGTCTCACGTGACTATGGAAATACATAAACAAAGAACTGTCATGGTTGACGGCCAAAAAAGTTTTTAGAACGGAAGTAGATTCTCTTCCGAAACGTTAACTACCTATAGCTTTCATTTTCAGTTTTTAGTTTATTACATTGTTCTAGTTTATATATTTTTAGGTGTGAGACTTTTTGAAACAGTCAAGTATTCAAGAACCAACCTCTGTCTGTTCCGCTTGGCGCAGAGGGTTTTTCATTAAAATTTTTAAATATTTTTCAGTGGTAAAATACCCACTAAAAAAAGTAAGAAAATCTGAATATGCCACAAATAAACAATTACAGACAATTACTTATACTCGCCCCATAACTATCTGAACTTAAAAGAATCATGTCTTGTTCCCGGACTATAATATAATATAAATTATTTTATATCGTTTTGCATGGTTCTGTTTGTAGGTTAGCTAATCTGCATTGCTATTAAGTTTACTGGTGAGTAGTAGAGTTAACACCTTAGATAAAAAGTAATAGGCAGGCATTTTACAATGGAATACAATTTAATTGACATTGTTTTTGTAAGTAATAATCAAACGAATTACAGCCAATTATCAATTTAAAATATCTATGCTGCTTTAACGCGTGCACTATTAAATACTCATAAATGTTTCTGCTTCAACTTTATTAGGCAACGAAATTTATGGCTTTATTTTATGACTATATTATGTTTTGGTGTTACAATATGTAAGATATAGTTATGACCACGGGTGACATTAATTTAACACGTAATACACCTAAGTCGTTCCGTTAAATCAGATTCTATAAAAATGATAAATGTGTAAAAATTCGTTTCCTTTGTTGAGACCCATTTCACTGCGAACGTACGTTAATACGCGCTGTAGTAATAAGGCCATAAATATTTAAATAATTTAATTTTATTGTAATGAAAATGAATCTGTGAGTAATAATACTTGCATTACGGGCGCTGATAAATTTTATAGCAAACTGTCTTATAATGACAAAAATGTATATTTCTTCGCTTAAAAGTAAGGGAACTTAATAATAACAATAGTAATAATAATAATAGTAATAATAATAACACGCTCTTGTTCGGCAGCTTTTATCTGTGTATTCAAGCGAAGTGGCTGAAGTTCAGTGACTGACTCTGGGTGAGCATCTCGCCGGCCTCCTCACCTGTCGTCGAATACGAGACCAAGATCATCTGCGGTCCTGTTTTCCGCCATAAACAATCCTGCATCCACCCCTGCATTCTCGTGATCTCTCACTAATTGCAGGAGCGGGTCTGAGCTCCTAAGGACATTACATGTTATGCCCAGTGCTAATCTGCCATGCATACACTCCAACCCTAAGTGCCCTCGGCCCTCCCCGATTTCGTGGGAGGTAGACACGAGGAACGGACGATCTAGGATGAATGCTTCTATGGATATTCATTATCTTGCGGGTACCTCTGTCTAATTGGCGCAGCTCATCTACTGTCCATTTGACTTCCCCAAAGGAGTAGAGCAGATAAGAACCGGCAAGCATATTAGTGGCAGACACCTTGTTTTTCCCCGAAATTTCGGATGACCAAATCTTTCGCAGTAGGAATCTGTACGTGCCGCGGAGAGATTGTTTCACTTGCTGCATATCTTGGATGTGATGTTGTTGCACACCCAGGTATGTGTAGGTCTCTCCGGCATCCAGATGTCTTAGGATGCTTCCGCCTGCAAGCTGCGCGTCTTCGTCAAAGTCCCCGCATCGTCCTCTCTTGAGATGGACGACCGCGCACTTGTCCAACCCGAACTCCATACCAATGGCCCGTGTGTACTCCTCGACCACCCTTAGAGCGTTCTGAAGTTCACGCTCTCCGGAGGCATACAGTTTGAGGTCATTCATACAAAATAGATGGGTGACCTTATGCCTCCGGTTGCTGGGTGGTCCACAGCCACAGTAGTAGCCGCGAGTTCAACAGATAACGGCAGCAGTGAGATGCAAAAGAGGAGGGGACTCAGAGAGTCTCCCTGGAAAATTCCTCTTTTTAATAGCACCTGCTCTGTCGTAACCCGCTGTGCACCGGATGTTATGGTGAAGCGAGTTCTCCAGAATGGCAGTAGTTGTTCTATGCATCTCACTAGTGGCTCTGCTACCGCAAGATATTTGAGCAAATGCAACAATAGTTCGTGCGATGTTGTGTCAAATGCCTTACGATAGTCAATCCAGGCCATAGATAGATTCCACTTGTACTGCACAGAATCCTGCGTAATACAGCGGTCTATCAGCATACAGGATACGTGTAAATATCTTGTAGCAGAAGAGTTACCTCTGCCTGTCCAGGTACACCGCGGGGAGGTTGCCGCTCCGCTTTCCGTACCCTGGCTGGCAGGCCAAATGCAGAAGATGGTTATTTCGGGGCCCCTTCGCGTACTTAGGGCACACGATTCAGGTATTTACAGTAATTAACCCCACAGGTCGTGGGGAGTTGCTGTAATTATGGCCGGCGCGGCTACCGTGTGGTATCGGTCGGAAAGCACGGAAGGTTTGTCCGGCAACAGAGAAACTGTAAAAAAATTATAACAATAATACAGGTAGAGATTAACTAAACTCTTAAATACGCAACTAAATTCCGGAAACTTAACAAGGGCGATAAATGCATGGGCAGTATCGGCATTAACACATTCTCTTGGGGTTCTAAAATACACAGAAACGGATCTGAAAGAACTAGATCGACTTACACGTAGGCTGATGACAAAGTTTAGGATACACCACCCATGAGCTGCGGCAGAACGGGTGTATGTCCATAGAAGTAAATGGGGCCAAGGACTCAGCAATTTAGAGGACCTATGTAGAAGTCAGGAGCAGTCAATGAGAGAATATTTTCTAAAATCTGAGAACCGTCTAATCATTAAGGTAGCAGCGTCAGCTAAATATTAGACCCTCTTGAATCTCTCACAACAAATTGCGCCCCAAATTTTTAGAAGCCTGCATATCGATACACTGCTTATTTAGGACGTCACAATCAAATCGCCAAAATCATCCACGGCCAACTCGCCTATAACTTTAAACTATTTGTAAATCCTCCACCGTACTACAAATACAGGCCTGAAGAAGTACTAGAGTCCGGAAATTGTCCACTTTATTGGGACAGGCCATTTATAACAGATAACGCAGTAGATTTTAACAGACCCGACATAGTGGCGATTGATAAACTCAACGAGAAAGCCATTGTCATCGATATAGCATGCCCTCTGACAGCTAATATACTAAGAACTGATGCTGAATAGGTAAATAAGTACGAGAACCTGGCTATAGAAATAAGACGTATCTGGAAAATGAAGAAAGTCAACATAATCCCCATTGTAATATCAACCACTGGAGTTATGTCTAACCCGACAGTAAATTTAAGAGAGTTAAATTTTCCTAAAGTGATGATACTTACCATTGAAAAGGCAGCAGTCTTGCAAACGTGCCACATCACCAGGAAGTTTTTAAATACGCTGAGATGAGATGAATTTCTCCTTCAACGATACTGTTAATTCCAGCTAGCTATAGGACAGCCCATTCGTCCGTGCCATGTCTCGACGCAGGATCCTGGGATGTTGGTTAAAAGAACCCAGCAAGACTAGCTGACGTTGTGTGAAAAGGCATAATAATAATAATAATAAAAATAATAATAATACCGCGGCAAATACGAGGGTTAGCCTTAACAGCAGGGCTACCCTAAATTCACAAGACCTGGCGGATGGACGCTGTCATCGATTAGGAACTACCAGAAGACGCCTACATTTGGCAGATCAACACTCGTAATCAAATAATGCATACAAAGATGAAAAAGTTACTAAGGAAAATGTTACCATTAATAATGCACCGCTGGTGATGAAAACTGCAAGGTACTTGTAACTGACTGAACAATTTTAAATTGAAAAATACTGAATTTGCACATGCGATGAGACTGAACTAAATCGCACATAGTCGATTTGAAAGTTACGATATTTCAAAATCGAATGAAATTATGTTTAATCAAACTTCAGGTCGTGACCAGTTAATTTAGCAACTGCACATACCTAGTTTTCTACTTTCGAGAGACACTAAAAGCGTAATCTTTCAATAGTTTGACAAAACTTTGACGAATTTTGATTCTCACTCTCAGATATTGAAAATAAAAATAATTTTACTGATTGAGAAAAATGTTTTCGTCATGCTATCGAGAAAGTAAGTTCGGCGTGGTCGTACTATTTATTTTATTACAAATGATCCACAAGAAGTGGTGTAAACTGTAGCGCTCAGTTTCTTTTACGTAAAATAAACTAGATGGGCAAGATGTTTAAAAATGTTTTCTTAACCGCTTCTCAAGTCACCGAGGTAACTCCTTGAAAATCCAGAATGATTTTGTGTAAGGTAAAGAGAAACGAGGCCCTACAGTTTATAGTGGAGTCCGAACCACATCTTGGGGATAATTTTATAATTAAAATTATTTCGCGGTGAGCAGGGATTGAACCTGCTTCGCTAGGTATGCCAGTATGCAAGCTAGACGTAGCGCGTCTAGCTTGCATACTGGCATACCACTGAGCTACCGTCCCCCGTATGTGGAAGGATTATTGAGATAACTTAGAAGGCCATAAAACATACAAATAAACAGTGTAAGGAAATATTCAGGTGTGCAATGGTTACCTAAAAAAATAGTTTCAATTAGATTAAGAGCACGAGTAACAAATTCAGGACTTTATTTAAAAAATGCGATCATTAATTATGTATGAGATTAAACCTAAAAGTCAGATTTTTCAAACACGTTTCAAAAAGTTGAAATGTACTGTTGAAATTGAAGAAAACCACCACAATAAATATTTATTAATTAGAGAAGCATATTTCTTCTGAGATATTATAAACGTTAATTGATTATGTATGCTAGTTAAAAATATTTCTAAATTAGTTTTACTTTTTTCTTTATTTTAATACTATATGAAATATTTAAATGACATGCTGATGTACTTTATGTGATTTTATAAACTTTAGTTTAAAAATGTGACAACTACATTTTATCTTTTAAGACAGATGACAACCAACGGTTTTTTACTATGGCTCGAGGTTTTAATATATTCTTAGCATCAATCATATTAAGTGTGTTCCAATGAAGTAAATTCATCACCAGTAAAAAGAGCACTCAACCATAAAATGTAAAAATAATATGACTTGATTTTAATTATTTGGGATACTTTTTTATAATTTTAGAGTTCTCGTTAGAAGGGATACATTAAATAACTATACATAGTGATGCAAGAAAATATTGCATACATCTAGCCACATTATAAAATATATGTTAAATCTGTATCATAAGAAACGCAGAGATTTCGAAAACATTCTCAGGCATGTTACCATTTTAAAATTTTTGCGAATTGTGACTTTTTTAAAATGACAACTGGTATTGTATTCGCTGCTGCGTTTGCTCTATTCTTGCTTAGCGCGCCAGCGCTCGGTTTGGCTGATTTTGTAATTGATTAATTCTCCAAGGAATTGATTTTAATTGTAGCTTTTAAAAACGAAAGATGCTACTGATATCATTCTCAAATTCAGTTGAATTTTTATTAAGCTCTAAAATTGCTATACAAAATTCCCATACGTCTCCATTAATGAATGTGCACGTACGGAAACACTTCACAGGTCGCAATACACGTGATTTTTTTAAAATCACTTCGTCAATTATCAAAATAGAACCCTATTGAATTTCATAATGATTCATCGAATGGTTTAATTATTTAACACTGTCAGAAGTTTTTGCCGACCATGTCCCTCGTCTCTGTGTCTGTTGGATAAATAATTAAAAATGAAATTTGTTTTTTCGTTTAACTCGCAATGCCTTGAAAACAAAACAATTAATTGACCTTAAATGTTTGCAATGTTATTCTTGTTGAACCAAGTAAAATGATCCATTTGTAAAAAATATCCAATTTACTAAAAAAGTAAATTCAGACAAAAATCCAATGAAAACATATTTAAATCAGTAAAAAGGCTTCTAAACACCTTTGGCATCATATTAAATAGAAATCCACGTAAAAAAATATTTCACTAAAAATGACCAAAATATTGATTTTTCATTTCGAGGACGACGGTCAATCGCCGTTCGAATTTTCAAAAGTACTCCAAAAGTTTCAAGTTGCACGGAGCGGAAAACCGCTCCGCCCGACGAACTTTTCGAAAGTACCACGAATTTGGTTTTTCGAAAGTACAACGAATAAAATTAGGGGGGACGGAAAACTGCTCCGTCCAACAGATTATTGAAAGTACAACGAATTTTACTTTTCGAAAGTACCACGAATTTGGTTTTTCGAAAGTACCACGAATAAAATTGCATAAGACGGAAAACTGCTCCGCACAACAAATTTTTTGGAAGTACAACGAATTTAATTTTTTGAAAATCTCAAAAAATTATGTTTATAAAAATACAATAACAAGACGTAAATAAAGCAGAAAACCGCTCCTCGAGATGAATTTTTGGAAAGTACCATGAATTTGGTTTTTCGAAAGTACAACGAATTTGATGGTTCACAAGTCGAAACCCTCAGTCAGGATGTAGCGAATAGCTATTTTAAACGTCAAAATTTAGGAAAAAATCAATGGGACGGTTTTTCCAATAAAAACCAAAATCCTCATTTAACATTCCTCAAAGGGTTGGAGCATAATCCTAATACAAAACCCCAAAACGTACAGAAAAATAGTCTATCTATCTATCTATACTTGTAATCTATGGCTGTGGCTGCAAAGCCATTCGCACAACACCGATGTTTCGGAGAGGAGTCTGTCTATAAGGTCGGTAAGTACCTAATGTTAAAAAGATTTACTCTAACCTACCGCAATTTGTCAGCTAACTTATTTCTGATATTTAATTATTCGTTCATACATTATTTATATTTATAAATTACAATTTTTAATTTTTTCTACTTTTCATTTTTTTCTTTTTATTAAAATCGTATGTTTTAATATTTCTTTTGTCTTTTTTTGCGTCTTGTTTTTTTGTTTTTTTTCTGTTTTTTTTGTTTGTTTTTTTTTAGGATATTAACGAGGAAAACAAGTTTGCCAAGGGGCCCGTCATGGCAGAAAAATAGTCAAAGAATTCAAAATCGGATTCCGACGAACACAAAATACTTTCGCTCGAAGGCGAGGCGAGTCGACGGAAAAAAAGTATATTTGTGTTCGATGCCGTTAGTACGTTTATAAAAGCAGGAAAACCATCGGACACATATAGATAGCTTCTTTAAGCATCTTGACAATTATTTCGATAATTTTAGTGCCAAATTCAAAGTGAATAATTTTCAAAAAGTTTTGCATACATTTTACAAATATTACTAATTGGGAGTCTGAATCTTTTTGTACAGTCGATTGTCATAGTTCTCTCGACGCTGGATGAGTTACACTCCTACGGGAGGTAACGGCTTGCCGAGTGGTGGTGTCTTTTTATGTTTGCCTTATACATATTAGCTAAGTATTGAATATTTATATTTTTTACATTTTATGAATTATTTCAATAAATGAGAATATATTTTGAATTCGATTTCTTATTGATCCACTAATTATAAGATTTGTGACCGACGGGCGATTCTGTGGCGTGAGTCGGACAATTACTTTCCGCGGGTCACCTTTGATCCCAAGTCTGTGCACTTGTCCAAATACTCATAGAATCCCTCGACGGTCTTAATTATTAAGAAGTGTTTCTGAGAAAGTGCTAATTATAAGCTATATTCATTAAAACTGCACTACCCGACATAAGAGTTCGACGGAGAGAGCAGACTGTAGCAATCACAGTAAGTATAATTTTGTCTATTCTCGTCTTGGGGAGTCTGAAGGGTATCTTGAATCCCCCTTGTGAGTAGAGTTGATTAGTATCGTAGCTGCGACATGGCTCCGGCCTAAATTATATACAATCATTGTCGTGTCCTTCAGACCAAACGATACTAGGTTCATCTACATTATCACTACTTATTTATTAACATAAAGATAGAATTTTAATGTGTAGAAAATATGATTTTTTCTAAAGTAGTTGTGATTTTAAACATAACAGTATAGTACTAATACTCGAGATTCGCTTCGCCAACTACGTTGGCGTCATCGGGAGATGACTAAAGCTACGTAAATAACTTTCTCACTTTAGATTAGTTAGTTCAATAATTTGATTGGGACAAACATCTTGACATTGATGACGGTGTTACTGTCACGTAGTAGTGATATGAAAAGTATTTATTGTGTTATGTATTACCGCATCTCGTACTCGTGTTCTATTTTCAGATTATGGTTTTAATACGGTTCATATTCTGACAGGCCAATTTCGTTCACTGATTTTCACAAATTCGTTAAAATAGGTACAGACACGTACAATGCAGCAGTCTCCTATTTTCCATGTTTAACCAGTCTTTTTCATTTAATTTGTAAGAAATTCTCTCACATCAACGAATTACATGAATGAGTCTTAGGCAAGAATTTTGATTTTTGCACTTTATTTTTATACTGGCAAGTTAAATTAGGACCATATAGACAGTTTAATAAGGACGGCACTAGAGTTTCACATAAGGTAACTTTCATCTTTTGCGGTAAGCAGTGTCTGTTTTCGTAAATTCATTTTAGAGCACTATAGGCTCGCTCTAATAATTTGTTAATATGTTTTTCGAATCTTTAATTACTATCAATCAGAAGACTTTTAGCCTCTACCAGTTCAATTTTGTCATCATCTACAGTAATGTTTATAGCAGTTTTGACAGAGTCCCTGTCCTTTTTTAGCCCAAATACAATGACATTGGATTTACTTGAATTTGTAATTAAGTAATGATCTCTAGCTGTCTATAAATGATTCTAGGTCTTCATTAACTAAATCACAGGCATTTATTATTTCTTGAAGGGGAAATGAGAAATAGAGTTGAGTGTCATATGCGTATAAGTGAAGATATTTTATAAAGATTGGCAACATATATAGTAGAGAGTAGTGGTCCCAAAATAGAGCCTTGCGGAATACCAGACTTTAGTATTACCTAATCTGATCTTTGACCCTTTGACCATCTATGCATATTTTTTGTTTTCTATTTTTTATGTAACATTTCAGTAATAATATTATGGTTTCAGAGAGGTCTGTATGATAAAGAATGGCAAGTAATAAATCATAGTCATAAAATCGAGTAAAATTAAAATTGTCCAGCACCCCTGATCTGCCGCCCTAATTATGTCATCAACGATATGCAAAATTGCAGTAGTGCAACTATGGTCGGATCTAATCTGATCGTAATCAGGTAGTGGAAGTACATGGGACTACCTAGCTCTGAGAAATTAAATATCAAAATAGGTGTTCCACAGGGGCTATATGGGGACCACTATTATTTTAAATGTTTGTACATGATTTACCGTACCTGTTCCCTCTTAATAATTTGACAATTTTTGTGATGACAAGACATTGCTCTGTACTGGTTTGACAAAGGCAACCACGCAAATTATACCTAATACTTTTATGACATGGTTCAAAGTAAATAAATTGTAATTAAATGTGTTTAAAACTGTGTTTATTAATTTCACACCCAGAAGATGCACAACCGATGAAAGTTATCTTTTAAAAGTAGAGCATAGATCAATTGACCGGTTAAATGGAAAAAAATATTTAGGGGTTTATATTAAGAACACGGTGTTGTGTGAAAGACTTCCGAGACACAACTATATATAATGAGTATAGATAGTTATAGATCTCAATAATAGACTAAGTTGGGAGGATCATACTGGAAATTTGTCGAAAAAGTTATGTTCGATTTCCTTTGCTATACAAACCTAACGGCGATGTTGTTATTTTATCCGAATTTATGTCAAGGTTAAGATGTGGAATAATTGTTTGGGGTTCTCAGAACAGAATTTTTTTTATTGCAAAAAAGCTGTGAAAGATAACAGTCATATTGTCCTATTTTTATAAAATTATATAGCCTTATATACAATATATACAGCGTATCCACGGGTTGAGTTTGGAAGAGGGGACATTCTTTCATTTTTAAGTTTCCCAGCAAAAGTCGTTTTTTGTAAAAGCCTCTGCTTTTTATGAAAAGTCTGAAAATGGTACTGCATTTCAAAATGTTTATACAGGGTACCATATATTTTGAATAATAATGTTAAAACAAAATGTTGTAGATTTAAAGTTATAATCAATTATGAAATCTTGATCTCCTACTGCAAATTTATTTTTCTGTTTTTTCTTAACAGTTTTTCAAGCTAATGAAATTCTCGTGTGACTCCACTATAGGAAATATCCTCCTCCAAAAAATTACATTTAAAAATTCTCAGCATTATTAAGATTTTTCTTGCTACATCGAGACGGTTAAAAACTGTTTACCAGAACGTTAATGACTGAAAATTAACAGAAAAATATGTTCGTGGTAGGAGATCAAGATTTTATAATTGACCATAAATTTTAATCCATAACATTTTTGAGTACCATTTCTCAATATTTTTACAAATAAAAGTACTTTACTCTTTGTAGTTTTTCACATCTTTTGCAGTTATTTAGCACCATGTATACAAATTTTGGAAAATAGTATAATTTTCGGACTTTTCTTATAAAGTAGACGTTATAATAAATAACTTTCCCTCGCAAAATTACAAATAAAAAAGTTTTCCCTCTTCTGAATGCAATCCGTGAATATATAATAGACACGTGTTTCTGTATCCTACACAAGGATACTTCTGTGAAAGTTTCTAAAGTTTTTGGTAAGTGTTTTTGTCTTTAGTTGTGTTTTGGTTTTGTTGAACAGGATAATTTAAAATTAAAACTAACATTATTGTGACAGTTTTCTGTACGTAATGTGCATATTTCTTTCTTATAATTCAATGTTGTTCGTGGCATGTAGCCAGCAAAATATTTTGTTTAGAAAGATATATGTTTTTGTACTTATCTATGAATAAGTCTTTAGTAAGAGTTTGAAATAATTACGAGTATTTTTGCTAGTAATATATTCATTTCCTCAATTCTATTTTAGATTACTCTTACATTGTAGGGAATTTGCATTTGCATTTGATTATGTGTTATTCATGAATTTATCTCAATATGCCTACTTACTTACCTGTGAATAAGACATGTTCCTCAACGATGCCAAGGTGACACCCATCAAAATTCAAAATAGTACACCCCAATAATAAAATAACCTGTAGAAAAATAATAGACATACCTTAGTGCAAGGCTGCACTTCCTGCTCGAACTACTAACCATTCATTTCCATTTCATTAACTAATAAAACTTTACATTGTATTTGAATAATGTGTTACTGTATTGAATATTATTCTCGTGTCAGTACTGTACTAGTTCAATAATTGGAATAGTGATATTAAGTAAAATAAAATGAAACCTCTCGGCATTAGAAGTAAATTCACTCTCTTTACTTTAATTCCCACACAGCTGATGGTTTTCTAAACGTTACATCGCCATAGCTTATTTATTGAAATCCGTGTTTCATAAATGATTATATGAAGTTCGCTAACAAGAGCTATAATATCAACTTTCAAATCGATTCCGCAAAGTAGAATATGTCTCTTTAAATAATTCACTCGGGTAGAGTTCAACGTAGAATCCAAGGGAATCTAAACCGACAAAAATGATAATGTAGATACGGCATTTTAAACACATTTCGAATCCCGGAAAACTCACTCATATATAATTACGTTGCATTTTCTATTCCGATGTGAATAATTGATTATATTTGTTAAAAACATATTAGCGGTCCCTTTAAACACTTTCTTAAATCTTGTACATAGAACACCGCCATCCTGCTTAGATGGCCATTGCGGTAAATATACACATACACATGTACCTTTATTTAACTATATTTAAAAATGAATGTGTAGACAAGCTTTAGGCATTGTTAAGTGAAATGTTATGGTACAGAACAAACTTGCATTAGTTTCGGTTTGCCGTCTTCTATTAAGTAAATATGTCAAATTACTACGATGATTTCCGATTTATGGCTATATATAAATGTAAGGCAAAGTAAATTATTATTATTCGAGTTATTAGAACAAGTAATAATGTAAAAAAATTGATGACATCTTGCTGTAGCTGCAGTGTCTCGTTTTTAGTATACATTAGATTAATATTTTTTTAATTACTGTTTTGTATAAAGAACACTTGTTAAATTACCTTGAGGTTGCGTTTAAATTCGCAACGCGAATTTAGTTGATTTTCTACATTTTGTCTACACCCCAACAATCTGTATATGAAATATAACTTTTTCTCTTTGTGCATTATTCAAGTTGGCATCCTTTTACTATATGATACGTCTGACAGCATAATGTCATCTATTGAGGTTGTTATGTTGCTCCTAGATGCAGTATACAAATGTCATGAATATGCTAGATATATTTGAAGGGTAAAAATTTACCTAATATTGAACATATAAATAACTAAATAAGTAATTTGGCAAATTTCAAATTATTTAATTCTACCTTTTTAAAACTCAAATAAAGTCGCAGGCAGAGAATATTTGGCAGTACTCTAATTTTATTTTGATTTCTAATGTTTTTAGAATAAATAGTTTTGTGATGAATTTATTTTTTAAGAGTGTAGGGTTGGAAAGCTATAAGAAATATTACTCAAATGATGCTTACGATGACTCTTGCGCCAATTCTTCGTTTGCCAAGTGTAAACTTCTCCAGGGCCCAAAAAAAGTCAGAAAGTTGCATCTTCAATGGGGTTATATTGCATTTTTTAATACGTATATACGATGTAATCTTCGAATAATTACAGCACTGCAAATTTGAAATCAATTTGATAAGTAGTCTCAGAAATATACTGCATTAAACATGAACTGGAAGCTCTGACGTCATTTACTCCCATTATTCTCGAAGATACGTTTAATGTGCGAAGCCGGTTAAAAGCAGATCCACCTGCCAATAAAAATATCTGATCAGTAATAATAAGCGATGCCAAAGTTGTATAATTAACGAATCAGATGTAAAAAAAACATTTGTTTTATATAAAAAAAAACTAACACATGGAGAATAAAGAGCAAAGTAAATTTCGTAAGAAAGGAACATTCTAACATTATTAAATCATATGTGTAGGTATAGCACTTAACATTATTCACACAATTCGTATTGCTTTATATTACATTTATATCAGCTATTAACAAAAGTACATAGGAGTAAATGGCATCACAGAGCAGTTACTATGAGAGCGTGTTCTTGGTTATTTGAAGTCTATAGAGACTAGAAAATTTTAGTTTTCTGCATTTCGCTCTAACATCAAAAGATCTTCCAGAAAATATAACAAAAAAATATGCTAAATGAGCCCATTGCGACACACAGGCACAGGTAAAATGATAAAATTGGAAGACCTTACTTCTCACAATTATGTAAAAATCCCAGGTTTAAAGCAAAACATTATAATAAAAATATAGCATACAAGGTGAGTCACTAGTGTGTAGACGATCAATATCTCCATTGGGGATTTTTGTGGAATCTTCGGGAATCTTTGATGATCTTTGGCGTTCATTGGGGGATCGTTGGGAATCTTTGGTGGAGACTTGGAAATATTTAGGAGATTTTCCAGAATATTTGTTCTAAAATTATAATAACATATATCGTATAAAGTGTAAGACATTAATGCGAAGACAGTCAATATCTTCTAATACTGCTAGTCTTTTCGAAAAGATCATAAAATGTTACTAGCAAAATTGCATTATTTTGGTTTCTCAAGTAATGCAATAGAACTTATGTCTAGTTACCTCAGCGAAAGGAAACAATGTATCAATATTAATAAAAATTATTCGCAGTATAAAACCCTAAACAGTGGTGTCCCACAGGGGTCAATTTTAGGACCATTACTATTTTCTATATATGTCACCGATATGTCCAATAGTTTAAAATATTGCTCGTTACATCA
This sequence comes from Stenurella melanura, assembly GCA_963583905.1. Classification (NCBI taxonomy): domain Eukaryota; kingdom Metazoa; phylum Arthropoda; class Insecta; order Coleoptera; family Cerambycidae; genus Stenurella; species Stenurella melanura. Next base: position 29,803,118 of record OY757318.1, on the reverse strand, counting down.
GATGATTCACAAATTTATCATTCTTTTAATGTATCAGAATTTAAAACAGCAAAAATCATAATAAATCTGGATTTAAAGAACATATATACATATGCATGCAATGATAATCTAAAATTAAATTGCTCAAAATATCAAAAACTCCACCGGAACTTGAACAGAGCTACACCTACGTGCATGTTTTTCTTTATCTTCTTAACAATTTATATGGGAACTTAAAATATTTTGTAATTTTATGCGTAAGATAGTATTTATTTTGTGTGTGTGTGAGAGTGTTTACGTGTGCAGGGCAAATGGAAGAACGGCTCTATGTGAATTTCTACCTTTTTACTATGTATTTTGTACTGGTAAATAAATATATTATTATTACTTCTTTTTTTGTCTCCTTAATAGGAAAAGTACCTGGCACTGGTGGTAAAGTAATAGGAATTAGCCCCATCGCCGACGCGATCAAAGGAACAATCTGAGCCTGCTCCATATGCCACAGCCTTTAGACCTTCATTTTGAGTTCTGTGTATTTCTGAATCTTCTCGTGGTATTTGTCTATCATGTTGTGGTTACTCGGAATTGACACGTTGATTAGCGGTGTTCGCTTATCTTTCTTATTGACTAGAGTAATGTCGGGTTTATTGTGGTTTACTGTTCAGTCTGTTAGGATAGTTTTGTCCCAGTAAATCTTATAGTTCTCGTCTTCAATTATAGGTGTGCCTGTCTATATACTTTGATTCGGCTAAAGTGGGACAACCCGACAGAACGTGGTCCACAGTTTCACCGTATGTGTTACATTTTCTACATTTGTCATTATCCACGTTTGTTTTTATCACGTACTTTTCATAGTTTCTTGTGTTAATGATTTGATCTTGAATGCGTAACATAAATCCTTCAGTCTCAGGGAATAGTTTCTTTAGCCAAGTTAGCGATGCATCCTTATCAACGCCATCAGAGTGCAGATCATTATGGAATCTCCCGTGCAACTCTCTTGATGTTCAGTTTATTATTTTCTGTTGCTGTGATATGGGAGAAAGGTTAGACAGGTAGTTATCACAGCTTAGATTGAGTGGGGTGTATTTTTTGTCAGCTAGGATCACGGTTTGATGCAGCTCAGATTGTCGACATTGGAAGTACTCTCGGAGGTTCTGAATTTGCTGGTGGTACACCTCTGCTACATCAATAATTCCTCTTCCACCAAGGCTTCCAGGTAGTGTTGTCCGTTCTACACTTGCCTTTGGGTGGTGCTTGCGGCGCTGGGTAAGTATCCTTCTAATGGTCCGATTAATATTTTGAAGATCAATATAGGACCATTTTACAATCCCAAAAGATTATTATTATTATTATTATTATATCTCCTCAACCGTTTGGAATAAAAAATTGTCTCAGCTGTAATCTGATCCCTCAGCTGTAATCTTATCCCTATCAATTCTGTCAGTGTACTGGTGGAGTCCCTAACTGACCACGGATTAAGTTTTTTGTGGGTAATTACCTTTACTGGTCGAAAAAGGTCCTTGCTATTATTGTGATCAGCACGTAACTTCAGTTCTTGTAGAGATTGAGATCGGCATATTCTAAAGCTGGTTTAAGTATACAAAATGATTCACATAGTAGTGCCAAGCTAATATTTGAATCTTTTAAGTGGAATGTCCAACATGTTTTATATAGCTATATTCACTCTTAATTCTCTATCCAGGCATATAATGCTTTTGAACTCACACTGCGGCGTTCAAATTCTTGCATTTTTAACCTGTCATAACTCAATTTTTTCAAATGAAACACCCTGTAAGTGTTTAATTAGGATGTTTCAGCAATCAGCATGTGAAGCACCCTGTGAATTTAAAAATAAATTTAAAATATACCGCTCGATGCCTATTCTCAATATTTATAAGAAATTTGTTAATTATATAGGGTATTGCTTATCTATTATAACATATTTGATACAACGTTTTCCGTTATTGAATAATTTGCCACTAAAAGTAATTATTTACTTCCTAGCATATAAGCGTTGTTTGTGCAGATTTATTTTAGGCATAACTAGGCATTATTTATCGAAGAAATTTCTTCGGTTCAAGGAAAATGTTTTTATTTCAAGGAAATTGTTGTTCTGTCTATGGCCAAGATTCTATTGTTTTTAGGAAATTCAGATCAGAAAAATAAGTACCTTTTTAAATGTTCACTTCTCACTATTTTGTCCTTCCCGAAGAACAGTTTAATAAATGAAAAAAGAGATCGGTTTTTAATTCTAAGACACGAGTAGCAGAGAAGGCAACTAATTTTGGGTACTTTTTATTTTTCAAATACATATCTTCGTAATTAGCAACAACGTTTTAGAATTAGGTTTATAAATGCACGTTGAAAGACTTGCTTGGCTGTGAAGTATCCTGCAGGGCCTTTGGTTTATGCTGAGAAATATTGGAGCCAAGGAATCTCGCGATTCGCCTAAAGACAAAGACTATTTAAAATAGAGCTATCTTTATTATTAATTTATAATATCGCACACAATGCAACATAGTACCTATAGTGTATCATATCTATCCAGTAGATATAGAAGGGGTCTACCACGGAATAAGAGGAAGGGCGCTATAGAACGTTAGTTGACGTGCATCTTTCGAAGTATCGGCACTCCGACTACGAAAGCATCTCTTCCGTTTGAAAACTCACGTGTTAAACGTGCAGCGCGCCGTTTAATTTTTTCGACAACAATGTGTGTGTAATAGTGTAACTTATTATAAAGTGACAATTGAATTGATCAAAATGTTTACACGGTAATTTGAAAGAATATCTTTGGTTTTGTTTTTTACTTAACACTTCAATGTTAAATCCTCTCTCAGCCTACTAAATACTGGTGGCGGTTCTCAATTTTTACTATATTTGCAAAAAGCATTACGTACAATTCGATTAATTTTTTAAAACCTATTTAGCTGATAGGCTCTTTATATTTATACAAGAATATATATCCACTGATCTTAAGAGTTCCTGTCAAACTATTAGATAACTTTCAATATATAAGGGATGCCCAAGTTAATGACTTAATTAGTGAGTAATACATATTAGAGGATTGTAACGGAAGAGATGTTTTAGCGCTAAAGATAATTCAATTTTCCATTTACAAAATATTGTTGTCAACTAACAACAAAAACAACACAATTACGCCATTTCCTTGGGTTTTAGGGTTGTAGAAATAGCTATTCCTATTAACAATTGTTACCTTTCTTAAGTTTTCGTCAAATGATCAAGTAAAATAATTTCCTTAATATCCGCAAGATATCATATTTCTGCCGCGGAAATTTCAATGCGACGGTAAGTCACCAACCGAGCGGCGCGGGTCTCGCGCGAATCAAATGCGCTGATATATTTATATCATATTTATAGTAGTTGTTAGCAATTTAAAATTGCTTCATTATTTAACATTATATTAGTCGGCATAACATTCAGATAAAAATTAGGCGATGATATGTCTAATTTCAGGAAGTAACTTGATACAAATAAGTTGCATTTCACCGGTAACAGAAATTTAATAGAAATGCTAATCACTTATTCTATATTGGAAATGTCGGTAGTGAAAAGTCAAGTCCAACTACGTGATGTCATATTTAAAACTTGCAGTTAGAATACAGTATTTCTTATAACTACATGATACTAATGCATTTGCTTAGAAGAAGAGATTAATAGGAAAGGCATTTGAGTCATACGTAATGTACCTAGTCATTAAATACCAGGTATGACTTTTATCCATGGGTAATTTAGATTAGATGCAACATTTTTGCTAATTAGTGATTCACAATATTTATCTTTGATAAGAATTTATTAAATTATGCAATAAATTATGTAGAATATTAGAATCGTGAACTATATCGATTTTTCGAACAGCAGCAATAGCACTTATAGTGTAAACCCTCTTGCTACCATTTTTGTTAGCAAAAAAAACCTCTCTCGGATTTTTCCGGCGCTTGGCCATTTCTCTGCGTGAGCATTAAAAAATAAATGTTGCCTCTGATGATGTTCAAGAGAACAGTTCAAACTTGTACGGTAATAACTTCTATGTTACTCTTAAAAACATACAGTGTATCTAGTTACTGGGTTCGAAAGTGGGAAAACTTTTTTATTTTTAAGTTTACGAGGAAAAATCACTGTTCACGCTTAATTTTTATAAAATATCCGAACATTTTTCAAAATGTATATACAGGGTGGTAAATACTTGCAAAAATGCGAAACCTACAAAGATAAAAGTGACTTCCTTTGTGAAAAGTTTGAAAAATAATATTTAAAAAATGTTACGGATTAAAAGTTATAGACAATTATGAAATCAAAATTATTTCCTGTTCGATTTCAACAGTTTTCCCTAATTCTTTCTTTGAAATTGTCTAAATTGTTACTAAATAGTATTGCGTATATATTTTAATATTCTATAAATAAAAATCCACAACAGTCAAATCGGAGCCATCAGGTGGCTAAGGAATTGGGCCATGAAGTTTTCGTGGGACTCCGGTATAGGAAATATCTTCTCCCAACCATAACATTTAACAATAATCATTCTTTGTTTCTTACTTAATATTTCTATAAAAATATTTTGCTATGTCACATATAATGACATGACACTGACAATATCGTTGATGTAGATTAGATTTTGATAAGACGATTTGCAAAAACGTTAATGACTGAAAAAGAAATAAAAAATAAATTCACAGTAGGAGATCAAGTTTTTGACTACAACTTGAAGTCCATAACATATTATTGTTAGTAGCAATATTCTCAATATTTTTACAAGTAAAAGTACGTCACTCTTTGCAGTTTTACACATGTCTGCAAATAGTCAGCACTCTGTATATACATTTTTGAAAATTTTCTGAGATTTCATATAAAGCAGGCGTTTAACTTCGAAATTCCGTGTAACAGGTAGTATCGAATCTAAACTTTTTTAAAATTGCTATAAATGCTCTACGTATAAAATTCTACCAATTAAAAAATGCCGCTGCTTTCTTATTGTTGCAATTATAAATAAACAAATAATTTTTTTTTTATTTATTTTCAACACATACATCTTAATAACGATCACTTTATGAAACCAATCCACACTTTCAGTTTAAAAATTATTTTTTTTAACAATTTACAGAAGATTTACTGAAATAAGTTTGTATGCTAATTATGAGTTTTTGATAATTGTTTGCATTTAAATACATGGATCGAGATGTGAAGTATTTTTCTTCAATAAGCAGTTCTTTTTTTTTCCTTTTGCTTTTACCAATCAAAAGTTATAGCCATTTTTGTAGGGAGATCGCCTCACTTTTGGCTCATACGCACGTACTATGCAGCCATATATTAGACTTTAATTAACAAATTCCATCTCCAAGTGATTTGATAGTACAATTTAGAAGATAATGGAAAAAAGTTCGCCCTGTTACAAATGATCCCGAAGCTGACTCCTTACTTTACTGCACGTTTAGGAATAACTTTTCGTCGTAACTTACAAATAAAACGGTTTTCCTCTTCCTAATTAAATTCGAGGACACACTATAGATACTTAAGATGGCATTTTGACTAATCATCTAACATAAAACTCTAAATCACTCTAAAATTAGTGTGTACTTTATGACGGGAAATAGAAATACGTACACATTATAAATCGTATTCATATTTAGCAGGGAGTAGTGAGTCAAACAAGTATATAGACCTTTTATAACTTCAAAATTTAACTTTAAAAAGACAAATCACCAATATCGTATTACAAGTTCGTACAAAAACCTAGATATCTGTTTAATTTGTAAGTTTAATATGAATTGTACTCATTTAGAGACCTAGAACCTAGGTACGATTTCTGAACAGTGTAAAAAAATACATGTCTCAGGTAAAACCACGAAAAGTTGCTATTTATGAAATGGCTTTAAGAATTGCTTCTCTCACTATTTTAAAATTTTTAAACATTACTTAGTGTTTGAGTTAGTAAAATGAAATTGGTAAAACTGATACTGCCACGGAGCAAGTAAATGTTAAAATGCTGCAAACAACGGCCGGCAAAAATTTTAAACAAAACTTCGTTTTTCAACAAAGACTCCAAAATTTTCAATCACTGAATGGCATAAGTATAATTCTATTAAGTTAATCCATACTTAATATTTGTGCTACAAAATATTGATATTATTTCTAATATGATTAGCGAAAAACATCCAGTGAGAGTAACGCATTTAAAATGTCCTGCGAAGGCAGCAGGAAAAAACATGATCATTTAGAGCTCTTTCAGTAGACTGCAATAAACATTTTTATGTACAGATTTGTTTACTGGATTTTTTTTCAAAACGATCGTGTATCATTTGACCCACGTTCCATTTATCTCATCATCACTCATCAGATATGTGTATTGGCCTGATGTAATGAGAATGTTTCGACAAACATTTCTTGCTAGATAAAAAATATAACGCATTCTATTTTGTAATTGTCTCTATATACAGGGAAATTATAAAATCGCCGGTAGGTATTGTATCTATAAGGAAATAATTGGGTAGGTAAAACTAGTAATGAAGACATAGCTCCTCGGCGGGGATAGATAAGGTAATAATTTGAATTTTTTTTATATGAATATATTAAGAGCAGGTCCTCGTTTATGAGGACAACAAGTGTGTAATGGCATTTTGGATTTACTTACCAGTACATTTATATCCTCATACCGCTCTTCGTGGGTCTTGATCTTTCTCATAATTTCTTTCCAGTTATTTCTGTCTAACGCCTATCTTCTGTATGCTGTTACATCATTTATATCGATACATATGCTGCCAAGGAACCTAATTCGTGGTCTTCTTCTACACTGGCAGGTTTTTTGAGTAAAACCTTTTTGATGGAATCATCTGCCCCCATTAGAAATGATCAAGTTTGGAAAATAAAAATTATCATATCCTGTGACTTTTACGTCAAAGGATCAGTTAGAGGTTGCTTTTTTTAGATATTTCGCCGACGTTTCGGAAATCTAATCTGTTTCCTTTTTCAAGGCTTTTTTGAAAAATCTTTTTTGCTGTTTATGATAAATACATAGCTCTAAGAATGTTTGTTATATTCAATTGTGATAATTTGTAGATTGAAGAATTGAAGAAGAAAAAAAATTAAGATGGTGCCACAAATAACATTTAGACAATATATGTCTCGGCCTTTCGACCATTTATTATAGCTCTTTGATAATGGTCGAAAGGCCGAAACATATGTCGGGGAAATCTGAATAAAAATTGTAGAACAGTAGTACCAAGTGTTTTTAATACGTATTCTAAACATTATTTGGTCTGTGAAATGGTACTGTTTTAAAAGTTGTACCTGTTCTTCACGTCTCAATTTTTTCAGTAGCCTTAATTTTCTTTCCTGCATTTTCTTCAAAATATTCAAGGTGTTTCATCTCTTCTGAATTTGAAGTTCAACTCCAAAAGAACATATATTGAGCAGGGGTATGTTTTATTCTGCTGGCCATTATCAAAGTCGAATTTAAATATGTAAAATTCATTAACAAAATGATTTAACGATCTGTTACGAAAATTTTAATTGCAGTGACTGTTTAAACGTGCTGGTGATCTCAGAAATTCTATCGCAGTACAAGAATTACTAATGTTCTAGTTTATCCATCTTTCTTTACGCCTCTGAGACATGGACTATTAGGTATGCAGACAGACGTGCATATTGCTGCGCTGAGAATGTCGATTTGAAGAATTTTGATACGACAACCCATCTCAACAGCTCAATTATTTTACTGTTTGGTCGCATCAATCACAGAAAGCATAATATCGAACGGTTGATAATCCAGAGAAAACCAGATGGCAAGCTGCGAAGAAGACGATCTCCGAAATATTGGGTTGATGTGACCAAAGAACATATGGGAAAGAGCTTTAGTGAGACCGTGCGCCTATACATCAAAGAGAGGCTTACCCTTACAAGATATTTTCTTTAGAGTGTTCACTTGCGAAATCATGAATATTTGCACCATAATTTAGACTTACCCTGAACATTTATTTGAACTACTGACAAACCTCTTAGTTTCATGCAGTTGTATTTTACTTATATTTTCTCTGTTTTGCTACATTTACAGACATTTTGTTGGTTATTTAATTTCATTAGTTTTACGAAGTTCCTCTTGTTTTATTGCTTTTGGCAATACTTTAGTTCTAAACAGTGTAGGCGTAAATCACTTTAAAAAACTGTTATAACTGTATAATGTATACTTATAAAGTGTACACTAAAAGGATCAGGCAGAGAGGTAGTTTTCCTAGCATATTCTTCCTAGTAAATCTTTAGAGGCAATATTAAACCAACAGTGATAATTATAATCCTAACCTATTTCTATATAATTGATGAACTTCTATAGGATACGATTCGTAACTTTTGAGAATAAATTAATCTTCTAGAAATGATTACTATATTTTTAATTTCAACTATCGCCCAATGATGTCATCTTAACTGGTGAAATGTTTCTAAATATACTGTGATTTTACAAAATTTGATCAAAAGTTGCAAATCTCTTCATATACATTTTTTTATTGGAATGTTTAATAATTTTCACTTTTAAGAAATAGAGTTTCTCCTTCAGCTAACACTAACTTGCAGTTCAAAGGGTAGTACGAGTAAAATACCATAAACTTGTGACCAGTAGGAGGACAGTTGTTTCCAGTTTTCCTATTGGTTACAATTAAGGATGCATCAGCAGACGCGTTTGAGTTATTAAAAGCTTTTATTTAACTTGCACTGTTGTCTGTCTGTCTGTCTGCTACAAATATTGCAATCAAAATTTCAACTAGTTCTAAAGCTTTGAAATTTTGCACACACATATGTAGGTCTGGTGACAATGCAATATAGTATATCTAATATCACTATAAATCCAATATGGTGGACGTCCAAGACAGTGGATCATCTTTTTCTTCACAACTCCTTCAATGGGTATGGGTATCAAATAAAAGGGTCTGAAGAATAAAATACGATACACTATGTGTAACTTCCTCTTCATCCCTTGCCACCTGGTTTCCCCTGGACACAGAACCGTTCTATGTTGTTCTCTTTCCGGTTATTGTGGCCAAAAATGAGAAGATTCGAGAAAATACGATACTGGAGTCGCTTTGTGGGATTTATTTCTTAGAGAATCGAGATGTTGGTGCGGTAGACTGTCCAGGGAACCCGCTGCAAATGTCTCCAAACCCACACTTCAATTGCATACGCTGTCTATCTGCCTCCCTAACAGTCCATGTCTCAGAAGCGTAAATAAGGACAGAGAAAACTAGAGCGTTAGCAAGTCTAATCTTTGTGCGTCTCATGACACCCCAAATTTGGGGAAGTGGCTGATCTTGCCATCTGTATTCTTCGTCGAATCTCATATTCACAGTTTCCACTGTTGTCCTCAAGGGCTCCAAGGTAGATCATCTTATTTACTACCTTACCATCACCTACCTTTAACGTGCCTGGACGGTTTTCATTTGCTCGGTCTACCATCATAATTTTTATTTTATTGTAATTTACACTTAAACCGCACTCTGTGCTTATGGCTTGGAGGTTCTCCAGCAGGTACATGATAGGTAGGAAGAGCTGACATCGAACGATCACAGAGCGACGTCCCTATGAACGCCTGGCAGCCACAAACCAGGATGGAGGATTATCTTTTTCTGATATGGGGATCAAATGAAAGGGTCTGTCTGTCGGTAAAATAGGTGAAGACTAAAAAGTAAAAAATAAAATTATGTGCAAAAAGAACATAGCATTTATTTTTAGAAAATGTATTAAAAAGTAAATAATAATTTTGAAATTTATATATCTGGAAACTAAAAGCATTGGGAACGGTTAATTATGCAAAGTAACCGTGCAATAGTGTTATATAACCTCCTCCAAAGCTCTCAGTTTTCAGATGTATGAATTAAAAAATTAATTTATACTTTTTAATATATTTAAAAAAAAATTAAATTGTGTTTGTGTTAAAAATACTATTTTTACCTATACTATCACTTATCGGTGAATATACTATAGTATACGAATAAATCTGACTAAATCTCTACATAGTGTAAAATAAAGTCCCTGTTGGGCGTCTGTCTGTTTGCCTGTTCAAAACGTTATAATTAAAGTCGTTTGTTTCGCAAATGAAATAATCAATTAAAAATTACTTTTATCAATAACACTGAGCACTGGTGTGTTGAGCAAGAATAGAGCACAAACTCAGCGGGGCGTGCAATGAAATCCCCGCTGGATGCCTGTCTGTTTGTCCATTCGTTCAGACTAATCTCGAGGACCGCTGAGTGGGCTTTGATGAAGTTTTTACTATTATATAGAGTATCTCTCGAGGAAGGTTTAGTTGTATATAATATTTATATTATATTTGGTAATAAAATGAAATATTTCTCGCATAAAATCTTACACATTTATAGAGTCACTATTATAATAGTTTAATTTTTACGTTAACACTGTTTTACTTAGCAAGGTAATATTTTGTATATACGGAAGGTGAGTAATATTATCTAAATAATATTTCTTTCGAACGTGTTCTTCAACTTAGATTTGGAAGAAACTTTAGGTGTTAATAGGGGATATCTAGGAGCATTTATAGTAATTTTTAGACAGTGGTCACTTAATAGAAACCTTACGCTTGCTTACTACGATTACAGTTTATTAGGAGTGGATGTAAGGAAAATATGTGGTATTCTTTCTAGAATGTCTGCTTTCATATAGTTTTTGTTTCACCTTGCTAAGTAGACTAGTTTTCAAGAAACAAGTTCCTGAAAAAGTCCCAATTTTTGAAGTTTTGTTGAAATATTTCCCGAACAACTTTAAAATGGTAAATGAAAATTATCTATTCCATTTACTCGTATGGCCCAGTCGCCAGGGGTTTTAAGGTGTCACTAAATGTTATATAGCTGAATTTTTCAAAATAAGTAGTTTTGTTGGTCTAGAATACGATAAAAAACGTTTACAGCTGTAAGGTGCCGGCGACCCCTAAAAAAATCGAATATATTGGCCGGAATTCGGCCCTTGAACTAATTAATGAAATTGAGCTCAACAAAGCTTAAACGAAACGAGAAACATGTGGCCATTGGATTATCATATTTTCAAATATAAAAATGAATGTATGTAGGAATAGTACATATATGAAGTCGGAACATATAGAGATTTTCGCTGAAATCGGTAAAAGCTCTACTATTTCTACAATTTTTAAGATAAAAATCTGAAACTTTCACATATTACTCTTGAAGTAATGTATAAAAAGACCCTAGCAATTTTTTATCAATCCTATCCTATCCTATCCTATCAATGTGTCCATGCTTATCCGTCTATTTCTATGAACACAATTGGGCTTTTTCCTCTTAATTTAGCTTGCTCACAAGAGACTTAACGGGTGGACTGTCGGACATCTTGAAAGTTATTTAGAATTCGGTGACTAACACAATGATATGAACCAACTTCAGCCATACTACTGTCTTAGAAAATGCCTGAAAAACAATTAATTTTATCATACACAAATAAGTTAAATATCGACATAGAAGTCGATTAAAACTACCTATAATTTTGTAATTTTTTGAAGGTGGTTAAATTTGACCCAAAAAACTATTTCGCCGTTTTTGAACTATTATTTAGTTTCTGTTTCACTTAACATTAGACTTATTATCAAATAATCCTGAATTCCTATATACCAATTTTCGTATTAATCTGTTAAAAATGTTGCAATTATGGGAGCCCTGTTAGATTCGCCATGTTGATGCAGTTGCGACGAACTTTGAATTTTTTCTAGTACACCGTACACTAATCGTAGTTTGATCAAAAAACTACATTCTCGAGCAACAGTATCCTATAATTTATAAAAAAATATTGTTATCACTAACATATCCACCAAGTTTTCGACAATAATTTTTTGCTCACTTTGCTCACTAGACGCACTATTTATTACAGATCAAATGACTCGTACATCTTCGTATTTATGCACACACACAGACATGTTTTATTTGATTTGAGTTCAGTATTACGATGAAATCTTTTTCTCCTGTCCTATAGCATTAAGTCAAATGGGTATGACAGGAAAGTAAATGTGTAATAAAAATTAGCTAAGTTTCAAAAAGAGTAATTTTTGCACAATCTGACCAAACCATTTGGTAGTTTTTTAAAATTATTTAAAATGTTGAAAAAAAAATTGCATCATAAAATACTTGTATAACGTCAATAAGTACACCATTCTCTGTTATCGCTATCTTTTTAAGTAACCCTATCGAGAAAGAATAATCAGGACGTTTAATTATTTCTTCCCATATCTCGTACTTTTTGTGGGAGGATAAAATACCTAAACAATTAGCTATTCATAGTTGCCAGATAGACAAATAGTACAACAAACATCAAAATATGTATTTTATATACATATCACACAGGGTAATGATGAGTTTACTGCATAGTAATTATAATGATTACCTGCTTAATGTGTTAGGTAAAAACACAAAACACTTAAATAAAATCACAGTATGTGACAAGCCATGGAGAATCGGCTGTGAGGATACACAAAACTATAATTAAATTCGATAAACGTGTAATTAAATTGTCTGAATAAGCATTTTATTTTTTATTTATATGTATCAATAAGCATTATAATTTTTAGATAGTCATAATAGCTGATTGTCGATTAGATAATATTCTTCAATAAATTAAATGTTAAAAATAAGTGTACTATCTTATAAAAATATGTTTTGGCTTAGCCTTATATGAAGTCAGTATTCTTAACCTTTCCGACGAAAGTCAAAAGGTTATTGTGATATTGGTGATGATAGTGTTTGAGATAAATTTTGCTAGGGATGTCGTAAAGTGCTACATTAAGTGTATAAAATACACTGATACAAAAGTTTATGATATTAAGATATGCAGTACGTATATTTTTCCCTTATAGAGAAAAATGTCTTCTAAATTATAGCCCACTATTTTATAGATCCGTTCCCACTTGTTTTTAAATATTAAAAACTAGACTAACCTCTTCGAAATACAATGGAGTGGGGATGTTTGAAAATGTATTCCAGAAATTATTTTTAGAGTCACAGTTTGACTACCAAAGGCCACAGTTACAAGAAATTCGCGGCTGATTCATCGTAATTGTTTCATGTTTTCTTAAAGAAGTTGATAAAAACAACAAGGCAATTAAATATAAAAAAAATCATGAAAATCACGTATTCTCCAAAAAGATAAACTTTAACTTAAGAAGTGATAAAGCAAAAGTGAAAATGTGTAAATTTCTAAATAGAAAAAAAAGTCTAATAACTAATCTGTTAGTGCCCAGGTCTCCGTCACAGAAAAGAATTTCTCTGCGTCTTCCTCTAGTATCAGACCATGTCCACGTAATAAATTAGTTTCTAAAAAACATATGGAGTTCGAAGTTGGTGGCGTTAAAAGTGGATATTACATAAGGTGCAATCACAGTTATTCATTTATTTGAATTTATATTTAATACTTGGTGGTTGTTGTGTAAAAATTGGTGGTGGCATATTTGTGGATAGAAAGCTTTCATTTAAAGAGAAGATCATCAAAATCGGTCAAGTTGCAGCCGCTGGGAAATTAGGATAAAAAACCTTGTGTTTTAAATATTCACGCCTGCTGAAAACAGGACTATTTACCAGCATAATTATAAGAACTCCAATAACGTTTGATTACTAAGCAACTATTCGTTAATTCAATGTTTTTGGTGCATTTAGGTAAAAGGGTAATAAACAACAAATAGCTTCCTCTGAATCCAAAACTATGATAACTATCTGCAACAGCACTTCTACGTAACTACGGATCTATTACTTCCACAGCCACGTAGTGGATTGGAACTACAGTTATCGCAAAATTTCAAAAATTTCAATTTCTTTGTTAAAATAGGTTTAGAATGTCATCAAATGTCGAGATTTGAAATTTGGGAGAAAAAAAATTCTGTCGGTCTGTAGCTTTTTTTGTGAGCACGTTTTCTCTGGAACAGTTTAAGATATTGACTTGAACTTGGTATACGTATGTTTCATAACAAGATCCGGAACTAGATTACGTTTTGAGCTTAGTGGGGTGAAGGGTTGGGAGATAAATATGGAAAAATAAGTACAAGTTGGTAAGAATCCGCAAAGTTGGGATTTAGTGTATCTACTAAAACCCAAGGCCTCAATTTTTATATAACATTTGTCACCACTCACCACCACCACTCATTTATTAAAGGGCTGAATAAAATAAAATTAACACATTCACTTGATGTTTGGTACATGTATGTAATATAATGACATATGGAACTAGGTTTTATTTAGAGATGATTCCGTTGAAGGGTTGGAGGTGAAATAAGGGTAAATAGGGGTAAATAAGAAAAGCAAGTTAGTAAGAGTCCAGAAACTTGAGATTCAGTGTATATACTAGAAGCAAAGGTCTCAAATTTTTATGACATTTTACACCCCCATCACCACCCCCACCCCATTATTAAAGGGGTTAACAACATAAAATAAAAATATTGACCTGAAATTTGGAACACATATATATTATAACAAGATCTGGAACTAGATTTCATTTTGCGTTGAAGGGTTGGGGGTGGAATAGAGGTAAATAAGTGAAGCAAACTATAGAGTCCATAGAGTTGGGATTTGGTGTATATAATAGAAGCGCCGGTCACAATTTTTTTATAACATTTTGCGCCCCCTCCACCATCCCCACTCTATTATTAAAGAGGTAACAATAGAATTTAAGATATTCCCACGTATGCATTATAACGAGATTATAATTTGAGCTTACTCTATTGAGGTGTGGGGGAGTAAATAAGTAAAGTAAGATAGTAGGAGTTTAGAAATTTAAGATTTGGTGTAAATACTAGAAACCAATGTGTTAAATTTTTTTATAACTTCAGCCAAATAGCAATTTGGAAGAAGTAACTGTGGAAGATCACCGTTTACATATACGTACACTTATATTTACATATTAACAAGATCGAAAGACATTTTTCGTAATCTGCATACTTTGAAACGTGAAAACCAGCAAAGCAAGTGGTTCAAGACAGATATAGTAAACTGCTTCTATCGAAAAAGTTTTATAAGAATTCACTGTTAGAGGCTTAACTGTAACAAAGCAAACGTTGAAAAGTTATGAGATTGTGTCATATTGTCAAAATATTTAAAATGTTGTTTTTAAAAAGAAATAATATGTTGAAGTCACCGCTGTTGACGAACAAAGTATTTACAATGCATAATTATATAGTATACACATTTTATCTTTTAAATCTTTAAAATTACAATTTAGCATAATTGCTTGTTTCGTTGTTTTTTATAATGTCAGTTATTTACTTGTGTATATTGATAATATGGAAAAATCTTAATTTTTAACCAGAATGCTGTCAATTAAATATGCAGTAAAATCCATAATTATTTATTCTTTAACGCGCCCATTTGTAATATTTTAGTATATTGGTCTTTAATCACAAGTAAATAATTAAACAAAAACGATCATATAATGTTTTTGTCTATTTCAGATTACAATTCTATTTTAAACAGAATAGCAGTTAACTCAATTTGTACTTGTGTATTTTTTATAGTCATGTAAATTTTTGTTTACATTTTTTTGTCACCTTCTTACTTAAACTTAAAAATAATAACAAATATGAACAGAAAAAATGTATCCAATAACTTAGAACAAGATTAATTAAATATTTATATTACAAACATTTTGAAGAAATAATGGTAGGAAATCATAAAAGTAACAAGAAATGCAGCTCTATTGGAACCAGTTCAAGGTTATTGTATCCTTCTGGGTTAGTCGTGTCTCCTAAAACAGTCCAGATCTCAGCAAGGAATCATACAGACTCCTACTCCAGGATTTTTCCTAGAATGTGTGCCTTTCTCAAAAGTGCGATCTTCTGCTCTTCTTGCGTTCTCGGTTAATCAGACAGTTATTGCAGACTCAGATCATGGTCCTTATTGGCAGTTCCGAGCAGGGTCTTTGCTGAAGGGGGTGCAACAGGTGCAGTCGCACGGGGCGGCACAATTTAAGGGGCGGCATTTTAGCCTACTTCTATATCAGATTTAAGGAGAAATATTTAACGTGACATCGCGCATCGTCGCGGTTTACACGATTCGTTCATTCGTCAACAGACCAGAACACAGTACCGCCCGCAATATACCGACTGGAAATTCGAGGAAGGATATTATAAAATTGAAATGAAATATTTCGGCGACGTTTCGGGAACCTAATCTGTTTCTTTTATCAAGGCTTTTTTTGAATAATATTTTTTGCTATGTATGATAAATACACAGCTCTAAGAATATGCTTGTTATATTCAATATCCATAGATACTACTTACATAGAACTGTTGACATACTTAACAGTTTTTTTATTTTATAGAATGTTAAGTTTGTAAAGTTCTTCTTTTAATATTAGCAACAAGGTTGTATAAACATCTACGGACCAATTCGACACGCATCTATCCTCATTCAATAATATTATCACTGATTCTTTAATTTTTCTTTTTTTGTTATCCGCAGTTTTTGTTGAGTCCCAGTTTATTTTATGTCCGTTCTCTCAAGCGAGTTCGCAAATCTTGGACCTCTGAATTTCATTTTTCCTAATATAATTCCTGTGTTCACCCAATATTGCACTGAACGGTCTGGATGACTCACCCACATAATGTTTGTTACACTCACATGAAATACTATACATTGAGTTTTGCTCGTGGCTTTTCGGTTTTGTCTTTGTCTGAATAGATCTTAAAGTGTTGCTCGTTTGAAATACTGTTCTAATATCAAGTATATTACCTATACGGCGTAACTTTTCGGATAATCCGTGTACATAAGGAATTAACGCTGTGTAAGGTTTAGGTTTTTGTCGTATCTGATTCTTATTTTCAATATTCATGAAGGTTTTATCAACAAAGGCTTCAGGGTATTAATTGTTTATGAAGACCGTTTCTCCGCTTCTCATTATTTAATACTGCATCCTTAGAAGAAATAATTTTGGCCCTATCATACAAACATTTTATAATACCCCTCTTAACATGTGTGGACTGATTTGAATTCAAATTTAAAGATCTGTGGTATGTGTTGGTTTTCTATAAACACTTTTTTCAATTATATCATTTACTTTTTTAACTAAAACATGTAAAAATGGTAATTCATTTCTAGTCTCCTTTTCTAAAGCAAATTTAATAGAAGATTATTTATTATTTAGTTATTCTAAAAAAATATCTAGTAATTCAATACCGTGAGGCCAAATTCATATCTCCACCAGATAACCAGTGTGTATGTACAATTTTGAGCATGTCTAGTCTCAAAATCCTCCATAAAATTGGTGACAGTGGAAAGCCCATTGCCATACCGAAATTCTGCTGATAAAAATCATTTTTTCTATCACTATTTCAGAAACTACAAATTCCACAACTAAAAATGTTGTCGAAACAAGTATCATTTCAACACACTATTATGGAATAATACCGCACGGTTTTCAGAAGCTGTTAAGCCACATTTAGTGGTTTGGTTGCTATGTTTACATCTAATAATAGGTATTTATTTCTAACTTCGCATTTGACGTTTTGAACAGTTTTGAAGTTTTTTTGTGTAATTTCTAAACTCTTGTTAGAGAATCTATAATCTACAACATGTTTGGAATCGCATAGTCCATAACTTGTAGAATATACTGTTCCAACTGAAAATAAGTTGAGACTGGTATTTGCGCACAATTTAGTAATTTTCCCAGTAATATACTGGTTAATTGTATTATTTTGTAGATTTCTCGGATGTCAGTTAGTAGTAAAAATACATGCGGCAAGAAGTCCCAAAGAGAAACGTAGAAGAATTAGAAAATGTCAAAAATAATATTTAGACAATATTTAAAATATACGATACTATTTACACAAAACAATTTATTAAAAAAAAAAAATTCCATAATTTATGGGGCGGCCAAATTTCTTTTTGCATGTGGTGGCAAAAGACCCAGTAACGGCCCTGGTTCCGAGGGTTCCTAATTACTGGCAAGACTGTGGGCTAGCTTTGTAATGCATATTAAGCAAATTTCTATTTAGAGCTTTTTGTACTTGTTGGACATCTCAGTTTCTTTGAGTATCACTCGGGATAGATACATCGATCAGCAAACATATTGCTTTTTTGATCATCCAAAATTAATCGGCATAGAGCCGGAAAAGTAGTCCTCAAAAATTAAAATAATTGCTGGTATTTTCTAATAGATATTTCATTTTATTCTGTTTTATAGAACTTCCTTCAATTTTCGTGTATTTGCATTTGGTACATTTTTTATTATTTAAACATCCTGTTTCTTAGAAACCAAGTATTTTCGAGCGTACATTTTACAGAAGCTTATTTTCTTATTGTCATTTATTCTGCTACAAAGTTTCGTAACGACCTGTATACAATCTTAAAAGACCTACTGTGTAATCAATTGTGCTATCTGGATATAAATATATTTATTATTTCAAAGGAAAATTCATGGGTACATGAATAAATCGTTTTATTGCAGATGTTATTTAATTTTAATGGTCGTCATTATTTATTATCAGGAGCTAAACATAAAATTTATCTACCACAACATAAACATGTAAATTTATATAATTGTAGACGTTCGGTAATAAAATATAGAATTATGTCAACTACATTCACACCACCCGTTAAGTTGATTTTATTTATATTGTTAACATAAATAACACCATAACAGATATAAGAAATCTGTCGTTGGAAAAGTTTGGAAGTGGCTATTTTCATTTAATTTCATCTAAATATGTCGTAAATTTAATAAGCTATTTGGGGTCCCAAACTTTGGTAAACTGCCAAGTTTAAAAAATGCAAAATTTTTTCCAGGTGAAACTATCAGTAAATACATATTCAATAGAAAAAGGTTTATAATGTCAAAACACCTTTTTTCCATAAAATCAGCTCAAAATGTCGCGGTTTTATACATTTTAGATAATGAAAGTACAAACGTTTAATATTAGTAAATGTAAAGCAATCGTTTTTAATTTTAGTTATTAATATACCTAATTTGTTAGGTTCCGAAATAACGATTGATTAAGGTTTATAGTTAATGCAAATTAAATGTGGAAAAGAGGGTTTAAGAGATGTGCTTTTCCAACGTTTAATTTTTTTTAGTAAAGTCTATGTGGAAATGAAAGAGTAAGAAAAGCTCATTATAATTGCAAATCCTACAAAAACGTAGCCGGGGCGCTTATTAGTAACTTATTATATTCTTCCCAAATACAAAACGAAGAGTATATTGCATTCGATCGGCATATTTCTAAAACCGGTAATATTACTCGTTGAGAAAAGATTTTCATATTACTGTGTTGGTGATCGGATTCTGAACGACTTTCAAAATGTCCCTCCGTCTGCCCGCATGTCTGTGTGCCTGCCCGTCCGTCCGTCCGTCCGTCACGTTTCTTGTAAGCACGATAACTTAAGAACGAAAAGTCTGATTGTATTGAAATTTGGACAGTAAGTTAGTGTTAGCTAGAGGAAGAACCCTATTGCCGTTGAACAAAATCGATCAATAAAAAAAAAGTTATTAATTTTTGAAACAAAAAAAATATATTTTGTTTTCTAATTGAACACAAAATGTTTGAAACTAATATAATTTACAAAAAAAAACTGCCAAGAGTATCCTATAGAATGTGCAACAATTATATAACAAGTGTAGTAAATCGGCGAAAACTATAATGGTTAGCTTGTTTGTATTATGTATCATGTTGGTGAGCTCTAATTTTAGAGAAAGTTTGCTCGAAATATCTGTACGACATTTCTGCCTGTTTCGTCTCAATCTCTAGCGATCTATCCTTGTCTCTGTCGCTGCGATCTCTTGGTCGATCTCTCTCGTAATCAGTTATCATATGCAGATTCAAACATCATAGCCAGGTTTTGGCAGTTTTTCGTATTTTAATAAATTGTATTGTAAAAGTATTAATATAAATTGAATAACAGACGTTTATTTCATAGAAAAATAGATTTACTTTGAAATATCTTAGTCCACAAAGCAGGTACCAAGAAAATGTATTTTTCTTTTAAATAAGGACTATTTTATTTATGCAAATATGTTTATTTTGTGAAAATATATAGGTGCCGCGACGATTGACAAATCACATTTAAAATTAGTGAATTATTTAAAGAGTTTAAATATATAAAATACAAATGTGGTATTGTATATCTAAATAATAATTAAAAAAATACCTAAGTGTTTTACAATTCTTCCTCTGAATATTCTGATGAACTGTCTGCAGCACCCACATTAATAATTATAGGTTATATAGCTATGTCAATACTATTTTCGTCTGTTCTTTTAGTGCGTGATTTATACAACTTTGCCAAATTACCAAGTGCAAAACTATGAACTGGAAATATTTGAATCAATTAATTTAAAAATTAAATTTTCAATATAATTTCTATAAATGTGAAGAGGAATAATAGTACGCCCATGGTTGTTCTTTCTCTGAGTGATTTATTACTCTCTGTCTTTCCCAAACAGAGTATAGACATGTTTTCAAATCTTCTAACGTTTCTTTTGAATCCGTTTGGGTTCATGGTTACTATTGATGATATAAAGATGATTAGATACCGAAAATTTTAAAATGTTTTATGGCCATTCCCAACTTCTTTCCAAAAATAATTCTAATTAATAGTTATTATCAACCAATGACACGTTGAGAATACGGTATAAAAACGTATGTGCGTTTGGTTAGATTACTCTATAATTTGCATTATCTTACTGGTGTGTTAAGTATATCACTTTCCTATCAATGTGAGAAGGTGCATAAAAAGCAGTAATTTTATTTATACAAATATATAATGGTCTGCTATCCTAATTTTGCAATTACATGAATATTTCAATTGCGGTTTCTAATTAGCAAAAGCAGAATTAATTAGGGTCAAATCGTTTCTCATGCAGATACTGTTTCAAAAGTTTGGCAATATTTAAAATTATTAGCCGCTTAGTATAGTAAACGATGAATATTCTAATATGTTAATGGTATGTGTGAACGGCAACAATTCAATAACATTTAACCAGTCATGCTCCATAATGCAGTATAGTACATACCAAAAGAGGATTTATACATCTCCACCACGGTTAAAATGTAAGTATGCGTTTTGAGAAATGCGGAATCTGAATTATCCAAACAGAATGTTTTTGTTTGTAAATCGATATCTTCATTTCTTACATCGGCCACATACAGGGTGTTTCTTTTACAGGCCTCAGTACTATCTGGAAACTTAGTTATTTCAACGATCTGATACCGTAAATATTGGTGGCGGGTGTCCCTAAATGTTTTTTGTTTTTATCTTAGGAACTTGCAACTAATATGTACACGGTGATATTCAGAAAAACAGCAGTAATATTTAGTAGATAGGAAACTAGCAATGTACGTACATAATAAGTTTATTTAATATGGACAGATCTGTTATCGTTGTTATAATAAATGAAATAACAACACAATCATCTGATACAATGTTTAGGCTACAGAAGCAGTACCAGGTGGTCTTAAATGTAACTTTTTATTTTTCAATTTTTTCCAATTTTTTTAATGTTTTCTTTTAAATTGAGACGTACAAGTGGCATTTTCTTCGTATACTAACGCAATTAACTTCAAACTGACATTGGTAGGAATGGCTCATTTGTTTATATGGTTTGCTAGTGAAAACATAAAAAACTGGAACTTCCCAGTAACATTTTTTGAAATATCAAAATTAGAATTTTGTCTCGAAGTTCGGTATCCAAGGTTAAAATAAGATTCTGAACAGCTTTTTCTAGTAACTCTTTTCGATATCTTCAATGTATCGCAAAATATTGCTTTCACGAGGTTGCAGTAGGCTGAGTTTACAGCTGACATTTCAGTTGAGTACTCTAAGAAATGCAGCTCCTGAAGTTCTACCTCTGTACCAAAATTCAAGTCTCTACTTCTAAAAATAAATTAAATACAATGGTGTTTTCATCTTAATGCTTGTTCAAACATTTCTATGAAATGACGTAAGCGATTTCTAGTATTTGCAGATTATAGAATATGGCTCGGTGGTGATCCGTTATTAGTTTGATCAAGTTGTCTAGTTTAAGGTGAGTAAAAGGAGGAAAATAAATTTGTCTCTTTCTATCAATTAGAAATTAGATATTTTCAGAGGAGATGATTCTGAATATCATATATGGCTGCCATAATTGCAAATTGGGCCACTAACAGGACCAAATATTTTCAATAAAATTGAATCGCCTTTAAAAGAAAATAAAAATTATTAAACAAAATTTCAGCGTCCTAATTCTTAGTGGCCGTTTTCTTAAGGACAGTTCAATTTTTCCACATTTTTTTAAATCGGTGAATCTCTGAAAATAAATTAATAATCGGAAATAAAATGTTAAAACGATGATCATGATGCGATCATTTAACATTGAATGACCCTCTGTTAATAGAATTATAGATATCTGAAGGTGTGTAAAGCAAACAATGCGTTAAATGACAAGATAATGGCTAAAAATTCTTGCAAGCTATTTAATGAGTACCAACATCTTTAATCATTGACTAGCTTTGTTGGAATTTAGAAAATCTTAAAAATGCATCATCATAATGCTCTCTGTATAGTAAACTCATTTATATGCTTTTCAGATAATGTATTAGGCATATTTAGTGGCGTATTTGAGATACTAAATGTCAATATAAATAGATACATAATAAATCAAAGAACCATCCACGTTAATCTTTTACAGTTTACGATAGTACTTGATATGTACATTCATGAAAGATATTTAAATATTACCTAATAGAGTTGTTCTATATACAAATATTATAAATAATAGATTGATCCAAAAAACGTCTTAAGTGTTCGTTTAGCTGTGATATTCTTATTAAAAAATAAATCATCAAGTTCCTTATACACATATTAAGTCTATTATAATGTAAAAACCAGTTCTGACATTCAGATTGAATTAACGAATGTAAATTATTATCGAAAATGCTACTCTAAAAAAGTAATTTATAGTGTATCATTTTTGCGGTATTTGTTCTTTGTCATTCGATCGAAGAAGGCTATTTTCGTGGAAGAAAATTATCGTATTTTCAAATAAGCAGGCCTCTGTCACCAAGTTTTGTTATAGAAGCATATATGATTAAAGTGCACTGCATACATCTCCTTCTCGGTTGTCTTGTTTGTTAACATCTTTGTGGACAAACACTCGATATACTCTCAGACGACAATTATAGTAGAAATGCATACGGAGCTACAGAATAGTTTCAAATCAGCGATAGTTTTTTCTGTAGATAAACACCAGGTTGGCTCAAAAAATGAAGTTAAAATTTCTTTGTCATCTTTAAACAAAAAATTACCTACCTCAAAGGGTACCTCGAGATAAGATAGGTGAAATGCCCCTTGACACGGATTTTGGAATAAACCTGATAGGATCATTCCTTGGACCCAAAAGGATCCGTATATCAAAATCCCCCCCCCCTGACCAAGAGAGGGCCCACTTCAGTTTTTATTTATTTTTTTAATGGAATCAATTTAAATTCTGAAAATATTCATGCGTCTAGTAATCCCAAAGACCTATAGCCTCAATTTTTGGGGCTCTATTGGGCCCCACTAAGGCCCTTAAAAATATTTTAAATTTTTTTAAGTCGAATATTTTTGTTATGATAAAGAGGTACGGAAAATTTTATTTAATCACATTATTTATGACCAAATAACGCAATTTTGCAAACTTCACATTCTATTTTCTCTTTTCTTTTAACGAAAACTCATGTTAATTAGATAAGAGGAATAGCTTTGCAAGCTTGGGTAATGAATCAACCCCTGGGACATAGGACACTCCCCTGGGATCAATAGTCACCCCGTTGAATTGACCTCCTGGGGCCCATAGACCACCTTCTTTAGTAAAAAGTTTCCCTCTTGGGATCAAAAGTCATCCGACATGAGTGAATAGTCACCTAAAGAGCAAGAAGGCATGCACTGGGCAATTACAACCCTCTCCCCCCGAGGTAAGTATTCATTATGATATACAAGAAATTAAAGGTAAGAAACAATTTTTGCCTAAATTAAATTTTATTATAAGAAATATTTAAAAATTAAAATATTTCAACACTAAGAATAATACGTATCTAGATATTCAAAGATATGTGTACAATGTGTACGCATACCTTAGCTGCTCCCATACATTTTTTAAGTTGATAACTTAATTTCATTTGATTATTAGTTATTCCCTCCTCATAAATGTGAAATTAATATTTAAAAAAATTAAATCACAATTAGTATTGTGGTGATAACCCCTGTTTAAATATAGCAATACAACTTAAGATATTGTAAAGTTAGCCTGCTTGCTACACATGCTATATGAATATTGACCCTAATTACCAATTCTGGAGGACTTCTTACCTCGAGGGGGGCTTCTTTGAGTGACCTTTGACACCAGGGGATGCCTTTTGACGTTTGCTTATCTTTTTGCTCTCTGGAAGACTATTCAACTATGCCATGACTTTTGTCCCTAATAGGATAACATTTTACGAAAGAAGATGGTCTTTGGGCCACAGGGGGTATTTTTATACCCCAATAGTGTGACTTTTGGTTCCAGGGGAGTGTCATTTGTCTCAGGGGTTGAATCATTACCCAAGCTTTCAAAGCTACTCCTTCTATCTAGTTAAAGTGAATTTTCGTTGAAAAAAATGAAAAAATTGGGCCTGACGCACGGGGTTTGGAAATTTTTAACCTTCCTTAAAAATTGCTTTATTTGGTCGCAAATAATGAAATGAAATAAAATTTTCCGCACCTCTTTATCATAACATAAAAAATTTTAAAATATTTTGAAGTGCCTTAATGGGGCCTCAAAAAATTGAGGATGCAGGTCTTTGTGATTACTATATGCATGCATTTTTTTAGAATGTTAAATTGTTTCCATTTAAAAAAAAAATTAAAACTGAAATGGGTCCTTTCTTGGGCAGGGGGGGTAATTTTGATATATGGACCTTGTTGACCTTATTTTTTAGAAACAAGAAACACTAAAAGGCATATTTTCAAAAATTTGTGATATAATCGTGGACATGTAGTAAAATGAAAATCGTAAAAATCTCTTCCAAATTGTAGAGAAAATAGGACTTAATAATTTCTTCTTAAATTGTTCCTCGTAAGACCCTTTTTAGGATCCCAAAGGGGACCCAATACGGGTAAAAATAGAGTATAGCGTAATTCTGAGATTTGTTATTGTTTATTTGTCTTTTTTTACACATTTATTACTAATTAGTATGATTCTTGTTAGTATTAATATTTTAATGTTTCGGTTTGTCTATACAATTGTAATTTATTTAAACAATTATATTATACTAAAGTAATTTATTATTATTTATTACCTTCGTTTATTAATATCCTTAAACAGATAAAACTAATATACGATTCAAATGTATTGACCCCTCACTTTAACCGCGAATATCTCAGAAATGGAAGAGCAGAAAAAACTGAAAAATAGGTATTATTGCAATAATATCATCAATTGCGCTTGATAACTAAATTAATATTTGATATTTACAAATCCTATTTTATGCAAATGCTTACATTTTACATAATTAACTATTTTATCAAAAAAATTTTAAATACATTGATAAACAACCAAATAAACATGAGATCACATTTTTGAAAATAACTGCAAAATTTTAGAGTAAAAAATTATAAAAAAATTTCCTCGTACAAAAAATATTATTTACATAGTAGGCATATTTTTCAAGATATAGTGGATTTAAAACTGGTATGGTCAAAATTTTCTTAAAAAGTAGGACATTTTTCAATACAACTTGCAGCAGTTCAAAAGTGTCCAATGTATATTACTCAAATTTCAGTGAATTATTTACAATAGATACATGAACACATAATTTTTTCAATTTTTCCCGCTCTTCCGTTTCTGAGATATTCGCGGTTAAAGTGAGGGGTCAATACATTTGAATCGTATATTAGAGTTGTTTTTTTTTCATACTTTGAACTTCTTATCGAATTTTATATCATATTTAGAAAATGCCTCACACAATTATCGATTAAAAAATATTCTGTATTGTAAATATAGGTAGAGAAACTATAACTCTTTAGCTTTATCTTGAAATAAAATGGTAATAAACAAAAATAAATTGTTTAAAGAATTTACAGGTTCCATTGACAAACTCTTAATGAAATTGATTTATGGAGTTAAAAAAGATGACTATTTTGCACATAATATAAATAAGTATAATAATAAAATACTTTATTTTTACATTCATGAGTTCATATTTGGAACCCTATACAAGGGTTTTACGGGCGATTAGATTAGATTTGAAAAAGAATTATTAACTCATATTTTGATAATTCTGAACAAGCGACTTGTGTGTGTAATTTTTATTTCACTACATTTTCCCGATTCTGTTCGTCTCGAAGATACGTACTTAATAGTAATCGATTTTGCTTAAACTTGAGGGAGATCAATTTTTAAAAAAATTTGAAACAGACCTGGGCGTGAGATAGAATTTAATCGAGACTTTTTCACAAATATAAAATTTGAGCCAATCTAACTAAACACTTAGTGTTATCTTTTGTTAATAAACTTCACACTTCAGTTATTTAAATTTTTTCTGAAAATTGCTCCTCTACTGAATATCGAAGTTAACTAACGTCATCTTAGTTCCAGGAAATGAATGACATATAAACAGACGTGCAAGTTTAACACACTATATCAGGATATTTTTAGAAATTTTCTCGGATCTGTAACTCTTGTAACTTTGGTCAGTGGATTATTTCCAAATTCGGTGTAATTATATGAAACAAAATGGCCGACTTCCGGATTCGATGTAATTTACGTGAAAATCTGGCCAAAATACATATAATCCAACCCATTCAGAAGTTACAAAAGTGTCCCGAGCCATTCGGCACACGATGAATATTAAATAGATCTTGTTAAATACTTGGGTAACTATAATATACCACATAACTATATTTCTTTTGACTCTGTATTGCGTATAAGTTGTAAAATTTAATTATTCGGCTTGTTACTAACCAGGTTTTTACAAAATTTCTACTGGAAAATTTTAACATTTCATACTAATTCTGAGAAAGATTGTATAGGTGAAACCATTTTTTAATAAGCACCGAAATACAAAAACCGCTAATATACCCCATTTCTTACAGATAATTTTCTAATTGCCAAATCTTTACAAGGGTTGAAACAAGTCAAATCATATGATATTTAGGTTCACACCTAACTATGTCTTGTGGTGTGTCGATCACATTCACGGTTTTCCACTTTTAGGAAAATGTATTAAATTTTAAATTTCACTATGTAAACAACCGCTGCCTAAGAAATCACTACTTCCTGATCCAGATTTACCATACAAGTATTAACTACATTTGCACTCTAGTGTGTGGAAACAATAGGTCATAGAATTTTAATAATATAATATTATTGAGGCAGCTGTCACAAAAAAATTTGAAACGTTGACTTGAAGCATATACGTTATGAAGTTTCTGGACTCATTAGCTTGCTTTACTTATATCCCCTATTTACCCCCACCCCCTCCCTTCAACGAAATCATCTCAATCAGATATCATTACACTACATACGTGTACCAAATTTCAAGTGGATATCTCAGTTTTATTTTATCAACCCCTTTAATAATGGAGTGGAGGTGGTGGGGAGTTGACAACTATTAAGGAAATCTGACTTCTAGTATATATTTTAAGTTTCTGTACACTTGCCAGCTTGCTTACTTATTTTCTCTTATCTACCCCTACTTACCCACACCCCTTCAACGGAATCATCTTTAAATATTATCTAGTTCCAGATGTCGTTATAATACATACGTGTATCAAATTTCAAGTATCTCGATTTTATTTTATCAACCCCATTAGTGATGGAGTGGGGGTTGTGGAGGGGTTGAAAAATGTTATAAAAAAGCTGTGGCCTTGGCTGGTAGTACATACACCAAACTCAATGGTTCTGCACTCTTTCCAACTTGCTTCACTTATTTTCCACTATTTAAACCTATTTAACCCTCAACCCTTCAACGGAATCATCTCTAAATATAATCTAATTCAAGATGTCTTTATAGTATTACATGTACCAAATTTCAAGTGAATATTTCAATTTTATTATATCAACCCTTTTAATAATGGAGTGGGGGTGGCGGGAGGTTGAAAAATATTATAAAAACATATGACACCTTGGCTTCTAGTATATACACCAAATTCCAAGTTTCTGTACTTTTACCAGCTTACCTTACTTTTTTCCCCTGGTTTATGTCAATTTAACCACCAACCCTTCACCGGAATCAGCGTGAAATATAGTCTGGTACCAGATCTCGTCATGAAACATATGTGTACCAAATTTCAAGTCTATGTCTTAAACCGTTCCTGAGAAAACGTGGGCAAGATAGAGAGTTAGGCCGAATAACAGACAGAATTTTTTTCGCTCAAATTTAAAATCTCGACGTTTTCTGACATTATAAACCGATTTCAACAAAAAACATTTTTTAAAATCTATTACGTGGATGTGGAAGTAAATTATGTTTTTAACATCCATTTCGAGTCAGAAAACTGAAGAAACGTATCGATTCGTAGAAACGTAACAAATTCTCTAGTTGAAGATTTCAACGAGAAGTTACACGACAAACCTTTGTATCTACAGAAAAAATTATTTTACTTTCTATGCAGCTTACTTTAACATATATTCTAACTAATTGTAACATATATTTTAGGCGTTAAATTTGCAAAATTACTTATCATCTATGTTACGTAAAATCTTTATGTCAATATTCAAAATTATCCACGAATTTCAACAAGTCAGATGATAAACCACAATCCAACGAATGTTCTTACCATTCCTATATGCTTCTTTAACGTAAATTTTGACTATATTATATATTCTAAACCAAAATAATTAGAAAACTACGTGTCCTCTACGTAGTATCATTGTGTCATGTTATAGAAGCAATATTCACTTAAGGATGATGTCAGTTTGGTTCTAAATAACTGAAAAGAATTTGGTAATTTCTGTTAGAATATGAAGGGTATTCTGTGAAATACTGTACATAGTTTAGTCGCAGATACACAGCATGAACTGATTACAAAACTTCCAATTTACAGGGTTATTCGTTATAGTTTGACACCTCCCATTAACTCTCTGGATTTCAGCGTTCTAAAAAAAGTTATTTATAAAAGTTTCATTTACACTCCTTTATAATACAGCAAAAAAAAAAACGATTGTCTGCATAGGCGACACTGTATAAAAAGGAAGGCGATTCTTTTAAATGGAACAGTATTCATTCTTACATTTTTTTTCAGGTTTAGCTGCAAGAGTTGTTGACATATCGGACGTTAAATATGCTCCAAATATGCACATTTACTTGCAGTTACTGCGTAGTAAGTAATCACCGCGCTGCTATCAGAAACCATAAAAAATATGCATATCTTGAGTATGCACCCTATTCGATACAAAGTGTTTTATAATCTTTACCATATTTTTGACCACTGCATTTTTAGGCAATTTTATACCATATCGGTTAAAATTAGGCTCAGCTTCACACGTAACAATACTATTTCCTTAACTACAGGATGGAACTGAACAAATAATATGTTTGAACCGCATTATATTGTGCTTGTATCAAAATTTTGTTAAAAGAACCCAAAATATTGTGTCAGGTTAAAGCACACATTCATGTTCCTTCGGCACTGAGCCTATGTAAGCCAATAAAATAAAATTTCTAATATTATATATTTTATTCTGTTAAATGGGTGACTATACATTTGAGCATATATACATACCTGAATACCACAGATTTCAGTTAATTAAATAAACTGTTAAATACCAAAAATTTGGTAATAATTAGAAAATCTCCTGTATATCAGTAGCGGAGACTTCTAGGGAGGAGAATATGTAGTTGATTTGACCGATTTGATTCAACTCAATGTCGTTTATCTAAGTATATAGAAATTACTTGATTATCGAGTATATTTCGGGATATATCATACAATTGTTTAAATAAGTTGAAAATGTAACTTTAAGTCAATATTTTGTTATGAACTAGAATTAGTTAGTTAGTTTTAATTTTAAAATATAATTCAATGGTAGATTGTTCAGTCTGCAATTTCGCTTATATACCATCATATATAAGATACTGACCGATGTAACTCAGCATCGCCAATATAAGAGCAAGAAGAAGACTGGCCTTGGTTCAAACATCTACCACCGATATATTGCAGATGGCCCTGGCGTGTGGCTTCATATAATTACTAAACCCGACAAAAAAAATTAAAATTACTTTTTACTCTCCAGGAATGTATTTTCGAATGAGAACTGGAGTGTTCTAACTGATAAAAGACATTGGAAGATAGTAAAAGCATCCATACTTGTACTGTTTTCTTCGGAAAATGGGACTAAATATAAGACGAAACCGAAGAACCACGAGCAAAATTTAAAAAATTGCATTTATAGTATTCCGTGTGAGTGCAACAAACAATACGTGGGTGAGTCATCCAGACCTGTTAGTGTAAGCTTGGGCGAACATCAAAGTTATATAAGAAAAAATGAAATTCAGAGGTCCAAGATACGCGAACACACTTGAGAGAATGGACACAGAATAAACTGGGATTCGGCAAAAATTTTAACAAAAGAGGCAGATAGCAAAAAAAGAAAAATTAAGGAATCCGCGATAATATTATTGAATGAGGATAGATGCGTGTCGAATTGTTCCGTAGATGTCTGTACAACTTGGTTGCCAATGTTAGAAGAACTTCACAAACTTAACATTGTATAAAAACTAAAAAACTGTTAACTATAGCAACAGTCCTATGTAAATAGTAAGTATCTATGGATATGGAGTATAACAAACATTCTTAGAGCTGCGTATTTATCATACACAGCAAAAAAAAAAAATTGTCAAAAAAAGCGTTGAAAAAGGAAACAGAATAGAAAGTCACATGTGTAGAGGTTATTTACCAGTAACATACTGGTTAATTGTGATATTTTGTAGATTCCCCGAGCACCGCTTAAAAAGAAAACATACATGTGGCAGGAAGTCCCAAAGAATTGAAGAAAAAAAGTAAATATATCGGTATTTACATTTATATATGTAAGAAAGATCCAGAGACAGGACTACAGCACAAATAGTTTACGTACGTCACAAGATTTATTTATATCATAAATTCTAAATAAATAGGAAATGTTGGATGGCACGCCCATGGTTTTATATAACAATTCAACAGATTGGAATTGTCCTAAAATAGATTTGTTTAGATAAAATCTATGACAGATAAGGTCGCATAGAAACATACAAATAATAATCCTTTTTAGAGTTGTGATGTATTAAACGGTTGTACCTCGTTTAAACTCTTTAGAAGTTATGGCAACGGATGACACATTAATGATGCAATTTTTTTTTGTACAATGTCTTTCTATTCATTTCTTGGTGATTACCACAGGTGGGCTAGAGAATGTTCTATGTTCTATATGCCTTTCTTTAACATATAATATAGTTTTAACTGATTGACTCAATGTATACTTTATCTTGTGTTATAAAATTAGTGAATTATGGAATACTCTTTCTTCATAGAATCGTTATACCAGTGATCACAATTTCCTATTTGGAGATTTCAACTATGGACAGTGGACAAGCCTCCATATCTAACAAAAAATATCGTCTGACGGTTTGCATCTCTGTTTTCTTTAGTATATATTTCAACTATCTATAATTTATATTTTAAACTATAGTATTGAAAGATTCGGTAACATTTGAATTACTTAGAAACATTATGATAGTACTCATAATTTCTACTTGGAGATTTCAACGATAATCCACACGACCAATCTCTGAATTTTACGGAAAATTTTTGAAAAAAAGACATAAACGTTATACACTTCGTCGACTTATTTCACTCTTTAGTAGTAACTTTGGGACTGAGCACAGTGATTGGTCTATTTACCTTGCAATCTCGGATGCCTAACGAAGCAGGTTCGAACCTTGCATACTGCGAAATAATTTTATATATAAACTTATTCTCAAGAAGTGATTCGGGCTGCCCTATAAGCTGTGGATTAAACGATCTTTACCAATTTATATTGGTTCAAAAGTGTTCAAAATCATCATCATCAAAATATTTAATGATTAATGTATTGTTAGTTTATTACAGAAAACTTTCATTCTTACTGACAATATAAATACCTAGCAGAGGCGCGTTTAGGCCTAGGCGCACTAGGCGCGCGCCTAGGGCCCCACTTTTCCAGGGGCCCCCATTTCCCGATTTATTGAGGTAAAAAAGCGATGTAAAAATGTTATTTCTTTGTTATGTCGTTATTTATTTTCGCTTTACCGATAACAATAATGATAATTACAGCTATCATGAAATACATTTCTTCTTTCCATGTCATCCTCATCAGATCTCAATTGCAACAAAAATAACAAAATAAAAATGGTTCATGCGATTTCAATTTTTTTCATATTTCAATGTAGAAGTCTATAGCAATTTATTGTTTGTGTTTATCGTGTTTGAATATTCTTGAATATTCATTTCTTTAATCTTTATTCACTGTATCACACTGAAAAAAATATGTTCGTAATATTAATGAATCGGTTCATCGACTGAAAATAAACAGATTCATAAATTTTCAATGAACTTTCATTCATCAGATATTTCGAACTATTTTTTTCAGTGTATTAAAAAAAGATGCAATCAATTAACAGACCAATTTGGCAATTCCTCAGACCTTACTATTTAAGTTTCGGCAGTCGGCACGTGCCAGATGACGAATAAGCTTTTCGGTATATTTCACATTAATGAAAATAAATCTACTGATAATGATGATGTGAAAATTCAAGAACCTGAGACAGAACAATCTAGAAAACCCGAGAAAATAACTGAGAAAATGTTGATGTTGAAACCAGCGATAAGGACTGCGAAAAGGACGAACCATTAGGAAACGATTCTAATGAATCTGGCGATGATGAACAAATAGAAAAAGAATCTGAAAATTTAAAAAAAAATTGGAAAAAGTGTATGACGATGCAAAACAAGCTAAAAATCAGTGCACTGCAATGATCAATGCATCAGTATCAACCTATAGAGGCGACAGAGATTGCGAGCTATCTCCAGATAAATTGCATCAATTTTTGATATATGCCGACTTAAGTCGCCTGCTGAAATGTATAAAGGACCCCGCAGTTTTTTATATTAAAAATGGGTTTCAGTCGATAGTTCTGAAACTTGGGGAAAATGTTGTCCTGGGCACCCTGATTAAAATTAATTTTGACCACCAGTTCGACCGAATTCGATTTTTTGATCCAGAGACGATTGAAACTGAGAACATCTGCGAAGGTCTTCTTAAATGTTCCATACAAATTCTGAAAATATTCAGACTAATAAAGATAAACACGTTTTGTTTCAAGTGCTTCCTTCTCCCGGAAAAAAATTACAAACAGAAAAAAATATTTTTTGCAATTTTCTTACGGGAAAAGGAAGCACTTTGAAGAAAAAGTTGAAGGGCCATAAGCTGATTATTTTTACCTAAAGAATATTTTGGGATCCTTCTGAAGTAGAAAAAAATAAAATTTTAGGGAAATTTTGAAAACCGGTATGCGTGCTCTTTGAACAAAAACAAGCATCTTTGGTCTCTTGGTGTTTATCTTCAAAGTGCTGCTTTTCCCGTAAAAAAAATACAAAAATATATTTGTTTGTTTGTTATTTTCTTCCGGGAGAAGCAAGCACTTTGAAAAAAAAAACGCCAAGAGACAAAAGGTGCTTATTTTTCTTCAAAAAATTAGCCTGAATATTTTCAGAATTTTTATGGAACATTTACGCAGACCTTCGAAGATGTTCACAGTTTCAGTCGTCTCTAGATCAAACAATAGAATTCGGTCGGAATGGTAGTCACAGAGAATTTTAATCAGGGGGTCCAGGAGAATATTTTCCCCAAGTTTCAGAACAATCGACTAAAACCTATTCTTATTATAAAAAACTGCGGAGTCCTTTATTCTCAATGTGTTGCAGGCGACATTTTTTAATGTTGAAACCCTTTTGTGTATTTACTTAACCATTCCGGTCAGTAATCCCTCATGTAAACGCACTTTTTCGGCGCTCAAAAGAAGTAAGAACTACCTACGAAGTACTTCGGGGCAAAAACGACTTCAAAATTTGTCTCTTCTGTATACTGTATCAGAGGAAACACAAAACTATGATATCAAACGTTCAAATTGACAAGTTTGCTAACATATAAAGCCGGAAAAAAATAATATAATATGTATTTGTAAAAACATAGTTGCCTTCAAATCTTTAGATCTAATATTTTTTTAATCGAGGGGCCTTCAAATCTCACAGCGCCTAGGGGCCCAATTTATCTAAACGCGCCCCTGATATCTAGGCAATTATTATTATTATTGTTAAAAATAAGAGGCGATGCGATTTGTTAGGGCAGAGTACATGCAGTTGGTAATGATACAAGTAAAACTTATTAATTGCTAATTTCTTGATCTCACAGGAGAATTTTTGTTGACTTAGTTGGCAGATAATAAAGGAAGTAAGAAAGAAAGTATGTAGAGGAAATGCAATTTACAAACGAACTGGATTTATAACTTATCAGACCACCTGATAGATGACACACTAATGCCGCATATTTTATTTTTTTTTCATTTATTGATTATAATTACATACTAATTTAATTGAGTGTATTTTCTTACATGAATAGATATAATAATTCAGGTTTTGGAAGTCTAAATGTTGGCATTTAATTTAAGTTCCCTACTTAAGACTTTTGCTTCAACTAATAAATTTGCTATTGGATAACGGTAATACCATTTACTTATACTCGTCTCTCTTACGTATATGGTTGTTTAAAATTGCACACCGCTATTTTGCATAGTACGTATATAATTGAAGTTTCCCACATCGATGCCCTTTTACCAAAACAAAACTGATTTCTTGCAAACAAAGTTCATTATATAATTCTAGTAATTACGCTCCATAAACGCGAAATCCATATTTAAACGGGTATAAAATTAAAGTGCTAGCTGAACAACATTCTTATGTTTATCCACAGATACTACAAAAATGTTTTAGAGGAGGCGGGATCAGAAATCTTAATTGACAATTTCTCAAAGCACCATTCTGACTTGTATACAAGCGATAATCGCCATGTCAAGTATTTTAAAGAAATAATGAACCAGTACCAAACAGATGAGTCAATTTTACTTTAAACTTTTCTTCGTGAAATTCTATGTGAATGTGAATTTAGAATTTTAAATTGTCAAATATTCTATTTTGAAACTGAAATAAATTCCAAGTATATTTCTATTAATTTCGGCCGTAATTTAAGAAGTAATTTAAAATTTTGTTTACTTTAAAAAATTGTGCAATAAAAATGAAGAGTGCACAAAATTCTATACTGGTAGATTTCAACGAGGTTCATTATTCTGAACCTTTATATGTAGAGAGAAGAATGATCTTACCACATATACAGGTACAACATATTTTAACTAACTGTAACAAATATTTCAAATCATAAAATTGGAATATTACACAACATTTCTTCTACGTAAGATCTTTATGTCAAGATTATCCACGTGGAAATTTCAACAACAAGTCAGACGACGAACCTCCATATTAAACAAGAAAAATAGTTCTACCGTCTTTATAAGTTTGTTTCACATATATTTTAGCTGACTAATAATGATCTTATACCACAAAAATTAGAAAATTACATTTCTCCATTTAGAGATTTCGACGATAAGCCAGACGACGAACCTCCATTGTCGAGAACGAGAGGTGCCGAATTTATTGGAACTACTCGACTCCGAGAATCAGGCTAATTCAAGCCAACAAGCCTGATACAGTTCCCCTCGACCATCAAAATAAGGTGATGTTTGTGATCGCATGCTGACCCAAACATCGCTTTGAAAGAGGAGGAAAAACATACCAAATACCGTGATCTCCGATACGAGTTCCAAGTGCTGCACCCAGGCTACTCGGCCAAAATGGTCCTAATAATCGGTGTACTGGGGCTATGAAGCTTACGCCGCTCTCAGAACTGAAGGCCATATCGGCCTGTCAGAAATCAGCCGAACGGCTAGCAGGCCAAATGCAGAAGGAGGTTATCTTGGGGTCCCTTCGTCTACTTAGGGTACACGATTCAGGAATTTACCGTCACTAACCTTACAGGTCGTGGGGAGTGACTCTAATTATCGCCGGCGTGGCTACCGTGTGTTGTCTGTCGGAAAGCACGGAAGCCATGTCCGCCAATGGATAATCCGAAAAAAATAATGATAATAATAATAACAATAACGTGAAGGTGAAATTTAATGAGAAAAAAACAAAGTATTTCGCCCTGAAACATGAGATCCAGCAAATTTGGAGTTTAAAAACTGCAAAAGTTGTACCACTCATCATTTCCACAATGGGCTTAATACCTAAAACACCGAAAGAAGGTTTGGAGGATATTGGAATATCATGGAATACCTACCTTAACATGCAAAAATTAGTTATTTTGGATGCGACAAACATAGTTCGGTCGTTCCTAGATCAGTAGGATGATAGTTCGGGTGTTGCTTTACCAATGCTGCCTTACGTCCCCGGAGACATCGAGTCCGTTCTCGAAAACGAGAAGTGCCGAATTTATTGGAATTACTCGTTTCCGACAGTCAGGCTAATTCAAGCCAATAAGTCTGACATAGTTCTCCTCGACCATCAACGCAAGGTGATGTTTGTGATCGAGTTCTCGGCACCTGCCGAGCCAAGCATCACTTTGAAAGAGGAGGTTTAAATGGACCAAATACCGTGATCTCCGGTGTGAGCTCCAAGTGCTATACCCAGGCTACTCGGTCAAGATGGTAGTCCTAATAATCGGTGTACTCGGTGGTATCAAGCCTACGCTACTCTCGAAACTAAAGATCATACCGGTCTGCCAAAAATGAGTCGAATGGCTGGCAGGCAAAATGCAGTTATCTTGGGGTCCCTTCGCCTGCTGAGGGCACACGATTCAGGTATTTACAGTCACTAACCCCACAGGTCTTGGAGAGTGGTTGTAATTATGTCCGGCGCGGCTGCCGTGTGGTATCGGTCGGAAAGCACGGAAGCCCTGTTTGGCAACGGATAAACCGGAAAAAAAAATAAGATGCCGATTTTGGGGATCTACTTCGGGAACAATCCAACATTTGGTATCCGCATGTACCTTGCTCCAAAGGATTATCTCGGCAGACACAACACAGTAACCGGACTAGTCCACCAAGAATTCTGCAAAAATAATAAGTTTGTTAGCGAGATCTCGCCGTACTACAACTACGTGCCGGAAGCCTTTCTAGAGAACGAAGGAACAAAAATATATTGGGATACGGAGAATTGTAACGAATAAGGATGTTAGACACAATAGACCAGATATAGTGATCCTAAACACATTGTAGGCGTCACAATTCACCTTAATGAAAATATGACAAAAGCAAGAATTGATAAGATCAGTAAGTACCACGATCTTGCAAGGCTATTTACTTACTGAAGAAGGTCTCCATCATGCCTATTGTGATAACAGCAAATGAGTTGGTAGACAAAGAGCTGCCCAGAGAGCTAAATCGGAATATCGTGTTGGTTTGATGTACATAATTTTTAGTATTCGTTTTTGAATTTTTTCAAATAGCCGATTTAGATTTGCTAACAGTCGCGTAAACTAGAAGGTTCTGTTCAATTACTAGCATAAACTGTTTCTCAAAATAAGGTCCTATTACGTCGCAGTGAGCTCACATGGTTGATATGTGTTTTGGTAAAAACTCACCCATATCATGATACCAACCCATCGCAGACTCATGGCAGTGGCACATTGTTTATATTGTTTTTAAAAGCAGAATCTAAATACATAATAATATACCGAGCGCTCTATTTAAAACACATAAGTTTATGACGTAACGCCTAAATGGATCACCCTGTATATTCTAAAATATTTTTAAACTGTGCTCCTTTACGCCCTCCACTTCTTTGCTTTTTTCGTTTTTTAGTGAGTATTCTTTGGAAGGTTCAATTTCTTCTAAATATTTTTACTTTTCCTTTTTTTAAATATTGTTCCTTTAAGCGTCAGCCCATTTCGGGTTGTCTTGCAAGTTTCCGAATTTTCAACTTCAACTAAATCACAAAGCACATTGGCTAATTAAAGTTAAGATGTGTCTAGAGGAAAAAACATAAAAATGAGACGAAAATGCAGGCTGGGAACAAACGAATTGTTAACGGATAAATACATCAATTGTTGTAATAACCGCTGAGCTTTATGATCTCCATCTCTTCAGCGTAGGAGAGAAAGTAATATTAGAGCGCTTCGAAATGGTTCCAAGCATTCCGCAATTGAGTAAAGAACGGCATGGGAGGCGGTATTTAATCTAGATACTGGTTGGAAGTGTACCTCGGTGAAGCCTTAGTTATTAGTTTGCCTTGAATTGTAACAATCTCGACAAAAGGTATTTACATTAACAAATAAAATGTATGTACTTATCCTAATAAGGCTGTATTTTTTATTGTATATTTGTTACGAACGCGATGGGTGTTCTGAGAACTTAACTGTTCATTTAATTAATTATCTCATTAGATAGAACAAATCTTATTCAATTTAATACCATGTTTTAGATTAATCAAACTTTTAGATATTAAATTTATTAGTTTCGATCGCTTATTTCATGAAGTAAATTAAAGAAGTCCTAAATAAATGTAAACATACCACACAATATGAAACAATGATACAGTGGTATGTCTAGAACTGAACTGGGCAACTACAGTTCATTTTTTGTAATACGTAATTCATTACAATTACAAATTATATCGACAAGTTTGTATGTAATTGGTCAAAAATTACTTTCAATTATTTACAACGTCTATTAAATTTTTAATTACATTTTTGGTTATCTCTTTAAAATAAATTCTTAAATAGTACTTGCGAACAATTTTTGTGTCCAAAAAGGTCAAGCCAATTTGATCAGAAATTGTTAGTATATGTATTTCCAAAATATCATTGGCATTTAAATCCTTCTGACCCGTAGCTGTCTTTTACTCAAAATAATAGACTAGTAAATTTTAAATTGTTGAAGGGGTTGCTTGGCTCTTTTAACCATGCTTCACCTAAGCCTAAAAGATATTCTGTGAACTACCCTACAACTAGTAAATCTCCACAATTCTCTGCAATTATTATTTTCATCTTATAACATGTTCTTAGGCCAATATTTCAAAAGGCCCATGAGAACGCCTATCATCAATCTTAGGCTAGACTTTTGGATTTCGAGAAACCTTATAACATTGTAGTTTTAGTTTTTTCCTTTCCTTATTTCTTCCGTTATCTCCTGGATAAGCAACAGCACGATTTGAGTAAGGAAAATGGTTCTTTTGCATTAATATTGCCATCAACTATTTTATTACCGCTTTCCCTCATACCCCAATATCCTGTTGTTTTTGCTACTTTTAAGGAATGATTGCATTCCCAGGATTCTAAGTTATCGGGCCTGATAGCCTTGATAATTGCTGGCTGCCTTAAAGTTTACCGTTTTCCGTCTCTGTTAATGCATTTCGGGGTATATAGATCGATAAAGTGAATTTCTACTCGAAACACTGTTGGGGTGCTACCTAGTGCTCTTAATATATATTTTGCTTCCGGTACTCCCACACCTGCCTTAGGAATATTAGCTTCATCGGTGTACCAGACAGGTGACTCTTTATCCGGCCGCAGTACCTTGTATCTACTCGTCTCAATTAGCACATAGAAAGAACAATCAAAGTGGTGCTTGGTTGGCATCTTGGTAGTAGATTTGGTCATGAACTCCAGTTGGATTAACTACACCTAAGTTGCCAACCAGAATAAAAGATTTCGTTAATATTGTAATCTACCAAATTGCATAATCCAGATAAAAAATTGGAATTATACAACTTTACACGGACGCAGCATCATCCTGTATTTGTGCATTGGGGTTTTGCTTTCAAATAAAGTTATACCCTTTATCGATATTTTTCCCTTTCATTTCTTCACAAAGTATTGGTCGAATTAAAATCATATATAATATACAACATTTAATTTAATAGATGAAGTATCATTATTGAGAATAATAAATTCCATCAAAACTAATGCTAGTGGGGTGGATGGTCTGTCAATAGTTGATATAAAACTGTGCATGCCTTAATGTATACCACATATATTGCATACAATAAATCAAGTAATAATTCAAAATAAAGTTCCTGCTTTATGTAAACATGCATTAGTTAAACCTGTTGCCAAAAACAATAATCCCACTGATTTTTCTGATGTTAGACCAATTAGCTTGCTATCTGTTCTATCCAAAATATTAGAGTCGCACATTCATTTTCAAATTACTGAGTTCTTAAACAAAAATAAATTAATGTCAAATATACAATCGGGATTTAGGAGAAATCATTCCACATCAACGGCATTAACACATTTAAAAGATGATTTTCTAAGAAACATTGATGGTGGAAAATGTACCTGTTTGGTACTATTAGATTTTTCAAAAGCCTTTGATACCTTAGACCATTCTATGCTACTAGCAAGACTCCATTATCTTAGTTTTTCGAAATTTGCGACAGATCTTATGGGTAATTATTTATGAGGAAGAGAGCAAGCTGTGGTCATTGATGATGATGGCACTAGAATTACATCGCACTCAAGAAATTTAAATACAGGTGTGCCCCAAGGTTCCA
This sequence comes from Stenurella melanura, assembly GCA_963583905.1. Taxonomy (NCBI): domain Eukaryota; kingdom Metazoa; phylum Arthropoda; class Insecta; order Coleoptera; family Cerambycidae; genus Stenurella; species Stenurella melanura. The sequence goes on along the minus strand of OY757318.1, from coordinate 29,762,526 downwards.
TCTTGGGGCCACTGTTGTTTACTTTGTACGTTTCAGATATTTCAGATGTAGTCACTAGTTGCCAACTGCATCAATATGCAGATGACTAGCAGATATACAAATCATTTCCAAGAGCGGCAAGATGCTTTAACTTTAATAAACCAGGATTTATATAACATTTTTGAGTATCCATCTAACCATAATTTAAAATTAAATCCTGAAAACTCGCAAGTAATGCTGATTAGTACGTCTGTCACATTGAAAAATTTATCGGAAGTTTCTTTTGATGTCACTATAAATAATAACGTCCTCCCCATTGTGAATGAGGTAAAGAATTTAGGGCTTTGGCTAGACTCAACGTTAAACTTTGAAAAACATATTTTATCCAAACTGAAACTAGCATATAGTCGATTGAAAAAATTATACAGTTTTGCGAAATATATTTCCAGCGAGTGTAAGTCAAAATTTTGTGATTCTCTCATATTATCTATAATTGACTATGGTGATGTTGTTTATGGGAAGTTATTGTCAGCGGCAGGAAAAAAGAAAATTCAAAAACTTCAAAATTCATGTATGCGTTATATTTACTGCATTCCATATAGACAACATATATCACCATATCTAAACGAACATGGTATATTAAATATGGAAAATCGTAGACGTGTTCACATGCTTACACTTATGGCGAATAATTTATAATGACGAACCTCAATACTTAAGGCGCAAATTAAATTCTCGAGATCACGTGCATAATACAAGGCACATACAAAATTTCTTGGTACTAAAGCATAGAACTGTGATTTTTCAAAGATCATTTACCTATTTTGCGTCTCATCTTTGGAATGAACTTAAAAAAAAAACATTATACACTTAAAGAAATATATAGAGGTATTTCAGAATCTTATGAACCGCGAGATGCGCAAAAAGCGAAGTTTGTTCTGGATTTATAACTGTATTTTGAAAACACTGACAGCTACCTTGCTGTATACATAAACAAGAGCTCGGGATAAATTGTAAACAATAAATGTAATATTTTTGAGAAGTGTAACTGAGTCCACGAGAGGGATTTTGTCTCTGCGCATATGAAGGTCACAGCTCATGAGATTTTGAAACACCTCTATCAAGCTAGTCAAAAATTACATCCTAACCGACCAGTGGTTGGCGATTTGATGTCGTGTTGTGGGTGTATATATTTCTTAGCTATAAATCGTACTCATCTTTGGCATTTCTGTTTTTATTTCGTGAGGTCAGCCTGTTCCCTGTGTCTGTTCGTGTTGCTGTGTGATGCTATTGCTGTTATTATTATAAAATGTATCAATTACTAGTATAACATTCATAAAAAAAAACAAATTAATATACATATGTTTTTATTGTTACTGTAGTATTAGATTTATATTTTCTTATCCTAATCTTAGAATTAGATTTCTTTTGTATGGGGCAAACGGAAGAAGAGCTCTACAGTTCAATTTGTACCTTTTTTACTCTGAGTAAAATAAATGTATTATTATTATTATTATTATTATTATATTCCAGTCATCTTTGGAATAGTAAGACCTAGAGGTATACTCTTCCAAAGAAGATCCGAGCAATTTTCTCCCTTTTTCTGTGAACACTTTCGCAGTTTGAGAAAGCATGGAAACCTCTAAATCCCAAACGTTTGAGTTTGTTCAAGAATTTGGCAATATTGTATCCATAACTGTTTTAGACCGAGTCCTCGTAGCTTGTGCAAAACCAAAAAATGATACTAAAAGTACCAGCAAGTATCAGCATCCATTGTGTAGATAATAACTGATTCCATCCCATTCTCAGCAATGTTGCTAGATAAAATAATCTGATCATCTGCCCCACTTTTCTGCCCGAACATGACCCACTACTTCAGTCTCCTCGCACATGGGGCGTACATACCACGGATATTGCCAAAATGAGCTGCATATAATATATAGTATAATTAATAGTATAGAGACATGTAGAGTAGATAATAAGTCTACCTTAGATTGGCCGAGTATGTTTTGTATAAACAAATTATGTTTCCATTCGACCACATTTACATAGCGCATCAACAGAAAGTTAAAATTGTGTAGTGTTGATGAATTAGTCGTTTGCTTAATGTTACTGAGATTGAAATTATATGCTTGGCGGTTAAGTGTTCTTAAAATAGCTGATATCGAAGCTGATATCAAAAATAAAAAATTCAAAATCAGACATATGTCTACATGCAATGGCGATTATTTCGATAACTACAGTGGCTTCAGAAATATGTACTTAATATATGTCTATCTCACCGATTCTCAGCCTTAGAATTGTATGTATGTATGTATGTAAAAGATGATGAAATCTTTAACATCTCTCAATATTTTCTTTTATTATGTAGAAGTTGAGTAAGAGTTTATTAGAAAGGTCTCCCATCCAAGTGTCTTTAAACGAAAAGTTCTTGATAGTATTTGGTACTGCAGTATGTGGAAATAACTGCTCATAGAGTATTTTATTTATTTGAAATTGTTTACCGCAAGATAAATGGAAATTGTTGTGGCTAACGCCAAAAAAAAAATTGAGAACAGTTGTTCTCATACACACACTCAATCACACTTTTATTTTGTTAACTCCTTTAATACCGGTGGTGGGAGTTGCTGATGTCATTAAAAAATATTTCAAACCTTGGCATTTAGTATACACACCAGATTTCAAGTTTCTGGACTTTTACTAGCTTGCTTACTTATTTACACTCTATTTACCTCCCCAATCCTTCAACGGAATTAACTTATAATATCATCTAATTCCAGATCTCGCTATGATATATGTATGCGAGGTGAGGTACAGTACCGGTTTCAGTGGTGAATGCCGCCTGATCTGTCAATACCTACCTCATAATTTATGTTTCCATGAATATGTTACTATATACCGCACACACCATGATTTTTACACATTGACAATTTCGTTAAGCAGGTTTTACAATTTATTTTCCTGTATAAACTCTAAGACTTATTTTGTTCCGCACCCCTACCTCCGGACTATAAGCATTACTTTTATACTTAGGTAAAAAAATTAAAAGATAACAAATAAATTGTAAGAAATGTTTGATGCGGTTCCAACTTTGACAAGCGTCGTCAAGGTCCCCGGCCTTACCACCGGCTCGCATCTTTTTATGTATTTATACATCGTATAAATTATAACTGATGTTTTATACTATTGTACACAATGAGATACTAGACTTAGGCTTAAAATTTTCTATGTATTAAGATTCAATAAATAATTTTAATGGTTAATGGTTTCAGTGACGAGATCTCGATCGAAGTTAAGGCACGCCGAACGAGTCCGGCACTTAAATGGGTGACAGTATCTCATTTCGCAGCCCTGGTTAAGTGGTAGAGTCGCATTAGTTAAGCTTCGCCAGGACGTTAAAATAAATAAGACGTTAAGATAAAATAAATAAAAATGGAAATATACCAAGTTTCAAGTCTTTAACCGTTCCAGAAAAATGAAAGATAGAAATTTTTGTTCCTTCGAACACGAATTTTACTTGAGGCGCTTTGAAGATGATACGTTGAAGTATCGAAACTATAGTAGGGTTAAGTTACAATAAAATACAGTGGTAGAAACAAAATAATTATTTTAATAAATTATAATAATTTTTAGTATTTTTTCAAGATGATTCATTCTTCTATTTTTTAAATGTTTCTTTTATAAAGTAGGGAAACCGAGTTTGAAAGTTGCTAATACTTTTAATTTTTGTTGAGTATTTCAAATATTATTTTAAAGTAGTTCGGACCTGAAAGTTAAAGACATTTATTTTAGGTGACACAAGTCTTTTTATATTTCTTTAATAAAATGGTCACTTTGTCCATTTCGAGGTTTAAGGGTTTTGGATTTAATTAAAAGTAATTGGGCAGGTACCGTGCTGAAAGGTTTAATAGTACAATGTGTCGTAATGTTGGTTTTTACTAATAATTACCACTTTCTAATGATAGCTTACAAAAATGGACATTTTTGATAATGGATTGGTACAGCCCACATTTCAAACCCTGCAGTGTAAATGTCAAATTTTATATATTTATAGCGTTAAGATTGCAAATTGCTTTTTTAATGCGGCTAGATTGGTTAAGTTGAAATTAAGCTCCACCTTTTATTAAAAAGTTTACTCACTAATTAATTCCACAACTAACACCAATTTGATTACCGGGCTAAATATCGCTTCGCGAAGAATTAGATCAGAATCTCTCGAGCTTTATCCAATAACAATAATTATAACTAGACGGGTCGAATGAAATATTGCGTAATATTGTTACAATTATAATACACATTTGATACGGAACCGAGTTATTCCAATGGAGCGCTCTTCTAATGGTAATTGTAATCAAAGCGAAGAGGTGGGCGCGTGTAGTGACCTAGTGTGCGCAGTGCGCTATGCGCTGTTACGGATCTGACGCGGGGGAGTAACAAAGCGGGCGACCACAGCGGACAATCAGGCATGTGCTGCGGCATCATCGGCTCCGGCTCGGCTCGCCTGGTTCAGCCTCCTGCCTTGCGGCGTGTAATGTCGTATGGCTAGGCCGTATACCGCCGTGAACGCTGATCTGGGCACTGAACGGTGACTCGCTTACGCTATTTCCTTACCTAGTTTGCATTTGAGATGCTTAAAATGATATTTATATCAAGAACTTGCAGCGTTGGGCTCTCAGACTGAGAGGCCTTCACTTAGCGCCAGATCTCGTAAAAATGCGGTCGGGTTAAGCTGCTATTGCCCATTATCCCGACCATTCGACTCGTGTCCTATGCTTTTAGTTGGCTTCAGATGTTGATTTTTCTTATTTTAATCACACTTTAATCATGTTTTCGAGTATCACTATGCAGCAATATTTATTTAACATTGCCAAATTAAGTATACTTTAATATTATGTAAAATGATATGCCTAATTGATTTTGTTTTAATTTACTGAATGTGCAAAATCGAGTTTTAGAAATTAATTATCAATATTTAAAGCATGAAATCCATGCTAAATCGGTAATTGATAATATCGGACTTTTTGTTAATCTGCAATTAACCGGAAACATGTTTTTTTTTTAACTAAATGCATGTGTAAAATTTCGAGTTTTCGGAAAGAAATTATAATAGCTTATTCACCTTTCTTAAAAATAGAGTACCAGAATAGTTGGTCCCTACCTGTTTCTGATAAAAAAAAATCGTTCGAGACATCAGTCCTATTTGTATTATTGTCTAAACAAATAACTTGATTTCATTTAGAAAATATGAAAATGAGGTGTATTAGGCTTAAAATTTCAAAAATTATCAAAAGTTCCGGTCTCAAAACATCACAGTTTACAAAACTGTAAGTAATCAATTTCGTTATTTTGTGATATTCCAATATAACAAAGGGTGAACATAAAATATCTGTGTCAAATATCACATATTCATATTGAGCCAAAAATAAAAATATGTCGGTCTGCCTGTAGGTTTAAGATATTGTCTTGAAATTTGGTACACGTATGTATTATAACTAGATCTGAAACTAGATTACATTTTGAACTTATTCCGTCGAAACGTTGTGGGGTAAATAGGGGAAAATAAGTAAAGTAAGCTAGTAAGAATTCAGAAACTTTTCAGTGATTTGGTGCATATACTAGAAGCAAAGGTCTCATATTTTTTATAACGTCGGCCACCCCCACCACATCGCCATTCCATTATTAAAGGGGCTCACAAAATAAATGATGTATTCACTTGAAATTTGGCACACGTATGTGGTCTAACGACATCTGGAACTAGATTATATTTTGGGTTTATTCCATTGAAGGGTTGGGGGGTGGGTAACTAGGAGTAAATGAGTAAAATAAGCTAGTTCAGAAACTTGGATTTGCTATGTATACTAGAAACCGAGGTCTCAATATTCTTAATGACATCTGCCACCCTATCTCCACCTCCAACAGCCCCATTTCATTATTAGAGGAGTTAACAAAATACAATTGTGATTTAGTGTATGCATGAGAACAAAAGTTTTCGAAAATTGTTTTGGCATCAGCCATCCCCATTACCACCTTAGAGCAGACGATTTGAAATATTATATTATTAAAATTCTATCAGCAATTGTTGCTGCATGCTGGAGTGCAAATATTGTATCAAGATGTTTTCAGTTAAAGAGACTTAGATGGGAAATCTGGATGTGAAAATAATGCTTTCTTAGGTAGAGGTTTCTTCTATTTACGACTGCATGGAGCTTTTGGGGTACATTCTCAAAGACAGTAAATATACACACTAAATTATCGAGTAATAGTACATTGCAAGCGATTATGTTTATTTGCTACATTTTTTTTCCGGTTTCCAGACGCTGGACAGTCGTTCCGCGCCTTCCGACACCGCACGGAAAGAGCGCCAGCAAAATATCCACAGCCCTTCCCCATATCCTGCGGGGATTATTATTATTATTATTATTATTATTATTATTATTATTAAGAACGCGAACAGATTTTATCCGCAGTACTCAGGCCTGTTGGATCATTGTGCATTCGCGACGTATAGGATCTCCCAGGAAAGACAAGTACTCTCCAGGTAGGATTGCAGTTCATTCCAGGGTAGATCCCAAAGCTTCTCCTTAAAAACTGCCCTTGAAAATAACTATACCTTGACAACTGCATAGAATATGACCGATGGTTTCACCCTACACTTCACACATCTGACAAATAAGATCGTTTCTCAACTTCATTGTATGAAGATGCTTATTCAGAAGACAGTGTCATATTATCAAGCCTACCATCCTTCTCATTATTTCTCTATCAGCCACAAGCAACCACCTTATGCTTAAGTCAGCTTCAGAATCAGAATTTTTGACAAACGGAAGGCTAGCTCAGGGCAGAAAAGAAATTGTTGCTCCTTCTCCGGCCAGACGGTCTGCTTCTTCGTTGCTCCCCACATCGCTGTGTCTGGGCACCGATATAAGTTTGATTAAGTTGTGTTCATACAGCTTAGTTAAAATATTTCAACAGTTGAGAACCAGCTTAGAATTTACTTTGTTTGATATATGATCCCTCAAAGCTGTCACTGCATAAATAAATACGCATGTTTTTCAACGAAACCTCTTCTGAGATTTTCGCTTGCATACAGTAAGATGGCACAAACCTCTGAAATACACTAGGATACTTGCCAAGAGGCGCCGACCCACGAGCCCCTGACTTGTAGCAGTACATCAGTTCATCAGCACCGGTTCCCTCCCGAGATTTTGATCCGTCTCTGTACCATCAAAGAGCACCTGGACTCAGCAAATGCCGTTTATCGTGTTTCCAGTCATCTCCACTAGGGAACACGACTGTATATGAAATGATGAAATGAAAGACAGGGAGATACCCGTCATTCTCTGACTGAGTGATGGCCTGGTCCCTTACAGGTAGAGCTAGACCTTGGTGTGCTCTAGCCTTTGACCTGTCACATTCAACATTCCATGTTTGCATAGTCTATTTGCTGCTTCCCTGGCTTCATATGTAAGGAGGTGAATCTAAGAATGGCCTCCCTCCATTGCAACCGTTGGAGTAATGCTGATGGCTCCTGTTATTCCTAGGCACGCTAGTTTTCAAACTTTACGTAGGCCAGCTGTAATTGCGGAGCACTTCTGGGAGCGCCACCATAGCAGTACCGCGTATGTTATGAGGAGTTTCATCCTTACGGTACACGTATAAGGAGTAATCATTAAACTTATTTCTCACTTAGGACCGACGACGCGTTTGCACGTCCATAGAGATGCGCAGGCTTACATCGTTTGAACTTCTACTTATTAACTGCGATTAAATAAATAAATAGTATAAACATTGTTAATCAGAGCGGTACGTAAAGTGGGATTTTCTTTATCTAATTGGCCATTAATAAGGGTAGTATTTGTGTTATTCCAATATTTATAGATTCGATTGCTTCTAATATATTACGTTGTATGAATTTTGTTGAACAATGTAAGACCTCCACTTTATCTATTAATATGGTTGGTTTTTACAAAATTGTTTGCAAGATTTGAATTATTTCTACTCTTTTTAAATAATTTCTATATTCAGTGTATCTCATATCAAATGCCCTTTGTGTTTGGCCGATGTGGCAGCTATTGAATTCTTCACAATTTAAGGTCATTTCAAAACAGCAGAAATAATTCAAATTTTGCAAACTGTTTTTAAGAAATTAAGTATATTTTTCCGTCAATAGATAAACTGGAAGTTTTATACTATTAATAAAAATTGTAAAATTATTTATGATATTTGAAGCAAATAAAGGTAAAATTATATGATTTCAGTACTGAAGAAAAACCCTGAGAACACTTTTTAACTACCAGGAAACCTAGTTTATTAATATTCATTAACTTATATGTCTATTTTTAATTATGATGACTAAGGTTGATTACTGAAACATTTTTCACTTACCCCACTGTCACTTAACTCTAAGTAAAATACAATTAGTGTATAAATCATTTACTATTTTTATTCTCGGACAGCAAAAGAGAGTTTAAGTTTATGGGCCAACCTATTAACGTAAAACCTTGGGTTAACATTCATAAGAGGCGGTATTTTACGTTCCCCACCTTATTATCTAGAAATTATAATCGTATTGTTTCTAGATAATTTATATTATTCATATCTAATTATTACCATTTCTGATGTAACGTAATTCCATAAATATAGACGAAGGTAAACAAATAATTTATGCAAAAATTGCAATAGAATTTTTTGTTTTTAAAATTTGGTTCGATATATTTAGGTTTGTTTGTGCTATTTCGTCACTTTTTTAATAACAGAAATAGGACAATTAAATTCTAATATTTAGGAATTTATACTTTGCGTGTTAAAATCTATTATAATTATTTTCAGACTTCTAGAAGTATAAGACACTCATTGAATTAGCACTTCTTGTTATTCAAAAAAACATTGTCTTTCTTTTTAGCTATATACTTTCGTTTTATTGTAACAGCCATATTAGATACAATGCATCGAGACTTAAAACAGTGTCTTAATTGTTAGAGTTGTGTCTAGAGTTTAGAAATTTAGGAATAAAGATACCAACGATACAGACTAAGAAGAAAGAAGAATGTTTTTTTTTACATCGTATATACTAAATGGTGACATTATTATCTAAAAAACGTTTGGAATGGTTATAATACGCTTCAAGATGTTCGTCATTTAACCATATTTCTGTCGTCACTAGCAACCACTGGATGACGGTGGAATACAAAAGAGTCCAAAATAAAAGTTAGAAAGAAGGTCTTTTAAAACTTTTTTAAACGCTAAAATTGTAAGAATTGAAAGAGCACTGAATGTTAACCATTGGCAGTAGGTAGGTTCGAATTTTGATGGCGGTGCTGAAGAAATTGAGGTTGATCTAGTTAGTAAATCGAAACTGAAAACCCCTTGATAAATCAATTCTGAAAAACCACCATGAACATATAGAAGTTCGGCAAGACCTGATATGCCCAAGATTCAATGATGATGAAGCATCATATCATATTTTGAGACAGTATGGAATTTTTGGCGCCAGGGAGTTTATAGAAATTCCCTGGAGGAGATAAACTCCCTTGAATGGGAAAACTAGTGACCATCATCAGAAGATTAAAAGCTTTCAGTTTCAAGGCGAATTAGATGTGGATGCTTGAGAAAAGAGAGGGGCTAGGAAAAAGTGTTGGTGTGTGGCGTCCTACCATGCGTCACACTCCGTCAGTTAGGTTACCTCCCCAACCTTCCACGTTTCTGGTAGTGCTTATTTAAACGTTTATTTAACGTCGGCCTATTCCCGCGACTGACCAATCATTGACTCTAGGAGACGAACTACCTCCAATCTAGAACGTTTGCCGAGTAGTGGACTTTTACTTGCCTAATATTAAATATACTCATCTAAAATTGCATAGTATCTGTGTATACGATGATATACAAGCCGCTAGAAGATGGGACGAGGTCGTTGTATGCCCTGAAGTTCACCCTTCTTAGTACTAACTATGACTAACGTTGCTTAATTTTACTTCCCGAGATACGTGTACAGATCTGCGCTCGCCCCTTGTATAATGCTTATTGTTCTGAAAAATAGAATCATGAACTTCAATAATGTTAGAAAATCATAAACTTCTTGAGCATGCCATTTATCCTTGTGCGAGATGTTTTATTAGTATGTATGTATATGATATATAGATAGATAGATAGATAGATAGATCTTTATTTGACCACTATACATATTTAATACATTTGTGGCAAGTCACAGCTTAGTACAGGTACCTAATATAAAGATATAAAAGTATAAATATAAAAAATATAACAGAAATATATACAGATAAAATAATTACATATATAAAATAAGTACATATATGTGTGTATGTATATGAATACATTAGGAGTACTTCACTAATTTCAAATTAAAATCTGTTTCAAAGTAGATGTAGAGAAATCGTCGTTCGTACGATATATTTAATTGGCTTTCACCATTGACAGAGGTATATTACTTCATCGTGCCCTATGGCGTATAAATGACATATTCTAGTCAATTTGTAGTACCTATGTACAATATTTATAAAATAAATTTGGTAGTGTTATTACCTTCGTTTTCAATGCATATTAGAACAATAGTACAAAGGGCACGTGGAAGGATTCATCTAGCAGCAAAAAAACATCAGCTGCTGTACTTTTTGGAAAATATGTGACTTTGACACAACGTCAAGAGCTGCTTCTGTCAAACAAAGAAAACAAAGACAGATTTATACTTTTTGTGACGAAGAAAATTAATACCTCAACCAGCTTGCAAAAGGAAGAGTTGAGAGAAATGAGTAGTCTTCAAAAAGTTTGGACGAGCATTTTCTACGTCTTAAGGAACACATTCTCTTTAGTCATGCTCTTGCCAAAGAGTAGAGTATTCTCATACTGACTGTAACATTACTTCGTCTTTCTATCGTAGTTAAATAACATTTGCGAAAGCCGTAAATAGTCATGAATATTTGCAAGATGCAGTAAAGTTAGGAAATCATAAACTTCTCGAGCATGTCTTTTATACTTTTGCGAGATATATCCAAACTTTATTAGTATTCATGTGAGTATCTCATTAATTTCGAATTAAGATCTTACTATGTCTCTTTTCGGACATCCCACATAATGTTCGATATAACTGTATTATATTTAAATATGAAATATGAGTTTCATCACGCGATTTCTTTTTAATTATAAATAGATTTTAATATTCTTAGTGTCTCGTTTGTTATAATCAACGGGCATAGAAATAGATCCATTCATATCTCTTTAATTGGAAGTCATAGTTGGCTTTAATCTGTCTAAAACCATTACCAGTTTTAGCTCGTCTGTTTCTACGTAGGTTTGAAAAAACTGATTAATCTTTATAAGCATATCTACAAGTAGTCGGTCTTCCTGGTAAAGGCTTTTGGCAACACTTTAGTGAACACACTAACACATAATTTCGATTGGTTTTATAGTGCAGTGCAGTTTAAAATTTAAGAATTCGAAACTAGTTACATTCAATTTGGTCAAAGATTGACCGAGATATGGTTTTTTAAGGTTTAATATTTTTCACACTCTCAAAAGTCAAATTTAAACGCGCAATTTTCGTGACTAAATCAAAAACTAAGGGTCTGCTAAATTTCCAGGTTGAAATTTAATATAATTCCCTACTAGTTATTATAATCATGTGATAAGAATTGGCCAAGTTACAGTTATTTGTTGTAAAAAAGTACGTATTTGAGAAAACCGAAATTACTTCATTCTTTTAAATTGCGTTCTGACAAAACTATCATTGAAACTATTTTGTAGACTTATGTTTGAAGGTACAAAGGCAAGGATTCATCGACCATAAAAAATATTACTTTAATTAGTTGTTGACAGATATCCAACAGAACGACACAAAATCTTTCTGTCAAACACAAAGGCAAAGACAGATTCTCAAAGCCATAAAAAGAAATTGAAACTTTGGCATCTACCATATACACTAAATTTCAAATTCCTGAGTTTTAACTAATATACGATTCAAATGTATTGACCCCTCACTTTATCGGCAACTATCTCAAAAACGTAAGAGCGGAAAAAATTGAAAAAATTATGTGTTCATTATGTCTCTATTGTAAATCATTCATTAAAATTTGAATAATGTGCACTGGACAGTTTTGAAGTTCTGATAAGTTATATAGAAAAATGTTCTACTTTTTAAGGAAATTTTGACCACACCAGTATTAAATCCATTATTATATCTTAGAAAATATGCCTACTACGTAAATAATATTTTAGATATCGATTAAGCATGACATTCTTTATACGGTGATATTTTTTCATAATTTTTTATTCTAAAATTTTACAGTTATTCTCAAAAACGTGACCTCATGTTTATTCGGTTATTTATCAATGTATTTAAATTTCTCTTATTAAAATAGTTAATTATATAAAAAAATGCAAGCATTTTCAGAAAAGATAATTGGTATATATCAAATATTAACTTGGTTATCAAGCGTAAAGGACAACATCATTGCAAGTTTGCAAGAATATTACCTATTACGCTTGATAACTAAATTAACATTGGATTCATACCAATTATTTTTCATGAAAATGCTTACATTTTATATAATTAACTATTGTATCAAAACATTTTAAAATACATTGATAAATAATCGAATAAACACGTTTTTGAATATAACTGCAAAATTTTAGAATAAAAAATTATGAAAAAATTTCCTCGTATGTAAAAATGCCGTGCTTTATCGATATCCAAAATGTTATTTACATGGTATATTTTCGAAGATATAATGGATGTAAAACTGGTATGGTCAAAATTTGCTTAAAAAGTAGGACATTTTTCAATATAACTTAGCAGAACTTCAAAACTGTTCAATGTACATTATTCAAATTTCATTCAATGATTTTAAATAGAAACATAATGAACACATATTTTTTTTATTTTTTTCCGGTACTCCGTTTTTGAGATATTCGCGGTTAAAGTGATTTGAAGCGTATATTAACTCCAACCATTCAACGGAATAGGCTCAAAATATAACCAATTAAAAAATGAATTAGTACTTGTTTGCTTATAATTGTATTGAAACATATTCTTTATAGGATTTTGCAAACAGCAGAGAAAATAACTATCTATAACTAAAAGAAAAACTTTGTGTAAAAATACTAATGAAATCTTTGCATTCTTCCGACAACCTGAATTCAGGTTATGCTAGCAAATTAAAATGCTAAAATGAAAGTATAATCCATTAGAATGAAAACATTTTTAAGACAAGGTAGATAAATAAATTCATTTTAGGCCTTTGTTCTCATTTTTAACTGAATCTTCATAATCGTAGGGGGTTATGTAGATGCTAGTTTAATCTGCATGGCCGTAGGGGACTTTGTGGATGCTAGTGTTAGAATGAGAATTGTCAAATAAGAAATTAGACAAATTCATTTTAGGATTTTAATTTGCTAGCATAACCAGCATTCAGGTAATCGAAAGAATGCAAAGATTTCATTAATATTTTTACACAAAGTTTTTCTTTTAGTTATAGTTATTTTCTCTGCTGTTTGCAAAATCCTATAAAGAATATGTTTCAATACAATTAAAACAAATAATGATTCATTTTTAAGCATGCGTAGAGTTATAAGCTCCAATACTAGTTAGCTAATAGATAGATGAGGTTGTTTTTATCAGTCAATGTCAAATATAATTATTTCACACTTATTCATAGAAATTGTCTTGGTTTTGCATGAAATATCTTTATGAGTGGCTTTATATCTTTTTGATGAGCTCCAGAATAAGGGCGAAAAACGTTTCCAAGAAATAGAATGATAGATTTCATGAAAATGTAATCCATTAGAATGAAAATTTTTTAAGACAAGGTAGATAAATAAATTCATTTTAGGCCTTTATTCTCATTTTTAACTGAATCTTCATAATCCTAGGGGGTTATGTAGATACTAGTTTAATCTGCATGGTCGTCCCTGCTACTGTGTGGATGCTAGTGTTAGAATGAGAATTGTCAAATAAGAAACAGACAAATTCATTTTAGGATTTTAATTTGCTAGCATAACCAGCATTCAGGTAATCGAAAGAATGCAAAGATTTCATTAATATTTTTACACGAAGTTTTTCTTTTAGTTATAGATAGTTATTTTCTCTGCTGTTTGCAAAATCCTATAAAGAATATGTTTCAATACCAATATAACTAGTTTCAGATTTCATTGGTGTATATCCTAGGCCAAGGTCTTATTTTTTTATGACATCTGCCATCCCCACCACAATCTCCAACGTCCCTATCCATTATTATGAAAATGTTAACAAAACAAAATTGTGATTTAGTGTGTGTATGATAACGAAAGTTCTCAAAAAATGTTTTCAGTTAACCTGAGTGCAGACAATATATTATATTATTAAAATGCTATGCAATTATTTTCATATACTGGCGTGCAAATATAGTATCAATATGTTTTCGTTTGAACCGACTTCGATGTGAAATCTGGAAGTGGAAATAGGGATTTCTTAGGCAACGGCTTTTTATTTTGTCAACCTCTTTAATAATGAAGTGGGGATGGTGGTTGGGGTGGTAGATGTCATGAGACCTTGACTTCTAGTATATACACCAAATCCCAACTTTCTGGACCCCCTATAGGGCTTTACTTATTTACCCAATTTATCCCCAACCCTTCAACGACATAAGCTCAAATTATAATCTACAAGTAAACCATTGTAGGATGGCCAACACTGCCAACAGCCGCGCAGAGAGAGACGAAATATCGTCGCTGTTGAAAAGAGACAAGTTTCTTAACTATGAACGTAGTACAGTCGGGGGAAGAAGTTTAAGTAAAAAGTGCTTTCTTATTCTCCAACAATCCGGGTATGTCACAGTCTAGTTGATGTTTTCGATTGAACAACAGTTCTTTGTACACGTAACATTAATGTTTATAAGTAAATACTTCTAATAGGTACCTATGTATTAAATATGTTATACACTACAAGCACTTTTCTCAAGACTGTACCGATGTTTACACGAGGAAGGAACATAAACAAGTGAGCTCCGTAAAGGTGGGGTGGTTTCAACTACTGCGCATCCTAATCTCGTTGGCCATTCTAGGCTGGTCGACCTGTAGTTCCTATAATACATACGTATACCAAACAAGTCAATATCTTAAACCGTTCAGGAGTAAGCGTGCGCACAAAAAAGTTACAGACAGACCGACAGACGGGGAGGACGACCGATAGCCAGAATTTCTTCGCTCAAATATTAAATTTTCACGTTTCATGACATTCTAACTATTTAAATATTATTTCTTTTACCATACTTCCACTCCTCTACATGAAGTTGTAGAAAAGTTCAGTTATGATTACAGGAAACCGTTAGATAATTTTTGGGCAACTCGATTCAGGTTAAAATGATTTCCTTATAACCTATTTTTTTTCATCTAAGCACACTTCAGCATATGCTGTACTGGAAATTCAAAAAACTGCTGGAAAAGATAATTCATGTTCAGTGGGGAATTTATTCTCTAACACCAGTGCAAGCATAAATAAAATTTATGTTTATTATCCTAATAGCCCTAATAGTCCTAATAGTTTATCGGAACTACTCTAAAAAACAACTGCGTTGAAGAGAATTAGAAAATCGTAGATTTTAATGTTCTATGGTGATTTACGTGCTGAAATTCATCCAATCATAATAGTAATAAATCAAAGCATAAAATTTTATATACAATAAAGCGGTCTTCGATTTAATTTATTATCCATAGTGAATACTTTGTATGATCTCGATTTGCTCATTGCCTGCAGTATTAAATGAAAGTATAAAGCATCTATTTATAATTGTCAATAAAAATATAATAATACGTCCATGGTTCCATTGTTGCTAGCAATTATTTATTTTGAGAGTTTCGTTATGTAATGTGTTATCTGTTATACAGTGGCGTGTATTCCATTAAATATCACCAATAAATGTCTCATATTTACATTATTCTTCTCCTCATTATTCACGATACTTTGAGAGATCTTTATGACACATGCTTCTATTTATGCTGTATGGTCGTTTGTCGCAGTTGCATGTTAGTCTGAGGCTCCATCATCACATTTTCCTAAACTGTGGCCTGTTTTGTATTGCCAAAAATGACAAGATGTGATAGAATATGTTTCTAGAAAGACAATTGTGATTTCGTACTTCTACTCTACTATCTACTTCCCCTATGGTCCATGTCTTAGAGGCGCCAACAAATATGAAAGAAACTAGGGCATTTAGTAGTCTGATCTTTGGTTTGGTAATATTTCTGTCACGTAAAATTTCGCTCAACTGATAAATTGACAATTTTGCTATCTGTGTTCTGTGACCAATCTACAAAGCAGTATTTCCATCTTCTTTTCTTTCTTCCTTCCTCGCATGTTGTCACATTTTGTTAAGTTACTTCTCACATTAAAATATCCGTGGTTGTGGTTTTAACCACATGTAAATATTTGGTATGGATTCCACTTGTTATTTTGTATTTAATAGCGTTTTACTAATAAGTTGATTATTACGAATATTAATTTAATTATTATTTAATATACATTTTCACCGAACGCAGTTGACGAATAATGAAGACCATTTCACACCGTGAAAACTTTGACGCTAGTATACGAAACAGATACATTCGCAAGCAATATGCACTTGCCTTATACTTAAATTGTCGTAAATTCAATATTTATTCTCTAGTACCGCATTTTCTAACAGCTTTCTGAGGAGCTCTCTCGTTAAGACAGTGATTGTTTAAGACTAAACTGAAGAACATGCAAAATTTTATTGGTGTGTGAGATTAATGTCAGCAATCCGTAGTTCCCACGGACATTTATCATTTTCTTCTTATGCAGTAGCTAAAGATCCAGATCCACCAGTTGTCTGGCGAAATTTTTTTTTCCCATATTTTGTGTATTTTCTGTGAAGGATTTTTACTTTATGTTCACCAGACTTACCTCTGCTGTAATAATATCGGCCCCAGGTACTTTTTCAGTTTTTAGTTGTTGTGTTTTTACAATTAATTTGAGTATTGTGCCGTCATGTTCGTAGCTCTGCTGCCAGTTACCTTCTAACTCGTAATGGCCAATTTTGAAAATCTTTCAGTATTGTCGCAAATCATCATAATCTGATCTCTTAATATTATCGCTTGGGTCCTTAATCCATCACGTGTTGAATTCGAATTTAAGTGTCATCATCATAACTTTGGATTAGGTCACTAAGCCTTCAACTTGCAGATAATTTTTGTCTTCTTGACAGATTGCATTCTTTTCACCATCTTGTTACATTGCCCTAATTCCAAAACAATGTTGATACCCAGAACCTTTATGTGCATCCCGGTTTATACTTCAGCAAGAGCTAAAGTTGTATTCAAGTTTGTGCACATTCCTACATATGTGTTAATTTATGTTCATGTTGTGCTTGTATGATGTTTTATTTTAAAAACTCCCACAAGACACTTGGATCTTTGCCATTCCGTAACTTCACTTCACTTGTGTATTTCCTAAAATTTATTTTAGAAAGTTGAACTATTATTTAAGTTGAGCAGGCTCTTCTTAATTGTCCTTGGCACATTCAGATTCAACAAGAAGGTGCACATGAGCAACTGATGTTCAAAGACACAATCAGAACCAAGTAGCTTTATAAATGACCCACATCAAGTTCCTATTATAACCAATATGATTCCGAAATCTCTCACCAAGTGACAGCCAAGTGTAAAGTTGTGAATGTTGTGAGCATATAGTATTACTAATGAAGTAAATATTGTTTAGGCAGAACTTAATAAGTCTTCCCCTCTTCCATTGCGTTCCTAGGACGCCAAAGTCAACAACAGCTCGTGGTCATCACCCAGTATAGAACGCACTTCGTGGGAGGTTTTTAAGTTTTTCATAGAACGTTTCAAACTCTCCTCCTTCACGAACGGTTGTAGGTACACACACTACAGAATTTCAGCTGATTGTTTCCAAAGAAGCATATCATACTTCCCATCGTAGGTCTAAAATATCCTGCATTCCTATTTGCATCTCAGCAGGATATGTTATTTTGATGTGTGATGTCGATATCTGTAAGTTGTTTCTCCAGTAGATAAAGTTTTCCTAATAATTTAATGTTATGATTTGTTTTAAAATGAAATCAACATAAATCATATCAGAACGTTATGGCAGAAAAAAATAATGCAATCACTAAATGATTTATGTCCTGACTGAGAAATGTCATCACATTTTTGCTTACAGTATCCTATCTTGTTAACTGTATTTCCTTGTAGTTTTTGATCAAACATAGTGACACATTGGATTACGAGAAATAAAATTCCAACGTTATTAATGATAGTGTACTGTAACCTCAGGCTAGACAATTTAAAAATTGTAATAAATACCTTTTTCAGAGAACAGGTCCGTGAGAATATTTGGCTTATGATTAATATTGATGTAATGAATGTATAAAATAATTAAGAATTGTTGAGTACGCAACAATTATAGGCAATGTTTGGTATTTCATTCTATGCGAAGATATAGTCCGAATTATATTTAAAATATTTTCCTCAAGGTTACATCCATCAGAGATTAGCTAATTGAATGTTATTTTAGTAGAATGATTCGTATAAGAATATATTTTCTAAAGGAAATATTTTAGACGAAGACTAACTAGTTTTCTGAGGAAGTAAAAATTTAATGGCACCTGATAAGTTTAGAACAAGTTTATATTTTCCAAAGACGAATAACTAATTCGTTTTTTAACGAATATTTTGAAAACTGCTATTAACTCATTACGATCTTCCAAAGCCGAAAATAAGGGGGAAAGAAAATCGTTACGATCTGTTTAAAAGCAGCTGTATATCGTTTTGAGTCATAACAAGATCAAATACAATATCGCAATAGTGTTTTAAGGAATCGATACTAAAATTAATTTTTTACCTAGTTCTCTAGTTGGACTATTGATATATGATACTACAGGCCTAATGGGGTTATCCGGTTTATGCGTTTTATTAATCCGTATAATTTTGGAGCTAAGGGATTCATGTTAATTATTTTTCGTTTTTCGTATTCCGAAAGGAATGCTACCGATTGTTTTAATTTGGTTTGATATTTTTTGGTGGGGTCTTTATTAACACGAGT
Source organism: Stenurella melanura (assembly GCA_963583905.1). Taxonomy (NCBI): domain Eukaryota; kingdom Metazoa; phylum Arthropoda; class Insecta; order Coleoptera; family Cerambycidae; genus Stenurella; species Stenurella melanura. The sequence continues at coordinate 29,743,481 of OY757318.1, read as the reverse complement.
AATATCTTCTGACTATGAAATTATTTACTTTATTTGTGTAGTCTGTTTTGGTGAGAATTACCGTGGCATTTGATTTATCTGCTTTTGTTACTACTTGATTGTTTTCGTTGATTTTGGCTGTGATTGATTTTATAGTTTGTTTGTCTATTTGGTTATTGCTTTTTGTATTATTAGCGTTTTTTAGAAGTTTTTTTATTTTTGCTGAAGATATGTCTTTATTTTCTACATTTTTTAGAGCAATTTCACTTTCAATAATTAAAGTATCTATAACATTTTTGTTGTTTAGGTGGGGGGAAAATTTTGGACCTTTTGATAGCAATTCAGTTTCTCGATCGTTGAACACTGTATCAGAAATATTAATGACCCTTTCACTACACTGGTTAACTTCTTCGTTAATGTTATTTAATTTTGGTTTTTGAGCAATTAAAAGATTGTTTAGTTTTTTAGATTGGATTACGAATTTTTAATATATTATTTTACTAATATTTTGTCTAATTTTATCATCTAATATGTCAAATTCTATAGGGTGGAGTTTATAAGTCAATTCAGAGTGCAATACCTTAATACAGTTTTGTAGGATGAATCTCTTGGAGTAAAGCTGCTTACATTCCTGTTTCAGCCATATTTCTTGAGCTTTCTTCACCGCAAACTTGGCGGAGTTGGATGTATTTCTTGTTTTGAGGTTGATGTATTTGGGTATGATCTTCTGACGGAGGCATTGTTTTATTTCAAAATTAACCAAGAACGCGCTCTCATATTATCAGCTGCGTGACGTCATTTACTCCAATAGTAATTTCATATATATCAAAATGTGCTTTTGCTAATAGCTGATATAAATGAAATGTCAAGTAACACGAATTGTGTGGATAATATTAACTGCTATACATTTGATTTAATAATGTTACAATGTTCTTTTCTTATGATATCTACTTTTCTCTTTATTCTGCATGTGTTAGTATTTTAACATTGGAAATGTTAATGTTCGCGTATAGGACAAAAGTTACGAGTTCTTTTCAAGGCCGTCGACATGAACGTATTAAGGTCAGATGGTGTAATACTGAGCGAGAGCCTGTTACTATGTGGGAAGCAATGTGGTGTAGTTGGTCAGCGCCGATCGATACCGTATCGCCTGTTCAACTATTTCTTCCGTGCTATAGCCATAGCGCTGTTTATCAACTCTCGATCCCGCCGAATTTTCATTTTTATTTTGTAACGATTAATGAATTTTTTCACAAATTCAGGTTTAATTTGACGGCAGAAATAACGTTTTCCTTCTTTTTCCTAATATGAATTCAATCTTTCATGGGGTGGTTAGGTTAGTTAGGTTGATTTTTATTTTGCTATCTAATTGTTAATAACTATCAGCGCCGCAGGCAGTATTAGCCTCGCAGACAAAGAAAGGGGGGTGGCCCACCGCCTTTTAACATTGGAAATGTTAATGTTCGTATACTGGATTCGCACATTAAATGTATCTTCGAGATAAATTTTAGGAGAAAATGACGTCAGAGTTTCCTGCACATCGATTCATGTTTAAAACAGTATGTTTCTGAAACTACCTATCTAATTGATCTCGAATTTTCAGTATTGTAAATATTCGACGATACTTAGTATACACGTACTAAAAAAAATGCAATATGAAATTTGACTAAATGACCCCATTCACCAAAATGGGACAAAGTTCACCATCATACAGTCTATTGAATTTAAGAGTTAGCTTATTTATTTACTCATGATTCATATTTGAACCACTTAGACAATTAATTTAATTTTTGAGCAAATAAGTTCTCACCTAAACTGACGTAAACATTTGGCAAGATAAAGTGAGATAAAGCGAGTGTTGCAGGGTTACTTGTTCTCGCGCCTCGATATGGCTTGCACTCTTTGACTCGGGCTCATAAAACCGACACAACATGGAGCACCGCCAAGACGAGAGAAGACACAACGAGTCGAGATGACCATGCTCACCACATTTTCGTGCTCGAGTCTGCTCGCATTGTCTTAGTGAGAGTGAAGTGCAGACAAAACACTTTGCTCTAAAATTATAATAAAACAAGGTTTTTATTAAAACGTGGTAACCTACGAGCCTCTGGAGATCGCCCTGTATGACGTGTATGGCTCAATATCAATAAGGAGTATTCTACCATCATGCTCTGTTATACGTGTAGCAAGTTTCAAATAAATATTGTAAGTCTAAGAGAAGTTATCGTATTTACAAGAAACGGTCTACACATACACATCCAAAAATATATACACACACACACATACACACAGACAACTTTTTTAAATTCTATATTTGAGTTCAATGTGCTATCAAGCGTATTTCTGTATTTCTGTATAATCAAGTGAAACTTCTGTAGAGAAGATAGCCCGTTTGGCAGCGTCACAAAATCGGAAATGTCTGGGGTGGGGGATATTGTACGTGTAGTGATGAGGGTACCGGTATGCTGCTTTGCTAGTTTATATTATGCTATCGTGCTCAGATGTAGAGTGATATTTGTGTGTGTGCGTGCACATTATACAAGAAGCGATCGAGTTTTTGTGTTTGAATACAAATTGTATAATTTTAAATATCTGTTGATAGCTTTTATGTTCACGAACAAGTGTTTTATTATGTCCGAATTAAATAAAAAGAGAAAGGTATCTGAAGATGGGAATGGATAGTCTAATGAGACGACTCATATTTTAACAACGACGAAAACCCGCCATTAGGTAAAATTGTACTTGCTAAGAATTAAGCTATAGGTTGGAGTAGATTTAGAGCTAGATCCGATTGTTTAATCCTATGTTGTGAATCTACCAACTGTGGTCTCCAATTTTGTGCGTTTATATAAAGTCGCCTTGAAAGATCCCTGGGCGTGAAGAATGTGTCCTTTTTCTTCCTTGTGCTGTTTTACTTCTTTTTTTTTCTCTTTTTCAATTAAGTTAGAATAGACATGATGACATTCGCAATACTTACAGTTTGTCGTGGCTATACGGGCTACGTTCCCAAAAGCCATTTCCTTAGGAAAAATTAATATATAACACCCAATGCACTTCCACTGAGAAGGCATAGTGAAAAGAAGATGGAAGGTAAACCTCCAAAAATTCCTAATAATAGTAGTATTATATTTACAGTTAGCTTATTGTCAAATGCCAAGAAGTACTTTCTTTAAACCTATAAGAAAATTTTAACTAAGTATTTTTAATTAACAAACAATTGACTTTAAATTTTGCCATTAATATTTCTTCACATGAATAAACAGATCTTAGTTATTACTAAGGTTCATCTATGAGGAGGGTGGACTAGAATCAATAAATCTTTCAATTAATATTTGACCGTCAATTAATAAAATAGAAACATTAAGAACTTATTGTTCATTTAAAATTTTTTAATTAATCGTTAGCCAGTACAAGTACAACGTAGACAATGCTATATTGTAATAGTTCATTAGTTATTCTCCTCGTATTTCGACGCATTTGATTAGAAATGAGACAGATGGATCTTCAAAATATTTAGTACATTTATAAATTCACCAATACTAAACGGTTTTGAACAGTTTTCAAACAATGTTTCTTTTATATTACTTTTTACAAAAGAACTGCGACTATCTCAAAAATGTAGGAGCCGGAAAAAAAAAAAATAAATGTGTTCATTATGCGTCTATTGCAAATCATTTACTAAAATTTTTATAATGTACATAGGACAGTTTTGAAGTTCTGCTAAGTTATATTGAAAAACGTCCTACTTTTTAAGAAAATTTTGACCATACCAGTTTTAAATCCATTATATCTTGGAAGATATGCCTACTATGTAAATAATATTTTAGATACCGAATAAGCACGGCATTTATCATAATTTTTATTCTAAAATTTTGCAGCTATTCTCAAAAACGTGACCTCATGTTTATTCGGTTAATTACCAAGGCATCTAAAAAATTTTTGATAAACTGGTTGATTGCATAAATTATAAACATTTTCAGAAAAAATAATTCAGGGGTATCAAGTATTAATTGAGTTATTAAGCCCAATAGATAATATTAATGCGAGAGAGAGGTACATATAAGATAGCGAGGTCGACAGATTATCTAAGTAATAAGCAAACAAGCTTGCGCTGCACGGCACCTCACCTCTTAGATCGAATAATCTCTTTCTTTATTTACTTACTTCAAATGCTATAAATAATTAACAATTCATACTTTTATTTTTTTTTTTTTGGAATAACTGTTTAGTTGATTAGAAGCGAACATCTGAAAAAGAATTTTCGTCTCGTCTCTTAAGATAACTGAGCAGCCATGGCAGCACATTTTTGTAAATAATAACTTGGAGTTTGGACAAAAATGTCATGAAACCTGGGCATTTGAGTGAAAAAAAAATTTTTCTGTTCTGTTAATCGGTCGGTAATTTTTCTTGTGCGTACTCTGGAACAGTTTAACATATTGACGTCTGTATTATAACGAGATCTGGAACTAGATTGTATTTCGAACTTACTCCGTTTAAGAATTGGAAGACAAATAGAGATAAGTGGGAAAAAAATAAGTAAAGCAAGCTAATAAGAGTTCATAGACTTGGAATATAGTGTATATACTAGAAACCAAGGTTTCGAATATTTTTATCTCATCTGTCACCCTCAACACCAAACCCAAAAACTCAGCAGTTGGTGTACGTACTAGAAGTCAAGGTCTTATTTTCTTAAATGACATCTGCCACCCCAACCAGTACCACCAACATATTTATTTATGTTTTGCTAATTTAACTAAACTTCGGATTAGGGTTCTTTTAAATGATTTCTAACAAGTCTTGTTAACAAAATTTTTTGATTAAAAATTGCCTACTCGGTATGATTTTTTATTATTTTTTTTTCATACAATTTAGTATAGTAGATGAGACTCTGGTTCCTAGTATATACACCAAATCTCAAGTTTCTGTACTCTTACCAGCTTGCTTTGCTCATTTTCCCCTATTTTCCCCATTTTCCCCCATTATAGAAAATCCTTTGATTGATTGAGAATGATTTGACTTCTAGTATATACACCAAATCCCAAGTTTCGGTACCCGTACCAGCTTGTTTTACTTAATTTCCCCTACTTATCTCTATTTAATCGCCAACCCTTTAACGGAATAATTTCAAAATATAATCTAGTTCAAGATGTCGTTATGTGTACCACATTTCAAGTGAATATCTCAATTTTATTTTATCAACCCCTTTAATAATGGAATGGGGGTGGAGGCGGGATGTAGAGTATTAAAAAAAGTTCGAGGCCTTGCTTCTAGTATATACACCGAATGTTAAGTTTCTGTACTCCTACCAGCTTGCTTTACTCATTTCCTTTATTTACCACTATTTACCCCTATTTACCCCCAACCCTTAACCGGATATGTTAAAAACACAATTTAGTTTCAGATCTCGTTATAGTACATATGTGTACAAAATTTCAAGTCAATATCTTAAACCGTTCCAGAGAAAACGTGCGGACAAAAAAAGTTACAGACAGACCGGCTGACCGACCGACAGACTGACAGACAGAACATTTTTTTTTCGCTCAAATTTAAAATCTCGGCGTATCATGACATTCTAAAGCTATTTCAAGAAAACATTTTTTTTTTCATTTTTTTACGATCACTGTACTTCCAATCCACTACGTGCATGTGGAAGAAATTATTGAAAACGGCGTTTAATAATTATTTATAACAATTCAACTACTCGACTGACCATTATGAAATTAAATAATGTTATTTTTTCATAGTGGACGAAATAAAGTGGATCCGTTAAGCACTGTGAGTGTGAGTGTGAGTTGATACCACGAAGACGTATGTTTATTAATTTTGAGCATTTTCTAACCATTTTCTCTGGATCCTCTACGTTCCGCGATGGGGGCCAAAAATTAGCTATTTTTAACATTGTCCTGTGACGTTCTCCGGCAAGTAGTTTTTTAGTTATAGCGCCAAGAGACACACAACAGACCAACTGACAGACGGACAGACAGACAAACAGGCAGTCAGAATGACGGAATTGAAAGACCTTTATTTTCGTGTGTCTATATACGTACCGATCAGTTAACGGAGAGATGTATTTTCAATAGTAACTTTAAAGCTTAATAACATTTTAAATCGATTTAAAGATGGTATCCTGTTTAGGATTCCGTAGAACCCTTATGATTTCGTCATGTCCGTCCGTCTGTAGATCACAGGCATTTTTCTCAGAAAGTGTAGGGCTGAAATTTTGTATAATAACTATGAATTGTTACAATCGCTACACAGACAAAATACAATCTTGTAAAAAAAATCTGAGGAACTTATAGTGGTGGTAAATCGAGGGTGGGTGATATGTTCTCTTTCACGCACCCTCTCGAGTGTGGAGTTGATTAATGAAGTTGAGGTTCCTTAGACAGATTTTTATTTCAATGTTTCGTTTTCGAAATATTTGGTTTCAAATTCATTTTTATTGTTTTCCCTCCTTTCATTCTCCAACCGTGTGTTTTAAAAACATGATTTTTTTTTTCGATAATACCTTTTAACAAGTATTTTCAAAGAAAATTATAATGAACACTAGAGCATGGGTACTTCCTGTAAAAAAAAATAATAAAAACCTCTTTTATTACCTATATAGAATGAAAAAAATGTTGTCAAAGTGAAAGAAACGGCAGTGCCCGTGACAAATCAAATGTGCGCATTTCAATTCTGAAACGGATACGGAACTCTATTGTGCCTACCCAACATCCTCTTGACCGGTTTTATGTTGAGTAAAGTTTTCCATTTAAGAAAAAGTCGCTAAAGGTATTTATACAGGACTTCTTCAGAATCCTCTTTATCTAAGAAACAACATATGAGAATAATTATCAGAATGTAGTTATCACTATTATTACAAAGAAAACCTGTTAACTTTTGGTAAAAAAAATATACAGAGTGATCATCCGACAGTAAAAAATAAATATTAAACAAAAGGTGCCAAATATGGAAGGTTTGCGTAAATACCTTTACAAATTCCACCATAGTTAGAATTCTTTCTTGGGATGACCACTGACCACCCCGTATATTTTTCATTAAAACTGTAATGGGTGTCACCAATTGTGTTAACTATATGCCAAATATTATTGCAATCTGTCATATTTTTACTTGCACATCCACTTAGTGGAGTGGAAGTATAGTAATCGTAAAAAAAATCAATTTTTTTGATTTGTTGAAATGGGTTTAGAATGTCACGAAACGTGGAGATTTTAAATTTGAGCGAAAATTTATTTTTCATTATCTATTCCTTGTTGACGGTCCACCCTGTATATTTTTCAGTGAAAGTCTACCCATTTCTTCGCTCGCAGTAGAGTCAACTACCTTCCAAAGGATAATATTAAAAATAGCAGAACGCATAAGACCCAGGGAAAATGGTTGGAAAAGGCCCTAAATTAATAAAAATACATCTTCGCGGTATCAAAAGGCTGGGGAAAATTCTAATTAACCCCCAAAAACATAAAAACAAGTCCTAAAATTGCTTTGAATAACAGCTTATACTGAATGTGAAAATTATATTTATTTTATCATAACTATTAGGTATCGATTCATCGGAGATAACAAAAGAGTTAAGACTACCCCTATCCACCCCCTTTTCAGGGGTTGGAACGCATACACAGCACCTAATATTTAAAAAATAGGTACCAAGGTGTTTAAAAATGTACATGTTTTTTAATACTAGTTGAGAGAGACCTTCAACTGATCCTTACTTCAGCATCCCTATTTTCAGAAACAACCCCTAAAAGGACTAATAATATAATAGCACAGGTTTACAAAAAGAAAAAACTTTTCTAGATCTAGGGTCCGACCATACGTACATATGTATTTTTCGACGCTGAATTCGAATCTGTTTTTAGTTTTGCTCTATCGCGTCAGGATTTTGAGTTATTCTGTCCTAAAAGTTGGACACATTTGAGGTTACGTAGCTTTGGGAATTTTTTTTCTCAAGAAACCATGTGTGGAATTTTAAAGTATAAGTCTTCACCTTTAATATACCGTTGAGTTTGCTCAAATATCTTTTTTTTTCGCCGAGATATTGCAATTTAAATAATGACCATAAGGTTTCCGTACTAATTAAATGTATTGGGAAAGATATGATATGAACAGACAATCTCAGCGAAAAAAGAAAAGATATTTGAGCAAACTCTACGGCATTTTAAAGAGGAAGATTTGTACTTTAAGATCCCATACATGGTTTCTTGAGAAAAAAAAATGTCAAAGCTACATAACCTCAAATATGTCTAACTTTTAGGTTAGAATATCTCAAAACCCTTACGTGATAGAGCAAAACTAAAGACAGATTCGAATTCAGCGTCGAAAAATACATAAGAAACGTATGGTCTGACCCCAGATCCAGACAACTTTTTTTCTTTTGTAAACCTGTGTAATTTATTATTTATATTTATAAATAAATATAACACAGCCACACAAAAAAATCTTTCTGGCCTGGGGATCTAACCATCCTCACTATATGTTTTTGGGGTCGCTGAATCCGAATCCGAGGTCTATTTAACTCCATCACGTCAGGATATTGCCATAACCTCAAGAAAACCATAATTTAAGCGATTTCGACATCTCTTCACCTAAATCGCTTTAACTTTTTCTAGACAGGACTAACCCCATCCTTTTTTTGTACTAGAACGATTGCAAATTAAATTTTCAATCCGATGATGTTGGGCACGATATTCTTCCGGTGCTTTTTAAGTGAGATATCGGCCGCCAAAGTGAGAGGTTGGAGGATTTCGCTTCTCGAGCGATACGGCCCTGCTTCGAGGGCCATTTGTGCCAAACGAAAGTTAACAAAAATCTGAAAAAAATCAGGTATACGTAGAATGATATAAGAAATCGTTTGAAGCGAATCTTAGGTCGATGCGTGCCTTGGTTTTCGAGATATGGCCGCTCGAAAACACCGGAGATGAAAATCGAATTTTTTTATCGCTTCCCAAGGCTATATCTCGAAAATGAAACGAAGTACAGAGCTGGGGTTTACTCTATTCGATTTCTCTCGCCTTTCTACATACCTCTGAATTTTTTAGATGTTTTACCTTAGAAATTTTGCAAAAAAATGAAAGTGTGACTAAAAATCTGAAAAAATTCAGGAGCATGTAGGAAGGCGAGAGAAATCGAATGGCGTAAAGGGAAGCGGTAAAAAAATACAATTTCTCACCTTCTGGTAACTTCGAGTGGCCATATCTCGAAAATTAAGGCGCGCACCAACCTCCGATTTACGCCAGTCGATTTCTTACGTATTTTTACGTACCCCTGAATTTACAGATTATTTCTAGCTTTCGTTTGGCAGAAATGGTCCTGGAAGCTGGGCCGTGTCGCTCGAGAAGCGAAATCCTCGGACCTCTCAGTTTGGCGGGCGATATCTCACTTAAAAAGCTGCGGAAAGATATCGTGTCCTACATCATCGGATTGAAAATTTAATTTGCATTCGATCTAGTACAAAAAAGATGTGGGTCATTTTGTCTAGAACATATTACAGCGATTTATATGATGAGATGTCGAAATCGCTTAAATTATGGGTTTTTTGAGGTTATGGCAAAATCCTGACGCGATGGAGTTAAATAAACCTTGGATTCGGATTCAGCGACCCCAAAAGCATATAGTGAGTATGGTCAGATCCCCAGGCCAGAATTTTTTTTTTTTGTGTGGCTGTGTAATTCTCACATTTAGTATAAGATATAATAGCAAAGCAATTTTATGTTGTCTTTATGTTTTCAGGGGTGGAATAGAATTTTCCCTAGCCTTTTGATACCACGAAGACGTATGTTTATTAATTTTGAGCCTTTTCTAACCATTTTCTCTGGATCCTCTACGTTCCGCGATGGGGGCCAAAAATCAGCTATTTTTAACATTATCCTGTGACGTTCTCCGGCAAGTAGTTCTTTAGTTATAGCGCCAACAGACACACAACAGACCGACTGACAGACGGACAAACAGGCAGTCAGAATGACGGAATTGAAAGACCTTTATTTTCGTAATCTACGTAGTCTGAAACGTGAAAATCCGAAGAAATCTCGGAGGATGATTTTTTCGCGAATACAAACAATACCTCCCTTTGCCCAATTACTAATCACTTTTATCAGCGAAAAAGAGTACTGGCGCGTTGACCGAGAATAGAGCATACGCCCAGCGGGTTGTGCAGTTGAATCCGACGACACCGAATAATTTTTTGGCTAATGTAATTGTTACCTTATCACAAAGTAGTTAAATACATTCAATAACATGTAACTATGCGAAAAAATATTGGATTTCTTAATGAATTGAAAATATTCTGGAGAATAATGTAACTATTAATTTGATATACTCACCATTAAGCAAGTCCTAACATTATCCTTTTTTAGTTACGTTGCCTATCTCCTAAATGATGAATTATTATAGATAGGTGTACGCATTAAAAAATAAAAATCCCTTAGACGAAGGCGTAATCACCACTGTAAAAGAAAAAAGGGAAGACTGCGGCACGCTAAACTGGTTAATTTATAATCTAAAGTAAATTTATAGGTCACTTAGAGCTTGAAACTGAGCTGAGATAGGTTGTGAAAAACGTGTTCGGCATGTATTTTTTACAGCCAGAACGGTATCGTCTTTTAACTGAAAGCTGGGGACATCATGGCATAGGTAGAACATAATTACGAACATGTGAAGTTAAGATACACGGTTCCAGTAATTAACAAGCGGATTTATTAAGGATTGGCCACATGTTCACCAAGACAAACATAGCCTACCGTTACAAATACGAACACCTAGCTTAACGGGCTCCCAAGTCACGAAAACCCACAATGGCAATCTGTTTTCACTTCTTTAAATAAACACATGCATTGCCGACAACCTAACAACCTTTATTTATTTGTAGTATACTACTTATGTATCGGTATATGTAAATGTAAACTATCCCACCCGGTTTGAACTTATCGCCTTTGCTTCTTCAACCAACATAATTAATTATAAGGCTGTATGGAATATACAGAGAGTAAACATTTAGTTAATACTTCTATTATTAGTATATAGTTAACTATGATACATGGTACCTTACTTACTGACGTTAATTAATGACATACCTTACCACTAAAATTAACAGGACTCCACCTTCTTCAACAAATATTATTTAAATAATAATATGTTGTTTATGTGCGCTTGTACAGAATTTTCTGTCAGGATTAAAATTAAAACGCAGTGGCATAGTCTGATTCACCTAAAAGTGAATTTATAATCCTGAACTATTAGATTCTTTTTTACAGGTTGCGGTACTGCAAGGTGCTGAAGCTAAGCTTATTGTCACTATTCCATTAGAGGTTCGTCCTAGAAACGCGAATAAGAACTTTGACTATATTTTTCGGCGTCGCAAACTGTTTACCGAAGTGTGTGAGTTCTAAGGACATTCACGTCAGATATGGTGAGAGTTTTCTTCACCTCACTTTTTGCAATCTCGTATCCCACTTTTATGTTCAGTAACTTAGCGCCTCTTGGTTTGAAATATAGCTTACTTAGCGAAGCGGGTTCAAACCTGGCTTACTGCTAAAAATAATTTTAATTATAAAATTATCCCCAAGTAGTTCAGACTCCACTGTAAACTGTAAGGCCTCGTCTCCCTTTACCTATCACAGCATCCTGGATTTTCAAGAAGTTATGGTGACTTGAGAAGCGATTAAGAAAACATTATTATGTTGGTTTAACCGATGAATCTGTACAATTATTTTATGACAATATAGTAGAAATTGACAGCAAAATTATGTGTTGATAATACCGAATCAGACTATATTTAGCTTAAGCCAGGAGGACAGCAAGGTTCTATCTTGGGTCCACTATTATTTACTATTTATAAGAGCCAGTTGGTCAAATGTTTAGATTATTGTCGAAGTTATGCTGAGACAGTCTTTAGGTGCTCTTTTGCTTCAGAAAACTGGGTAGATAGAGATTAAATCGTACCTAAAAAGTTAATCCGAAAGACTCTGCTGTCAGTTATTTATGGAAACAGGCAGTATTTGAGGCCTTCTTTAACTAATTAACTATACAGATGTATTATATCGCCCCAACTTAAAGCTTTGTACAAACAAAAAATTCAAAAACTTCAAAATTCTTATTTTAAATTTATTCTTGAGATCCAAAGACGTGAGAGAATTTCACACAAATTAAAGAATATAAGGTGGCTTAAAATAGATCCTAAAATTGTAATCAATGAAACCCCTCCATTCTTATATCAAAGAACTTTAGGACAAGCGTGCATCCACCACTAAATATCAGAAATAAAGGTACTATAATTCCTCCTGTACATCATACTGAAGGTTTCAAATGTTTTCTTCAGAATTAAATAAGCTGTGTATATAATTCTCTTCCCGATGCATTAAAAAGTATAAATATTAACCAGTTCAAATTAAAACTAAAAACGTTATTGTTTGTCGAGCAACTTTATTACATTTTATACTATATTGCATTCGCACATATGTTTATCCATTTATTTTTTTAGGATACAGATTTAGAATACAAATTTGAGTGGAAGAACAGATCTACAATATTAATTATACAAACTCCTCATACTTTCATTGAGAACATAATATTTAAGGTCATTTGATCATAATTATGTATTGTAATTACAATACTTTTATTATTATTATTATCTCAGTTATTTCCTGCCTATCTTTAGCAGTTCGTTTGGATGATACACTAATGAACTCGCTAATTCCTAATGCCCCTATCCAGTTCAAAGAAAGATTCTGACTTTACTTATTTGTGCGGTGCCATAAAATATTTCACAGGCCCATTAGATTACATCTGGACTGAGCTCCGTCTGTTCGGCTTGTTTTCTTTCTCATTGCAAATGTCAGTTAGTTTCACCAGCAACTCAAACCAGTCTTTTGCCATTTTAGAACATACCTTTTCTGTCTTCACAGCTATAAGAGCTACAAGTAGCCATGCGGATTTTCTTATTAGTGTGTGATCTCCTTACCATTTCTTATACACATATTTCTATGGTTGTGACTTCATCTTGGAACACTGTTACGGTACTATTCAGATCCAGACAAATATCTGCCCTTGGTTAATAACCTCTAGTAAACTGTATGGTATCGTTGGTGTATCTTTCCAACCTAGTTCCAGGCTGCTGGAGAAACATTAAATATTTTTGGTAAGCAATTTTGTCACCTGAAAGTGTAACATACCAATTTTAAGCATTTTATTCGTTGATAGGTTAAGCATTATGAACAACGCTATCTCAGTGGCCTTAGTAAGGAATGTCACATTTCATGCTCAGTTCCATCTACTTCTAATAAATATCATAATGTGTAGTGACCTGGGAAAACGTCTGTTAATAACCTTAATCCGCGAGATGAGTATTTCCGGTTCATATTCTATCCAGGATTGCACCTAAATATTCAGCTTGGCTTTTGAAAAAGTTTGTGTACCGTTCTTCATCAACCAACTAGATGGTAGTCCAAAAGTTGGTGAAAGCGTCAATCCTCTTTACTATCTATAGTGATCACGTATTGAGACGCGTGCTGAAGGACTGGCGCGGTGGAATAGCTATGGATGGAATGAATGTGTCTAATTTGAGAGTTGCAGATGATACTACCTCTTTGAGAGGTTTCAGATAGTAGGTTCCGATTATGGTTTAAGTGTAAATTACAACAAAGTGAAAATTATGATTGTAGACCGAGCAAATCATAACCATTTTGAAAAAGTTTGTGTACCAACCAACTAGATGGTAGTCCAAAAGTTGGTGAAAGCGCCAATCCTCTTTACTATCTATAGTGATCACGTATTGAGACGGGTGCTGAAGGACTGGCGCGGTGGAACAGCTATGGATGGAATGAATGTGTCTAATTTGAGAGTTGCAGATGATACCACCTCTTTGAGAGGTTTCAGATAGTAGGTTCCGATTGTCGTTTAAGTGTAAATTACAACAAAGTGAAAATTATGATTGTAGACCGAGCAAATCATAACCATTCAAACACGTTACGAATAGGCAACTGCGAAATTTTAGTAAACAAGATGATATAATTTGGAACCCTTGTGAATAATACTGGCAACAGCGACTATGAGATTTAGCAAAAAGTGCAGATGACAAGATCCAACTTGCCAGTTTCCAATTCCCTGGACAGTCCATCGCATTACTAGCTCAATTCTGCAAGAAATATGTCCCCAAAAGCGACTCTGCAGCAACATATTTTTCCAATCATCTCATTTTTTTGCCTCATCGACCGGATAGAGAATAATATAGACCAGTTGATGGTTCATGGAAAACTTGATGGAAACAGACGAAGAGGACGCCCTGCAAAATCTCGGACCGATATCACCAAGAAGCTAATGAGAGCGAGCTCTGGTGAGACTGTGCGTAACAGGCAGATAGCAAGAAATTCAGTAGTAGAACTTAGAGACACCTAGTTCGATTCAAAGGGCGATCATATCTATACAAATATAGCTTCAGTGCAGAATATGGACGAGGGCATGTCAACCAACACCACAAGAGGAACCTCTTGCACGTAGTATCAATTATATACCTAGCTTTGGACCTATTTGTATACTAAACAAAAGATACGTTTAAATACCGTCTTGCAAAGGACTGAAGCAAAATTTGAGATGCTCATGATGTACAAAGTAAGAGAAAATATCAAAACTCTTTCTGGGAAAAACAGTGCAAAATTTCAATCAGCTCTCGAGCATAATGTGCGTGGATAAAGGAAACTGTGCCATTCAAGTCAGTCAAAATGGATCCTTGGTCTGTGCCACATCTCATTATTGTGGTTCGTTTCCATTAAAAACAAATTTTGTGTTCTGCGGCGTTCGGCTTGAACACCATTTCACATTTTACAGAAAAGATTTAATCCATGTTGAAGATTATATTTCAACCTTATAAGATCCAAATTGTAGAATAATTTCTTGATAAAGGTCATGAAGTGCATATCAGAACACTCTGACATAAGGAATCACATCTGACGAAGTTCATTTTCACTTATCGATCTTTGTCAACAAAAAATACATCAGAATACACGTGACAGTGATTCGGGAGCTCAAACAAGCAACTGTTAAGGGGTTAGGGCCATTAATCAAGATCTACTGTAGCGCATGTTCGAAAAATTCCTGAAACGGGCGGTAGAATGCATCGATTAAAATTGAGGTAGCCCGAAGTGCATAATAGTAAGAAGCACAGATTGAAAAAATATACAAAATCATACTAAGTTTGTACTGTTTTACTTGAACTGACAGAAGTTATAAAATTATTAACCCGCTACATGTAGCTTGTAGTAAAAAGTACAGTAACCGAATCATCCTGTATCACAACTATGGTTTATGCGTATGTCATTTATCTCAGCTATTTCCTGGAACAAGAGAATACTGCAAAGCGCTGGCATTTATAATATAAAAAAAAAACAAACACTATTATCCTCATTATGTCAAGCTTAACCACAAGCCTATTGCTAAGTAATCGTCGCTTTAGGCGCCATTTTTTAGTTCCTTTTGGTTGCACCGAAGAGAATAATATTTTAAATTTCCTTTTGCCTATAGAAATATCTTTTCATTCAGGGCTGTATCTAAATTATTATACGTCCTCGTTACATTTGAAACGTTTTTTATAGAACGGATTGAAATTATGTTTTAATTAGTTATAGTAATTAGGAATAACAGTGATTGATTTGATAAATAAATATTTTGAAAAGAACACGGCACTTTGGTAGCTTACTTCAAGAAAACAAAACAAAAAAAAATAATAAACATTGAAAGAATACAAAATTATAGTAGCCCTTACACACAGACCAAAATGTGTCTTTCTGGCTATGAAAAGAAAATTGGTGAGTACTAAATCACAAAGCCAAATTATAAAAGAGAATGAATGAAATGAGATAACGATAAAAGCGCGAAAAGACTCATAACAAGCGTAGGGTAGAGGTTGAAGTCTTAAATTCATGGGCGGTATATTTTCTTCCGTCTCTTAGTCACAACACTTTTGAGGACGTATTGAGACTCGTGCATTACTCTAGTTGCCGTCACTTTTCTGCATGGTACGTCTGACAGCATCATGCCACATAACCCGGTTGCCTGTTAGATATAATGCCTCGCTAAAGCTGTTTCTCATCAGCTATTTGATAATATCAGCCCAACGTTTTGAAGGGCGTCTTCCACGTCTCATGCTATTTGGTTTTCTCTGAACTAATAACTGTTCTATATTGTACTCTTTCTGATTGATGTCGCCAAAAAAATGAGTAGTTCGGAAAATGCGATACTGAAGAGTTGCTTTGGAGAACGTAGTATTTGGAGAATAGAGGTGTTGGCGTTATGGACTAAAATTCGCAACAAACGTCTCCACACGCACATTTCAAAAGCATTAATTTTGTCGGCTGTCTGCCTCCTAAAGATGGAGGTCACTAAGGTGATAGCAAGTCTAATCTTTTGGCGCCTCGCAATATTTTTGTCACGTCAAATCTTGCCAAACTGGCAAATTCCTGATCTTGCCAGCTGTGTTTTTCGTCGAATCTCATGTTTACAGTTGTTTGGATTGTCCACAAGGACTCCGAGGTATACCATATTGTCTACCTTACAATCATTTCGTTTAGTTGTAATATAACACTTAAACCGCAATCAAAGCTTATTGTTCAATTGTTGTCCAACAGATGTATGAGCTTATCCTCAGTTGTTAAAATCCTTAGTTCCATCGATAGCTACTCCAAACTGTCAGTTCCCCAATACAAGTCGTATCACGTGTTCACTATGGATGTTAAAAAGGATTTGTGACAAAACACCGTCCTGCCGGATATCTTTGCCATCTTTACATTTGTCGGAGACCAGATGTCCACACTTCCTCTCGCCTTACCATACTTTATAAAACAAAGGTACAAGTCCGGTAATATTCTCTTGCCTTATCGATAAATTATAATAAAATCAATGTTTGTCATGTCGAAATCCTGCTTACTAAGGAGATATTTTTATCAGCCGGTTGAAGTGTGTTAATGGCAAGCTTGGTCAAGACTGTCTATTGTATACTGGTTCGATCTCCAGGTTCCACACTAGCAATGTTGATAGGTAAGACAGTTTAGGATTTAAATTTGGGGGATTTTCTACTCTTTGTTGTGTTTATGTTTGTTTTATTTGTTAATAGAGATAATGGTGAAGTCCGGATGGAAGATATATAGCATATTTTACTGGCATGTGATACTGACACTAGCA
The DNA here is from genome assembly GCA_963583905.1 of Stenurella melanura. Lineage (NCBI taxonomy): Eukaryota > Metazoa > Arthropoda > Insecta > Coleoptera > Cerambycidae > Stenurella > Stenurella melanura. The sequence continues at coordinate 29,726,336 of OY757318.1, read as the reverse complement.
ATCTGTATAGCTATTACAAACACGTCTTATTCTCTCCTCATGTAGGAGCAGTAAGCCTGAGGTTCTCTAAGGATTCTTACTCCATCTTAATACACGGATTGAAAAGCATAAATCTCTAAAAAGGCGGCAATACTGGAGATGTACATTTACAATTTGTGTATTTTAGTTTACAATATTGTATCTAATGTAACTTAAATTTAAAAAATAGTGGTTTTAGCTATAATTATTATTGTCAATAGCAATTATACAAAAAACTATTTATTTGTATCGTTGCAGTCACAAATCCGGATGAATGCCGAAACTAGAATTATATAAAAACAGTTTCTTGCACTAAAATTAAGTAAAACCACTATGGTTAAATCGATTAGAATTTTTTGCTAAAACGAACCCGGATTTATACCTACAATCTTTATTATCAAAATAAGTTTGGTTACTTTTTTCGAAGATATACGATAATTATTATCATGTGGGTCAAAGTATTCACATGATATAGAAAAATTTTCTTTTACTTTCAAATGACTTCTATGTACCGCAGAAAGAAAGTAATGAGTTAAAACAAAAATTGTCATAGCGTATTTTATTTAACGGTTTAACCGTATTAAGCATATTTATATTTTTTTGCTGAAAACGTAATAAAAGTGTGTAAATCCATTATAGCTGATTCGTTGGGTTTGTCGCTATAAATAGTATACAAATCGATTAATTTAAAAAAGTCATTTACTTTGGATTTTATTAAAATTACGCTTATAATAATTCAAAATTTTGCTTAACATTCCATTTTGTCATGAAACTCCAAAAATTTAAGCACAGCTCGACATATTTGTTTACTTTTCATGACAGTATAATTGGTCTTAATGCAGCATGAAACCCTTCTTGTGTAACTAATTTATTTATATTAGAATGGTGTAAATTGATGACCCTTTTTTATGGCATTTGATTATGACCCTCTGTGGCGAGAATTATACCGTGAAAATGATTAACTAAGAAAAAGTTAAATATTTACAATGGTTAAATCGAATTATGAGCTTTTGTTGAAAATAAAACAAGCAGAAATTGGCTTCTTGCGGCAAGAGTAAGAACTATTTCTACTTATCCCACCTAGATGTTACTTCTATGTATACTTTTTAGATCCGCTTTTTTTTCAATGACGTATCTAAGAATGAATTACAGATGAATTACTGTATTACTACATTATATGTAGCCAACGTAAGTTTATCTAACATTTAATTTATATTAAGTTTTATTGTGGAAAATTACTAAATCATAACAAAATATATTTAATGGAATTAACTAGGTGACTTGATTATTTTGTGAACTATTGGTTCGCTGTTACTACCTTGAGAAAAATTCCAGTCTCAGTGGGAGGCATCAGGATAAGTTTTGTTAAGGTGAAATCAAGTAGGATCTTATCTACTGAAATATAATTCTTTAAAAATAGACGAGAAAAATAAATATATATGAGTAAGAATTCAACATTTAATGCATTGTTGATTAAGAAATAAATTAAATAATTTAGTAATAGAGGAATATTTTCTAGTGAATATAATTGTTGATTAGATTTATTGCGAACAACATTTCTGTGTAAGGTAGGTTTTGGATTTATTAAAGACAGATACTTCCACTTTGGATGTGTTCTTGATAGAACATTAATCAATAGAACCTAACAATGAAATATTAATCAATCGCAATTCAACGAATATATATTTATACATTGTAAAACCTAATGAATTGAAACTTTTGTTCATGATAAAATCTACAGAATTTGATGAAATATAATGGTAGTAATAAACAGATAATCTGTTAACTGATTTCAGTTAATAAGCGAGCAGAAGTTGCAATCGTCCAACTAGCACACGTTGCTTTATAAGCGTTGTAAGAAATCATTTTAAAAGCAATAGTTACTAATTTTGTTTCATGAACATTTTTATACTGCATAAGTGCGAGATAGGCACCGTGTGCTATCTGAGCGGTCAAATACTTAGTTGGTTAATATTTTGTACCAATATAGCATAATCCAGTTTAGTGCGATTTCTTTTTATTTTTATTGTATTGGCAGTCGGAAACGCCCGGATGCAACTTTCATTATTTTCGGAACAGGTTTAATAAAAATACCTTTTATAAAATTTTAAAACAATATTAAGACTCAATCTGGATTTAGAACTAATTACAGCAGTTGTACAAGATTTACCGAAATTGCAACATATATTACTCACTGGCATAGGCAGTTTAAGAGCATCTTGCTTGGCCCCATTAGACTATAGCAAGGCTTTCGATCTATTAAACTATAACTACTTATTGTTAAACTGAGTTATTATGGGTTGGCAGAATCTGTTTGTGAGTGGTTCGCTAATTACTTTCAAATAGACCTCATACTATTGAGGTTGATGGTAGTAGACAAGTTCCTGCGATGAGATATGGTGTCCCACAGGGTAGCGTATTGGGGCCCATTCTATTTTGTCTGTATACAGATAACGTGCAGATGCAGATGACACACAATTGCTATATTCATTTGTGCAATAGAGGCAAGCTGAGCTCTACAATAGGCGGCTAGTGAACGACAGAGAAATTTACCTCATCTGTAGATTATGCCTCATAATAATAAAAGTTATTATTTGACGATAAGCACAAATAACTCCAGCAATAAAGTTAATCTCTATAATTTCATCACAGTTGAGATACTGGCGAAAGACTATTTAATAAATCTAAGAGTAATATTTGACAGCAATTTGAACTTTGAAAATCGTGTGATAAACAAACTATATGTGAAACTGTAATTCTACATAAATTTAAATACATATTTCTTTAAAGTTTGATATTTACCAAGATAAAACTTCCAAATCCCAAAGTTGCTTTGCTTATCTCTTGGTGAACTTATTAAATAACGACTATTATAACATCTACTTAATGTGCAAAATGTCCCGTAATATGAGAATTTTTAAGTTGTTATGTACCTTTAATTTTTACTGTCCTATTTCATGTAATATCAGCACAGTTGGTTGTGGTTGTACAAATATGTATACATGTATAGTATGTATACAATATGTACTTACGAGTATGTATGTAGCATATCGTCTTTTTTCAATATCATAGAGTTTAAGGTGCGGAAGAACGTTTGTGCGAAAATTAGCTGTTATGTTGTACACTGTATTTATAATGTATTCAGAGTAAACATACTTATTTCCATTATGTTTGTTATGGTTTCTTTATTAAGACCAGTGGAACATGCTTCGGATACCGGCTAAATGAACATTGTTTAAAATTTAGCGCAGAGTGTATAGCTATCAGTAAAGGCGCCTTGATTGGGCAATCGATAATCACAACTCCTTTATAACAATTTCCATTATGTTCGACTCACAATCCACCCTTGGTGCAATTTCAAACCCAAACAAATAACAGATCTTTTAGAAAAACTTATAAAGTTAAGAACACTAAACAAGGAAGTTGTCTTTATTTGGGTAAAGGGACACTCTGGTATAGTTGGTAATGAAACTATGGACTTAATACCTAGAACTACCAAAGGTCCTGAAATCGAGTATTTACCATACTATAACCTTATGCCAAAATGGATATGAAGAAAATGGGAGAAAGAATGAATCCACACAAGACAAACACAGGACACTCAGTATTGTCGCACATATGGCCGTCTACCTTCCAAATCATCTTTCGTTTCGTTCCCATACAACAGACAAATGTTTGTAACATACAGTCGTTACCTATTTGGCCACGGAGCCTTCAGATCAATGCTGTTCAAAATGAAAATCGTTGATAGTCCATTCTGCGACTGCAACAGAAATATTGGCGAGATTAATCACTAGCTGGTTCTCTCGTGTTAGGTTATAGGTCAAATAGTTTTTCAATTATAGGTTTCAATTATAGCTTATTCGTATATGTTTAATGGAAGGCATCTAAAACAAGTGAAGAAAAAAAAATTTCCATTCTATTTCATTTTATCCCATTAGTCAAAACCCCTAGTAATGTTTTATTCTAAAGCTATAATAAAAGTTAGTTTATGTAAACTGACAGTTAACATGACTCTGGCGAGCAACCGGACGGATGTAATCTAATTTTAATAGGATGTAATTTACTACGCCATTTTACACATTTCTCGAATTTGAAATAAAATATCTAAAGTTTAACAACATTAAGTTTAACGGAAGAGAAGCTATCGTGTTTACTAAAAACGATCTAATCACATGTTCGGTTATGATATACCTGTTTGAATAAATCAAATAAGGATAATAAATAACTGCGCTATTTTCAGTTATTTATTTACGCAATAAAGCGGTTTCTAAGAAAAACAATAAAACAAACAACAATTTAAATGAAGATTCGGATAACTGGTACTGGTAAAAATATTTATCATGGTTCATTATTTTTTTAATCGATATCTGTTGATGTTGGTAATCGCGTTAAAGCGTGGATATTAGCTTTATGTAAAAACAGCCGATATATTTAAAGGCTTTGCATTTGAGATCTGTTCTGGATACCGGATTAAATGACGAAATACAGTTGAAATAATAAATAGTCATTAATGTATTTGTTTGATTTTATTACTTGTTCTTTTTTTAATTCAACGGTAATATTATATACTGGTACGAACTATTATCAAGCACTATTTTTGGCCAAATATTTTGACAAATGGTTATGGCCGACACAATGCAAGATAATGTCCTAGAAGACATTTAATCCTGGAGGAGACTGGAATGTATGATGCTGCGTCTGGAGAAGGTGTTTCCACAAACACCATGCCTACCTCTGCAACACTGGCATACCAACACTCGACGTGCATTTCGTTAAACCTGTAAGCAACACCGGTGATGATTAATACTCAATCATCTTCTGAATTTCGTCCACTAGTTATCAAGAAAATCGATTTTGAAAATTCACAGCACGAGAAATAAGGAAATCCATACTTTATAAAATAACTCTTTATTAGAAAGAAACTAATTAACAAAAACAATATAAACTTAAATTAAAGTAAATGTTCAAATTGCAAACCGTTCACTTCTTGAAAATACGTGAGGTGAAATGTTTTGTATCACCTGTGACATTTGTTCAACTTCTTGCCTTATCTTAGTTTTCAAATCTTCAGTATTGCCCGGTCTATTAACCCATACTATCCCCATAAGAAGTAATCTAGTGGCATCATGTCAGAAAAATGGACAGGCCAATCTATTGCGCCGCACCTACCAATCCATGTGCCAGATAACACTGTATTTAAATAAGCCCTAGCTTCAATTGCTTAAATGCAGTGGAGCTCCATCTTGCTGGAACCAAATATTTCGATTTATTTCATTTGGATATAATCTTGTTAATGTTGAAACTTATAAAGTACGTAGAAAATGTAGATGCCGTTCACCAATTCATGAACCATCGAAAAACTAGGGACAAATAATTTTACTTTCAATAATCCCAGCCTAAACATTAATTTTTCTGGGATGACGAGTGTGGGCGTCCATCATCTAATGAGGATGTTATCTACTTCTGTATCGACAGATAATAGAATTCTATTTGTAAACTGTGGGTTTGCATGACACATAGTCATCATGGTTTCACAGAAGTCAATTCTGCGATCACCATCATCTTCGTTCAATTTATGTACCAGATGTACTTTACTTCTCTTTCTTCAAAACTTGCAACACCGATGACTTATATTATTTTCAGTAGCGATTTGTCTGGTCGACTTGTGCACATTTTCATCAAAGTTTAGTAAAATGTCTAAATGTCTTTCCTTATCAACTTGGTTTTCCCTTCCTGATTTGGGAAGATCTCGGACGCGTCCATTTTTTCAAAATTCTCGTTCTGTTCTACTAATGGTGGACTATGTAATCGAGCAATTCGGATATTTAGCATTGATCATTGTACATACTTTCATTTGAGATCTGGTTATATCACCACATCCAATCATTATTGTCAATTCTTTGCATTTCACTTAAATGCGCCATAGTTACAACGAAAAGGGACATAAAATTTATCAACCGACTACGAAAAACCTTATTGTAGAGTTTTGATGCCTAATTGCCACATTAATAATATTTTATCACAACCTTCAAAGTATGCTTCATAGCCTACTGCATAAATTGTAAATCTCTCAATGTTATGAATTTTCAAACGCAATTTTCTCAAAAACTAGTGAACGAAATCGAAAAAAGTTGATATTGCTGAATAGAGAATGAATATATCTTTCACAAGCACCCCCTACCAATTTAAAAAATAGAAGTTGTAACTGTCACGAGAAGGGGGTTGAAGTGGAGGGTGAAAATTTTTAACCAAAAGTGTAATATTAAAATAAAAAATTGCCCTGTTTCTGCATTTTGCATAAATTCTGTTAATAACGTAGAAAATGAATACATAAGGACCAGACTGTATAGTTCTGTGCCGTCCATTTATAACTCCGGGAAAGCACTAATCCGCATGTTGACTTTACCCTTTGAAGGAATTGAAGGAGACATTTAAAAAATTTTAACGTCTGTTCTTTAATTTCGCACTGTTTACGCAACTCCGTAGTGACCGTAGTATTTATATAGATGTTTTATAAATAATAGATATCATTAGATGTAGATATATAGAGTTTATTCATTTTCAACATGCAATTGGCATAATCACGATAACCACGCGATCCTTCCATACCTATTTGAGTTGCTATTGGGCACTCGATAATAACACTCTGCGACAGGCAACAATGTTCAACAAGTGTGTATTAAGTAAATGTTTACACGCATAAAGAAGTAAACCAATAAATAAATAACTGTCTACTCGCCGACTATAAGCAATTGATTTTTATAGCTGTATGCAGTTCCATCACCAGATAAAACCCTTTAATTTGTTTCTGGAAGGGATTTACACAGTTGACGAACACAGAGAACATCCTTTGATATTTCCTGATTTCGTAGGTGAGGCTCCTCACACATCACGTTTTAGCCCACTGCGCTACCTTACCATGCAATATATCACCATTTCAAAAACAATCCATTTCTGTGTTCTGTTGTATCGTAAGACAGCATTCTTCTTAATTTCCATTCTCTGTAAAAAAAATGTATTATGTATACCTATGCTTGCTCACGCTCATGGGTTTTTCCTAGTCTATACTTTATTACCATATTACTTTAAATATGTAGAAACTGCCCTGTAATAGCCGTTTTTAATATTAGAATAAGGAACGATTAACAATTCCCCTGATTGATATTATTTCTTTTCTGTAGTAAATATTCTTTTAAGGTTTGATGCGAACAAATCTACAAAAGGAGCCAGCAAGTTACGAAGAGACCTAATTAATGCAGAAATAGCAAATTTACGAGAATTATTACCTTTACCACCATCAACTAGGCAGAGGCTTTCGCAACTTCAACTGATGGCACTTGTGTGTGTATACGTCAGAAAGGCTAATTATTTTCAACAAGGTACGTACTTTATAAGCTTAACTATCATTAAATTCTGATATTTGTATAATATTCATGTCCTGTGTCGGTATACAACAGACTAACCAAACGTTCATATTTCATAATAATTGCTAATTATTCTATTACACCGAATAAATAGAAAACATATAGTTGCATATTTTTACTGATTCTGTTTGTTTTTGTCATTGTTAAATACTAGCAAATCTTGTTACATACATTGTAATATTATGAATTAATAAATTTATAGTCATATATCTAAAGCTATCAGATACCTAAAACTATTTTATCAAATCGAACACGGAGAGGCTTAACATTCCATTTTTTTATTCACCGCGCCTGGGCAGACGTTTTGTGATTCACACATTGTTCTAGTTCATATTCCCTTGCTGTATGGCACGTCTGACAGCCTCAAATCGTCTGTCAACTGATATTAGTACACCTAACAGGTGTACTGATATCAGTTCAACGTTTTAGAGAGCGGACTTTTCACCGCTTTGTTTCTCCTGGATCATTAGCTATTCTGTATTGTCTTCTCTCCAGTTGATGTGAATAAAACATCAAAAATGCAGGAGGTCAACATACTGAGGAGTCGTTTTGAAGGATGTAGTCTTTTTTTAAATAGAACTGTGCTGGGGTGATGAGCTCTCCAATCCATCTGGAACAATCGCCACTACAACCATATTTTGAGAACATCACACTCGCAAATCTTTAAATTGTTTGAAAGGTTCTCTTTTGCTCGGTCCACAATCAAAGCTCATTCGTGAAAACCGTCGAACAGGTGAATAAGCTCATCTTTACTTGCTGCAACTATTCACCATTTACAAATCTCAACTACCTCACACTGCCAGTCCTGCAACACACACCGCATCGCATGCTTATCATTGATATTAAAAATGATTGGTGACAGAATACAGTCCTGGCTGACGCCTCTGCCGACTTTCCCCTTTGGTCGTATATAATGCTGTCAAGCTGTACCAAAACGGAGTTTTCTTCAGTCCATCCTGTCTTCAAGAGTACCTAGTCAGCAGTAAAGCCATACGGTCTACAAAATCCATCTTGTTTACTGGCATGGTAGCTCAGTGGCCTAAAGCGTCTTAGTGGCGAGAGCACTTAGCCACATTGTCTATCTTGTACTGGGTTCGATCCCCAGCTCCGACATTGACAATGTTGGTGGGTAGTGTGTTATTGTGGGATTTGGGGGTTGTCTATTATGTGTGTATATGTTTATGCCTGCCTACGCAGGAGATATTTGCCAAACGTCAATAGATGGCATTGCCATCCTCTTTCCAAAATTGAACTTTTTTCGCTTTACTCTATTCGTCTCTTCACTTCACACGTGGTGACCTGTACTTTAAATGTAATTTACAGGAAGCCTAAATTTTAATAACTCGACAACAAATAACAATGAAATAAACAACAAATATGAAATATTAGGTTAAGACGAGATAAACATGACGAAGTGCTGTCAAAATTCAGCAACATTCCGTAGTGGTATTAACCAGTGATATTTTAGAGTTGCCAATAGAACAAATTTTCTAAAATTCAAGCGTTACCTAACAGGAGATTTTATTTTATTTATTATGAAGCAGAACGGACCTTGAAGATAATTTAGTTCACTTTATAATAAGATGAAAAACAAGAATGATTTGTGTATGCTCCAGTAAGAATCAAGAATAGAGCTACAGATACGAGTTTCGGAGTTATTAGTACTCATCAGCTTAATAAAGCTAAACTAATGTTATAGATTAGAAACATTAGTAAAGTTGATCGAGCATTAACAATTTCGCTAGATAATGAGTTCCAAATGCCAAAAATTCGTTTGATAATAAGAACTGTTGAGGTCTGTTATGATAAAAATTATGGAGTAGTTTGAAGTTATGGTCTTTAAGTCTATGATCGTTGATTAATGAAAATAGATCTCTCATGGCCAAGGAGAATGTGTCGTTTAGTACTTTGTAGGTGGTTATGAGATTACCTCGCGTTACTTATGCGAATGTGTTGAGTCTGTCAGAACGAGTGGCTCTACGTTGACCACTCTCAATTATATTTTTGTTGCTAGCCACGGAGATCAAATTGAGGATCTGAACTCGAGAATAAGTCTTGCTTACGTTTTATATAAAGCGCTTGCAGCTTTTACTAAGGGGTTGTTAAACGATTTTTTAAATATCTACTTAGATTTTGTACATGACTGAATGATATGGTCAAGCTATGAGAGATTATCGGCGATATTCAGATCAAGTTGAGAGGACACGGTTTTTTCGCAAGACTATTTATGATAGATAATTTATTTAACTACATTACATACACAAGAGTACATTTGTAGCAAGTCAGAAAAACAAAAATTAAATTAAATATGAAATTAAGTTACTGTAAAAGGGTAACTATAAAAAAAGAAGAAAACATATATAAATATAAAAGTATCACATAAGCCTAAATATAGAAGGATCACATAAATATATAAAAAACAATAAATATGTTTTGTCATGACAAAAGTATAATAAAAAAAACAAACAAAAACTATAATATCTAAATACTACATTAAAAACAAAATTATTTAAACACCTCGTGTGCCTGCTTCATATCAACATTAATGTATTAATTATTATCTGTCATTAATTTATTTCAGTCTGAAGTGAGTTTGTCATAAAGTCATCTACAGAATAGTAGCATTGTTTAATTAAAATTGCTTTCAGGGCCTTTTTAAAAGAGTTTGTATTTAATGATTTTATACAATTTGGCAAGACATTGTACATGTTCAAATTTAAAGAGTTATTCTCAGATTTTTTCAGTCTAAAACGGGGAGTTCTCAATAGATTTACGGATCTAGTATTGTAGTTAAGAATGTCAGAGTGCGTGTTGAAAATACTGATATTTATGTGTATTTCAATTAAAGAATAATATATAAATAAAGATGGTAACGTCGTTATACCAAACTTCACAAACAGTGGCTTACAATGTACTCTATTATCATTAATTCCAGCCAGCACTCTGACAGCTTTCTTTTGAAGCCGAAACATTTTTATGGCGTGCATTGAATTTCCCCATAAAATCACACCATAAGTAACTCGGGAATGAAAAAGGGCAAAACATACTGAGAGCAAAGTGTTGCTTCCTATAATTAGCCTCAGCTGGCGTAATAAGTAAATTGTACTCGAAAGTGACTTCAACAAAAATCCAACATGACCCAACCAACTCAATCTATCATCTAATACAACGCCCAGTAGCTTTACACTCTCACCCTTACTGATTCTATGGTTTGACGATATAACAAGTTTTTGTGATTTATCACTGTTAAGTTTAAGTTTGTTTGTAATGAACCATTGATTAGCCTCTGTTTCAATTTGACCTAGACTACTCAGTAAACTCAAATAATTTGCGTCGGAGGCAATTAGAGTTGTATCGTCTGCAAAAAGGACACACTTATCAGAACGAAGAAAGTGATCTATATCGTTTATAAATAATATGAACAACAACGGTCCCAAGACCGATCCCTGGGGAACGCCACTTTTGATATTGGTAAGAGCAGAATTCATATTATTGATACTAACACATTGTTGTCTGTTGTTTAGGTACGTACGATTCAAATAGTGAGAGAGGTACACCTCTTATGCCATAATACGTTAACTTATTAGCAACAGGTCATGAGATACACAATCAAAGTCCTTGGAGAGGTCACACAAAGCAAGTCCAGTATGTTTTCCTTCCTCCAGACCCTCAACAATATTACCCACCACCTGCTGCACAGCTTGTATGGTTGAAAATTTAGACCGAAACCCAAATTGCGAATTGTTGTACATCAATTAGAGGTTATTCCTTCTTATTTTCAGCACGAAGCATGAAGAACTTATGTATATGTAGAGGAATGTGCCAATTTTTACACCACCTTGAAATTTGATTTAGATTTGACTGCAAAGTGCCATGTTCCACATTTAGGTTATAACACATTGTTGTATCCCTGCAAAATGAGACATTTTGCAGTGTAGTAATCTAAAAATATCCAAGTAAAATAAAAGTCCACAAATACCAGTCTGATAAGGCTCTTACAATAAGAGTTTAGACACTTTGTCAAATACTTTGACAAGTGGCATGAAAACTCTGTCTTTCGACGGTAATATAAAAAAACTTAATTTACGAAGAGTGTAATAACGTGTATTTAAAAAAAAAGTTTCGAAATTATTATTTTGTTTCAAAATTAATTTTTTTGTATACCACACTATTAAGCAATTAAAAAAAGAGTAACTGTCATTATTAAAAATTCATCGCCATAATAATCGAGGCATGTGCAAAACACATTAAAATAATCACTCTGTAGACTTGGAGTGGTATCCAAGAGTATATTATTTTTCAAGCATATTACATAAATAAAAATATGAAATTACCTAGTTTTGGTATTTGTCTCAGCTTCGCTTAGTCAAAGTATGTAGATTTTACACGCCCGGAGCTTGAAATAGCTTTTAAATTCCATGGGGTCGAGTTAGAATTATAATGCACATTTTATAGGGAAGTGCGATGAGCGCAAAAATGAAAAAAAATCAATAAGAGTAGAAACCAGAAACATACTGGGAAGAAAATAAATACGTCGATGCAGACATTTAATTTAAATGCGAAGGAGAGATTAAAAAAAGGTCAATTGAGAATTGCGAATAGATGACGCCGGTTAGACATATTCTTCAGGATTCCATAAACATTTCAGCGTCTTTAACAGTGACGGACGGATCAGATAAGAAGCGTTTGCAGGCACGTATACATGTCGAGTCGAGAGTTAATTGACAGGCCAATCAATGGAGGATTTTGTCACTAGACTCGAAAACGACATTGATTGACTTAATATTCTACAGTTCAATTTCAATAAACAATGGGTAATTTCACTATACTTTGAATCCGCCATCCAAATATACGTGATTTAATGCAACTCATTGTCATACGTTCCTCGATTGTCTAGAAAAAAAGTTAAAACATGTTCCTTTTTTCATGACATTTTGTACCGTTTAACGCATCGTGAGAAAACTCTTGATGGCTGCTAATATTTATTATACATTCAACGATTAAAAAAAACATTAATTACCTCAATTAATTTATTTTCCTTATTAGTCGTCTTTTACCTTTGAATTTTTATTGTCTTTGTCGCATCGCTATTATAACATAGAGAGCAGTATATCGTCAACAAGCTAATAAAAGAAGTACTCGTGACTGACTAAAATAAATTCATATAGAATATAGGTATCTGAATATTTCACAATTGGAAATCTCCATATCTTAGACAGATCAGCATACCACCACCATACTTTGGGGAAGTAGATCTGAAATAAACAAAATCGGTATCATACAAAAACATGTTTCATTTATAGTGCATTTTCCAAGTAATAAAATTAACCAAATTATTATTTTTTTTCAGTCCGTATTTACGATATGTAACAAAACAGAACAGTTTTCTGGGGTACAGTGCTAGTTTCGGCCTAAAAATCATCATAATAATGGAATAATATGGACATTTGCAAAAACATGTCTCAAATTACTTTGAAAGTGGTGTATTTTGTTAACACTTTTTAACGATTCATTGAAAATATTAATAAGAATAGCGTTTTTAAATTTACATATTTTTGTAAAAAAAATGTGTAAGTAATACAATATTAAACATTAGTAAACAAATTCTTATCGACTATAAATCGACTATCTTTATACATGCAAAGTAAAAAAACTGTTTGCATTAACATACTGCTTTTATGTAAATATTTATTTAGCGTGTTAATGGTGTTCCTTACATCTAAAATATGATTGATAATAATATTGTCCTCAACACATATTCACAATCCACAGTTTATTGATTTTCAAGCACTTAACCAGCTCTGTAGCTCAGTGCATGTGTATTAGGCTGCGACCACGGAGCCCCGGGTTCGAATCCTGCTCAGGTTGTGGATGTTCATTGGTGTTTTAATATGTTACCGAGACGATAGTAGTGGGTTAGACCGCTGGCACAACACGTCTAGTCGCTGTTATCTCTTCTGAGTTTGAGCACCTGAGAACCTACGGTAAATGGCAATATTGCAGTGAATGGTTGTTGTTTCGATGACAGACATCGAGACAACGGGTCCTGGTTGAGTGGTGGAATAGCTATAACTAAACCCCGCCAGGACGTAAATATATACAAGATGATAAAAAAAGAATTGCTGTACACATATAACTATTTGACAATTACCTTGTACTTATTTTTAAACCCAATTATTCAATTGAAAATTCAAATAATATTAGAGAAACTTGAAACGCATACAAGGAAAATAATAACACGCATATGAAACGCGCGCAGCGTCCACTAACGACATCACTTGAGTAAGTAAACGAGAGACGCTCACTCCAACATTTTTACTATTATTGAAAATGAGTTTTCTTTATGCCGAGAGAGTCAACTCAAGCGCTTAAGTTCCTACAATGAGGGCAAAGCCGCATTATGCCTTTACCTGGATCTTGCAAAGGCGTTCGACTCTGTAGATCACTCTCAGTTGTTGGAAGCCTTGCATGATATGAACTTTAGAGGTAACGCATACAAATTAATGTCAAGTCCCAAAAAGAAAAGTAGAAGAACCAAGAGAATACCACATTTAACATTAAAACAATGCTTGGTATCTATTTCGAAAGATGAAAAAGTCTCTCTCTGGCTTGCTATATTTTCCCTCCAATTTCTCAATTTCTATCGACACAGCCTTGGAAAAAAAAATCATATTTTTTGCACTTATTAAAATTTAATATTCATATTAATATGCTTTGTTGAGAATATGTAGCTATAACACGAAAAGAGTTCGAGAGTGGCTGGCTTCTAGGGTGGATGTGCCGTGGGACGCTTCCGATCCATTAATTTATTTACAATAAAGAATGCGCTAAAAAAGCGGCAAAACCACGTTAAACTCGATAAAATTTAAGCCACCGGTACATCAAGAAATTCTGCGCGAAATGAAACGCCATAATAGAAAAACAAAGTTCATATGGAATTTATAGTTACGCACACAGGTTTCTAAATAATATCAAATAAAGCAAGTATAAGTGCCTACACGTGTGCAAGACGACCGACCCTTTCTCAAGTGGTTAGTGCGACAAAGTAAACATCTGCAACATAATACACCAGCAGTGAAAGGCAACGGACTAGTTTCTAACGAGTGGAAGTAGAAAGGATGAAAGATAAGTTTTATTTGTAAGTTCTATTTATTGATTTGTTAATCTTTGTCACAGTACAGTTTATTGCACAACAGAGAAAAAAATTTAAAGTAAAAAGGAAAAGGTATTAGATAGAGTTAATGAAATAGAAAATACCCGATATTGAAAAGAGGCAGTCGAAAGTCATTACTGTGGAAACACACTAATATACAGGGTGTGCAAAATATTCTCTCGGGCCTCTTTCTCATAACTAACCCGCCACAAAAAGCTTTTCATCGCGAGATAGGGCACTTCCACTGTAAATGGATATTTACCTGTATGTATGTCTTGGCAGATAAACGAAGTGAACACAAGCGGGCCGAAGGATATGCACACTGCTAGATTCAGAAATAGAAGACTTGAAGGAAGAATAAATAAGCAGATCATAATAGATGGAAACTTAAAAGATGCCCGGAATCGGCAGAAATGTCCACCTTACGCTGGCAAATCAATCAATCAATATGTAGCTATAACACGATAAGAATTTGATACCCATTAATTGTCCTATTTTTGAGCTAGAGCGAGTTAAACGAAAAATAATTGCTTCCTTATTTTTATTTTTATCATTGTTATAATAATTGTTTTATTTAACCTGCTCGAAAATTGCTCGACTGATCATTATGAAACTCCACAGTGTTCTATTCTGAGAGTCTATGAAGAGTTTTAAAAAATCAAGTGAATCCGTTAAGGATTGCGACCTGTAGAGTATTTGCGTACGTACAGACCAACTGACGGAGTCGTATGATATTTCTAACAGCAATATCAAAACTGAGTAAAAGTTCAAATCAATCTAAGATAGTTGATTTTTGGAGTAGAATTTTCCCTTTTCAAAAAACTGTAATTAAAATCTATTCTTTGCAGAATTAACCAATTAAAATTGACTTACAGGGGAAGACAGGGTTCCTAAAATAGTACCGGAAAGTTGATTGTTGGCGGTCCAAAAATGTTTGACAACAGACTGTGAACTGAAAAATAATAATATAATAATCAACAAATTATATAATACAGTCAAGTCAAGTAAGTCAAGAACAATGACGGAATGGACTTTGAACAATTCCAGTGAATAAAAAATAACTTTTTTCCATCTTCTTAAGGGGAAAAGAAAATAGTGCTGATTTATAGGTAAAATTTAATCATAAGCTGGAAAATTGTATAACAGTCTTATCAAGCATGAATCTTTATTTACAGACTAGTGTATACACAAAAAGATAATGACAGTACAACACAAATTCTATAGAAAGGTAATATAAATAATAAATATTAAAATGAAATCAATATAATAAAGCGTTCGTAATGAGGAACGAAATTATTAATCTCTTGACCCAACCCAAGTAGCACATAGTCTTAAGAGAGTTTTTATAACTATGATAAACGTTTCTACTTATGTTATTTGAAATTATAAAATTAAAAAGTTAACGGCGGTTATGCAACTATTCAAAGTTTTATATATTACTTTTAAACGTCGTTTAAGAAAGTTTTTGTGAGGCCTTAAATCGAAGTTTTATTGATGTTAAAAAACGTTGTATATGCGAGTTGTTATATAGATCTGGCTTGTAGTTGCATTAAAGTTTATACCACGTCCTTTACGGGAGTTATTTAGTGGTTCGATTTGAAGTTGCGATGTTGTTCGTTGTTTGTAAACCATTGCAGCAAAGTGGAAAATGTGGCAATTAAATTGACTCCAAAAGTACAGTGCATCCAGACTGTAGTATGTCAAAATGCATATTCAACTTCATCCTGGGAGAAACGTACTATCCAAAACGTGAAGTGTAGAAGTGTAACTGTAACCCCAGTTCCAGGTACATCATTAAATTCGACCAGTGCTTTTGTTGAGGATTATGATGAGTTTGTTTTGGTTTCATTTGGGTTTTAGTAAAAGTTAAACAGTTTTAAGAAAAGTTTTATTAACGTTTATTAAACCATTATATAGCTAGTGAGTGCTACTTAGGAAACGAATAATAATTTTGTCATTGTTGATATCATTCAACACATTATTTTCAATATTCATCAACATAAATTATTCTAGTCGATTATTATCAGATAAGGTACTCCACAGCCTATTATTGATGAATTTTAAATTAGAACGACCGCTCACAAGATACTTAATAACTTAACTAATAGGCATCGAAAGTATATACTGATAGACTAGTGCCAATGTAGGAAAAGCCCCTTGAAATAAATTGTGTTTTAAAACTGAGATATAGCAGCAGATGTCGCAGCTTTTGCATTTCTTAGATTCGTATGTGACTTTGACTTTGAACTCGTCTTTGATATTCCAGGAGTTACTTCATAATTACTTTCAGTAGTAGTTCCTTCATCAACATCTCATTCAAATGAGAAGATATCTTCTGAATCATATCAAATGCAGTGTAATTTATTCTATACGAATCGTCAATCGTTAATTTGACATTTTTCCAGTTACCTGCAATGCTTGTTATTACCTTTTTTAATTTTTTGTCAATCTTCATCAATTTCTCTGACAACTCTTTCACAGAGTTTTCAGGTAGCTCTCCCTTGACGATTCTCTCAAAATTATTGCGGCCCAGAATATTCAAATCCCTATATAAATCACGTTGATTGAAAATCTCCTGGTAACTGATTCTACTACAGTATTCATTATGACGTTATAAATGCTGATCCTGAATTTCTCTTTCTAACATTTCTGAACTTCATTAGATGCTTTCTTATGAAAGAATTTATTTCTCTTATGAACGAGTTTTAGGCTTCAATATGAAACTCGAATGCTTTTCTTGGATAATCGAGGTTCGTCCATCCTACCAATTTAACTACAGAGGATTCAATTTAAGTTGTACGTTTTTTAACTTTAGCACGAACTCTTCATCCATCGAATTACATTTCAATAAATCTAACCCCTTTGTCTGCATGTATCTTGATAGGGGGCGAGCGATAGAGAACACTTTGTAAAACATCTGCGCAATCAACATTCAACATATTTTCATTTTATTATATCTGATTTGTAACCGGCAAACATTTGGTGTTTGGCCGAACTTAGTGTAAGCTCTTGAAACAATTAAATCTTTAAATAGTTGCATATTTGGTAAAGTAAAAGCGAGCATTAACATATTGCACATAAGTCATAAAATTCAACTGATGCGTATAATCAATTAGAAGTTAATATCTAATTCTGAATGCAATGTTTTGCAATTACAATATTTTGCGTTCGTTTCAATATACATTTCTTATAAAAAAAATCACATTGTTGTGCACGGCCCAAGAACCGGCGCGGCGGCCCACCGGGAAATTTCCCGGTATCCACAAAAGAATCCAAAGCCAGTAATTAATTTTTAATTGATATTCCCTTAAGGTGGCCATTCCCTAGAAAGAGACATCCGATAGGGAAATATTTACTATTTTTAGCTATAACTTTTTTTTCTTAGTACGTATATTTAAAAAAACTATAAGACTACCTAAGTAGAACCATAACAAGACTATTACTATGAATTTTCACTTAATAATTTCAGTAGTTTGCAAAATAGCTCGATTTAAAACTACGAAATAGGAAGATTAACACAATTTTTAAATTTAAATCGAGCTATTTTGCAAACCACTAAAATTATTAAGTGAAAATTCATAGTAATAGTCTCGTTATGATTCTACTTAGGTACTCTTATAGTTTTTTTAAATATACGTACTAAGAAAAAAAAGTTATAGCTAAAAATAGTAAATATTTCTCTATCGGATGTCTCTTTCCAGGGAATGGCCACCTTAACTGTCTGATTAGAAATTCTAACTTATAAAGCGTTTATGATGGAGACTTTTTTCTAACATAAAAAAATTGCTGTTAATGTTAAATAATGACTAATAAGCATCATACTTAAAACAAAGTTGGAGCTTCAGAATAATCCATTTGTTAAACTGTGTGTAAATATGCATGAAATTCCGTACAACTAAATATACTGAGACAGCTTAATTGCCAACATTGTTTGAAATTCTAGTATGGTGTTCTGGATAATTACCAGTTTTAAGACGTAAATAATATGATATTTTAATAGCACCTATTACTTCATTCTGTAAACTTATCTGCATAGAAATAAATAGAAGAATTTTGTAATGTATGTATAAAAAAGTGCTTTTCATGCTTGTTGTAGACACTCAACAAGCCCTTTATACAGAATGCCTTTACACACGTTATAATATTATTACTCACAAGCGTTTCACTTAATATATGCCATACTAATACTAATTTGATATAATTATAATTATTATTAATGATGATCGGTTCTTTATTTTATTTTCCCCCCGTCAAAATTTAAATTAATAATGTTGTTCACCATGATTTACTTTGGTTAAAGTCAGACGAAACTGTAGAAATATTTTCAGTTCACCTAGGTCAGATATATTTGCTTTCATCTGTGTTTGCTTTCATTTTAATGAAAAGTCAACAGAACTGATCTTACTAATAAATTTCGTCACACTCTGCAATTCCTGGGTAAATATACTATCAGTCATAGAAAATGCAACACCTCGTAATCTCATTTCCTGGTAAAACAGTTTTCTTTAAGGGCGGGGTAAGAGACAAATGAACGTTGGGCTGATGTTCCCAAGTAGTTGATTGGTCAGAGCCTAGGTGAAACCGTACACCCTAACAGGAAATCGGAACATATGGCTTGATGCTGTTCTATACGCTAAAGGAAGGGAGATCAAAGAATAAAACGTCCCAAAAAATGTTGTGAATGGGAAGAATATGCATTGTTTCGTAGACTATTGTAGGGTTGTTGGTAAGGTGAAATAGGGCAAGCTCCCCTATTCTGTTGACGAAAGGAACACGCCTAGCAAGCAACTCCGGTGTATGGTGTGGTGCTGTAAGACGTGCCAAATACAAATAAAAACGAACCAGAACAACATGTGGGTAACAAGATGTCTGTCACGACGTTGCAATTAAAAAGAAGTAATCGTTGACACGTTTGAATTATTCTCCGCTAAATATTTGGGTCTGGAAAAAGCATAAAATGAGTCTAATTTCATTATGACTAGACAAAGATGTCCTTAAAAAGTAGTTAGTTTGTGCTCTATGCAATCTTATCAGTACAAAATTTCAAGGCACGTGGCCGATCTCTTCTTGAAATATTGTGAACCAAACTATCTAAATTACCTAAAGGCTTACTACAGCAACCTATAATTCCAATTGACTCACTCGTCTGTCTAGGGGTAGAAATTTATGCTTCAGATCTATGTGTTCAGGAATGCATAAACCAATATTTTCGAAGAGCCAGATAGCATTAATGGCTCACATTTTTGAATTGAAAATTGAACGCAGACAATCTCTGAAGCAACTGACTAAAAACGATCAGGTTTCCTTGATGTGCCAGTGTATAATGGAATAGAAGGTACGAATTAGCAGAGAGAATTGCAAAAAGCCACTGATGGGAAAAAGAGCAGAACAAGTGATATTGGAGGAATACCTCAGGCTAAAAACAAGCGATATTCAATAAAGAATGCCACAAGGCCTTTCGATCTCGAAAATGTAGACTTTTAAGGCTGACAACAGGTCTTGTAAAGGGCCATTGTCACTATACACATCATCAGATACTGCAAGAGAGACTGCAGAACATATAGCACCTAGAAGTACCTAGAAATGGTGGGATTAACGCCCGAAGACAAAGAAATTAGCTCCCAGGAAAATAACAAACTCTGTACAAAGCTTAAAGAGCCAAGGGGCCCCTTAAATAATTTACAATCAACAATGTAATCATCTGCTTATCTTGTCCAATACATGTTCGATTGGTGTAAAGTGAGGTGAGCTGTGGATCGTAGAAGAACATTCACATCTTGTAGGAACCTACAGGTTACACCAGCATTATTCTGTCGGAAAAAAGAGTTTTCCAACATCTGAGGATACGGTAACACATCCGGTTTCAGAATGTGCAGGACTCTTTTGTTCATGTTTCTTTCTAGGAATACTTCTAGCGGACCTACTTCCGTATATTAATCCATCTCATAACATATATCATTGGGTAAGAGCTATTTCCCGTTTCTCTCAAATCAAACTATCAAATCTTTCTCAACGTAGCAGACTGGTCCTAGATGTGCCAAAATGCGCGCATAACAGAAGAAATTTATGTCACTTTTTAAAAATACGTACAGTAGAAAATGAAAAATGAACATTGCATAACCAAAATACTAATATTTTAAACACTTTATACCTATGTTAATTTTTAGTATTCACTGTTTAAATCTTATCTCATTTTGCAGCTGTCATTTGCTTTTCGTAGGTGTACGTCTTATACTCATGGTTGACAGAGTCATGAGCACGTACTGGAGTTTTCACGGTAGAGAAGAACTAGTTTTAGCAATACAATAGTACTAGATGTCACTTAAGTAGAACTCCCACTTGGAAAATTTAATCCACAAATCAACTGTCCCTGTGAACATATTGAAGAATTTGTGGAAAATTATAGAGTATCGTTCCATAACAAATACAGGGGATATGTGATTATAAGATGGTAAATGGTAGTTTTCCTTAAAGGTTGAAAGAACTACAACAAATGACCAAAGTCAAAGTCTCTGCATTCAGAGAAAAGCATTCCTGGCTCTAGCTGGTGAAGTACCATACCATCAGCTACCCTGGCTACCCTAGCAGATTTACCTTATCTCCATATTTACCTGAAAAAAGAGGTATGGTGACATATATAGTAAAAAAAAATGATTAACATGTCACAACATATTGAGAATGCTTTCTGATATGATACGTATCATGATCAGCTACGAGCTTCCCGCTAATGTCTTGTTTCCTAGAGAGGACGGATAGGATCGAAACAAAATAGGCAGTTGTCGGCTCACAAATGGTTCCAAAATCACTAAGACTCTTTTTATTAAATCGTCTTATTTATATTTACATCCTGGTGGAGTATAGCTATAGCTACTCCACCACTCAACTAGGATATGTAGATATAGACATCAAAACAATAACTATTGCCTGCGACATTACTATTTACCGCAGCTGAAACTCAGGAGAGATAAGCGACTAGACATATTGTGCTACTCAATGAAGGTCCAGTCCACTGCCAACGTCTCGGTAATACATTAAAAACGTCACTAAACATAAACATCCATACCCTGACCAGGATTCGAACGTGGAACTCCGTGGTCGCAAGCCTGATACATTAGAACTGTGCCACTGAACCGGCCTTACTTAATCAACGGAAATATTGTGAGATAATGGCATTTAAAATGTTTTGTCATAATTGTGTACCTACCTAATATTTCTAAGACCCTCTCTGTAGTTGCAGAGATAATCGCCTTTGCATAGACATATGTGTATGTGTAATTGTGATAGCCATTCTGAATTCGTCATTTTAGACTAATTTTTTAAATTAGATACGATATCAGTACTCCGATAATACCTAACCATCAATTTTAATACAATTTCGACGAAATACCAATTTTCTCCAGTTTTTGAGAGCTAGACCCGAAGTACACTGGACGTAGCTTAATGGGAAAACTACAATGGGACCATCGCCGAGGAGCAATATTTTATTATGGCAATCAGAGATGTTGCTCATTGAGTAAAGCACCTTGGGTGGTATGCACTGGCTTTACGTTATGAAATTCACACGATAAGATACGTATAACTAATAGTTAATCGTATAATATATTTATCGATAAACAACAATTATAACAATTATTTTATATGTATAGAAATGTCTGCATTTATAATTTGGTTATATTTTATACTTATAAACAAATAAAGTTAATGCATAGCAATTATTACAAATTGAAAAATAATCTGCAGTAACAACCATTACATTATGTAAGAAAAACTTTTGCATACATGAGCTGCAGATAAGGTCATACATTAACATTAAAGCTGCGAATCAAAACAATCCATTATATATTATTAGCAATCAAAAACCTGGGAAATTTAATGCTTAACTATCTAACGTATCGACTTTCCACTGCCCTTTTATTAATAGCCGTTAGCTGATATTTTTAAATGAATAACTAACGTTAGAGTATTACAAATTACTCTTGTACATCACATGTCATAAAGGTATTAATTGATAATTATCATAATGCAAGGTGCAGCGGCGTACTCGTGTTAATGGAGTTGCAAATATGTGGAACTGTATGAAAGATGCGAAATCCTAAATCGTAATAACATTCTCTGCATTAGTTAAAAACTAATGCAGAAAACTAATGCAAGTGGTATTCAGAGAAGGTGCAAATGATTATACCTTTTCTAGATATTAAAATATTTTTAAACGTGTAATCTCTTTGTTCTATCTAATTTCGTAACATTCTAACATAAGATTAGATTAGATTTAGAAAGGAGGAGTTAAGTGATTTACCTTGACCACCGTGACCCCTGTAGATCTATTTCTTCGCTCCTGTTCTAGTTTTACTTAGAGCTTCCTGATCAGTTCTTTGTGTAAGACTCCACAGCCTTGATAAAAGCCACTTAGTATAGCTATCAGCCCTTGGTTCTTCTTATCAAATAATTAGAATCTCAGTCTAGTCAGCCTTCACAATCACACAGCACAAGAATTCAGGTTTCACCTTCCTCTTGACAGAATCTGCGCATGTTGCATCATCCACCAGACTCTTATGTCTGTTGAGTCGACAGTGTCAAGTTAGAAGACCCACTATAATCCTAATGGCCTTTCTATTTCAGCATAATAGGTCCTTCGTAAATTTGTCCGATCGTTCCTTAATGAATTATTTGGCCTGTCTTTGTCGCACGAAATTTTCCACCATTCCAGAGATTCAATTTATACCCATGTGTTAATGGATGCTCGCATGCTACACCGCAAGAGGGTTCGAGTCCTATTAGGGCCTTAGATGCGTCTTCCCTTGCCAGCTCATCAGCTTTTTCATTTTCCTTGTGTCCTGGTATCTACGACATGGTCACTGTATTCTGTCTCGCTAGGTTCATAACAGCATTTACGCAATATTTTCGTATCATTAGAATGCTTTGAATTGTAGATGTTCTTTACCTCGATCTAAGAAACAGATCCCATGGTCTGCAAATCTCGACTTTGGGCTCGGGTGTGTTAGTGCACTAACAAAATATTTCATTCTCAGTTATGTAATTTTTTCTTTATGGTACCTTATTTTGCAATGGCTTGTGAAAAAGTTCGTTAATAGCCTTAATTCCAGTTTTCCAAAGTTGAGTAGTAGCTTTTCTTTGCATGTAGTTTATAAATTTTTTAGCTTGTCTCTGTCCTTAAGTTTAACTGTAAGGAAAATAATTGATATTGATTCTCCCAGTTTCCTCTGTTGTATGATACATATTGCTATCTCACAGAACGGTTCGATGAGTTTAAACTTAGTCTGACAAGCCGATCCGCAATATGATTCCTTTCTATTCCTTCTTACTCCAAGCACGTTTTACAACCGCACTTTGCTGTGGTATGCCTGGAAAATAGTGGTAGTATGTCCTATGAATCCTGACAACTTACTTTTTGGGTCAAATGAATCAAAACCTACCCTACCTACCTAACCCCCTCATAATAATAATGTCTTATCATGATGCTGATAATGCTAATAATGACGACGATAATTATAATAATGATTATAATGAATGTAACGAGATGGACCAACGTTTAACTGAAGAGTGTTATGTCCACTTCGAGTAGTACGAACATTGTGATTCCAGTTGTAAGCGTCGAATAATATATTAGCATAGAATAGTTACCATATATAATACAGAATATAAGAATAATAAACACGACTTGATTCAAAATTTATAAAGCAATTATATTATTAACCTTATTTTCTTCAAGCCACCACTCCTCGCCCACATCACTACAGTTACACATTTTACTGAACAGTTCAGTTCGTTGCTCGAACTAAACAGTTTAGTGTGAGCAACGATAAGAGCAGCAGTAGACAGGTTTTACCGGGAACCTGAAGATGGCAGATGGATTCTGCCGAAACATCGTTTAGACAGCGCTTTGCTTCTACAGGAGCCTATCAAATACGCGGGAAAATACCCGGAAGTACAACAACATTTCCTATTGTATACATACCCATATACATCCCCATAACCCGTCAAATCAATTCCCTATAAATTGAAATAGAAAAAAATTACACCACACGGAAGGGTTGTTTCAACTCTCCGGGGGTTAGTCGGGTCAATGATAAGTCATTTTACCCACATTTACCCTAATAAGTCCAATACGACAAGCCTCACAAGCCTAGTACAGTAAATTGGAAAAATTTAGGGGTAGTTAGAGAAGCGTAAAGGTACCAATTTTGTCAGCATCATTTCCTCGCTCTCGAAGACGAAGGGGGAAACGTTTTCCAGCGCATTCGCAGTGTTCTTGGCATGTTTTGCAATTTAGAGAAGGGGTTGTTTCAACACCCGAAGGTTGGTTGGGCCTCCCCTAGTCAAAAACTATTCAGTTAATCCATATCCCCTGAAACTAACCCGATCCAGCAAGCAAATCTAGTACGGAAAAATTGAAAAAATTGTGTTTTTTCGATTTAGGGATAGTTCGAGAAAGGTAGGAAAAGATTAAAAATCGATACCGTCAGTACATAATGAAATAACATAAACACCACACAGTAGATGACCCCCAAATCCAAAGCCTCTCATAGGCTGTCCGGAAGGTGGTTACACATGTGAGAAAACGCAGACAACATCCATTACCCGCCAACATTGCCAGTGCGGTGCTGGGGATCGAACCCAGTGCACGTTAGGCAGTTTGACCAAGCGCTCTCGCCACTAAGACGCTTAGCCGACTGAGCTACCGTGCGGTAATAAAAACTTTTAACTGTTTGTTATTTTTCCGCAATATTGTGATAACATAAAAAACAGTTTAGTTTTTGCATTTCATAATGTAGGGAATAGTTTTAGTAATTTTCTTAAGAAGTAGCAACTATTTTAAGGTTCTCCACTGCGAGTTACGTTTTTCTTGTTCGTCTTTCTAAGTGCAAAAATGACCTGAGAATAATTATATCGCTTACACCCCCTGGTAACGCCTATGGAAATGAAGTTATGTATGAAGAGGGTCAGTTAGACCTCTCTTACTAATGATTAACCGCTCTATACCTCTACATAAAGCGCATACTGTAGCAGTGGGTGGCTAATTAGCCAGAATAATCTTAGCTAATTATAAATGCGAGTTGTACGCAAAGCTAGTTGAACTAAAAACTGTCACTTAGCCTAAACATTTTTATTTGAATAACGGTTATATGATATGCATATTGCGGTTAAACATTGTAATTATGGTGGTTTGGTTGGTGTCATATTTGTTTCTATATTATTACTAAAACAAAGGTTTCTCAGTAATGTTGTACGCTTAACCGAAGTTAAGCAGAAATAATATTTCTATTTCTAGCCCGTTTCGTATTATTACTGTTGCACAACACGCCGAGTTGTGTTCTATTAACAATCAATTTGTCGATGTCCCAGCACTGAGTTTCGCTGATAATAGTATATTAATTACTAGGAGTAGAACGCACTCTCTTTTTGTGTTGAGCCCAGGATTTGCAAATCCTGGGCGAAATACAAAAAAAGGCGTTCTACTCCGTGTAATATATACTATTTTTTCTTCAAGGGTATTAAAATGCAAACATTTATTTATTTATTATACATCTACAATTATTCAAATTGCAGTGTTACATGCTGAAACTACTGGTCGATGTTTCATTGTCATAATTTTATTGTCAGTTTCTTCCAAGTTGTTTGTTATGGTGTATTCTTGTCTTTTTAAACTAGAAATATCTCCACCATTGTCTACAGGAATTGTTGCTGGTGTACAGAGCAACTTCTCTAGCCGTATTTGAAATTATGTATGCCCGTTACTACTTTGTGACATTTTCCTTTTCCATACTTGATCAAAAATCGGGAAGGCTGGAAATCTTTCGGGCGAAGTTTGGTATACTGGCGGCACAAATTCAAGTAAAAGGCACCCACAATAGTAAACGACCGTGGCCTTTTAGTTTTTGTATTTACAATTTTTACTAAAATTAATGTTCCACAATCCTCGACATCTTCTACATTCAATTTTAACAGCTCATCACAGCGACAGGCGCCTGTGACTCCGAATATCAACATATCCTACAATCGATCGACAATTACCTATTTGTTCATTAGTAAAGGATGCTAAATTTCTTACCTTTGTAGCTAAATAAGTGTCATTGGGTGCATTTTGCAGAGAGTTCTCGAACTCTTGTTTTGTTAACACTGGATTTTTTCGAGTTGTAACATTCCCCTTGACATTTTAAAAAAGTACTGAGTTTTGCACATATTGCAATATTTACATTATTTTTTAGGTTTAATTCAGCTTTAAGCATTGAATACTGTGCCCAGAGAGTTGAACTTTTCAATTTATGTTTTTCGGACCAATTTGAGAAATACGCTAACATAACGTTTTCGGAATAATTGCGAACATTTTGCTCTTGAGCCCATTTTATTAGTCGCTAGTATGCAAATTCATAAATCTTGCCAGATTTCATAGGAATTAAATTTTCTACAGCAGAATTAGCAATTTTTATTAATTCTGGTGGTGTACACTGTAATTCTTCACACATATTTTACGTTTTACATGATAACCACATATAATCCGAATGCAATCGCGGACCACGGACTAATGATATGAAATATGACAGATGATTTGTAGATAGCGCGCCTCCGGCTGCTGTGGTGGCTTCCGTACTAACATTATGTTACTAGGTAAAGAATATCCACCACGGTGGCATTCGGTACTAACATTTTGTCACTAGTAAAGCAATGTCCTACTTCTAATCCTGTTTTTGGTAGTACAATTTAAACATTTTAATACGCTTGAAGAAAAAAGTAATTTTTAGCTGGTTAAATCTGTATAGATTCCATTTCTATGTTAGCTTTCTGAAAAGGAAAAGTCTACTCTAAATGACGATACCAATTTTAGATTGATTTGAAATGTGTTTAAGTTCTAAAATTGCTATTGAAAATACCTTTACGTCAGTTGATTTTTACTTTACAGCTCGCAACGTTTAGTGGATTCATTTGATTTGTTTTTCAATCGCTTCATCTACTATTAGAATAGAACCCTACAATTTCATAATGGTCCGTCAAATATTCTATTTATCATAAATAATTCTTTAATATCGTTTTCACAGACAATCTCTCCTATTCTCGGCGTCTATTGAATTAAAAGTAATACTTATGTCAAAAAAGTCTAATAGAAATTTTCGTGTTCAATAGGTATTAGCATTCAGCAGCTCATGACTGCAGCTGTCATTTGTTTCGTAATGGTCTTGTAAAAACATCTCAGTAATATTTTAATGTAAAATTAGGATATTTCTTAATCTACGTTAAGTTCCTTCGAATCTAAAACACACTATATAGTTTTGATATCTTGTACGACTTCTCATTTTTGGACTAAATAAAAGAATTTAGAAATATTTTTCTCAAGAATTATAATATATCATAATATATCCTCCTGTATGCAGGATATGGTCCAATTTCAATAAGGAGTATTCTGTTATGCTATTTCACATACAGGGTGATTCAAAAGAAAGTACATTAACTTCGACTGTAGATTGGGGTGCCCCAGAGATGAAGATATCCCCAATAAATGTTTTCCTACCGCGCCACATAACCGAGTTACAGCCCCTTAAAGTGGATGCCTGGCAACCAGTTTTCCCCTAATAACCTTCAAGCGGATTGACGTACGATGATCAAATTGTGGATCCGGCTCTTTATTTTGACAACTCAGAATCTGACAAACGCTGCCTTTGTTTTTGAATAAAGTTGTCAATAAAAATTTTTCAGCATGTTTTTGGTTTCTTGCAATTTGCTAGAAACCGACCTAACTGGATGAAAATTCACAAGAGTAAAAAAGTTTCTAAACTATAAGATATTCAATAATTAATCATTTGACAAAAGACAAAAAATATTTGATCTTGAACTTTGCCCTGTATAGGACACATCTTGCATCTCAGTACGAACTTGCTCTAATGAGCATGTAGCCCATCGAAATAAAGAGCTGAATCCACAATTTGATTATTGTACGTCAATCCGCTTGAAGATTGTTAGAAGAAAACTGGTTGCTAGGCACCCACTTTAAGGAGGTGTAATTTGGTTATGAGGCGCGCAAGGAAAGAATTTTATTAGGAAAATCATCTCCGGGGCACCCCAATCTACAGTTGAATATAATGAACTTCCTTTTGAACCACCCTGGATATGCCAAATTTGAAACAAAAAAATTTAAGTCCAAAAGAAAGTATCGTGTTTACAAGAAATGGGCTACACACCACACATAAACATACCCACACACACACATATACACGCATACATACATACATACATACAGACACACAGACAACTTTTAATTTTATTTATCTGATACTTGAGTTCAGTGCGTTATAAAATGGATTTCTGTATAACTTTTTTTTACGATGATTATATAACCATCGTGTAAGACCTCGTGCAGACCTGCGAGGTGTTTCTTTCTAACCCAAATAAGTGATTTCGAAGGTTTTTGACGTGCTGAACACGATGCAGTTGTCCGTTTGCGACATCGTGTCAGAATTTTGAGAAAACTTAACTCAAAAGTGGTAAGAAGGCCATTTCTGCCTATATTCGTGCCCTAATAACTGGAGAACAATACGAGATTGAGCAAAACGAACCAGACAGAGCCGGATTATCCATAAAGGCAATATAGGCAACTGTCTAGGGGCGCCGACGGCTTGTAGGGCGCCGGCGACGAACAAAAAACACAACAAATTTTTATACTTGAAAATCATCAACAAAAAATTAAAATGTTCTTAAAATCGATTATTATTTCTTTTCTGTTTGGTAGATTTGGTCACAGACGTGGGTCGAATGCCGGACCACCTTAAAGAGAAGCGTACCCGGCGTTTGTTTCAACCCGCTTTATTTTACTTTTTTTTCAACTCGCTCTATCACAATTTTTCATCGGTCTGTGTGAGACTTTGTAGAAATGATCCTTAAACACAATATAACAATACTGTAGATCGACATTTGTCGAAACTTGAAACTCTCTCGATGCTTTTTCCTGAGGAACACAGAAAACGTGGTATTTTTAGGCTATTGTTTACATTAAAATAACTGTAAACGCTGAATGCGTTTCTGCATTTCCTGCAATCATATGGCAGCGCTAGAGTCTAGGGAATCGTTTGAGGCCAAAATCGATCGTCTTTGTTCACATCTGGCCGAGTAATGGCAATTTATGGCAATACATGTAAACAAAGACGATTGATTTTCATTGATTTCGAAAGTGAAATTTTCTTCCGAAATATTTTTTGTTGATTTTTCAAGATTTCCCTAGGCTCTGAGCACTCAGCGAACAGCAAGTTATTGTACACGGCACTTCAATCATCATGACTTAACTAGTGCATTTAATTACTTCCATATCAACATAGTGCAGTGGAAGTAAGGTAAACGTAAAAAAATTTTCAAACATTTTTCTTATTAAAATAGGTTTAGAATGTCATGAAACAATTCAGAATTGAATGCGAAAAAGTCAGAAAACACTTAAAGCAGGATGATGAATCGCAAATTATCAATTTTGTTAAAATTACGCTATAGGAAATCAACCACGGGATGATTATAAAGAATTTCTCGAATTAACGGCGGTATTTTTCGAAGAAGCCCCAAGTCAATGATCAATTTTTGCAAACAAAATTATCGACATTCATTAAAGCGTTGAAAATCGTGAATAAATTGCGAGTTACAAATAATGTGGTAGAGAGGGCAATTATATTAACGAAAAATTATAAACAATTACTTACAAAAAATGAAGAACAAAAATATGTTCTTCAAGTTATCGACGATTACCGACGTCAATTTCCTGGTTATAAAAAAGACACTTTATCACAGCTGCAAGAATAAGTAAATAGAATAAGTCTTTTGTGTGAAAACATAAAGAAGTCTTACATTCAAATATATTGCTCGACCAAATCTACAGCTTTTAATTGACATGTTTTTCTCTAAAATCAAAATTTTTTCTTCATCAAATGGAACCAATTCGAGGGGTGTCGCGAAAATAATTCTGAAAACAATATTTTCCCATGTAGTTAAGGACCCACCCTAATTGTCATAGTGATAATTTTCGATTAAATATCTCGTCTTAAAATATACAGAGTGATCCATTTGAATATTTTATATATATACAACTAATTTATAAATTCTTTCATCTAGTTTTTGCACTTAAATAGAATTTTTAGCTAACAGTACTAGATATACCGAAGTCAGACGTACTTTTACACCATCCTGTATAGCACTGTATTAACCATTTGTATCGGAAAGTTACAAGGGGTTACCAACATGGTCGCGGACATTTTTCAGTTAGACATTATTTTGCATAATAGAAATATGGTATTGAACCACAATTGCCTTTTCTTTCTGAATTTTTCTATATGCCTGGATGCCTGAGTTGATTTGATTTAATGTACTAGTACCGAGCCCATTAACGCAATACCATTTATAGAAAATACGCAATAGTTACTGAAATCGCTGCGAAGAATAATCATGAGGTTAACATACAAAGCATTTAGAAGATGCTATTTGTGTACAGTATACACAGAAAGTATCTGGACACAACTTATTAGCATGGGGTTGTCAAACAATTAACGTTGGACACATGCAATCATTAACAATCAGTATGCAAACAAAAGGAACTAATTTAATCACGGTGAAATGGGAAAATTAGAATAAAAACAATGAGTCTATTGTTACCATTTGTTTAATGTTTGACAGAAAATATTGAACCTAAACTCAACATTTTTAAAACATTAACAGCCTTTAAATACGACGGATGCGTAAACACTGTTAAACAATTATTATAATTGGTTTATTTTTTAATGTAAATACGAGCATCTACAAGGATTGCCTTACATGTTCTCACTTCCGCTCATTTTAAGGCAAAGAAAGCAGAATTTTGTTGATTTTTGTCCACAACTAAACTTGTGTACCTTAGAGATATCATACAGCTTTAAAATCGTGAAAATTTGCCAATTGTCTGAATGTTTAGAATATTGCACAACTCGCTTAACAATGTTCTATATTTGCTCAGCGCACCAATGCTCATTGCCCTGATAAATTTTTTTTTTTTTTTTAATTCTGCAAGGAACCGATTTTTGTATTCACTTATATAGGATCAGTAGAAATTTTGCCGAACTTCTTCTCTATCGAACAGTAGGAATCCCTTACTTGGTTGACATTTCATAGACAAGGCACCGCCTGCTTTACATTCTCACGTCTTTGAAGAAATCACTACACAATCGCCGCCTTAAATTGTATATCTTCTATGTATGCGGTGATATACAATTATTAGGTGCGAGAATACTGTACCCAAGATGTCTAAGTAGTAACCGCATTAAAGCGTAGCTTAATATTTCGTATCGAAATACGAGTATAATCAGAACGCATTTAATATCTCCCCAGGAACCGGTTTTAGTTATAACTTTTTGAAAAGACTACTCTAAAAAATGCTACCGTTTTTGAATTTTTCTTATCACCTATTTAACGTCAGCCTATTGCCGCTACTGAGGCCTATCACCGACATCAGGAGACGAGGTACCTTTAACCTGAAAATTTTGCCGAACCTCTTCTCTATCGAGGAGTAGGGATATTTCACTTGCCTAAAATTTAACAGACAAGGGACCGACTGCTTTACATCCCCTCTGAAGGATGGTATATCGGATATGTAACCCTCGCCTAAAGTTACATACCTTCTACGTATGCGCTGATATACAAACTGTTAGAAGATGGAGCGACAACATTGTATTTCCCTGGATTGGGTCACTCGCCCAAGTACTAACCGCACCCGACGTTGCTGCATTCTTGTATCGAAATACGAGTATAGGCAGACATATCTACGCTCCTTCCCCCGTTTTGAACTGCTTGAGCTTTTGTTAAGTTCGAAAATTGCAGTTGAAAATTGCTTTATATCTTTTACAATTAGTCTGTACGTACGGGACCACTACATCGGTTACAATCCTTAACGAACCCACTTGATTTCGGTTCATCTACTGTCAAAATATAACCTTGCTGAATTTCATATCAGTACATTGAGTACCTAGCTTATTTGTTATAAATAATTATTCGACATCATTTCCGTGGACCATTTCTTTCACTTTTGGCGTCTCTTGGATACATTTTTGTCAGCGTTAGGTAATTTACTATCATAGTTATTAACATGTTCAAGCTATTAAAGAACAGAAGTAAGCGCAGAGCTAAATATACACATCGGTGTTTTCTTGGAGATTAATCGGTAGACGGTAAACGTCACGCCCTTTGAAAAATTGAGAATAATTTTGTCAAAATAGATGAAAAACTATCGAATTCTTCTGTATTTACACGATACACCTACAATAATTTTCTCGCTTGTTACAGCTTTCAAATGCCATGATGTCGGATTGCACCAAACACCAACTCCTAATATTGGATTCTCGAAGGTGAGTCGGTTTTTACAAATCACTGTACCGATATAATACCTCTTGAAACCTATAAAACAAGCATATAAAATAATATAGACGGACGTCTATTGTACATTTTCATTGTTTATATATTAAAATCATCTACTGGATCACATTCAATTACTTTGATTTCATGATTCCCATTGTGTTTTAACAAACATAACTTAATGTTATCAAGATTTTAGCAATATGTTGCACTGGAGCATTGCTGATATTGCTATTTAGTAGTTTATGTTCCAAACCATGAAATTAACAATGATTTATAAAAAGATTAAGTATCTGAAATCATTATACTTTAGAGACATAAAGTGTGTTTTTTGTCATATGTACGTTCGTTCACATTTAGATAACCTCTGAATCGTTTTCGATGCAGCTTTCTTCATATTATATAGAGTATTGTCAAGAATTATTTTGGACTATTGATTAATATTTCAAAAATGAAAGCAGTATCGCCAAAACAAAAAAGCGGTGTATATGGAGCGGGCGTTCACAGTTGAAAATTATGCACGCGCTTCGATTGTCCGATACCTACTTGTATTCTGTCCAACCTGCAATTATAATGTGTAAGATATGTTTTTATGTACATGTTAGTTGATTATTCTGAATGAATCGACCAAGCAAAAAAAAATGAATTGTGAGCACAAATATTCATCGAAAGAATTTACACAGCTTTACCCAATTTTGGTCATCTACATAAACAGTAATTGCTTTCGATGATTTATTTGGGATAAATATCCAAAGTGCACATTGAAAATGCGCACATTTGCAAGCTGACTACTAAAGATTTTGCTTTTATTCCACACTAAATTAGTAACCCAAGAATGTTCTGTGATTAGATATACAGGGTTCTCCACTTAAAACTGCCCAGACTGTAACTTCCCTATTTTTTAAGCTACGACCATGTTCGGCACATCAATTTGTAGATATTTCAAGGCCTTCAAATATGCATACAAAGTGATTTAAAACAACATTTTTTGAGAAAATTATTACGAGATGAAACTTAATTCCCTTTAATATTTTTCCCTCACCCTGTACACGAACTGTGTTAATGTTTTCTTAGAAAGATTTTAATTAGCTTCAATTTATGTTATTACAACATATTTGATATTCTTTTTCGTTTTAAAGAAGAAAATTAAAAACTCCCTTTTTGACTCCAAACTGAATTCTCTTAAAATAAATTTGAAAATAATGTAAATATTAATTTTAAGTTTTATTTGTAAAAGGCATATAATAAACAATATTTAAAGTAACAAAACAACAACAACAAATAAAATGAAACATTTTTTTCTCTTTTGTGATATCACTTTTTATAATAATTTTGCACAATATTTTTAAAATTTAATAAAAAATAAGTCTACCAACTTACAATATTTTAAAAGTGTTTGTATTAAATCTTTCATGGTTAACTTAGAAAATGTGAAATATTACTAATAACAAAGCTATGGTTGATTTATTAAATCTGAACAACTTAAAAGTCGAAAGAATAAAATAAAATGAATACAAGTAAGGAAGTTCATGAAACTGAATCATGATTATAAAATTGTTTATTTAAATATCTGTAGAGCCACTAGAAGAGCAACCAAATTTTATTAGTAAGAAATGTGTATTACATGAAAACATGCACTTATTAGCAATGGGTTCATTAAGTGATCACAAAAGAGGGAAAAAAATGTTTCCCTTTTTCTGTTGTTGATGCTTTGTTACTTTAAATATTGTTTATTATATTCCTTTTACAAATAAAGCTTACAATTATTGTTTACATTTTTTTCAAATTTATTTTAAATGAATTCAGTTCGGAGTCAAAAAGAGAGTTTTTAATTTCTTTTCTAAAACGAAAGAGAATATCGAATATGACGTAATAACATAAATTGAAGTTAATTAAAACCTTTATAAGCAAACATTAACGCAGTTCATGTACAGGGTGAGGGAAAAACATATTCAAGGAAATTAGGTTTCATAGTAATAATTTTTCCAATACATTTTTTTAAATCACTCTATATGTATATTAAAGGTCTTAAAAATAGCTACAATTTGATGTGCCGAACATGGTCGTAGCTTAAAAAATAAGGAAATTACGAGTTTGGGGATTTTTAAGAGGCGTACTCTGTATACTAGTTAGTATTCCATATAAGAACATTGAGAGGTTTCAAAATCGCAATACTCAATGAAGTGGAAATTGCATTTGTCAGTGGGGTAAAATACTACTTAGGAGTCATTTTTGAGCAAAAAGTGACATAAACGTCCCCATAAAAATAGTCACAGCGAAAACAATTGTTCTGGAAAGGTGCAGGCAGATGTGTGAGAAAAATTAGACGTTATCTCAAGATGACCCTTTGGTTGTACACTAGGGTAGGAAGAGTTATGATAACCTACGGATTAGTGGCATAGTGACATGGTAGAAGACACTGCAGTTGGGGGAGCAATAACGTATTAAGTCGCGTACTACAGAGGCCATTAATACTACTCCCACATTGGAGATATATTCTATTCGTTGCTGTTAGTTTGAGAAGAATTGCACTTTATTCTTTTGGTTTAGAAAACATGTATCGTTTCTCTTATTCATGCCCAGAAATTAATGCGGTGCAAATTATACGTATCCGACTGCCAACAACTTATAAATTCTTTTTATGTTTTCTGTACGATGTATTAAAAGTGAAATTTTAATTTTTTAAACTAAACTAAAATAACGTACCCTAGAATATAGTATGATGTGGTGTCTTATTGCAAATCGTTATTGCCTCCTTTTACTTCTACTCCTTCTACTTGAATTATGTATTCAGCGGTTATAGTAATTGCTGTTTATCCGATGCGTCTTAAGCCCATCGTGGGAAATCCCTGGGTTCGGTTCTTAAATGAAACAATTACCTACTTGCGTGTTTGCAACACATTATTGAACCATTCCCGCATGGCATTTGTTTTTATTTTCCTATATGCCCTTCATATATCCATATTTTAGGTGATCTTACGCTTTTGAGTTTTTTCACACGGATCTGAAAGGCATTGTTATTAATCAATACCAGAATCGCCTAAGTGCAATTCCGCATTACAAAGAAATAATAACAACTTTTAACTCTACTCACTACAATGTAATACTAATATTATGCCGTATATGCATATCCAAAATCTCTAACAAACGTTGTCAGTCAATGCCAACAAGTAAAACCTGATATTACTTCTTGTCATTTTCTCAATATTTGACTGAAGATTACACAATAAGTAATTTATACTCTAACATACACTCATGACTAAAAAATTTGCATATAGTTAACTTAGTAGATGTAAAGAGGAATAAATTATATATAGTAAAGGAAAATGCTAGTAATTTTTTTACTCTCGCAAAAACTTACCACAGATACGCACAAACATGTATTTCTCCTAACAGTATCCTGCTCAATAAAAGCAAAAATAAATAAAAAAAAAGCACTTGCCCAAACTGCAGATATGTTAAACTTTAAAATATTCATGTGACATAAATATGTACGTATATATTCGTATATATATATTCTCAATTTCCAAGATTTTAGTATTTTTCTTCCTTTATTTAGTGGATATGTATTAACCTCCATAGAAAATTAATATAATTAATATATTCACTAGGACATTTATAAAGGCAAATAAAGATGTTCCAATATCTAGGTGCCCGCCAAATTAGTTGCTTATTGTAAATTATAATATCAAAATTATAGTATTTGTAACATTTTATAAACTGTAATTAAATAAATAAATTCACAAACGGGTGGTTCGACATCCATGTCTCGTCGATCTTTAGAAGTTGTTCTTAAAAAGTTGGATCGTTGGATTTGGCCTCTGATTTGATCGGAAAGGGCACCCATGAAAAATTTGAGAAAACATTATTTTGAACATTTTTTAAAATGTCAACAATTGATAAGAATAGAATAGAATTTTCTCCGGTATGATCTTCATTTTTTTTTTTTTTTGGTTTGGACACCTATACACGAAATTATCATGTATAACGAAAATAGAAACTTTCTCGAGAAGGCACAATATCAAAATCTGTTTCATAGTAAAACTTTTTTTGTTTTGCATTCGTATGTTTTTTACAATGGGTACAATGCAGGAATTGAAATTTATTTTTTTCTGATTAAACTTTTTAAAATATCAAAATTTTACAAAAGATACAAATTTATCATAATCAGTTTTTCTACTTTATAAAGTTGGAATTATTTTAGCTACAATAATTGAAGCTTAAATCCTACTTTCCGCCACTCCAAAAATTTGAAACCATTACTTAACCAAATAAGGAAATAAATGATGACATTTTAAACATAACATTACATTATTTTTTTGTACCTATATCGCACCGAGAATTTATCAATTTGTAATATTTTTTTATATAATTCTATGGAATGCATCTTCGTAAATAACTCGTTTATTTTAAATTTTTCAAAAAAACTCTATCTCAGATTTTTTGTTCAGAAATTCCGTGCCTTATACTGTTTATAGAGATTCATCGACGGAATACTTAATTTTCGATTTTTATTAGGAAACTGTTCAGTATTTGTAGAATTTATCAAGAAAATCAAGTTTTCCAGGATTTGTAGATTCGCTTTTGTTTTTTCAAATTTCTCACAAACGTCACATAATCGAGCCCTACAATCGCCATTTTTCAAAATCAAAATTGAACATTCGGTTCGGGACTTATTAATTTCTTTGGAAAATCATACTCGGCCCTGGAGAAAATACTTGCGGTCAACGGATTCGGGCCGCCAGCAATAGGCTTCATTTGTGGCCATGTACCTTTGATTCCTCCCAGTCTCATCGAAATCGATCAATATCCTTGACAGTTTTTGAGAAAACCAGTTTATTGCAAAAAAATTCAATTTTCATTTGTTTCTCGACTTAGTCTCTGGTATACTTATTTGTAGAGCGTATCTCGATCCAGCTGCCCGTTACCGAGTTATTCAATTTTTCTCGAAAAACTCGAAACGTCTATATCGGGTACCTCCGATTTCAGCATGGATCCGAACTTCCGGCGTTAAGGTTTTCTAAAGTCCTCCTATTAACCACCCAAGTTTCAGCGAAATCCGGAAACGGATTAGAAGGCTAGGCGTGACAGACAGACCGACAGATCGACGGGTGGAATTTTCTAAATTCGCTCTCGAGTCGATTTTTTCGGGTTTCGATGGTCCACCGGAAAATGCAAGACCTATACTACATCTTTTTTCAAAATGTAGTAACAAGAATTAATGATCTACGAATACATCAAACCATTATACAGTGCTGCCATCTTTTGCGTATTGATTTCAAAACGAATATTAGTTTCCATTCAGTTTCTACTAATATATTTAGTGCGTCATCGAAATATCCCTGCAGCGTTCGGTATTTTTTCACATGAGATTTTCTCGAAAACTAGCTATTACTCCTAAAAAAAATCAAATAAAAAAGTTACCTCCATCCTTCTTCTCGATATATTGGCATCTGTTTCGAAAAATAAAAAAGTTTCTCGCTTCCTTTATTTACTCCTACAAATTTTAACATTTTATGAATATAGCCTTAGAAAAAAATGTATATTTTCTACATTTATCAATACAAAATCTTCAGATTAAAAGATTTTGTTAATAAATATGTAATGATAACACAACAAAAATTTGAAACAAACCAACTAGTTGCTTCGCTTGTCAGGTAGAGCAAGTTAAATTAAAAAGTAGTAATATTAATTTAATAAACGCCAGGAATTGGAGATATAGTCTTCAATAACGATGTTAAATAATTACCTACACAGCCCCACAAAAAAGAGTTTTTGATCTGGATAACTGACCATCGTATTTCTATGTAATTTTCGACACTGAATTCGAATTCGAGGTCAAAAGAAATCCTATACCCTTCACTTTTGTGTAGAGGCAAAAACATCCCTTCAGTAAGGTAAATTTATGAATATAAGTAACTATCATTAAGGAATGAATGGGGACTTCTTATCTCTCGTACTCTTATTTTTTAATGCCAAGGATTTCAGCGAGGGGTAACAATTCTCTCGAAGGGGTTGATACACCCTCTGCACCCCTTCTATACCCTTCTAGACATAGGAGCTTCTAGCCTACAAGATCTTGAGAATGCAAAGGAAATATAGTGTGAATACTACTTCGGAACCAATCCTCCAGAAGGGTATAAACTAGCCCCTGCTGAATGAGGAGCACAGGGGTGGAGGGAGATCTGGTAGAACAAGTGTTTCTTGTTTTGCCTGCAGAATAGTTGCAATGCATTAGGAGAATCAGTTGCCCTGACCGCACATTGCAAGTCCCCCCCCCCAAACCCCCAAAATGGGATCGGAATTTTTTTTTTAACCAAACAGAGGAGCTTTGGGGTTTTTAAATAATAATAATAATAATAATAATAATAATACATTTATTTACCAGCACAAAATACATAGTAAAAAGGTACAAATTCGGCACATGCAGCCGTTCTTCCATTTGCCCTGCACACGTATACACACACACACACACACACCCCCACCCGCACACACAAAATAAATACTATATTACCTAAAAAATTACAAAATATTTGAAGTTCCTATACAAATTTGTAAGAAAATAAAGAAAAATATATACGTAAGTGTACCTCTGTTGAAGTTCTGGTGGTGTCTCCCGCAGTATATACCCATCGAAGCATACAGGTGAGGCAGTCAATAGCGAGGTTGTTCATTTTGTTTAAGTAACAGCATATTTTTTATAGTATTTGTGAACTTATTATAAGAAAAATGTTTGACGTCATTATCAAGTGCATTCCATAAATGAGGTGCAATAAAACTAAATGATTTTTGAAAAATTGCGGTTTTATGTTGTTTTACCAAAAAATTCTCTATATATCTAGTATTATGGTGATGAACTTGGGTAACCAATTTTGTACGTAAATAGTTTGGTTCACCTGTACTTAATATTCTCCAGATGAAAGTATACATATGTAACAATCTACGATATTCCATATTTAATATTTTAAATTCACGTAAATAAGGTGATATATGGTTTCTGTATGGAATACTATAAATAAAGCGCATACAAGAGTTCTGTACTTTTTGAACAGTATTTCTCATTAGAGAAGACATAGTGTTTCCATATACGACATCGCCATAGTCAAATAGAGTTAAAATTAACGTATTGCAAAATTTAAGTTTAGTATCTAAAGTTAAAATGTTTTTTAAATTATACAATTTCTTTAGTCGAAAATTTGAGAGCTTCACTTTATTAACAATATGTTTTTCGAATTTTAAAGCCGAATCTATATATATTCCCAAATTTTTTGCATTATCAACAATAGGAATGCTTTGATTATTTATCACAAAATTAAAGTCAATTGCAGTGAAATATTTTCTCGTTGAAGGAGTACCTATTAAAATTGATTGAGATTTTGAGCCATTTAATTTAAGATTATGATTGCATGCATATGTATAAATGTTCTTTAAATCCAGATTTATTAGGATTTCGGCTGTTTGAAATTCTGATACATTAAAAGAATAATAAATTTGTGAATCATCTGCGTATTGATGTAACGAGCAATATTTTAAACTATTGGACATATCGGTGACATATATAGAAAATAGTAATGGTCCTAAAATTGACCCCTGAGGGACACCACTGTTTAGGGTTTTAGACTGTGAATAATTTTAACACATTGTTTCCTTTCGCTGAGGTAACTGGACATAAGCTCACTCGCATTCAGTCTCTATCATATTTTCTTTGCATTCTCAAGAGCTTGTAAACTAAAAGCTTTTATGACGCAGTTCTATGTC
This sequence comes from Stenurella melanura, assembly GCA_963583905.1. NCBI lineage: Eukaryota > Metazoa > Arthropoda > Insecta > Coleoptera > Cerambycidae > Stenurella > Stenurella melanura. The sequence continues at coordinate 29,685,614 of OY757318.1, read as the reverse complement.
CAGAAGGGAATAGAAGGGGTGCAGAGGGTGTATTAACCCCTTCGGAAGAATTGTTACCCCTCGCTGAAGCCCTCCGCATTAAGAAAGAAGAGTACGAGAGGTAAAGAGTCCCCATTCATTCCTTGATAGGTATAGGTACTCATATTCATAACCTTATTGGAGACATGTTTTTTGCTTCTACACAAAAATTGAAGGGTATATGATTTTTTTGAGCTCTCGGATTCAGATTCAGCGTCGAAAAATACATTGGAATATCATGGTCAGTCATTCAGATTAAAACAATTTTTTTTGTAGGGCTGTGTTATTTATGATAAATAAAATATTGTATGCCAAATCTGCCAACCTGTAGCTGTAAGTAAAAAACTATTAAATAATTCATTTTCAGTAATTCAGTATTATTCTAGAACATGTCAATTCATTTAATATAGACAGTTGACTGCTTCTATGGCCAATAACTTGATAACTTAAGCTTCCACTATCTACATGACTTTGATATATTTAATTCGAACATTTTATTAGATATTACAATATTCTGAAAAACCTATAAGTAAACGAGATCAGTAATGGCTGGTTAATCTCTGCTATAGTGTATTTTTGAATAATCACGAAATACTTAACATTCCATCTCCTACCACTTCCGGAAATCGATTACCGTCTCTCAGTATCAAATAACAGGCCATGCTCAGCAAACAATATGTATTTATTTCTTGTATAGCTCGAGTCTGTGTATTCATAAATTCTACTACATGTTCTGTGTGAACTACTGCATATTAAATCTTGATATTGGATTCAAATTACATGACCATACAACCATTTCGCCATGAATTCTTGCCATTATTATAGAAAAGCTCATTAGAAATACTGATTTAGAAATTCTTTTACCGTGGTATGTGATTACCTACAAAAACATAGCATTAAATGGCAAAACTAATGTACTAATTACATTATTGATGATTTCAGACAAACTGTTGCTTAAATTTTATCATTTACTAAAACTGAAAAATGTTAAACTATAATTATCATAATCACCTAGACATATTTTTAATGTAAATGGTATTTGTGACTAGGGAATGTAATCCCGAGACAGTAATGCAATTCCAGGATTTCCGGATTAAAAATAACTAATCCTGAATCTAGGGATTAATCGTGATGCAGAACTACTTAAAAAATATTATATTTTGGCTTCATTAAATAAAAGAAAAATTTGGTTATGCAGAAACCGAAGTTAATCTATGGGTATTCGTAGATTTATTTCATAGCCTACTAGTTTTTTTTTTATTTTTAACTAATTCAAAATTAATTTTGTTATATTGTAGAACGTTGTTGAAAATAGGATAGTACTTTTAGTACAATAGAATGGACAAAAAATCCAATATAGCGTCCATATAAAAACAATAGTTGTAGTGAATATCTCGAAAACAAAAGACAATATATTGAACAGATTGGGCCGTTACTTGATGAAAATCCATGATAATAATTGGGAAGAAAACTATATTAGTTTTTGATTTTCACTTTATTTCTTGTCAACATGACAATTGTTTCGCCACACAGTGGCTTCTTCAGATATTGAGTACTGGTATACTAATTTTACAATGCACAAACTATATGGTTTTATACAATTTTGATGTAATCCTAATCTTAATTGCTAAGCGGAAAAGTACAATATAATTTTAATTACTAAATGGAAAGGTACATATAGTTCTAGGAAATTTATTGAATCTAATTTTAATAAGTAAATAAATTTAGTAAGGGAGATGAGTTTGTTTCAATTTGGTCATTTAATAAAATATCAGACGACTTTAGTTTATTTATTTCTAGAGATTCTAGTAAATCGAGTTTTAACCCTTTTTTCTCGGTGTGTAAAATTTTAAACTCTTCGTTGAACACGTGACCTACTTCTATTAGGTGGTTAGCATAAGTTGAGTCTGTTTTATGTTTATACCTTATGCTAACCACCTAATAGAAGTAGGTCACGTGTTCAACGAAGAGTTTAAAATTTTACACACCGAGAAAAAAGGGTTAAAACTCGATTTACTAGAATCTCTAGAAATAAATAAACTAAAGTCGTCTGATATTTTATTAAATGACCAAATTGAAACAAACTCATCTCCCTTACTAAATTTATTTACTTATTAAAATTAGATTCAATAAATTTCCTAGAACTATATGTACCTTTCCATTTAGTAATTAAAATTATATTGTACTTTTCCGCTTAGCAATTAAGATTAGGATTACATCAAAATTGTATAAAACCATATAGTTTGTGCATTGTAAAATTAGTATACCAGTACTCAATATCTGAAGAAGCCACTGTGTGGCGAAACAATTGTCATGTTGACAAGAAATAAAGTGAAAATCAAAAACTAATATAGTTTTCTTCCCAATTATTAAAAAGACAATATATTCTTTCTCTTATTTCTCTCAGTAAAGAACTAAAATACATTTTTACTGATTAAAATAACCTTTAACAACATTTGCTTCTAGATACTTATACTCCATTCTTCATTTTATATAACTTAATTCATTTTCTAACCTTAACTCATTTAAAGACTTCCTTTCCCGCATATTTACATTGGCTTATATCCCCTACAAAAGGCATCTAGAAGCATTCCGGCAACCTCCATACATTTTTAGTAAAGTCTTGAACCATTTCTTACTTTTTATTGGGTATTTTGCCACTGAAAAATATTTAAAAATTTTAATGAAAAAACCTCGGCGCCTAACGGATCAGACACAGGTTGGTTCTTGAATACTTGACTGTTTCAAAAAGTCTCACACCTAAAAATATATAAACTAGAACAATGTTATAAACTAAAAACTGAAAATGAAAGCTATAGGTAGTTAACGTTTCGGAATAGAATCTACTTCTCACTAAATTCAAATATTTCTTAATAAACTAAAAATGCAAAAAAAACATTCTTCTTCGATGTTCTTTTCATTTCGTATCGCTATCTCTAGTGGTTTTGGTCAAAAAGTAATGCTATACTGAATTTTGTCATCGGCTACTGCTAGTTTTAGTAAATTACGCAACAACGAAACATTCAAAACTTCTAACCTCGAGGGCCGACTGTTAATTTGTAATCTACTTTAGCGAAATAAAAGCATGCTCATCGCCAGGCTGAGAACAAGAGCGTACAATAACAATTATGTTCATTTAAGATGAGAAATTCAAATCAGGTCCTATTATTGATGTAGATTCTAGAGAGCGCCACATAAGCAATGTTTATGATGTAAATGTGTGCTTAACTCTTTTAGCAGTAATATTATCGCTTTTTTCATTAACCAATCTGAAACCTACTAATTTTGGTGGAGAAAAAGTGTACGTCATTAACCTTAGAACCCTATCGATTTCGAGATAATCGCATTTTATCAATCGGTCGCATAATTTATCATAATATCAACGTAGTAGGCGCAGATGCAGTATTGTTACTTTCAGTAGTTTCTTTCTCTCTAAGTGAAATTTTCCAAAAGAATAAAATAACGGTGGTGGTCAAATTTTTATTAAAACACCAGAGTGTTTACAACGATCGTTCTAAATAACCTGATAGCTCCATTCTCAGCCAGTACTAGTCAGGCTTCTTAATATAAAGAAATTATGTATACTGACAGTTTTATAATTTCCGTAGATACAATGACCAGAAGCGTTTCTTTACAACAAATTATTTCACTTTATCGTGGGACAGTATAAAGTTAAAAATACTCTATTCTGACTTGTGCGTAACTCGTAATTTCAGTATGCTCCTATCCTCAATTTAGGATTAAATTATGCAGCTGTGCACTGCATTTTCCAACATATGCTAATCAAATCTACATTTATGCCTACTTCTGGCTCTTTACGATACATTGTAAACATATCTTTCAGTTTCAGCCGAAATTGATCTGAACGCCCGTTGAACACCAGCTATGCTGATACGGTTTTAATGTGGCAAGCACTCGTCAATTTTTAACAAATCCTTACTTAAGCTACGTAAAACATCCTTTTATAAAAATAAAAAAATAGATGTGTCGTCTTAAAAAATTACCACAACTTTTTTAGATGTTACCATAAATAATAAAATTGTTCCTACTTTAAATTAAATAGTTTAGTCTGGAAAATCGGTGACTTCTTCAGAAACTTATCGTTACAAGAATTTTGTAGTAATTAATTTATTCTACCGTATATAAATCACACCAAATTAATGTTCTGGCATATGTCAACCCGCCAATTTAGCCGTAAGATATTAAAATAATTATTATATCACCGTTACAAAGGTCACGTATTGTGTACGTACATTTTTTATGACTAAAATGAATATAATAGGACTGTTAAGAACTGTGCGGTGTCAGAAAACATATATAGAAAAGACAGAGTTGTAAAAAAATTAAGTTACTGCAAATGATCACTATATTTTATAACCTATTTATAACATAGACTTGACCTATTTTGAATATAAAGCAGGCATTAAAATATATATTAGTTTGAAAGACTTGCAAATCTCTCTGTGACCACTAAAGGTAGTTTTTTTTATTCCTGATAGCTTATTTCTATGGAAATCTTTTGCAAACTGTAGAGTATGTCTCAGCGGTGGTCCCTCATTAGTTTCATCAAGCAAATATAGGAAAAATGTATTTTCTATTCGAGAATATGGCGAAGGCGCCACGAATAGAATTATCACTTAAGCATTTTCGGAGTAACTGATCCCGAATCTGATGTCAAAAGTAAAATATTCAAAATGACTAATCCATTAGAGCTGCCATAATTTCATAACTTCTGCAGATTTACATGAAATTTGGCTACTAAAACCTCCAAAAAATATTATGAAATAAAATTTCAGAGCCGTTCGGTTAATGGAACCTTATTATCTAATATCCATGTCGAGGTCGGTGTAAAAACAAACAAATAAAAAAATGTTTAGCTACCATTTTTTTAAAGGCGCAGGCAGGAGGCGCACAGTGGTGCTTTTCTGGAAACAGGCGAGACAAGTTGGTAACCCAGCCAATTTTCAAAAAAAATGTACGAAACTTGGTAGAGTTAAGTTTTTGGATATGCTAAATTCAGTGTTGCTACAGATTTCTTTTTTACAATATGACGGCTTCAAAATTAGTGTCAAAAGAAGCAAAAAAGATAAAAAAATCAAATAACATAACCCAACCACAAAAATAGTCCTGGAACTTGACCCCAGTAGCGCAATGTATTTTTCGATGCTGAATTCGAACCCGATCTCAAAAAAGCCCAAACGACCTCAAAATTTTGAGCTGAAGCGAAAAACCGCCCTTAGAATAACGGTAAAATCGTCTACTCCTAATGTACAATCCCAGGGTTTATAAATTTGCTGATTTCAAATGTTAAAATTGCGAAAGCCAAAAATTGATTCTTAGGGTAAAAATCGAGTAAAATAGGGGTTGAAAGGGGTGTAAAAATAAAAATTTAACAAAATACATGATGTTTGTTCTAAAAGTTGATTTCTATGAGTTTTTGAGGTTGCTGATTTCAAATGTCATCAGGCTAAAAGCCAAAAATTGATTCTTAGGGTGATAATCGAGTAAAATAGAGGTTGAAGGGGGTGTTAAAATGAAAATTTGACAAAATACGTAATTTTCATTCTATAACAGCTCTTTCAATGTAATACAAGCTGCTAATAATCTTGTCAAATTTCAAGTAACAAAATAGTTTTTCTAAATCTTCGGCTGTCTTTGAAACTATAACTATTTACTTTTAATATAGTAAATAGTTATATCAATATTTTCAACAGTTTGCAAAAGTTTTTATTTCTCAGACTAAGTGGTTTTAATGTCATTAAAAAACAATCTGAAACAAAAGTTATTACAACCCCTTGTTCTTTAATTGATAATTAAGCGCATACATTATTATGGTCGGCCGCCGCCGGTCGCGGCTCCTATGCTCCGTCTCTTTTTTTTTGTAAAAAACCAAATTATTTCATCTTTAATTGTATTGTCAAAGTGGGGCTAACCTTATTATTGCTAAATCAAACCAGTTTATGTCTCCTTATTATACTGTTCGGAAATACAAAACGAAGAGTATATTGCATTCGATCGGCACACTTGTAAAACCAGTAATATTGCTCGTAGAGAAAAAAAATTCATATCACTGTGTTGGTGATCGAATTCTGAACAATTTTCAAAATGTCCGTCCGTCCGTCAGTCCGTCTGTCTGTCTGTCCGTCCGTCACGTTCCGTTAAGTATGATAACTTAAGAACGAAAAGTCCGATTCTATTGAAATTTGGAAAGTAAGTTACTGTTAGCTAGAAGAAGAACCCTATTACTTTTGAACAAAGTCTGTCAATAAATAAAAAAGTTATTAATTTATTAAATTAATTTTTTTTTATTGTCTTGTGATTAAACTAAAAACATCTAAAACTAATCTTATTTACAAAAAAAACTGCGGAGAGTATCCTATAGAATGTGCAACAATTATATAAAAAGTGCAATAAATCGGCGAAAAGTATAATGGTTAGCTTGTTTTATGTATACTTATATACATTGTAATTCTCAAAAAAAACAATTTCAAATACACTTAAGCCTAAATTCATAACGTAATAATAACATATTATTATACTAAGTTACACTTTCGCTCTATTACTTTATAATTCTTATTTAAAAAAATTTATTGGCCGGCATTATTGCATTATTATTATTACTTCAGGAAATTTTGTGCTGAATTGGGTTTTTGCAATACTAAACACAGACTCACATTTTTCTTTTGAAAAATATACATCCAAGAATAAGGTACTTACGATTCAAATATGAGCGCGATCATTGTACGTATAATCCGCGTTAGTGGAAAAGAGACGGAGCATAGGAACCGCGGCCGGCGGCGACCGACCATAATGATGCATGCGCTTATTTATCAATTAAAAAACAAGGGGTTGCAATAACGTAATAGCCTAAAACGATTTGGGTCTTTGTTAAGGGATGTTTAAAGAATATTTAAGGACTTTGGCAACATAAAAACTTTTGGATATTGTCTGTATTTGTTTATTTGTGGCATATTCAGATTTTCTTACTTTTTATTGGGTATTTTGCCACTGAAAAATATTTAAAAATTTTAATGAAAAAACCTCTGCGCCAAACGGATCAGACAGAGGCTGGTTCTTGATTACTTGACTGTTTCAAAAAGTCTCACACCTAAAAATATATAAACTAGAACAATGTTATAAACTAAAAACTGAAAATCAAAGCTATAGGTAGTTAACGTTTCGGAAGAGAATCTACTTCCGTTCTCAAAACTTTTTTGGCCGTCAACCATGACAGTTCTTTGTTTATGTATTTCCATAGTCACGTGAGACATTAAATTATATTTATCTTATTTTTACTTACTTCTTCTCTAAGGATGGGCAACCAACTAGTACAAAAATCTATTGAATAATTAGAAACGCATCTATCCTCGTTTAATAAAATAATCGCGGATTCTTTAAGTTTTCTTTTAGTTCCGTTGCTCTCTTTTTCCAAAATCTTCGCCGAGTCCCATTTAATTCTATAATTATTATCCCACGCGTGTTCACAAATTTTGGATTTTTCAAATTCTCCCCTTCTAGCGTAATTTCTATGTTCACCAAGCCTTACGTTACGGGCTCCACGCTAAGATCGGTTTTATCAAGAACCAAACCTCCAAATATTGTTCAAAGTTCAAAAAATTGTATTTATAGTGTTCCGTGTGAGTGCGGAAAACATTACGTAGGTGAATCATCTAGACCTTTCAACGTAAGGCTTGGTGAACATAGAAATTTTACGCTAGAAGGGGAGAATTTGAAAAATCCAAAATTTGTGAACACGCGTGGGATAATAATCATAGAATTAAATGGGACTCGGCGAAGATTTTGGAAAAAGAGAGCAACGGAACTAAAAGAAAACTTAAAGAATCCGCGATTATTTTATTAAACGAGGATAGATGCGTTTCTAATTATTCAATAGATTTTTGTACTAGATGGTTGCCCATCCTTAGAGACGAAGTAAGTAAAAATAAGATAAATGTAATTTAATGTCTCACGTGACTATGGAAATACATAAACAAAGAACTGTCATGGTTGACGGCCAAAAAAGTTTTGAGAACGGAAGTAGATTCTCTTCCGAAACGTTAACTACCTATAGCTTTGATTTTCAGTTTTTAGTTTATAACATTGTTCTAGTTTATATATTTTTAGGTGTGAGACTTTTTGAAACAGTCAAGTAATCAAGAACCAACCTCTGTCTGATCCGTTTGGCGCAGAGGTTTTCTCATTAAAATTTTTAAATATTTTTCAGTGGCAAAATACCCAATAAAAAGTAAGAAAAATAAAAACTTTTGTTTTCCATATTGTTTCACAAGGTTGAAAATGGCCATTTTTGTGTTTTTTCGAACTATAAATAATTAATATCTCGAAAACTATCAACTTTAGAAAAAAGTTGCAAGGGATCTCTTTTGTTCGAAATTTTGAAAAAAAAACTGTATTAAGGTTCTTGGGCGATTGCCCAACAATCCTAATAGATTATGCAAAAAAACTGAATACGAATATTTTCTCCAACGGATGCGAAGATATGACCTGGACTATATGGTTCACTATCAGAAGAAACCCAAGAGGCCAATAAGAAGATATTTAAAAGAGCTCGAGGATAATATAGCAGATTGTTTAATCGTTCTCTTTACAATGAAGATATTATTCACTACATGCTTATTTTCCCAAATCCATTAATAAGCTCCCTCAGAGTTCAAAGGGATAAAAAAAAAATTTAAATTGAGAGGCGATGCTTCCAGGTTATTAAAAGATAATGATACTGAAGATGGAACAGATGTGGAAAATTAATCTGACAGCTCATGCTAAAGAAAAATTTTTAAATACTTAAATATTTAAAAAAAGTAAAAGTTTAGAAAGAAAATTACGTATGTTTTATCAAATTTTAATTTTTACACCCCTTTCAACCCCTACTTTACTCGATTGTCACAGTAAGAATCAATTTCTGTCTTTTAGCATGTTGAAATTTGAAATCAGCAACCTTAAAAACCCCTAGAAATAAACTTTTAGAATGAAAATCTCGCATTTTGTCAAATTTTCATTTTAACACCCCTTTCAACCCCTATCTTACTCGATATTCACCTAAAGAATCAATTTTTGGCCTTTTTTGTGGCGACTTTTGTCGCCTGTTTTCAGAAAAAGTATCACTGTGAGGCGGTTCAAATTACAATTTTCTTTTTTATTATCCTTATTTCATAAACACTATCAGTTTAATCAATAGTATTTATTTGTTGTTCTCACTTCCACTTTTACAAACACGCGAAAATCCACAATGTTAAAAACATATTTAAATTATTTTCCAATAACTAAAAATATCTCTTCTAAGAAACATTGCAGGATAAATGTAAAACATTGTTACAAGTTGCGATTTATTGACAATAATAAACAATGATTGTATTTTATAACTTTGCCGATAAGAGTATTTCTTTGAACAATAAGGTAGTTTAAAATTCTATTAGCATTAGTAAGGTCATAAGCATTATTTGAAGAGATAAAAGCTACGCGGTAATTTATAAATTTCTTGCAAAAATGAAAAATAAGTACTTAGGACATTCATTTGAAAAATTGAGATAGAGATTACATAAGTGATAGATTCAAGAAAATGTTGATTGATGTATATTAATAGCTATTCAATCATTTCGTATGGGATGCCGAATACAATCTCTTGATTTAGAATAGTTTGACAACCAATTACTCTTTGTTCTAAGATCTCAACAATCTTCACCGGTGTTACATAAATGCAAGATTTATATAACCCCAAACAAAGTAATCCAAGGCATTCAAATCCTGAGAGTGAGCTAGTCAGGCCACTGGTTCACCTTGACCAATCCACTTTTCGGAGAAAACATCATCCTACACTACATCGCTATATGGCTGCTCGTGTCTAGGTGGTACTGTAGATGGTCTTAGTATCACGCGTCTGATGGACACGACAAGAATTTCATATTAAATGGGCCGTAGCCGTGTCTTCGCCACGATATCTAGCAACTCTACTCACAAGGGGGAGTCCAGTTACCCTTGAGACTCCCCAAGACGAAAGTAAATAAAATTATACTTACTGTGATTGCTACAGTCTGCTCTCTCCGTCGTAATCTGATGTTGATCAGTGCACTTCTGCTGAATATATCTTATAACTAGCATTTTCTCAGAGACACTTCCTAATAATTAAGACAGGCGATAGACTCCATGAGTACTCGGATCGCTACACAAACTTGACGGGATCAGAGGTGACCCGTAGTAAGTAGTTATCCGACTCACGCCACAGAATCGCACGCTGGTCGTCACTCTTATAATTAGTGGATCAATAATTCTTAACATCTAACTAGTGTAGATAAGGCAAACATCAGAGAGCACTACCACTTGTCAAGAAATTACGATCCGTAGGGTCGTAATTCATCCAGCGTCGAGGGAACTATAACAAGCGACTGTACAAAAAGATCCAGACTCCCAGTTAATTATGATTGTAAGATGTATGTCGAACTTTTTGAAAATTCTCTTTTAAGTTGGTACTGAAATTTTCGCATTGCTTCTAATCTCTGTCAGGATGCTTTAAGAAGCTATCTGTATGAATTCAATGATTTTCCTGCTTGAAAAAACGTACTAACGGCATTGAACCCAAATATATCTTTTTTCCGCAGACTCGCATTCGAGCAACTACTATGGTGAGTCCTGCCTGGTCCTGGATTAAGGATATTTTGGGTCCGTCGGAATCGAATCTCCGACTTTGAATTTTTTGGTAATTTTTGATGCACGTTCTTGTGGCTCGGACATGTAGTATTCTCCACCACTTGCAGAATAATTAAATGTGGATTTTGGTTTTTATTGGAAAAACCGTCCCAATGATTTTTTCTTGAATTTTGACATTTAAAATAGCTACTTGCTACATCCTGACTGAGAATTCCATCCTGTACAATTCACTTCGAGGTACTTTCGAAAAAATAAATTCGTAGTACTTTCGAAAAATTTGTCGGGCGGAGCGGTTTTCCACCTTGCGCATCTTGAAATTTTTTAAGTCAATTTTTTGGTACTTTCGACGGAGTACTTTTGGAACGACGGAGCCCAAAGGCGATTGACCGTCGTCCTCGAGTAGAAAAATTTATTTAATTTTTTAGGACATTTTTAGTGAAACAATTTTTTAGTCGATTTTTTCATAGGAATTTTGGCGTAAATTTAATTTTCTTAATAATTTGATATTTTTAAAATGAATCAGTTTACAGGGTTCAATAACAGTACAACAGTTACTAATTCATTTACCTGACTTTGGAATAAATATACATAGTTGACACTATTTAAATGATTTGAAAGAGCATAGAGTCCAGATAAGTAGTCATCAATCATTATTTGCTTACTTCGTAAGAAACCTCTAATAGAAAACTTGCAGTTACAATTCCTCATTGATAGATGCCTACATTTGTTTATTTGAAAAATGGGAAGATGTCACACATTACACAGAGAGGCATATATCATACTACAGAAATGATGGCTACATTGGTATCAAGTGAATTCTATCTAGTAAACGTCAAAATTTCGGTATGGCAGTAGATCTAAAATCACTAATATTGTATGAAACTACAGAAATTAGAATACTGCAGTTCATCTGGGCCTTCCTTACTGCTTGACAAATAGCTTTAATATTTAAAGATCTGCATGTGTCTTTATTTACTGATGTAGGATAGAAGTTTTATTTCTTCTAAATGCTTCCAGGAGTAATTATAAAACGATGCTTGATCAGTTAATCAAACTTCCAGGCTAAGCTTATTTAGAAATAATGTATAAATAAACAATAAACAGTAATTTTTCCATTTGCCAAGCGGAAAGACTAAATTTGAAAGTTCTCATAATAAATGAAACTGAGCCTTTCCAGTGAACTTACATATCTGTGAGTAATCTTGAATCAAAAACTTACCTGAAACTCACATTTAGAAAGAACACTTACCAAGAGCCACCGCGGCGATATGGATGTACCACCGACTGTTTGGTAAGACTTGGAATCTGAACAAAAATGATCTGCTTGTCTAAATCTTTTAGTTGTGCGCTCATAGTGACTTTTACATATCATGTGCATGTGCTCCCATTTCACAGCAGCCATGGAAGCAATGCAAGGTGTACTACATTTGTACGTGAGGAAGAAAGCAGCACTAGATGTCCTAAGGCTGTTGCGGGTACTCACATTTAAACCACACGACCTGATTGGCTGCTTCAGAATTTTGGATCTAATTCAATTGGAGTCCATGACCAAGTCCACCGTTTCTTTGATGTGCTGATTGACAGCCATTTAACGAGTAAGGTCGAGGCACCTCGGTTAGAAAATGACCACTGTTCTATACACATATGAGCGGAAGGGGTTGTTGTGGGCGTAGCAGAGTTCTAGGCGTCTAGCTATCTTCCAGATAGACATCTATGCTATAGATCTATGTTCCCAGGAATGCATAAATTAAGCTATTCGAAAGGCAAAGATCTATATACTTTCATCTTGCCAGGCAGCCTTGAAGGCTCTCAGACCCTAAACCTTCGAATTTGAAATTGCCTCGGGATGCATACAATATCTGAAGCAACTGGCAAGAAGTAATAAACTTACTTGATGTGGGTGCCAGGACGTGAGAAACCCTATTTGACTATAATACAGGAAAATTAAGTCCCAGCAACAACTAATTGTAGGGAAGTCACAACAGATCTTTTAGGCCGCGAGGGTTGATCTACATTCTATGTACAATATGAGAATATCAACAATTTTACTTACGTTAATGACCCCACAATTTTGATAGTGTCAATAACGAAAATTTATTTTAGATTATATCAAGGACGTGAAAAGGATTCATGACTAGTAAATGAGAGGACTGGTGGCTTGAAGCAATCTGTCCTAGTTTCTAGTTGCATTGAAAGCGCAGGATGCCATGAATGCTGAGCAAATTCAAATTCTCTCATTCATACTCGTTTACATTTTCTCCACTTGTTAATTAATACATAAATATAGTTTTAAATGAGTAATTTAGTTTATTAATTTTTTAAACAAATTTGGCCAAACGAGTATTATTACAAATGCTAAAACATTAGTTAAACTCACGAAGTGCTTTGAAATTCTGTTCATTCACACGTATATGAATGTATACATACGGTGGTAACAGTTCTCGTAAGGTTGCGAAATCATTAATAATCTTTAATTACATTAAAATTTGCACGTCAGTTTAAACAAATTACATGCAATGCATTAGTATATAAATGATGTGTGTAAAAACTAATATTTTTATGCACGTGAAGATATTACGATCAACATTCACTATAATCCACTGACAGCATAAAATTGCTAGCGCATATATCTGCTTTTCTGACAGCTGTCAGAATAAACAACTAGTTTTTTAAGTGGGCATAAGTGTGAAATGTGTATTTGTTATACTTTTGGATCTAAATTACTGTATGTACTTGATATTTCAAATTCATCAATGTTTTATTTGTTCGTTGTGAGTCATAGAAATATTGAACAATTGAAACGATATACCTATCATTAATGAGTTGTTTTAATACGCTCATAAAATTCAGAATAACATAAATGTTCCTCGAATATCGGTATTATCGACTTTGAGATATAGGAGAGCATTCGTTGTAGTATTTTTCTTCCAAAAGCTTTCTTACTTTTTGTTGGGTATTCTTCAAACATATTTAAAAGTTTAGTAAAAGGTATCTTTGCTCAAAATGAATCAGAGGAGAAGCAGTTAGGCTTCTGAATAGTTCTGACTACGAGAAAAGGATTCACATCCACCGAATATGAAAACTAAATAAAAACTGTCATATAGTTAAAAAGAATTTAAAGCCTGTTAACGTTTTGGAAAAATAATTCGTCAAACACAGCAGTTTGTTATTTATGCATTTCTATGGTCACGTGAGGCATTTATATTTATTTTATTCGCTCTTAAGGCTTCCCAATCACACGGTACAATAACACTGCCACAAACACAAAAAAAGCTCAGACCCAGAAACCAGACCTACCAATCTTTATGTATTTTGACCTCATGAATTTGATGCGGCCATCAAAATGTCTGTTTTCCTGGGTCTGAACTTCTTTTTTGTGTGGCTGAGTAATCTATGGAATAATTTGCATGTATCTTCGTCTAAAAAAATAACAGCGGATTCCTTAAGTTCTCCTTTAGCTCAGTTGTTTCCTTTTTAAAAAATCATCACAGGATTCCATTAGATCGTTCCTTGGCTCCTTGTGTGTACTTCCCACGTCATAGGGGGGCGAGGCGAGGACTCTTAGATCTGGAGTGTTTGCATGGCAGAACAGTGCTAAGTATGGGATGTAATACTCACAAGAGCTCAGATTCGCTCCTGCAATCAGTGATAGGTCATGAAAGTGCAGAGACGGGTGTAGGAAAATCATCTAAAGGTCCAAATAAAAGCCTCCGAGCAAGAACATTTGTTTAGGTAGCATGTAGGTAAATCTATGCACGGTGTGTACTAAAGAAGGTATAAACACTAGATATGTCCAAGGCTGACACTTGCCTTTATAAGGTCTGCAGGGCTTAAGTCGAAACCGAGGGATTCATTGTGGCTTACCAAGGTGACACCGGAATCGATCATGCATTTGCTTGCACTCGTGTGGGATAGATCAGACACCAATGCTGTCTTACTCCTCAACTATCTAAACAAGGTGATATTTGTCGTTGAATTCTCAGCACCTGCTGAGACAAACGTCATACTGAGGAATGGGAAAAACGGATCATAATAATAGTCCGTGAACTCGAAGGTATAGAGCCTACATATATGGGACTGTTATATCTGCAACAGGCCAAATACAGGAGGCGGCTGTTTTAGGGTTCACTCGTCTAGTTAGGGCACACGATTCATGTATTTACAGTCACTACCTCAATGGGTCATGGGGAGAGACTGTAGTTAAATCGTCGGCGCTGCTACCCCAAGACTATATACTAAAATTTATATGTGAATATGCAAGTGAGTGATACATGTTTAGTAATGCTTAAGATGAAATACATCTTTAATTTATATAACTACAAAATAGACCCGATTTAATTTATTGCATACTACGACGATTTGCGATCGTCAGTATAAGTCTGTAACAAAGACAACTTTTAAAAATGTTCACTTGTTCAAAAATTCTCTGGAATACAGGTTTCTCGCTATGAAAATTCATGTAGATTGTTTTGGACGAACGTAAAATAATGTTATGACAAAATTCGTCTAACAGGTTATCATTTTTTAACGCAAAAAGTCAATGTTAAGGTCTGCCACAGTTATAGTTCTATCGTTAGCATTTCAATTCTATGTGGTTTAGTAAATCATGAATGTATAATATAAAAAGAAAAGGCCCTAGTACTGGTCCGTGATACACTCCTTTAGATACATTAAATTCCTCTGTGAAATGAGTACCATGTGGGGAATAAATTCAAGTTGTAATTGCTGAATGTTTACTCAACATTCAATGTTTATCAACTGGCTATTAGCAAAGTTTTCGGTATAGGACAGTTTTCGGCATTTAGTTGGCTGCCGATTGTCAGAGAAGAAGTAAGTAAAAACAAAATAAATATAATCAATTTAACGTCTCATGTGATTATGGAAATACATAAACAACAAACTCATATTTCATCGTATTTGACGTATTAAGAAGCCTTTAAAATTTTGAAAATGGAAATCACAAAAATTTAGGCACTAAAATATTATTTTGACAAAAAATGTAATGTAGTGTAGGCATAAACATTGCAATAATTATGTCTATACAAGATTAGATGTTTTTATAAAAGTTGATCCTCCAGTCTCCTTTCAGCAACAGTTTTACAAGCTAAATGAGTCAATCGATTATGTATAATTATTTCACTTAAATCACTCGTTAGTAAAATATGAACTTTTACTTCTCCCAGGTGAGTTAATTATAATAAAAGCTAATATGGCATACGCTGAAACAAGCTTATTGTTTTAAAGATAAATTACGTTATGATGTTAAAAAGTTAAAGCGCGTTGTGATTAATGAGTTGCAAACATCTAAAAAATATATTTTTAATATATTGTGCAATTTGTGCAGTTACATAAACCTATAAATTATGTTCTGACTGAAAACCATAATGCCTATTATTAATTACTTAACTCTCTACAAAAGAGGCGTAAGCTAATTCAGTTATTTATTTATTTTTATCTAGATGGAAGACTTTTTCTAAAATCATTTCTCCGTTAATTTTATGAGACGAAGAATAATCTTTCAATTTTAATTTTATGACTTCGAGATTACGATTATGAAAAGTCTAGTAGGTTTAAGATTTTTTTTTGAACGAGGACTGTCAATGTCAATGTTTCAGAAATTATAAGGACGCATGGTGTGTTTCGTTACACAAAATTGTGAAGAACTTGTAAAACCTATGGACCTGTTTGTATGTTAAAACTTTGCAGTAAAAACATGGCATGTTGAAATATTACACAGGCACACATAAAAAAAAGTGTGAACTACCTATAGACATTATAGTATTAAATATATCATAGTCAAAATCTGCGTTTGTTCAAACTTTCTGCTTGTCAGTTTTCTTTATTTGAGTTTGAATTTTTGGTTTTGGTCAAATTATCCCAAGTGAACCAACAAAAATCGAAAGTGATTTTTTCGCCGTAAAATAATATTTTTCAGTAATGTTCAAATAGATTTCCCTAGATTTTGGTTGCAAATGAAAACTTTTTGCAAAAATTGTTAATGATGAAAGTTTAATATTACACCATGATCAACAGTTTTTCCTATGAACAGCTGAAGATATTTTGACGATTCTTACGTTGAAATTTTGTATAAAAAATGTACATTTTGGAAGTCTTTTTTCCAAATATGTAACATTGAATTTGTTTAAGAATTATCAATTGTTTATAAACAAATTAAACCTACTGTCTCTTAGAAGAAAAATTCTTTTTACACGTTATTCTACGTTTTTTCTCTAGATAGATACAAAAAGAGAAACTATAAGTAAAGTAGAATGTAGAGAGTTTGGCCATGTTTGATAGGTACTTATCTAACGGCCGACCACCAAAAGCACTTGAAGATGTTAAACTCAATATGGCATTATAAGCTGAAAATAATTGTCATATGGCACTTTGAGAATTCCAAAAGAAATATGACTTGGTGATAGAATCCATATGAAAAATACTTTGAGCACTCTTCTAAAGTCCACTTGGTGCATGAGTTGTCAGATGATGACTTTGACCAAATAATCGAATTCTACAACGTTGGGTTTAAGTGGTAATAACATTAATAGACAAAACTGCAGCTACTGGGCAACATAAAACCTGCATTAGATGCAGTACTTGGGAAGGAATTGTCGGTACTGGAATGGGATCTTAATTCTTTGAAGAAACTAAAGGGAGAACGCTATTACTTTCTTCAATTTCAACTTATTGCTGATTTACTTGTTCGTTTTGGTGATCATATGGCGACTGAATGATCACCTTTGGTATCAACCAGACGGTATTCTTGATGTTCCACACTATGTAATCTTCATTCGACTGCCGAGGAATGTTTGTATCTAGCAAACATGCCTCAACATATGCATCGGAAGGAGTGGAAATATTGAATTTCCACCTGGATCGCCTGATTTAACCCTCTTAAATTTCTTATAGGGTTATTTAAAACCTCAAGTATATTTCAATAGACCAGATAACATTGAGCACATAAAGAACCGAATACGCCGGAATTTCTGATTTCGCATTCTTCATAATGTCCAAGAAGAAATAATTGCTCGACTTCACAAATTGAGTCAAGTAAACGAGCAAGAGTTTTGACAATTGTTTCAAAACCTAGCTAAAGTTTATCACCTTTGATATTATAATTAAATGATTTTTTCAATTTTTATCTAAATATCTCAGAAAACATTAATAAATGTATGCATATGGGGTTTATTGAATATATTTTTTATCTTCTTTTCAAATTTGTAGAAAGATGATGACGATGATGTATTTAAAATAACAAAATTAGTATCGCTTCCGCAAAAACCGGAAGTGATATTGAGTGACCTTTGCAGGCCAATAAATGCTACTTTATAAATTGAAATTGAGCATATTTGCAAAAATTAGATAGGTAAGATACTCACTGTATGTAAAATCAAAGAATGATAAAATAGATCTTTAGTGTTGTGGGTATAAATAATACAATCACATTGTCTTCGCCCGCCTTTTCCGTAGAGTAAATGCAGGATCACTTTCGTCAAAGAGGAATAAACATACACACATATCACATATTTAATTTACATTGCTACCCGCCCACATAATTATATTACATAAATACGAATGTCTACAGCATATATTATTTGTTTATCCTATCTATATTATGCAATACACATACATACAATTATCTCCAATAATAATTAATTGTTAATTAGATACGAAATTTACTCATTTACATATCCCACCGATTCATTTGCTTAGTCTACATTTGAAGATGATAATTAGCATGCCATACTCATTAGTATTAAATATGCGTATAACTATAATATATGTGACAGTTAATCTTTTACAAACAAATAATAATTATCATTCGGTAATAACTACAATGAGGCGTTGAAGATTGCAAGTAATTTTCTGCTTTTATAATTATGATCTATTAAAACATCTTACTTTGTTTCTTAATCACTAAATTAGTATTTAAGGGTAATATTTATCATTTCTGCTTTCAATATCAATAAAAAATGTTATTTTGGGTATTTAATAGATAAAACAATAAATTATTTATTCTTTATATTTAGGTACAAGAAAAATTTTAACATTCAATAATCAACAATAATTATAATAACAATAACATTGATAGTAGTACGTATACGAACAAACAATAAGAATGGTGCTAGTTCCTGACTGGTTAGGATGTAATTTTAGACTACTTTTAATATTTACATTGTTTATATTATTTATATCCATTTGGAATTTCATTCCAAAGATGAGCTAAACAATAGGGAAATTATTTTTTGAATTTTACTACCACAACCACGACTTAAATATATAATAATTATAAAACGAGAAATTGGCGATTTTCAATCTTTAAAGTTAGAGATGACGGTCTCGGATGATTAGGGGTCGAGCTTGAGCTCTTTGCTCGAATCATCGCTGTGCACCTGGAATGGCCTCGTACCCCCCCCCGCAATATTAGCGGACCTGCCCTGGTCTGAGATGTTTGAGCCTGCCGGCTGGGTCGTTTCTTCTGGCGCTCTTCTATCTTGGAAGCCCAGGGTGCTAATTGGCATCATCATCATCATGTGCTCTAATTTCGTCGGAAGGAAGTGTGAACTCAAGGATTGTGTTCGGCCGAAGACCCTTATTTTAACATTACGGGCCGGCACGAGCTAGGGTAAGAGTACCGAGCTGGTTGTTTGCTTGGGGATCGGGTGATTTGGATGTTCTTGGTCCAGGATCTGGAGCTTCGGCCTCTTGTGCCTCGGAGCGTCTATGGGGTCGTAGTCAGTCGCCTGTCTGACCAGCGGATTCCCATACTCTGCTGCACGGGCGTATAGATTCTTCACTCTGTCCCGGATGACTTCAGTTACTGGGGTGTATTCCAGGTCTCTAAAGATGTCAGTGTTTCTGACAAACCATGGTGCATCCACGGCGCACCTAAGTGCGACGTTTTCCACGGTTTGTATCCTCAGGCAACAGAAACGTAGGTCAGAATAGGTGCAAGGAGGGTCCTGATAAGCGTGAGCTTGAGGTTGCGTTGGTTCTGTCTACTAATCATAGGGTGGAGTAGAGTCCTCCTCGTCCTCGTTTTCTGTATTATCGCTTCCGTGTTCTGTCTTCACGTCAGGTTTCGATCCATGATAACGTCAAGGTACTTGACGGTATCGTCCCATTGCATGTTCTCGTCATTCATGGAGACGTGTCCTGTGGGAATTTGCTTCCTGACTGTCTTGAGGAGGATGGCATTACTCTTCTCCGCGTTGACTTTGACTTTCCACTTGTTGCACCACTCTTCCAGAAGGGATGCTGTTTCCTGGAGGTTGCGGGTGGCAAGTCCTGCACTCCATGATCGTGCGATTATGTCCGTGTCGTCTGTGTAGAGCGCCAAAGAGGTCCTTGCGGTTCTGGGCATGTCGGAAGTGTAGATGGTGAACAGTTGGGGGGTGCGGTATACCTGCTTACACGGGCTTGTAGTCCGACAGCTTATCGGCAATCTTCACACGGAGTTGCTTCCGGTGAAGGTAGGACCTCACAAGCTTGACGATACCGAGGTAACCCATAGACAACATCTTCGCTAGGAGACCTCCATGCCAAAACAAGATAAAGATATTGACTTGAAATTTTCCACATTTATGTATAATAATGAGATCTGGAACAATTGAACTAAAATCAGACAAATCAGTGGAGTTATTGCTTTTGATAACATGTATAAGGCATTTAAAGAAATATATTACTTTGTTATAAGCAATACATGTAGAATGCAGTGAGGTATGCCCACATTAATTTCAACCACACTAGCATCAATTTATATAGATATTTCTCGAAAAATAGGATTCTTCTATTTTTCCCTAACTGCAACTGTAACTCGAACTGCTAAATCAAATAGGGATAATACACAAGAAACGTTATTTTTAGACAATCTCTCAATACTGCATATGTTTTCCGATCTTGTCATGCGTTCGGATATATTGAGGATTGTGTCCTCAGATAATATAAAAAAAATTGATATAAGCGGTAAAGTGTAAGGACACTCGCAGTCGACATCATATTACAACTTTCGCCTTGCGATTTTAATAAATATAATCACAAATAATAAACAACACATTGTTTTTTTAAATCACCATTTCTTAAGTTTACTATTGTTCCTCTTTTATGGAATATAAATTTAAGAAATTTTTATTATAGTAGATAACAAGATTGATCTCTGGCCCCACCTGATATATAATTATGTTAATTAATTGGGAGTGGAGAACTCATCTATAATCGGATACTGTACTCAAGTTACCTACTTAATAAACAACTTGGGTGTCTAAACTTAAATTGTCCATAGTAATATATGAATATTTAGAAATTATTTTTTTAAACACAATTTCATCGGTGATAACTCATGTAGACTGTAAATCATTATTAGATTTAATTAATCTTAAATATAAAGTTATTTACACCAATCATATATGCTTTTTATATCTATTAGATTTAATCAGATAACGATATTATAAACGGGACAAATATTTTTAATGATTGTGGTGGGAAATATTTTTGCGCAGAAATACGCTTTACAGTGCTTAAACTCAAACATTAAACAATAATGTGCGTGTGTTAACAGGGTAACTTCTGGTTCTAAATTTTTATTTCAAATTGAAATACTTAGATTAGCATGGTACATTATCCCTATTGAAATTGGGCCATGTTTGATGATCGCCAGAGGCCACACTATCACGTTTTATCTACCCTATGTTTGATGAAAATTTTTAGGAAAAAATAAGATTTTTGATTAAGCACACGAAAATAGAAAGAAGTACATGATATCCAAACTGCAATATACATAGTGCGTCTCTCCAGGTAAGATTATACTGGAAGAGATAACCAACTTCATTATATTAAACTGAACAACCTCTATATTTTTTTATTATACAGTAAACTATAATTTCATTCTATATCAGATAACCTATATCAAAACTTGTGGTTTGGGCGGTATTGAATTATTTTTTCTATGGATGCAGATTTCTCAAAGACGAATAGTAAATGTCAGGCAGATGTTAATTAAGTCAAATTGTAATGAAAGAAATACTTTTCCACCTCTATACCTCACCCATGGTAAAAAATTGTCTTTATTTTGAAAGCATCATTTTGACATTTAGATTTTTAACCTGCTGTGATACATTCGGACAGATGGACGGAAAACCTAGTACTGGTTTTATTTTATGCTTTGGAGTTCGGACCTCTTAAATGTTTGTTTTCTTAACCGCTTCTCAAGTTACCGAGGTAACTCCTTGAAATCCAGAATGATTTTGTGTTAAGTAAAGAGAAACGAGGCCCTACAGCTTATAGTGGAGTCCGAACCACATCTTGGGAATAATTTTATAATTAAAATTATTTCGCGGTGAGCAGGGGGATTGTACCTGCTTCGCTAGGTATGCCAGTATGCAAGCTAGATGCGCTATACCACTGAGCTACCGTCCCTGTAAAAATAAACTTTAAGAAATCGACAAAATATTAGAAATATGGTCCACGTAGGGTGACCCACCTCTATAGGGGGTGAATTCTTTTTGCGAATTTATTACGTCTCTTCCCATGAAAATAATTCATTATATTAGGAATAATTTGTATCAAAGTTTCGGATAATTCGGATGATGGTAACCCTTGCCGCAACCGGGTAGAAAGAACACAGCACTAACCTTATGGAAAATGTTCCCCGGCTAATTCGCTAAAATCGACATATGTTCCCATGGGCAACAAGTCGGAAAATGGACAGTTTTCCAGATATTGGGGATGCAAAGGGGAGTGCTCATTTCTTATGGGAATTGCCCCCCTGTGAAATTCCTTAGAATCGACATATGTTATTTCTCTCGAGCTCCTGATCAAAAGTTCTTATGGACACAAGTTCAGAAAATGAACAGTTTTCCAGTTATCGGGGTTGTAAAGTGGATTTTCCGGAAACTTGTCGATAACAGTGTATCGCCGTATTTTTGATATAATGTCTTTTAGAATACATTCCGGGTGAGTTCTCATGGTCAGTTTTGGTATCGGAATTGGAATCAGCAATTCCGATGCCAAAAGTGACATATGACAATTGGCAGCTGCAAAATAAAGCGAGAGTTTTATTTTTAAAACGTTTTTCCTAGACTACTAATTTACAGTAGTATGACACATCTTATACACACAACAGATGAAATCTTTGACATTTATATGATTTCATTAGTTATTCTAAAAGTGAATACTGTTGGTTTAAAAAAAAACTATATAATAACCAAAGTATGTTTAATAAATCCATCTACTTCTATTATTGCATAATAATGCGTCCGGCGGCAGCCCTTGCCTTAATTTTACTTCAATAATATTTTATCTTCCAATGAGACCATTTGTAGGGGTGAGAAATAATAAAATTGTTTAAATCATTAACATGATCATGCTGAAACTTCGTCACTTGACATTTTAAACAATACTAGGATTTTGTCTGAAGATGAAACATTTTCGAAACATTGCCTAAATGTTAGTTGTGCCATTATCTTAATTTTTCAGTTTGTGTTATTATTATGTATTTTTAAAAATTCCAATCTCCTTCGTTGTTGGTAAATTGTATATAATAAAAAATTAACCACAAATTTGAGCAATGAACTAATGTTATACGCGTAGCACTTATTGGATAAAACTACTTGCAGGGTGTGCACTTTTGGTGTTATCAACGATTTCATATTTTGTGTTATGCAGTTTTAATTTATTACATCATATACACTGGAAAAGGAAATAGTTATGATGACAATTTAATTTAACAGATTTTATCTGATATAATAACGCGCTAACACTTTTATGTTTTGCAGTTTCCTTTACTTCAGTAAAACATTTGATGTTACATCTTTATCGTTACACACTGTAAATATAAATTACATACCAAAAATTAGTAGAACCATTTAGAGAAAGATTTATTACATAAACATATATAAATCAATAAGTGATTAATCTCCAGCTCTATATTATAATAGCCGCCCCTTTTCTCGTCGCCGCCCCTAGAATCTAAGAACTTAAAGTATAATTATGTTACATCCTGGGTAATGGTTTGGTAATAATAACCCGTGTTCCATTAATGTAGAAAGATTAAGAACAATGATTTCGAAAACAAAATGTAATAAATAAAAATAAGAATAAGAAAGAGTGGTGTGGTATTTTTATACAGCCGCTACATGCATTAGCCAACACCGAGCGTAAAATAAATGTAGCGTAAAATGTAATTATGTTAATTAACCATGTAAATCTCATCTCTAATCCATTCCACAGCGTTTAATGTGGAGTAGAGGGTCATTAATTGCATGATCTGTTGGCTCGACCTTTTGGATATTAGAGAAGAAAGCATAACCTGATGTGGAGTACTAGAAACGCGAGTACCTAATAAGCAAATCAGAGCAGGCAGTACCGGGCGAAGATGTTCGTTCTGGTAATGGCAGGCATACCAACCCATCAAAGAGGATATTAGCGCGGTACCTACACTCAAATAACTAGACGAAGTCTGTTATTTGGTTAATACAAAGTATTTTAAAAACTATAGCCGGGCAAGCATATAAAATCTATCTCAGCTCGGATTACGCCATTTTTTGTGAATGTTGTTCTTTAATAATAATAGTAATAATAATAATAGTAATAATAATAATAACAATAATATTATTAATAATAACAATAAGCAGAAATCTGTTATTTTTTATGAAACTCACATCGTGAGATCGTTCTTGGAAGCATAGGCACCAACAGCATCATTTTTGTTCACTCAACCGATTGTTGCTGACACACCGGAAAACATCCGTGACTACAAATAATAATAATAATAACAATAACAATAATATGCCGCCAACTTATGGCGAGTCCATCACATGCTCAACGGAACAGTGTTGCTTACCACCAAGCAACATTGTCTGGATCGAATACGGATGCTAGTGACTTGTAAAAAGTCGCTAGTAAGGCGGGCGCAGGCGGTAGCGGAAAACAACCTTTTCCGTAAAAAGCCATCCCATTTGTTCCAACCGCCCAAGCGGCGTATTGTTGGGAATCCGCCGACTGTAGATCAGGTGGAAGACTTCTGGGAGCCGCTTTACGAACAAAGGCGTCCACTGAACCGAGATACTCCAGCCCTGGCATACTTTGAAGCTTTTTGTGAAGGGCTTCAGCAGCCTCAAGTAGTGTGCCAACCGATAACGATGGAAGAGGCTCGAAGAGCCCTCGAAGGTTCCAAGAACTTTGCTGCTTCTGTTCCAATGGAATTACCAACTTTTGGTGGCAGAAACTATCGAGCACCCACCGTCATTTAGCCAGAATCTTCACCATGTGGTTAAATGGAGAACAGCAATTTGCTTCCTGGGTTGTCGAGGAGCAAACCGTGCTACTCCCTAAAAACGGAGATTTGTCCGACCCAAGAAACTACAGATCGATAACCTGTTTAAACGCATGTTATAAGATATTCACACGTAGTTTGTACATGCGTGTACTCCAAGCAATTAACCCGGTATACGAACGGATATACGAGCAGCCTGGATGCAAGAAGGGTGTCGCTGGCTGCAAGGAGAACTTGCTTATTGACCGGTGTGTCACACAGTATAAGCGAAGCCTTTCTATGACCTGGGTCGATTATCGCAAGGCATTTGACATAACATCTCATGAGCTAATTGTTCAGTTGCTCCAATATCTTGCGGTGCCTGATCCGGTAACGAGATGCATAGAACAGCTCATGCCGCTCTGGAGGACTCGCTTTACCATACTGTCGGAGAATGTCAGAGTCCAAGCGGAGCCGGTTTTTTATTTTATGTGGATGATAAACTTTATGCCTCTAACGAGAGGGATTTACATCAATCTCTGAAGGTGGTACATGAGTATACTCAGGCTATCGGTTTTGGAGTTTGGCTTGGACAAATGTGCACTGGTTCATCTCAAGAGAGCGGTAACGACGGAGAGGGTACGCAGCGTGTAGATGGAAGCATTCTGCATTATTTCGTACTTGGGTGTTGAGCAGCGCTCCACCCAAGAAGTCTCAGCAGTAAAAGGCGCTATCCGCTGCAAGTATCAGCACCCCCTCCGACAGATTGGGTCTTCAGAACTGTCGGGGCAGAACAAGGTGTCTGGAATAAACATGCTTGCCGTTCCGATCATTCTCTACTCCTTCGGAGTAATGAAATGGACGCAAGGCAAGTTGCGCCAACCCGAAAGAAGCAAGTTTGCATCCAAAATCGTCCGTTCCGCGGTTATATGTCTCACGACAGCAGGAAGGCCGCGGACTCTTCAATTTGGAATATCTATATAACAGATGTGCTCTGGATGGAGCCTGCAAGATCATTACATGGAAATGCAGGGGTAGGAGCCTTTTTATCTAAGGCAGCACAAAGAGCAGCCGATGAGCTCGGTCTCGACGTCGATGTTTAGCGGGTAACCCTAGCTCTGTCACCGAGTTGCAGAATAAAGCAAACTTCTGCAGCTGCATAAAGATAAGCCCTTACATGGAGGCTTCAACAACAACATCGAAGACCGGGGCTTATCTGAGAAGCTGACCTTTGCTATACTAAGGTCAGCTGGGCTGAAGTCTAATACCGAAGGCTTGTTAAGACGGTGCCTTCAACACACTCGTCTATCGAAGTCATGTCTTGGATATAGAGGTCCCTGATATATACTGCAGGGCCTGCCGAAGGGCGCCGAAGACGCTTATGCATCTGCTATCGGCTTGTCCTGCATACGCAGTCTCAGTCTAGACTGCGAGTGCTGTACTATCATCTAAGGCACTCGTATGGGATAGACGAGACACCAGTAGTGCCATATGCTCCGGGAGGTATTGAGTCAGTTGTGGGGAACGAGCGGTACCTAATTTATTGAAACTACTCTTTTCCCACCACCAGACAAATACAAGACAATAAGGCTAACTTAGTCCTTCTTGACCACCAACTCAAGACAATGTTTGTTATTGAATTTTTCGCCCCAGCGGAAACCAACATTGTTTTGAAAGTGGAGGAAAAACGGACTAAATATCGATATCTTCTCTTCGAACTCCGCAGACTTTATCCAGACCACACAGTTAAATTATTGGTACTAATAATAGGATCTCTCGGTGGTGGCCGGAAGCATGCAGAAGGCCGTTATCCTTGGTTCGTTATGCCTGCTCAGAGCATATGATTCGCGGACCCAGTAATCACTTACTCTAAGGCGGCGGAGTAGGAAGTGATCTCTGGTACTACCAGCGTACCCTCTCTGGCAGCATCGGAGACAGAGAGAAGGGCGACTGGCTTTGTAAAAATAATAATAATAATAATAGTATCTACATCTACATTCTTCATCGAATCTCATAATCGCAGTTGCCGGTGTTGTCCACAAGGTTTTCAATATAAACCATATTGTTAACTACCTCACAATCACCTATCCTTAACGTTCCTGGAGGGTTTCCATTTGCTCCGTCTACGATCATAATTTTTATTTTGTTGTAATTTACACTCAAACCATGCTCAGATCTTATTATTTTAAGGTTGTCCAGTAGGTATTTGAGCTCATCCTCGCTCGCTGCTACCAAGGTAGTGTCATCTAAAAATCTAAAATTAGAAACCTTAGTTCCTCTTATAACTACTCCATCCTGCCAGTCCTCCAGCACACGTCGCATCATGCGTTCAGTATAGATAATAAATACGAGTGGTGACATAACGCAACCCTGCCTGACGCCTTTGCCAACTTTGCATTCGTCCGAGTTAATATTGTCAATCTTCACTAAAGCAGAGTTTTCGTCGTACAGTCGACGAATAATAGAGACCAGATGAGATCTGGATGTTCCCGTCTCTAATAGTACAATCCATAATTTATCCCATTCCACATTGTCAAATACCTTATTGTAGTCTACGAAATAAAGGTACATAGGCACATAATATTCTAGTACCTTCTCGATAAGTTCACGTAAACTCAATATTTGTTCTCTAGTGTCACGTCCTTTAACAAAACCTCTTTTCTCAGGAGATGCTTGCCAATACAGATAATGCTGAAGTCTGGATTGAATAATATACAGCAGCACTTTACTAGCGTGTGATATTAATGCCAGTAATTTATAGTTATCACAAACATATGTCGTTCCCTTCTTAAGTGGTGATTGACTTTTTCCAATCATCAGTCCAGATTACCGTTTCCCATATTATTTGACATATTATGTGGAGGATTCTCACGCCATCTTCTCTAACTAAATTAAACGTCTCAGCCGTAATATTATCGACTCCAGCCGCTTTGCCAGCTTTCAGTTTCTGTATGTCTGCCTCCACTTCTGATTTTAGTATTGAGGATTCGCGTTCGTAATCCTGCTACCAGTCACCTTCTGCCTTAGGATGGTCACTCAGAGTTTATCGCTTGAGGACTGCTAAAACGTTCATAAGTTCTGCTTCATATTCTGTAACTAAGTTGGTATCATCTGCAAATTTCAAGTTAGGAATCTTGCTTCCACCTACAACTACTTAATCCAGCCAGTACTTTAGTACATGTCGCATTAAGTATTCACTATAAATGTTGAGGATTGGTAACAGAACACAACCCTGTCGGACTCCGTTTGAATAATAAAGATCAGATATTTAAGTGCTCTCTTTTCCAAAAGTACAGTTTACAGTTTCAGGTTTCATTCTACATTATCAAAGGTATATCTGAGTGACAACAGTTACGGTCAGTCTGCTATAACTTGCTCTTTTGGTGTGGTCGTTTGTCTCTCATTGGAGCGTTCTGATAACTCTGAGGTGTTTTAGCAATCCAAATCTGATGCTGCTTGGGCAAATGTAGAAGATCTACTGACCAATTGCGGTTTATACGTACATTGAATTTTAAGAAATAACTTTTCACAACACCATTCTTTCTGTCGTGGTTGCCTGGCATGGCCTCATTAAAGTTTGTTTCTAACTTCTTGGTAGCATCAGATCAACACAGGTGTCCTCTTTGCTCCTTGCCATCGGCTATCGCCTGAACCATTAACTCTTCTATAGTGTCCTTTCTTGTGCTGTGCGCATTTACTGGAGAATTGTGTTATTTTCCAAGGAATTTGCAAGAAATATCTCCAGGAACACACTTCGAAAGTGTCAATATACCGCCCGTTTGTTTCCCTGGCAGTTCATGTCATAGAAACAATGAAAGAGAGAGAAAATTAGAGTGTCGGCAAGCTTACTGTTTAGAACTAAATGACAGCGGACTAGTGGTCGAGCTATATCAGTGTTAGAGGACTGTATTTCCCTGATAATCGGGAAAGATTAATTCCAATTATTGCTCTTAATTCTTACGCTTCCTAATTTTTGAGAAAAGTATAACAATATTTTTCCTATGGCTGGTGTAACATTTTTATGAATAATAGTAGTTATACCGGCTTGGTGTAGTATAGCGGACTAGAGAGTGTGTTATGTGAGCCTGCTACATCATACACTCTATCATATGCTGGATATGATCCTCAGCTCCGACACTGGCGATGTCGACGGATATTTGTCTGCTTTTTTTCAACTATGTAATCTCCTTACCCTTCAGCCTTGACTTTGATTGAAAGGTTACCTAACATGTGTGTGATGTGTTTATTTGTGTAATTTGTGGAAATAAAAAAAATATGTTTATCATAATAATTTGAAATATAAACTATTATTATATTCTTGTCACCGTTGTAAGTTTAGAGGCGCCTATATCGTCGCCTACAGTCTAAAGTATTATTGTATTTGAAACACCCTGTATATTAATTTCTTTAAGCAAAGTACTGACTTCTAATTAACGCTTATAACGTATATGTTAAATAATCACAAAAGTGTCTGAAAAAATTGTAATGATAGGTTGGGTTGCGGCAGTAAATATTGCGAAAGAGTTGCCTACTGTACCGATAATTTTCGGAAAAAAATTCGAAAGGCACAAAATTGGGATTATTATTGGAGCATAACAACCGAGCTGAGTAGTGGGTTACGGCAAGGAAAGGAATATACAGAGGTCAAGTAAATTGCTGGACCATCTTTATCGAAGAGCAAGAGCGCTGGCGCTGGGCTAGTACAGAGTCAGAGTGCTAGTTCAGGGCACTTGGGTGGATCTGTATCGTGAATAGCGCGGGGTAGGGGGCTACAGTGGGGTCAGCGCGTGACCTCAAGCCGAGGGGTACGCAGCTACTTTCCCACGGACCCGCCCGCAATATCTACCGCTCTTCATCTGACTCTAGCCTGTCATTAAATATGGCAATATGTGGTGAGGCAATCCAGATACATGAACAACTGTATCGATTAAAACGCTGATTAAGCAATGTAGTTTTAACACATACGTAACTACCATCCATACAGTACGTAGAAATATGTCCTTGTGAGTGGTTATATCATGAAATGAGGACAAGGAATTGGGGGTAGTGATTGTTTATAATAAATCTCTTTTGACACTGTGAACTATTACAACTACATCAATAAAGAAATTGTTCGAAATTATATTAGTCACTAAACATGATCTATTATCGACCAATTATGCTTATCAGTAATATATCATGAGTATGTCAGAACAACAAATAGCCAAGTCATTTACCGTTCAAAGTATGAAATAATTTAAGCTATAGAGTGAGCCCAGTTTAAGTGAGGCACTAAAATACTATTTTTTATAAATTAGTCGGTTTCTTTCATTTTCATTTACGTCGATTTTTACAGATGATTTTTATTTTGTTATTCTAATTTTTTTTTGTACTCTAATGCACTGATGAGGATAATAAAATTGATGAAAATGTCAACAGTTTAAAAAGGTTTTTCTTTTAAAAATGTTGGAACACCAAGTTTATACTTTATTAATGGGAGATAGAAATTCTAAAAGCATCATTTTTATTTGTTACTTCTTTTTTAAGCCTTTTAATAATAAAGTGGAGTGGGGTAGTGGAGGGAGTAGCAATTGTCATACGAAAATTTGAGGCCTTAACTTTTAGTATATATAACAAACCCAAAGTTTCGGGACTCTTACCAGCTTGCTTTATTTATGTTTTCCCAGTTACCCTTGTTTACCTCTTAACAAGTTCAAGATATAATTCGGTTCCAGATGTGGTTATAATACATAAGTGTATCAAAGTTCATATCAATATTTTAAACCGACCGACAGAAATTTTTCGTTTCGACGTTTCCAGGACATTCTAAACCTATTCACAAAAAAAAAGTATTGCTATACTTCCACTTCACTGTATAGATGTGAAAGTAAAAGAGGTTAACTATTTCCCTAATAAACAGAGCATCTATAGTATTTATCATGCTTTTCTTATACGAGAAAGATAAAATGAAAATATATTATACTTGAAACATGTACAACATTGATAGCTTTGTAATATGAATGCATCTTATTATAACTAATACTTCATAGAGAAAAACACGGAAGATCATAATAATTGTAGTAGTAAATAAAAAAAGCTAAACCTATTACTTTTATTAACAGTGTTAGTTAGACAAACATTTGTCAAAAGGCCAAAAGGTTAGTACATCCTTTGCCATTTAGGATTTTAATTAATTTCCTTAGTAAATAAGAAACATCAGTCATGGACTGAAGTGCAAGTACCTTCATTATAAACTCAAAAACACATAAATTAGAAAATACAGAAATAGTAAAGTTAACATAGACATCAAATTTAATTGACTTATGTAATTAAATTTACCACACCTATAAAATTAGACCGGTACATTCTATTTTTTTTTAAACATCAGTGAAGACATTTTATTGTAACTTCCTATCCCTGTAAGCCGTAAACTTTTCAATAAACTAATCACTTGTTGAGAACTCGTAACATTTAATACTATTGGGATTAAGGTGTCCATTTCCAAGAAAGAGATATCCAATAGGGAAATATTTATTATTTTTGGAAATAACTTTTTTCTTACTACGTATATTTAAAAAAAAACTATAAGACTACCTAAGTAGAACCATAACAAGGCTATTACTAACTGAACTGAAATTTCACTCAATAATTCCAGACATTTCCAAATTAGTTAGATTTAACACAACGAAATAGCATGATTTTTAAATTTAAATCTAACTGTTTTGCAAATCACTGAAATTATTGAGTGAATATTCATAGCAATAGTCTTGTTATGGCTCTACTTAGATAGTCTTAGTTTTTTAAAAACATACTAAGCAAAAATAGTTAAGGCCAAAAATAATATTTCCCTATCAGATGTCATTTCTGGGAAATGACCACCTTAAACCAAACTGTATCCAAGTGAAACAAATGAAAGTCTGCTTGGTACACTGGGGACCAAAATTTAGAGACAAGATGCATCCCTTGATTACACATTCTCATACCCAGTTTCGCTGGCGTTAAAATTTTAAAGCCTACCCTTTGTGACATATCGAATTATAGTTCTTGGCTCGAATCCTGGCCAGGGTATGAATGTTTATTGGCATTTGTAATGTGTTACCGAGACGGTAACATTAGGCTAAACTACCACTGAGTAGCATAACGTGTGTCTGCTATCTGGCCTGAGTTCCAGTCTCAACTGCGGCAGACGGAAATGTCACAGGGAATGGTAGTTGTGTATAAGCTAAAATAAACATTATGCTCCTTGCTGATTTATTGAATTATTTATACAATCATTGCACATTCTATGGGATACTCCTGGCAGTTCCTTTGTAAATAATGTTAGTTTTAGATATTTTTAATTTTATGTTTTTGCTCAATTAGAAAACTTAATTAGATTTTCTTCTCAAATTTAAATAATTAATAACATTAAAAAACAACAGGGTTCTTCCTCCGTTTACTTTTTTGCAAATATAAAAAAATATTTTTTCTTAAATTTAAATAATTAATAACTTTTGT
Organism: Stenurella melanura; assembly: GCA_963583905.1. NCBI lineage: Eukaryota > Metazoa > Arthropoda > Insecta > Coleoptera > Cerambycidae > Stenurella > Stenurella melanura. Next base: position 29,653,210 of record OY757318.1, on the reverse strand, counting down.
ATTTACCGATCGATTTTGTTAAAAAACAGTAAGGTTTATCTTCCAGACAACACTAACTTATTTTCTAAATTTCAATACAATCGTACCTTTCTTTCTTAAGTTATCGTGTTTACAAAGACTTGACAGATGGACGAACAAACAGGCGGATAGACAGACGGACGGACATTTTGATGGTTTCTCCCTACGGTCGATTAAATATACCCTTCGTTTTCATGTCTGTGGAGCATATAATAGAGTATTTTTAAAAACGATTTACAAGGGATTTTCATAGACGATACGCCTGTTTTTTTAGGTCGGAGCGTTGTGAACTTTTTGTTAATGACGTGTGACAGTATGCGAAAAAATGTCATTTAATAGTGTTGGAAAAAGTAAACAGTCAAATAATACTTCAATTTTATGGAGACATATTGGACTAATTCTGAATATTCTGATCCTCTCAAAGCGGGACGGCAACTAAAGTCTACGCACAAGAAAATAAAAGAAAAGAAAAAATTAATACTGACGTATGTAAAATAGTATGGTCGAATATTTCAAATTGGAATTGAACCATATCCGTCATATAGGGAGAGTGCCAGAGACGTGTCTTCTTCTTGTTCACAATTTTTTGGCAGACGTCTTGTGAGTCATGTAATGTTCCAGTTTGCCTTCCGTTGCTGTATAACATATCCGACAGCATCACACCATCTACTACGGCTACCTGTTAGGCGCACGGCCTCATCAAAATTCTTTCCCAACTCTTTGACGACATCGGCCCAATGTTTTGGTGGTCTTCCTCTTCGTCTCTTGCCATCTAGTTTCCCCTAAACAATGAAATGTTCTATATTGTCCTCTCTCCGGGTACTGTGGTGAGAAAATGAGAGGATTCGAAAAAATGCGATACTGTAGAATCGCCTTGTGGTTGTGAGACGTATTTCTTGAAGAATCGAGATTTCAGATCAAGATTATCTTTTTTTCATATCTTTATTAGCAATCAGAATAACTTACTTTACATTATATGAGATAATTTGCTATCTAATGAGCTTCAGGCTCCAATATGACGTGACTGAAGAGATCTCTTATTCTTCCAACAGGTCAGCTGGCCAGTGTCTTTGTAAACGTCTTGGATGGTGTCTTTCTAGTAATGGATCTAGCAGGGTATTTGCATGATTTTCCAATCTATCATGGCGTTTTCTACTTCTAGATTTGACGACATCTTTAACAAACGGTATTTTTAGGTCATCATGCAGCATCTGATTAGTTGCATACTAAGATGCATTGGTTAGCATGCGTAGGATTTTACATTGGAATCTTTGTATCACAGCTATATTGGACTTGCTTGCACAACCCCAGATTTCAACTACATATGTCCAAATTGGTATTATAATTGTTTTATATAATAATATTGTATTTTCTAGAGATAGTTTCGACTTTCTTCCTATGAGCCAATTAATTTCTTTAACTTTTAGGTCAATTTGTTTTCTTTTTTTGACGATGTGGTTCCTCCATGTTAATCTGGAGTCCATATGAAATTTTAAATATTTTGCAGTCTCCGAGCGGGGTATTACTATATTATTTAAGTTGATTGGGGTGCATCGTTCTTTCCTTAGAGTGAAGTCTACTTGTTTGGATTTATTTGCATTTATTCTTATTTTCCGTTTATTTAACCAGGTCTGTCTTTCATTTAAATGATTTTGAACCGGATTAGAAGCTGTTGCTGGATTTTGGACAGCTAACTCAGCTAAGATAGCTGTGTCATCGGCAAAAGTTCCGGTTGTTGTTTCTACAGTTGTTGGTAGATTAGAGGTATAGTCGTAAAGAAAGATAGGGAGAACAAAATGTTACTAGGGAACACACAAAAATACGAAGATGTACAAGATATGAAAACTGCCTATTGCACAGCGTGTTGCTTCTTTTCGAAAAAACTTTACGTAGATTAAGAAATATATCAATTTTACTATAAAATGATATATAGTACATGCTTTTATTGAAACTATTACGAAACGAATGAAAGTTTACAGTAGGGCACCGAATCGAATACCTGTTAGACACGATGACTTTTATTAGACTCATTTTACTTCCACATCCACGTAGTGGATCTTCTTCTTGAAATAGGTTTAGAATGTCATGGAACGTCGAGGTTTTAAATCTTACCGAAAAAAAATTTTCTGTCTGTCTGTAACTTTTTCTATGATGACTTGAAATTTTATTCACGTATGCATTATAACGAGAACTGGAACTGGATTGTCTTTTGAACAGCTGAAGTGCTGGTTATTAAATAGAGGTAAATAGTAAAAAATAAGTAAAGCAAGCTGGTAAGAGTACAAAAACTTGGGATTTGGTGTATATACTAGAAGCAAAGGCCTCGGGTTTTTTATAATATTTTTCAAACCCACCACCTTCCCTTCTCCATTAGAGGGGCAGATAAAATTAAATTGAGATATTCACTTGAAATTTGGGACACGTATGTATTATAACGACATCTGGAACTAGATTATATTTTGAAATTATTCCCTTGAAGGTGTGGGGGGTAAGTAGAGGTAAATAGGGGGAAATAAGTAAGAGTACAGAAACTTGAAATTTGGTGTATATAGTAGAAGCCAACGCCTAAGATTTCTTTATATTCTTCAACACCCCACCAACTCCACTTCACTATTAACGGGGTTTATAAAATATAATTGAGATATTGACTTGAAATTTGGCACACGTATGTATTGCAATGACATCTGACTGAGATAATTCCGTTGAAGCGATGTGGGGAGTGGGAATGTAAATTAGGAAAAATCAGTAGAGCAAGCTAATAAGACTCCACAAACTTCGCTGTAAGATTTGCATATGGGGCAGTCATTTCGAGCAGTTTCTGTGAATTTTCAAAACGTCACTATGCTTTGTTATAATTACCGCGCAGCGAGACGTATTTCTCTCTTTCTTCCTTTTTGCTCTAGCCCGGAGGGGGTGCATTTTTGGAAAAAACTTCAGAGACGAAAAAAGTTTTATTTTAACCTGAAAAATCGATCCTCAACATTTGGCGGCTTAACTATGGGCCACCCTGTATAATAAAGGTTAATCTGATGGGATGAGTCACTCTGTAGTGTACCATATTTGACATGGAACTGAAGTGATGATTAATTGGTTTACAAAGATTATTTAAAAAGAAAATTATCTAGTTTACTGTATAGTCTGATATTAAATAAGTGCAGCAGTAGAATAATTTGAAACGGTATATCACCAAACTCTTAACCCTATTCAGTATTTGTCACCATAATATGCCAATGTGGTTGCTGAAATACGGGTCGTAGTTTAGTATTCAAATATTTTATTCAGAGTTTTCGTATTTGTGTGGACATTATTTCTTGAACTGTTTATTCTATATACTTGCTAAAAAACGCGCCAAATTAGATTATTGAACTATTGAAAAATTGTAGAAAATATTTTGTTAAGTTGTTCAGGAATTTTCTTGATTAAATAAAAGATTTAAGTATATATTTTAATTTGCTATTCTCAGGTAAAACATCGCTTAAGTTTAACAACCTCTCTAAGATTTTATTTTAGCCTCGAGAGATAAACATATCACGATCACAACATTCATTCATAACTTTGAATTTTTGGTAATAATAAACAGTGCCTAACTCATATTTATTTGTAAGTTGGTTAATATAGTTAGTCAAACAGAAACTTACGACTCGGAATATAATTTTTTATTAGGATTTTGCGAATCTAGCTCAATGCGCGCCGGACGTAGGCAGGTTGAAGAAAAAACTGCAATGAGACCACCACGCAAGAATATCCTATGTATCCTATAAAGGAATAGTTCATAACACTAGCGATGTCATTTTTAAAATCACTTTTTAACATTGTAAATATTGTTTTAATACTTTATATTACTTGATAGGCATGATGTAAATTATTTATTTATAATAAATAATGTTAGTTTAATGAACAACTCCATACATGATTCAATAAAAGTAAATAAGTATCATTTAACCTACAGCTATGCCACTGGCAATATTAATAATGACCAAGAGCGGACTTGTCATGGAGAGCCAGGTAAACAATTTACTACTTTCGTTTGAGGTAAGAGCATAACATATCTGGTTAACTATATTCATATACGTGTATCATTTGTAATATTCAAACATGGTCTCGGTGTTATTCTATCACAAACAGGCTTTGTAATGGTTTATCCTGGTAGCAGCGCTTTAGACTGAATTTTTAAATTGAGAATTGAAATACTATACCTTGACTTGTAACATTGTAATGGTATCTTGCAACTCACTTTTCAATCAGTTTCAGGTGTCGTATTGACTTGAAATTTCCCTTATGTATATAGTTCACCTGAAATACAATTTGATATTTTGTGAAGAAAAATCAAGGAAGGCGTTTCAAAGATGGCGGACGGTCCATTGTCATTTAATATCGAATCTACTAAAAATTGGTTTCTGTGGATTCTTGAGGTCTCAGATTACAAATATATGATCAAAACTCAGAAATTCAAAATGGTGGCGTCAATATGGCGGATAAGTTTTATTATTTATCGTCCGATTCGACTAATAATCGGTATCTGGGAGTTATCGAAATAGCAGATTACAACTGTCTGGTCCAAATTTAACAACTCATAATGGCGGCGTCAAAATGGCGGATAAGTTTTGTAATTTATGGTCTGATTCGTATGAAAATCGGTATCTAAGGATTTTAGAGGTCGCAGATTATAAATATTTACCCGAAATTCAAGAATTCAAAACGGCGGATTCAGGACGGCTTCAGGATGACGAAGAGGTTGTCATTTAGAGAGGAGGAATTTAATAGAACAAACATATATACTGGGTTTACTACAGCACTACGTTGGTCGTTTCACACATCCCAAACGCAAAACTTCTCTGTCCTGAAAATGATCTTTCATCAGACAGACCTCTTTTCTGCATGTCTTTTGCTACCTGCTGCATTCTTCTTTCGGCCGCCCTCATTTTCGCTTCCCCGATGGATGCCACTCTAATACTCTTCTTGGCCATCTGTCTGGTGGCATTCGTTTTACATGACCCAACCATATTAGGAGAGCAGTTTCTATTTCTTCTACTACTGTCCTATCTACTTTCATTTCTCTCTTGATCTCTTCGTTATGTATATGTTGCAGTCTGGAGACTACAGCTTCTTTGAATTGCATCCATTTGGACTGCCTCCAGTTGTCGTCTGTCTCTGTCTCTTATTTTCCAGGTTTCCCATCTGTACAATAGTATACTTTTTACGCAAATTCTCTTTTTGGTTTATATTTCGATGCTTTTCGACCACACGATGTTCTAACTGAAACAAAACTAAAAATCGAAAAATAAATAAATACTTTAAATAATTTAAAAACGCGCTTTTAAATAGGAACTGAAACTGTTAAAAAAATGTACTAAAAAGAAGAAAATAATGTCAATAATAACAATAATTATATTTATAAACGCAAAAGCGAAGGACGCTCAAAGTACCTAAAAAACAAAAAACTTTCCTCGTCGGGCGCCCCCCCACCCAACCTTTAACGTTTATTAACATGACTATTATTGTTATTATTAACATAATTTTCTTTTTTTACTTTTTTACATTTTTAACAGTTTCAGTTTGTGTTTAGAAGCGTGCTCTTTAATTTTATAAAAATATTTATTTTTAAATGGTTCGAGGTAGTGTCAGTTAAAAAGTAACAGCACTATCCGAAAATGCGAATAATGAAAATACATCCAAATACAATACTGTAACTAGTTGTATGAATAAAGTTGGGGCGATTGTTTTTCCTATATCTATGTACCCAATGTCATCCATGACATCTAGTAAGACGGTGGCACAGTTATGACTTGTAAGGAATCTAGATTCATATATAGGTATAGTAGAATAGATTGTTAATGTGGTCACGAAGTTGAAAATTCACGATCCTTTCCACTACTTTAGGTAACACCAGAAGAATTCTAATAGATTGAAGTTTACTAAAATAGATATGTCACTTTTTTTAGGTAGCGATGATACAGATCATATTATCCAAGTATCTCGAAAGACACATTCGAGATATAATCTAATCAGTCTCAGTAGATTTAGAAATTTAAGTGCAACATTTGATACTAAATTTCCAGATTCAGCGGTCGGGTGCCTAGTAAAAATTAACATAAGTTTTAAAAAAGTTTAATCATTTGTTTTCATCAGAGGAGGATAATGAAAATCTGACCCGTACCCTATAGTATTCGCGTGCAAGGTTTCACTTTTCCATGAAATTTCAGATTTTCTCTTAAACTATAATCAAATGTAGTCTATATAAAACACGACAGTCTACTTACTTTTGACGACCACCCTATACAGGGTGTTTCAAAATTAAAGGTACATACGTTACTTGTGGCCAGAGGGTATTTTGGCGGTTCCAAATTACCCAGCATTAATGCATCCATCGTTCCTCCTTACTTGTAGCGTCGCTCACTTAATTTGTTTGCGCATTTCATTCATCAACCTTGATTACTTGCCGTAAATTCAATTTCATTAAAATGGTCCGGACTTGAATATATATTTAAGGGTTAATTAACAATTCTTTCACTTCTAGACTAGGTAAGTGAACTATTGTAAAATAATTTTGAAAACAATGTAGATTTGCGCACATAAATCAAAATACTACTTAATTTTGTGAGTCTACGTTTAAAAATAATATTATTTTTAATGCATATATATACAATAACAATAAATACGTGAAAGCAATAAATACAACAACTGTTCAAAGTGGCCTCCATTTCGTTGAATACATTCCTTGCTCTAGCAGTAATATTTCTAGTTGTAGGTCTAATCATATCTGGATTATTTCTAACTTCTACGCAAGCGTTATTAACGCGTTCCAAAAGTTCCTCTCTACTATTAATGGCTACGTCATATACCTTTGCTTTTAAATGTCCCCAACGATAATAATCAACAAGATTGATATTCGGTGACCTTGAAAGCCAATGGTGAGGTCCATTTCGACCTATTCACATATTTGGAAAATTGTCATTTAGGAAATTTCTCACAATATTCCTAAAATGGTGTATCATCATGCTGGTAATACATTCCCGCAAAATTTTAATTTTCCAATAACACGGGTAAAGAATTTAGCAAAAAGTCTAAATAAAATTCACCTCATAATCTATCAAGGAGAATATGTGTCCCAAGCAAATGATTGTTGGAAACACCGCACCAAATATTAACAGCAAATCGATGCTGGGATTTATTCTGTCTTAGAGCATGTGGATTCTCTTCGGTCCAAACATGTGAATTTCTTAAATTATAAACACCATCTCTTGTAAATTGTGTCTCATCTGTAAACAGACATCTATTAAGAATTCTTCGATTCCGATGAAGTTCATCCCCTTCCTCTAACCTCTGAACCTATTGAATATGAAATGGATAGAGACTATTTTGTTTTAGTGTTCTCCAGACACTGACATGTGGAACACCTAAGCATGACCCACTCTTCGTGTGCTAATTTTTGGATTATTTGCAACAATATTTAGTATATTCTTTTCTACAGCTAAAGGTTGCCTCTTGGTGCTCATTTAAGGTGGTCGCTGGATACCGACCATGATTTTTACAATAATTGAAAACTCTAGCAAAAAATCAGGAATTCGGCATCCAGGAAATCTTCTTTGACATTCTCTCACAGCAGCCCGTCTATTGCCATCACAAAATCCATACACATAGATTATATCCGCATATTCACCATTTGAAAATTGATAAGGCATATTATGTACTTTGTAATGTGGGTAATGATATTAATACAAATAACAAATATTTTAGGAAAATAAAACGCAAGTATGTCGAACCAGTAAATATGAACAGTCGAATACTAAAATTTTCAGCATTGCCTACTTGACGACAAAGCAACTATGTTATAAAATCATCTCTCAAGATTTAGTAAATGGATTATTCGGAATCGAAGCATTTTAACAGATGTCTGTTTACAGATAAGGCACAATTTATGAGAAATGGTGTTAATTATTTAAAAAATTCACATGTTTGGACAGAAAAGAATTCACATGCTATAAGACAGAATAAATCCCAACATCGATTTGCTGTTAATATGTATGTATTTGGTGCGGTGTTTTCAACAATCATTTGATTGGGCCACATATCCTCCCTGATAGATTATTAGGTGAACTATATTGTTCTTAAAATTATTTTACAATAGTTCACTTACCTAGTCTAGAAGTGTAAGAATTGTCACTGCTGCAAGTAATCAAGGTTGATGAATGAAATGCGCAAACAAGTTAAGTGAGCTGCTCTATTAAATTTTTTTCGCTCTTTTCGAATATCGAAACAAATATACAAAATTTTATGAAGTAAAATAAGTGAAATATATAGTCTAAGTATAAGCCGATTATACAGGGTGGTTCAATAGTTATGATCAAAGAAAGATTTGGCCAAAATCAATAAAACATCTTGCATCTGAGTAAGGGAGGACGATGGATGTATTAATGCCGGGTATTGTGGAACCGCCAAAGTGCCCTCTATCCACAAATAACGTACGTACCTTTAACTCTGGAACACCCTGTATAGGGTGGTCGTCCAAAGCAAGTAGACTGTCATGTTTTATAAAGACTACATTTGATTATAATTTAAGAGAAAATCTGAAATTTGATGGAAAACTGAAATCTTGCACGCGAGTGCTATAGGATACGGGACAGATCCTAACGGGTCAGATTTTCATTATCCTCCTCTGATGAAAACAATTGATTAAACTTAATTTACTTAGGTACTTATAATATATCTTTTTTTACATTTTTTTTTAGGAATTTTTAATTATCGAATTTCTATAACTTTTTACCCAATAAACATTTTTTATAAACGAGTTTTTATTGCGATATCTAATTAGTGTAATATATTTTTATAATTATTGATTGATTTTACATTAAATAAGGATAATTAAGAATACTGCAGCTATCTGCCTCTTTGTTGATTGTAATTTTTAATTGTAATTTTGTTTAATTATCTCTGTAACTTAGCAATTTATAATGCAAGTGACGATGCCCAAGCTGTTGTTTCAGTCTAGGTGGAGAATAAAGAATATTCTATTCTATTCTATTCTATTTTATTCTATACCAAATATGAAACAACTATAAGTCTAAAAGAAGTCATAGTTTTTACAAGAAACGATCTACACACACATACACAGACTATTTTATTCGATATTTGATTTCAAAAAGTTATAAAATGAATTTCTGCACCATTTTCTTTCCACGATGATTATTGTTTTTGACCACTATTATGTATCTATTGGTTTAAATCAAATAGGTATAGATAAGTAACTATTTTTATTACCAGAGCACGACATTCAAGCACAACAGAAGTTTAGAATAAAAGTATAGAACAATAGCAAATTACTAAAATTGATTTAAAGATCGTTACAATGTTGTGGTTTTTTAGATATTTATAATAAACGAAAAATAAATGTAATACAAAAACTAAGAAATTACCTAATCTTTATATATACTGTTGATCTAATATTTAACTTTGAAATATAATGCGTGTTTTAATTATTGCGCGTTTTGTTACAGAATGAAGTATCCTTTAGTATAGGTAGGATTAGATATACTACTAAATTTTATTAGATCAATAGCGAATTCCTGTAAGAGGATAATCTTTTTATAATCTTATTCAGACAATAGTATATTATTTTACTTTCAGAGTGACGACATTTTCGTATGAAAAATATATTAATCTGCTGTATACCTACTCAAAATAACATTTTTCAATAATTATAAAAGCAGAAATAAAAGATATTATTAAATTATCTAAAATGGAAATACACAATAATGCACTGATCTGATAAATTGCGTTTTGAGCCATAAAGTAACCGAAGAAGTATAAACAATTTAAATATTGCATTGCTCGAATGGAATTTATATAATTATTTATAGAATATATTGTTTATAGATATAATGTTGTTTAGTTAGTAATGAAAGTAATGTGTTCATTATATTATGCAAGCTCTTCGTGATGAATAATTGTAGAATTTAGAATTGATATCTGATCATACATGAAAAGGTGAAGCTATAACATACTTATTACAACAAAACAAAATAATATGTAGCCACCCATTCGGTTTCAGTTACTAACTCTGAATTGTAAAAATCAATGTTCAAATAAGACAATTATTTTAAAATTATATGTAAATAGAGATACAAAATTACAGCAGTTGAAGTAGATGGCGTTACTATGAAGTCAAGTTAAGAAGAAATAAGAAAATTAGTAAAAACTTCAGTATCACATGATTCCATGACCTTGTCATATCTAAGTTACGAAGAGAGAACTAATTTAGTTTCTTTAATAGTAATGAGTGGTTAAATGTATGGCCATTGTCAAGTGTTTATTGAAGAATACTACTAAGGCGAAACTAATAAGTACGTGACGGGGAAACAGAAAGACAGCTTATGGAAACGAGACCAAAAGAAATACGTCAAATATCTTGACTAAATGGTGGCTCTCATAAAGTAGGAATTATGATATAAATTGTACAGAATATAGCACATATTGTGATTTGCACCAATATTCAATATAACACCGCCAGGTGAAATGAAATGTCTTATTATTTTTATTATCAAAACAAAAGACAACAATTCGCTAGCTTTTGATAACTTAATGGGACAAGAACAGCACAAAAAAAAGTTTCTCAGGTAATTTTGTGCTCATTTATTCTTTATTTGAAGGTTCCAATGTTTCTACAATATAACACATAGGACCAAAAATGTTACATATATTTTTTCAAAAATGTTGAGCTGTTCACCCAATAGTTCTAATTCCTGTAAAATCCTATACTCAAGGCTTGCCATTCTTTCTTCATTCAAATTATATTTTTATATTCAAACTACTTATATTATTTTTCTTGTATTAGCAAAATGAGCTATAATTAAATCTGTAGTAGAGTAGGTTGTTAATTCTATAAATATATTATTATGTTATGAGTTAAATATTATATTGATTTTCTATCAATGCTTTATACTTAAACTGACTAATACAAATTACTAAACAATTAACAACAAACGGTAATTGATACTTGACGTAATACTGAAAATAGTAATTGAGAGGTAAATTAAAATATAATACTTATCTACTGCTTGGGAACATTTTATTTGCTGTATATAGAATAAAATTAATATGAATTAAGTAATTATGGAAAACATAATAGTGTGTAATATACACATTTAGATGTAAATTTTTAATTCTAATAAACTTTTGTTTTTTTACTGTTCACTCAAATTATTGTCGTTATCATTATACAATTTAATAACATACAGGGTTATAACATGTCATCAAATAACCAACGATATACCTCAAATTAAGAATAATACATTTAACAATCTGTACCTTCCTCACTCAAGTAATAATCTTAGTTTGCTGGCATCTAAGTACATATTTCTGCCATCTGCGACTTAGTACATTAACAAAGCCCAGACATCATAATCTAAATGGTTAGCACCTAAAGGTTCCAAACTCATTGGACGCAAGCAAACAAAGACTTAAATTGCCTTTTGTATTGAGGCAGTCTTCCAATAGGCCGTTTGTTTAGTAGGCCGTTATGTTTCTTAATTCTGAGAGGAACGAAACTCCGCGTACACCCATCATGGAGATTATCACCTTTGCTGAATAGCTCAACTATGGTAACGAATGACAAACACTTTCATAATTTAGTGTGTTCTTCTAGATATTGAACTGATGAATGATTAAGTGCAGAAGTATTTCATAGTTATTGTAATACACCCAAAGCATCACAGCCTAAAGACTTATAATGATCTGTGAGTCTACTTCTGCCAGTATCGTAGGCAGATTCCGGCCTTATTTTAATTTTTCTGTCACCAATAGCATCACATTCGAAGATATGACATAGGTCGGTTTCATCCTCCCTGGCATACAACGTACAGACTGGTCTTCTGTATGAATCTCCAGTATGTTAGAACTTGCACGAAACATTAGTGAACTTTTCCGGCGAGGCTAAATATCCAGAGGAATCATCATGGATTAAAAACTTATCTAAAACTCACATCTAGAGAGAACACTTACAATAAAAACCTATGCTATCTTGATTTGCCCCAGGAGTCTGAAACCGAGGATATACTAGTTCCTTCTGATAGTCAGGTGGTACAAAATGTTCTTATGTATTTGATTCTAACATTGCTTAGGAGTGTGGATAGTCAAGGTTACCTTGACATGGATGATAATGGGGGTTTACGAAAATTCACTATGTGCGATTTACAAGTATCATTCTCTTTTTCTAAATCCTTACAAGTAACAAGGACAGAGATAGTGATCTGAGCACTCTGAGTTAATTTTCGTAAACCCCTAATATGAGGTAATGATATATCTGCTAGATCACCACGTTTCGTTTCTGAACCATTTTGTGCCTTACCCAAATGTCATTCATGGAAAGAGTTCCAAAAATGGTATAGAGGAAACAGAAGAAATACTCTAGCCTAAAAACAAACGCAATAACTCATGACCTTTAGACAGAGAATTCCACAGGACTTCTCTAACTCAAAAAGGTTTGACCAAAGTGCCTCCTAGACTTGTCATCTCTTTTTATCGGCCAGAAAGATATGACTACAAGTTGTTACAGAAATTAAGGGTCCATTGCGTGGTCTTAATAATAAAATTAATATCATGAGTAGCTACCCAGAGCTGTGGGTTTGTTTTAGAAAAGACAAGACTGAAGCTAGTAGATATCCTCCAAAATAAAAATATTAGTCTTCAACCATTCCAGTGCCTCACTGTTGTAAAAGAGTCTGTGGAGCTTGTAAACATCGCCTCATCATAGATGTGAAATGAATACACTAGATTAGCTGTGCTTCATATTACCAAGTAGGTTCCTATTATTAATCGTTGGCTTGTATTGGAGTTGGAGTTTGTGGGAGGGCAGTCACGAAGAGTAACCGCAGCACCTAGGCCCCATTGGGCCCCTTGTACATCCTCCCGAGGGATACAAGATTCCACCTAGGCCTCCAACCATCCTAATCTTGTGAAGAAGGTGGTGATGCTGCCTAGGGGAATATCCCTCAAGTCGGCCAAAGTAGGCCAACGTTCTCCCAAAATGGATTCTCTGCTAGAGGAGACTGCCGAGCACTCACAGAGTAGGTGTTGGACAGTCTCGTCTTCTTGTTCACAGCCTCTGCATAGGGGTGTGTCGTTTAACTTCGTGTTATAAAGGTGCTTTCTCAGCTGACAATGATCAGTAAGAATTCCTGTCGCGCAGCGCAGTTTCTTCCTGGGCATTCTCTGGTTGGTCATCGTTATATTCTTGTCGGGGTATCTAAGAAGATCCCTGGCCAACTGACAACTATGAGTTTCGTCCCACAGTTTTTTAAATGTTCTATGGGTGTTTTCTTTAATCTGGCTTGTATTGAAAGTTTATATAGAAACAAATTACTCTGATTATAATCATAACATTATTCTTTTCGATTCTTCAACCACCGGAGTGGTTAAAAAGTGTGACGAAAACAGTTTCTTCGAAGGACTTGCTATGCACTTCATTTTATGTGATGATCTTTTCTAATAGATCCATATCATTTGCATGGTACATATGATCTAAATAGACAAAAAGATAATGAAGAACAGAGTAACAGTAAATTTCATACATCGTGTTTGGCGGAACGTTTTATCCCTTTGCTTTAAGAAAAATTGTACGAAAAAGAAACACAATCACAGTTTCCTATTACGCTAAGAATTTTAATTTCCCCCCGTAAAAATGTGATTTGTTTGTCTGCGGTACTATTTGTTAAATTTTACTACGCTTATTTATACATAAAAGAAAAGAGAAATGTACTTAAATATAAGTTAAGAGAGGCGTACTCTTAGTTGTTCGTTGATGGAATGCTTTGCTAAAAACTGGGAAGAACTGTTATCTTAAAACACTGTGGGCGTTTATTTTAGTAACGCCCATTGCGCTTTCATAACGTTTTACACATCATATTTATATGTCAAAAACGTTTAACGAGCTTACATGTAGCTCACCCTCATACATAATGCCCTCATAATTTTCGAACATTTTATATTTTGGCAAATCTAAGAGAAAAAATCTTACTTTCAAATTCACGGAATTTTTAGTCTTAACAAAAAAATAAAATATGTTGCAGAATGTCATCGACACCGACGGTGATATTTATTGTTCTTTGATATGGCACAATATTTGACGTTAAACAAACATGTTGGTCACGTGCTAAAACATCATGTGGATGAATAGGGATTTTTAGCATTGTTGCGTACATCTGGCAACTTTCAGTAATTTTATTAAATTCTAATACACTAAACTTAATTTTTGAGAAATATGTATAGGTATTTACCATACTCTAGCAACGAAAACACCAGACATTGAATTATCATAGGTAATGTGTTTAAATTTAGGAATGTACACATTTATTATATTTTCATGTTTCATCCATTTAACTCTTTTTGTATTTCAGTTTTTGCTAACAGCTCTCGTAGAACACAGAGGCTTCGATCGCATAGTAAATATATCTATTTCACAGCACAAATTTCTTAATTATTGGTTAAACCAAATATACTGCAGGAAGTATTGTGGGTTGCATAGAACAACGCAGATCCAAATTCTTAGTAATTTTTAGTTGATAGTATGGTAATATGTTAATTGAGACTTGAGAGGGGATATCTCTTTTATTAGCTAGCTGGTAGCAGAATGGCCAGTTCTGTAGCCAATTCTGCAGCAGCATATACTTTGACTTTTAAGTTTTTTTGATAATCATTCAGTCACGAGTTGTGACACTTCTGCTGTTATCAAACTTTCTCATAGTGATCTATCTAATAAAAGGTAATTACATTTATTTAATTGATTCCTCTCATTAGTATTTAACGGGCTTCAGCCACATTTTTCATTCCTGTTAACTAAACTTAACCATAATTCTGAAACATGTGCTGATAATATTTTTTCTTTTTCCCAAACGTAGAGTTTTGCTGCCAACTGATTATATGACTATATGAATATATAGAAATAACTGATTATATAGATAATAACTGATTATATGACTATATGATTATACAATTGATTTTATAAATAATTAGTACAACTGATTATTTAAATAGATAACTGATTAAATAGCTGATTATTTAAATAGATAATTAACATATAGATAATTAATAAATAATCTACCTAATTTACACAAGGAAAATCACTTCGTTTGATGGTTAAATGCCTGTTAGATTTCGTAAGACAGATAGTCCAGTCAAACACAGTTTAGTAAAGTTCAGCGTAGTCTATTGAAATTCCGTTTAGTCAAGTCCAGTTTAGTCCAGTCAATCCAAACCAACAGCAAAACCCTAGCGTTAAACAGGTTAGCAAGACGTCAAACCACGTCGAGGAGCCGTCTGTGTTCGGAGAGGCTGATAGGAAAAGCTACCAGAACTCACCACGAGCCCTCAACCACTATCTATCCATTGTCAGGAGGATTAGTGAGATTCTGAGAATTTCATTGGTATTTTTTTTGTTGTGTCATATTTACTGTATAACTTTCATTGCACAAGATATTTCTTTTCTTTTAATGATAAATTAACTAAGCTATAAATATTTTCTCTTGGAAATTGTGATAATACTTAGTATTTCTATTTGATAATTGATAATATTATTTTATATTTTTATTGATTAAATTCGTTGATTTGTTCTTATATTGATGATTTTTCTGAAGTTTTTAATAAATGTCTCTTTTATCGTAAAATTAAATTTTTCATTTTTTCTGTTTGTCTGTCCGCCATAAGATCAAATCTTTCCACGGCGGTTGGTTTCACCATCACAGGGGTAGCAGTAACTCTTAAATTTTCCGTGGATGGCGCTCATAATTTTTACATCATTTTAAGCTACCTCTGAGTGTTGGAACAAACTAGCTAGGCAAAATATCACAAAAATATTGGTTCGCCCTCTGGCTGATTTAAAAAAATATATATTAATTGAACCCACGAAATCCCAGCCACGCACCAGATCAGCTAGCCGTTCGCCGTCACTACTTGTGTGTTGGTTGAATTGCCTTTGGTTATCACCTTAACCAGTGATACCATTGTTAATTTTTCTAAGGCCAAGTAGTGATGTAACAGCATGCTTGATGTCGTGTATTTAAACATTTATCATCTTTTCATTAAACTCTCAATTACTATGAGGAGCAAGCCTGTTGATCTGCTGTACCTGACTGATTAATTGAACTTACATTGCCGACAATGCTTACGTGTTAAGTTTGCGACCACGGAGTCCCGGTTTCGAATTCTGACCAGGGTATGGATGTTTCGTGACGTCTTTAATGTGTTACCGATGCGGTAGCAGTGGGTTAGACCGCCACTGAGTGTAAAAACAACAAGGTTACCTTGATGTGGGTGCCGGGGCATGAGAGAATAGAAGGAAATGAATTAGCTGACGCCCTTGCAAAAAAGGTGCTGAAGCCCCATTTTTTGGGCCCGAACCATATTGTGACTAATCTAAGAGGCACATAATGGAGGAGATTCTAAAATTGCAAAAGGAACAAAAAAAGTACTACTGGAGAAAGACTCCAGGCCAAAAACAAGCGAAAAGTTCATAACTTATTCGACAAAGAATGCCACAAGACTTCTCGAACTCGAAAAGTCCGACTTAAGCCAGATGACAGGCCTTTAAACAGACCGTTGCCCCTTGATTTATCTTCTTAAAAATATGGGCAAGGCAGATGACGATACGTGCAGATACTGTGATACTGCAATAGAAACTGGGGAAGATATTCTTTGGAAATGCAAGATGCTGGTCCGCACTACGTTAAAGTACCTAGAAAATGTGGAATTAACACCTGAAGACATAAGGAAGTTAGCCCCCAGGAAATCACAAGCTTTGCAAAAAACTTGGGAGTCCTGAGTAACAACTAATTGTAGGGTAATTCACAAAAGGTGGTATTTGTTTCGTAAGATAAAAAGTTTTGCGCTTCCTATTCTTACCCTTGAAAATTCTGACACTTTATCGACATAGCCTTAGAAAATAATTAATATTCTTTATAATTATTAAAATTGGTTCCTCATATTAACACATTTTATTAACAAATATGTACTGATAACTCGATAGAAATTTGAGATCAATTTATTTTCCAGTTTATGAGTTAAAGAAAAGAATAACTGTTTTATCATTTTATTTATAATTACTATTACTATTTATTCGAGAAAATAGTACATGAAGCGATTAAACACAAATAAAGTGAATCCATTAAAGTGAATCCTGTAGAGTGCTTCAGTACGTACAGATCAACTGGCGGAGACCTATAACGTTCTATGTTGTCCTCCGTGAGAGGTCTCAAGGGTGGTCTTTAGGTAGCTAGTAAAAAACTGTACCATGAAACCTATATTTTTTATGCAAAATTCGGATTGGAAAAATAAATTTTTATTTTTTGAGTGTCTGTGAAATTTTTGACTTACCTTTGTGACTACGGTTCTGCCCCAATCAAATCAAGTACTATTTGTTTTATTCGTATTAACACATTTTATTAAAAACTTGTATTTAAAAAGTTTTTTAACTTATTGTCACGCGTTTCCACCCCGTAGGAAACCACTCTTTAAAATCCGTGGATTAAAAAATAAAATAAACACTAATGCACTTTATAGAATAACTTACTAAAAACTTCACAATACTTTTATTAACTAAAGTACACTTTTACTGACTAAAATAACCTTTGACAATGTTTATTACTTGATATTTACACTCTACTGGTCACTTTGTATCACTTCTAACTCAATTCGCTAAGAACGTCCTTCCCGCGTGTTTACATTGACTTATATGATCTACAAAATGCCATCTAGCAAAGACCATAAGCTTCTTGTCAGGGTAGTCTAGAACAGTGTAGCAGTTTCTACAATAGTCGTACTTGTCTCACAGATGGCGACAGAAATAACACATTACAGCCATCCTGATATTGCATTTGCCTATCGCCACTCCTGCTTAATTCCTGCTACTACTCATGAGCTATTAACATCAGCCCTTAGGGGGGTAAACGCCTAGTATTATATTTTATTTGAAAAATATACAAGTACGGTAGGGAGGCAAACGTGTTATGCTTGAATGGTAAAAATGGGTAAGACTTCGTCATGACGTTAAAATAAATGAGATGATTCAAGAAAGCCTTTTAAATATTCAAAAAAACAATTGGACATTTGTATCATTAGTAAAACATTGACCGTAAATATTATTTTACGATTTGTTGTGCTAATTTCTTTAAATGTGCCAGGTATGGGGTGTTAGTCCTGATTTTCGATCTGTGTCATAAAGATAACTGAGTTTTAGAAAGAAAGCGCCATGAATGTTTACTTTAATTGGGTATACGTATTATTTTATCCATGAAGAAAGAAAATCCGGGTTGTGAACCTATTATTTTGTGTTTTTTAATATCGCGTGAGAGATTCAGGTATACTACCAACTATAAGGCTACTTATACATGCAAAGAAATTCTTTTAGTAACTTTGTCTGATTTTAAAGATAAGTGAGCTTAAACTGACTTTTATCAGATATACCCAACAGTATACATTCTTTATATAAACATTACATTAAATTATATATGCTTAAATTTGACTTAGTGGATATTTTAACCCAAATTAGTAACCATTTAACTTTAACATTTTACATAAGTAAAATGACCTGGCGAAAATAAGTCAAGTTACCATGGAGATTTCTCAAGTGATTATATCAAATGGCTGTAACTATAACATTTATTTAAAGCAAGACGTACTATTAAATCACCTCAATTTATTTAGTTTCCTCATTTATTTTCTAACATAGGATCAAACTGTTGTGTTAGTTAGATAGTTAAAGCCAAAGTGTCCTGCAAGTTGTTTTATTCACTCAACTATGTGTATAACATTAGTTCGTTGGAAAAACTTTTCACAAACGATTTTTTCGAAAACTGCTCATCATAAAAAAAATCTCTAGTAAAATAGTTGTCTGCGTTATTTGACTTTATTTCTGCCTAATGGTATCTATTTCTGAAGTTAAAAAAGTTTCTCGCTTGCTGTATATACTCCTGCAAATTCTTACGCTTTATCGGCAGCCAAAAAATAATATTTTCTAGTTATTTCTTGCTTTCATACTAAATTATATTATTGCAGTGATAATACAGTAAAAATTTGGGATCAATTCATTATTCCCTTTTTAAGTTAGAGCGAGTCAAACGAGAAAACAAGCTAACCATTATAGTATTCGCTGATTTCCGACAATTTGTACACTATTGTTTCACATTCTATAGGATACTCTTCGCAGTTAAATGAACGAGTGACGGCCTTGTCTAACTGCGAGATGAGATGAATGAAATCTGCCGAACTTTGGTCCATAATCTTATCGCATTTGTGACAGATTTATTGATGTTTTGATAAAAATTAGTTACTATCCCTAATTAGCCGGTTCTACGATAGCTAGAAATTTTTAAAAAAATTGCAAGTAAACTAGAATAAAAAAAGCCTATAACTGGAAATTATTTTCGAACATGCAGGGCGAGCCAAGACGAAATTACAGGACCAACTGCCTTTTTTTTAAATGGAATGCTATGTATATCAGTATATTTTTTGAAGCCTCTTTCTATGCTTTATTTATTCCTATATTAGCATTGAATATATCTCAACCACTTGAATGTAATTAATTTTTTTGTTAAAATAATGCAATTTGCAGATGGATATTAAAAAAATCACCACAGTCGCAATTATGAGTTTTAAAAAAAACTTATTTGAATACCAATTACGAGACATCTAATTAATATTTTTGAATCATTTTCATTTCCTAAAACTGTACAGGGTGGCCAAAAATTATTTTTCAACTTTTTAAATTGAATTTTCTTATTTTTTTCAAATGGAACACCTTGTATATCTTTCAACAATGTGATGTAGAAATGAAAAACGAACATTTTTTTGTAAGTACTTCCCTATGGCTAATTGCAACAAATTTCGATTTATTGAGCAATAATTACAAAATTCAAAAATAAACTTAAAAAAAGAGATTTCTTCAAATAACTCAGTAGAAACAATTATAACAAATGTTCCACATGTTGCCCATTTTGAGTGACACACATCTCTATGCGCTTTTGAACTGAGGTTACCGCTGTTCCTAAAACTGCCGGTGTGATAGATCTAATGGCAGTTATTATTCTTTTCGTCATATTTTGTACTGTTGCTGACGTGTCTCTATAAACAATTTCTTTCACGTATCCCCATAAAAAGAAATCCATTTTTGTAAGATCTGGGGATCTAGCAGGCCATTTAGTGGGTCCATTTCTTCCAATGCATTGATGAGGTTAGGATTATTTAACTGGTCTCTAACTGCATTTAAATAATGTGATGGTGCACCATCTTGCTGAAACCACATTCTATTTCGAATTCTTTCAGGGAGATTTACCAATAATTGTGGCAGACAGTTTTCCAAAAAATGAAGATAAATAGCTCCAGTCAATGTACCATCAAAGAAATGTGGCCCTATTACATATTCTCCAATAATTCCTCCCCTAACGTTTATAGACCATCTGTGTTGGTTATCAACTTGTATGAAAAAGTTAGGATTTTCCGAAGCACAATAATGGAAATTGTGCCTATTAACAAATCCA
Source organism: Stenurella melanura (assembly GCA_963583905.1). Classification (NCBI taxonomy): domain Eukaryota; kingdom Metazoa; phylum Arthropoda; class Insecta; order Coleoptera; family Cerambycidae; genus Stenurella; species Stenurella melanura. The sequence continues at coordinate 29,632,670 of OY757318.1, read as the reverse complement.
TTTTTATGAAAAGTTGCCTCATCAGTGAATAAAACATTATTGAAGAAGTTGGCATCATCTTGCATTTTACCTCTGACCCAATTACAAAATTGTAGGCGCTTTTTAAAATCGTCATCAGATCATTCCTGGTGCATTTGAATATGATATGCATGCAACTTATTTGTTTTTAAGATTCGACCCACAGACCTTCTACTTATTCCTACTAATGAGCTCACTTCTCTTTGACTAACATGGGGATTCTCAACCGTTGCCAGCACCACAGAAAACTCATTTTCTTCGTTCACAACACGTTTTATTCTTTCACTTTTTTTATATTCGACATTTCCAGTTTCCAGAAATCTATCGAGAAGGTTTTGAAAGCTGCTAACATCAGGAATCCTTCTTTCGGGATAACGTTTGGTGATAAATTCTATTGGCAAGTAAACAATTTCTGTCTGACTCGCCCTAAAGAAAAGTCACGTCTACAAGTTCCGCTTTATTAAAATTCATATTGTACAATTCCAAATGTTTTAAATTCAATACAAATTGTAACTAACGACCGATAAGTGTGATAAATGCTCCGTTGTACACTACAATTTATACTAAACTGAGGTTTTATTGCTTGTTGAATAACGAAAACGGTAAAAAATGTACAAAAAAACATTACAGTAAAGGACCTGTTAAATACTATTTACTCATTTCAATGGATTGGAAGAAATGGTCCCACTAAATGGCCTCATTTCAAAATTGCGTAAAGACGCGTGTCAATCAAAATGGGCAACACGTCGAACATTTATTATAAATTTTTCTAATAGATTATTTGAGGGAACCTCTTTTTTAAAGTTTGTTCTTGAATTCGACCCTTATTTATTTATAAAACGAAAATGGTTGCAATTAGCCATAGGGAAGTACTTACAAAAAATGTTCGTTTTTCATTTCTACATCACATCGTTGAGAAATATACAGGGTGTTCCATTTGAAAAAATTGAAGAATTCAATTTAAAAAATTCTTAATTGAAAAATAATGTTTGGCTATAATGTTTCCAGTTATAGATCTTTTTATCCAGTTTACTTGCAATTTTTTTAAAATTTCTAGTTATCGTAGAACTCGAGATATCGATGTCCGACGCACTATTGCCCCACCCTCTATAACATAAATGTGTACATTTAAATAATTAATAACATTTTTATTTATTGATCGATGTTGTTCAATAGGGTTCTTCCTCTAGCTAACACTAACTTGCTGTCCAAGTTTCAACGTAATCGGACTGTTCGTTCTTAAGTTATCGTGCTTACAAGACAGACAGACGGACACGGACGGACATTTTGAAAGTTCAATGAAAATTTCTTCTCTACGGGCCATATTACCGGTTTTAGAAATGTGCCGATCAAATGCAATATACTCTTGTTTTGTATTTGCGAAGAGCATAATAATTGTTCTCTTATACTCTCTCTCTCTATACTCTTATATTATTTATTTTAAAATATTCGACGGAGCAGTATGAAATTCAATAGGATTTTCTTCTGATAGCAGACGAAACTATTCAAAAAAGTCTAGTGGATGCGTTAAACATTGTAATCTGTAGAGTTTTATTCGAATGTCCAGATTAACTAGAGTAGAGTTTTCCCTTTTCAAAAAGCTATAATAAAAATCGATTCATTGCAGATTTAACCAATTAAAAATTTCTTTTCTCAGTGAAGCTGAGTGCTGGAGCCTTGACAAATAATAATTGATCGATGATAGATCGCAACCCTGCGAGTTGTGCAATATAATTTTACAAACTTAATTTTTATTCTAAAAACAAATCCTCTGAGGGCAGCCGCATTCAACAGATTCTTATGCTAGACTATTATACACAACAAAACGAGTTATATTTTAAAGGTATTAATTTTAAGTTTACCATAGATTAATAAGAGCAAAATGAAGCCGAATGTAGCACCTTTACCGGTAAGTTTTATTGCCCTTGACTAGTCAAAATCGACACACCCCGTATACGCCCAATCCGACAGATTCATTTTTAAGCAAGTATACTTTTTAATTTATTATTTATCTTACAAAAAAAAATTCTCCACTCTTAAGATCGGTGAAGCCGATAGAAGATCATTAAAGAATATATTACATGCTGAGAGCGTACTTTACAGCAAGCGCGTTGCTCGAGAAAAGAAAAGTGTTCCAATCTGTGTTGCAAAGGCGCAACTAAAGAAGTTGATTAGGGGACTATAACATTTAGTAAAAAACACACATCACAAAAACTACGAGGCGAGCTTATGTATATTGTGCAGTTTAAAATAAAATTAATTATTCAAACGCGCTATTAAAATCAACATTAAGTGATTACTTGATGACCCTGTTTTTGTAATAAGGATGCGGTTGAAAAAACGAGATATTTTTGCAAATTTAATCAAATGATGGCTACTGTCAGTTCAAAATTATTTTCCTATTCACACTATTTGACAGTCGCTTTATGGTCCATGTATTATTCTAGTTGATCTCTCGTTGCTGTACAATACGGCAGCATCTGTCGTGGTTGCCTGTTAAGCACTTTAGACTAAAACCGCACTCATATTCACGATAACTTCTGTGTCCGCGTTGACCAGGTAGCAGTGTTATTAGCAATCAAATTATATGAAAAACGTCTTCCAGATTTTGCACATCTCTGTATTCGAAAAGTATTTGGAAAACTGCACTATGTCCTGAGGAGAGCGAAGTTTAATGAAATGAGGGTGGCTTCGTAAAAAAATGGTAAAGTGGAAGAAATCTATAATGACCAAAGATCGGACAGCGATTATTTCTACGTACAAATAATAATATAATGTAAACATAAGTAAAAACATTCCCAAATAATATAAAAATGGGAACAAGAAATTTAAAGTTTTTATCAGATAAGTGGATAACATGCAGCTATAAAAAACAATTATTTTAGCGAGTAGGTAGTTATTTACTTATTGGTTTACAAACTATACTGTGGAGAAAAACGTTCAACTTAATACACGCAGATTGTCGACTGCCCAATAGCAACGCATAGGCGAATCGCGTGGCTGTGGCATTTCATGCAACGTCAAAACGAACGTTAAGAGGCACAGTTGTTTGAGGGTGGTAGTACTGAGAGTGATAGTGGTAATGAGTGAAGAAATACGAGCACAACTAACTCGATTTAAGATTTGTATGGTTCTAAATTCTATGAAACCACTGCATCACTACATCTGAATTAGTGATTCAACTGCCTGAGATATTCAGTATCTTAGCAAGTGACCAGTAGTTCCTTACAGAGTAAGCAGAAAAATGAGAAAACCAATTTTTTGTGCCCGAAACGTTTTGTTGGTTATCCAAGGGATACATAAGGGAAGAGATCCTAAAAGGGGAAAAGGAACAGAAAGAGTCCTACAGGAGAAATACAGCAGGCCAAAGTCAAGCGAAAGAATTCATCACTTATTCAACAAAGAATCCTACAAGGCTTCTGGAAAAGTTCGACTTAAGGCTGATAACAGGCCTCTTGACAGGCCATTGCCCCTTGAGATGTCATTCTTGGGCAAGGCCGACAATGATATGTGCAGATACTGTGATACTGCAATAGAAACTATCAGAAGAAAGAATCCTACTGGAGAAATACACCAGGCCAAAGACAAGCGAAAAGGTTTATCACTTATTCGACAAAGAATGCCACAAGGCTTCTCGAACTTGAAAAGTCCGACTTAAGGTTGATAACAGGCCATTGCTCCTTGAGATATCATCTCAAGAAAATGGGTCAAGGCCGACAATGATATGTGCAGATACTGTGATACTGCAATAATAGGAACTGTGGAACATATTCTTTGCGAATGCAAGATGTTAGTCTGCACTAGACTAAAGTAACTAGATAAAGGAATTAACGCCTAAAGACATAGGGAAAGTAGTCGTCAGGAAAATCAGAAGCTTTGTTGTGAAAAGCTTGGGAGTCCTGGGCAACAACTAATTATATGGTAACGCATAAAAGATCTTTTAGGTCGATGTGATATAGGGCTGAAAGAGCAAAGCGGCCCCCTAACAATCTACAAATAATCTACAAGAAAAGGAAAGGCGGTATCTAGTTTCTTCTCCAATGTACCTAAATTTGGCTTGTGATCAGATTCAAAAAGGGGACAAGCAAACGTAAATCCAAAATACTTAATTAATTCTCCCAATGCACTTTTCTTGGGAATTTATTAAATAAGGTTATGTGGAATAGCAGAATAGCAGAAGTTAGTAAACTATACTAAATTTAGAAATACCTAACCTCACCGCCATAGTAAATGCTGAAAACTATTATTATTATGGAATAACTCACTCTTCTTTGAGGAGGAATTTTTACTGATTCCTGGTGCTGCACCAGGGAGTGCTTTATTGGATCTAGTTTCAGGTTTTGGGCCCTTTTGGTTGATGTCCTCTCCAACAGATCAGAGTTCAGATCTCAACAAACAATCACAAAGACTCGTACTGCAAGACATTCGTTAAAATATGAGCCCAATTGTCCGAAATTCTGCATTTCTTGCACACAGTTGATCTGACAGTTGTTGTACCCGGTCATGGCTCTTCTTAACAGTTCCGAGGGCTTCTACTGTTACTGGCATGACTGTGATCTTGGCATTACAGAATCTACTTATTTCTATTTGGTACTTCGGTTACCTTTCAGTTTCTTTGAACTTTGGCGCCATTCCGGATGGGCGCATCGATCAGCAAGCGGAATGTCTCCTTTTTATTATGTACGACGATGTCTGGTCAATTCGCACTAATTCCTCGGTCATTTATAATAGGACCACGCCATATGTGTGACCACTGGTGTTGCCTACTGTTTAAGGGGTATATTGGTAATACTTCTGAGGTACCGGTACATCGCAGTGCTTGCATATGGTCCAGTGGAAATAACCGGTCACTCTGGTGTGTCAGTGAGCGTGTTCCGATTGCGCCAAAGCAGTACATCCCATCGCCACGTGACTGACATGTTCCTCTGTCAGATCGCACATCCCGCACATGCTGTCAGAAGGCTGCTTCAGGATCGTAGTGCATGCATATGGTCCAGTGGAAATAACTAGTCTCTGTGGTGTGTCAGTGAGCGTGTTCCAATTGCACCAAAGCTGTACATCCCGCCGCCACGTGAGTGACATGTTCCTCTGTCAGGTCGCACATCCCGCACATGCTGTCAGAAGGCTGCTTCAGGATTATCCTTTGGTGGTATCTGGTATTTAGTGCTTTGTCTTTCGTTGCTATTATTTAACATTATTATTATTATCATTTGAAATTTCAAACTGCGACAAAATGCAACTGTCAATATGTCAACCGGATATGTGTTTGAGCCATTGGTCGAAACCATCTAGCCGGTTTTAATGGGATCTTTTTGTTCCTGGTCAGCAAATATTTTCAATTAAAATTTAAAATTATACAGCTGTGACGTAGATGAATTTTAACCGTAGTGTTGAACTTTAGAGTATATTCCCCGATAATGTATATTACTATTTACCTGGTTTATTAAATAATTACACACTTTACATTAATCGTGTTAGTAATATGTCTCTCTTGTTACATTTCTGACACAAGAGAAAAAATACTCCATATAATGCAGATATTATTTTTTAATTACGTTTGAATTTGGAATTAATAGGTAGTTTTGATGTTAAATAATCTTCTACGTTATCTCGCTACATATATTTCATTATCACAATTAGTTTATGTTATTGAAATAATAAGACTAAAATACTGATTTATTGAAGTTATTTTTCACATGAATTTTACTTATATATTTATCTAAATATTACGTATAGGCTGGAAGACCTCGGTCGTTAGCCAATTGGAATTTCCAATAAAGCTTTATATTACTACTGTTATGTATATATTCAGTACTATAAGAAGGAGATATGTTTTAAACTTATCTGCGATAAGTATTTTGTAAAATTTAGAATAATTACTAGTGTTTTTCTGGTAATATATTTATTCATGTGATTCTATATATGTATTCAATTAATTCCACCTGAACTTCTCTTACATTATGGAGAGTTTATAATTAGGAGCGGCCAATGCTACAGATTTTACTTGTTCTACATGGTACTACGTTGATTATTTTCACACGTATTTATAAGAAGACTTTCTTGGAAGCCATTGTACGCCCCTGGGTGTTTCACATTAAATGTTAAAGCAAACCAAAGCAAGTTCTTTCTTTCATAGCTAATACTAAATTAAGATTTCCAATCAGTTTTTGGAATTTTATATTGTGTTTATTTTGCACTTTATTGGTTCACGCGGTTATTTATGGCCTTTTAAAAGGATGCTTACTTTGTATTCATTTTGCGTTCTTGTCTTGTGCAATACAACGCTTAAACTACGCTGCATATTGAGATAAGGAATATTAGTTTACACATTCCTGAAAACCTTTATTTCTACACGCAATCATTATTTTTTAATTATATCTGAATATAACTTATTAATTCTATTAAGTCATTTATCAGGGACGGCCTTGGAAAAGGTTTCTTGCATACGGTTTTATCTAATTATAGAATTGTTTACAGATTTAAATAGTTTCATTTCATTTAGTTTATAAAGTTGAATACCTAATGTGTCCACATTTTCTGATCTCTATACTGAAATTATATAATCCCACCTTTCTAACCATCTCCAGACAATGCCAACATGGTAAGCGAAACGTGCATTGAATGATAGTATTCCAGTGTGGTGTTCCAGTATTTGACTTCATTGAGAAAAACATTATTTGTGTATTTTGCAGATAACTTTCATACACTCTATTTAATATTTAATAAGAAAAACAACAAAATTACTACTTAATCGTTATGTATACTGTCGATCTAATTCTGACAAAGCTAGTATACTGATAAGGTCAACGACGATAACATTCTGAAATAATAATAATAATAATACATTTTTATATGTGAGAAATCCCTTCCCTTACGATGGCCCCTCTGTGAGCCTTAAAGCACTACCTAAATGCCTTGCCAAGTAAAATATCCAAATGTCAAAAGCTCACATAAAAAAAATATGTTCAGATGGCTTGTAATGGTGATATTTCGAATAGTTTGTATACTGTCCTGAATATTTCAAATACGAATGAAAGACCTCATAATTTCTAGGCAGTTCGGTGGAGTATTTTATTGGATAAGACATGAGTGAGTCTATTTCTAAAGTTTCAGTTTTATTTTTTAATCATTCCGATTAATAATTCAACGGAAACGAATATTGTGTTTATAATGTGATGTACCACGCAATCAAATGTTCTCTAGGTATGACTATTTAAAACTCTTGAAGGGGTCGTCGTAAGGAGCAGGTATCTTTGTGTGGTCTTTCGGGTAACAATGTACTATAATTTCAAAATGATATTGATTGATTTTATGAATACACCAGCTTGGTCATAATTTTAATGATTAATAATAAGCGGTTTTTGCAAATTGGGTGATGTTAGTTAACTGAAAATAAGTGTAAGTTGTACATAAATAAATACTACAGGATTGTTGATGATATTGTTGGCTAAAATTTGACTGTTAGGGAGATATCTCCTCATTTGGCGCTGTATCCCACTCCCCTCTAGCTTTAGGTAGTGTTCACTCTTAAGAGTCTTAAGGGCCGCACTTAAGTACAAATTCCACCTTTGTAGAGTCCTAATACACAGCACAATATTGTAAAACCCAATCACCCCACAGTTTATTTTATGTATTGTAATTAAACAAGAAATGTCTAAAACTATTATTTTAAACAAAAAACTGCGAAGAGTGTCCTACAGAATGTATAAAAAGTGCAGTAAATCGGCATAGAGTCTAATGGTTAGCTTGTTATTTTTGCTTAGACTCATCCTCTAATTTACGCGGCTGCAGTGCCTGAACGCACTGGTTATACCACTAGTGAGTTTGTATCTCGAACATAAATTACAAAATTCTAACTAAAATCTTTTTTCCCCAATTATTTTTAGCGTAAAATTTCCTTCTGTATCGATTGGTGAGATCTGTTTAGGAAAATAACAAATTAACAACGCTAACACTTTTTTCACATCATTTATTAAATAATTATGCAATGCGAGATGATAATTTTCTTGCAATTTATGGTGATAAACATACAAGCGCAGGTCGCGGGATAAATGAGAAGGAATGATTAATGGTGAGAAGGAAAAGTGGGGTTTGGGGTCTATATTTATGTTTATATTGTCAAACATCTAAACAAACGAGTAGCTAGAAAATAAATGATCGATAAAGAATTAAATGCCCGACAAGTTCCTGCTAATCGGGTAAGTATGTAAACTTGATTGAAAAGGAATTTTTCTTGGCATACAATTTAAAAGATCGTAAACAAATATATTTTTAAAATAACCATATAATACAAGCAAATACAGACATTATAGTCGCTGTTTGAAATTTATTATACACAACAAACCTGTAAAATATGTTAATCTTCTCTTAAGATGTTTTCTTAGGTATATTTTACAATATTTGCAATCGGGTACAAATCTATTTTCTAGGTTAAACCATAGCACGCTTCGATCCTAAGAATCGTGTTCTCTGCAATGCTTACTTTGATTTTTGATAAGCTGTAACTTACTTTATAGAACTACCTTTTGTTTATTTTAACATAATTTGCTTCTATTTCAATGAGAAAGCATTATACTTTTTTATTTTCGCTAACCTTACTACACAATAGATTCCATCGAATCAATAAATTCAATGCATCTTCAAACTTATCTGACTTAAATATGTTTACAAGAATATCTAATGCTACCTACACACTAAAGCCCCGATTACACTATACGCAATTAAAATAACTTGGAAAATCTCATTTCTAATGGATTTAAATTCGATATACATTTTTCAAAGTAATGATAAACACTCATTAATTATAATCTAATGTGCGAAGTTGACTCAAAGGAAATGAATGTTCTAGTTGATCTCTCTTTACTGTATAATATGCCCGACAGCCTCACGCCTCACCACAGCTTTTTGCCATTAACTCATTGCAGATATCAATTCAAGGTATTGTTGGTCATCTCCTTTGCCTTTTACCATCTAGTTCTACCTAAACTATTAACCATTCTATATTGTCCTGTCATTATGAGGAACATATTTCTTGGAGAATCGGAATATTGGTGCGATGTGCTGTCCAGGGAACTCGCTGCACACGTCTTCCACATTTTAAAATCATCAATATCCCATCTGTCTCTCTCCCTAACAGTCCATGTCTCTGAGGCGCAAAGAAAAATAAAGAAAACTAGAGCTTTAGCAACTCTGATCTGTGTGTGTCTCGCAATATTCCTGTCACATCAAATTTTGTTTAACTTATAAGTTGAGTAATCTTGCTTTCTGAATGTTTCGTCGATTCTCATACAGTTTTCAGTGTTGCCCACAAGAACTCTAAGGTACGCCATCTTGCTTACAGGTAGTAACCATCACTTATTCTGAAAACCACCCAAATACGTTAATCTGGGTGGTTTTCATTTGCTCGGTCTACAATTGCATGAGCTCATCCTCGCTCGCTGCAACCAAGGTGGTATCATGCGTAAACGTCAAATTAGAAATTATAGTCCCAAAACCAGTCTACTTTGCCAGTCCCCCAGCACACGTTGTATCACGTGTTCACTATAGATATGAAAGTCTGACGCCTTTCCCAACTTTACTTTTGTTGCAGTTAATTCTCTGATAACACAGCCACACAAAGAAAAAGTTTTGTACCAGAGACATCAGTACATAGAATTTGTGTATTCTTTTATGCTGAATCAGAATCCGCAGCCCAAAAACCGATTTACTAGATATTTTTTTAGTAAAATGTAAAAACATCCCTAAAATAGAAAGAAATAGTGAGGATAAGGTAAAGCTTTATAACGAAATGCAACAATTTATAAATACTTTAAGAAAACATTTTAAAACAATATTTTGAGCATTAGAAAGAAATATGTACAATATTTTTTTGGTATCTTGCCTATCAACTTACATTTATACAGGGTGTAATTAGTTTCATGTCATTAAAAAACTGGTAATAGGGACCGACTAGACAAAAAACCTATATGACTCCTTTCTCTAGGGGCACTTTGATAAAACTGACCTAGGTTTAAAAATTTAATATTAAAGTAGGAAACATTTGAGAACCACTGTTTTTCCCGCCGGAAGAAGTGCGGCACTTTGATGGGATTACTTGTACCGCACTTCTCATACCACTAATTATGAAAATGTAAATAATTCCTTCTCTTTCGGCACAACGCAAGCATAGCATGGCCGCAGGGGTTTAAATAGGATTTGTTTCCATGTGTTTTTTAATTTGGATTTGTCGTTTATAAGAATTTATAAAATTTAAAAGTGGTTTATTAACATTTGTAACATTGTGTTAAAAGCTTAAACAATTTGTAATTATTTTATGAAATTGGAAAACGAACAGTTAGACAACCGAGATACGATAACAGAAAATAGTCGTGTACTTTAAATTAGGAAAAAATCTGATTTTTTTAACGAATTGAGCGCATAATTTTTCCCAATCAGGTATCGAAAACTATAAATCGCGTCTTTGGTCTCTATGAAAATCAATGTAAATAATAATAAACAGATCTAAACAAGACAGCGAATACTAATAATAATAATAACCATACCTTGAATGCCCAATAGGTAACACCCAATAACTGAACAATTCTTTTGAATTTTTCAGAAAAATTGTTCCTCCATCTCCACGTATACACATTTCAGCACGTCGAACTAAGGACATACGCACTCCGTTCAACACATTTGGTAAATTAGGATATTTTTTTATGGCTTCTATGCACATTAAAATACGTTGTTGCAATTGTTATAAAGTGTCAATTGGATCACGGTAAACCAGATATTTAAAATGCCCCCAAAATAAAAGTCCATCGGATTTAAGTCGGGCGATCTAGCAGGCCATGGTCCTGGTCCGCCACGTCCAATTCGTCGTCGAGGAAACTTTCTGTTCAAAAAATTTCGAACGGCCAGACTAAAATGGACTGGCGCACTATCGTGCAAATACCACATTTTTCTGCGCGTAGCCAAGGGTACATCTTCCAGCAAATTTGGCAGTGTTTGTTGCAAAAAACTTAAGTATACATCACCATTTCATCTAGCTGGTAATTGTATAGGTCCCAATTACTTCATTACCGCAAATTCCTGCCCACAAATTAACGCTGAACCGTCGTTGAAAATGCGCCCTTCTTATTACACGTGGATTTTCGTCTGCCCAATAGTGCATATTTTTAAAATTAAACACTCCATTTCTGGTAAAACACGACTCATCGGAGAAACACGGAACGTTTAAAAAATCCTCATTTGCTGCGTGTTTTCTTAAAATCCACCTACAAAATTGCATTCGCTCTGCAAAATCTTGAGGTTCTAATGCTAGGACACGTTGATAGTGATAGGGATGTAAGTTTATATCTCTCAATGTCCTCCATACTACAAAATGGGATACTCCCACACGGTTTGCGATATCGCGGGTGCTTAAAGTTGGATCCTCTTCTACAGGTTCCAAAATTTGAACCTCTGCGTCAATTACCCTTTCTTCACGTTGTGGACCTCGTTCTCCTCCATGTCCATCGAGACGACCTGTTTCTCGAAGACGCTGGTCAATACTAACAAATGTACGAGCACAAGGATGACGTCGATTAAACGATAAAGCTCTTCCGCACCAGCTGCATTTCCTTCACTTTCCCATACACCCGCGAGCGCTGGATAAGCGTAGTCTCCCATAATGTTCAAAATTTGCGTTTTAAAACACCACACTAAACTGTGAATTAACGTTATCCATAAAGAAAACAAAAAGAACAAAAGCAACAGACAAAACCAAGGAAAGGGTAGGTCGCGTCGTGTATACGTTATTTACCAAGTAAGGACACAAACTGAAATTATTACTTGAGATTATTACAAGGGAGAGTATAGCACGCGTAATAAGACAATTTGGCCGCGAGGAAGCAAAAAAACATGGTGGTGTCCTCTGTCGGTCTCTTTTAACTGCTTTGTCAGCATGCCTTTCGATGACCCCCGTCGCGGCCTAATTATCTCTTAGGCTCACCATACTTATTTGCACGAATATCAGAGTATCATGTGCGACAAGGCGCGAGGCAATAAAGCCTACCCTAATATGCCAACAGTTCTCAAACTATGTTATTAAGTATTTTGGAAATTTTTGTTTATTTTTTTCTCCAAAACTATGAGCTTTAAACCCCATGTTATATAAGGTTTTTTGTTTGTCTTGTCGTTGCCTACCACCAGTTTTTTTAATGACATGAAACTAATTACACCCTGTATAGTTGGAGAGTCATTTCCATGTATGTTCAGTTTTTTTTTATATTTCTCTCGTCACTAAAAATTAATTTAAGAAAATTATATCTTGATTGGTTGTTTTCATTTTAGTTGCATTGTATTCATGAAAAACTCATCCTTTGAAATTTCTTTGGATTTCCACGTTTTGTAAATTACGAAAATGAAGGTGTTTCAATTTCGCCAATCTGTCGATCTATTATCTGTCTGTCTGTTGGCGCTATAACTAAAAAACTGCTTAACGGAGAACAGTCAATTTTAGTAGTCAGTTGACGCTACCGCCAGCGAAGAAATGAGTAGACTTTCGATGGAAAATATACAGGGTAGACCATCTAAAGAGATTTGATGATGAAAAACATTTTTCCTCACTCAAATTTAAAATCTTGAGGGTTGATGACATTCTAAATCTATTTTAACAGAAAAAAAAATTGAATTCTTTTTTACGACTTCTATACTTCCACTCTACTGAATGGATTTGGTACGTATTTACGCAAGCCTTTCATATTTGGCACCTTCTCTATTTATTATTTATTTTTTGCTGTCGGATGCCCACTCTGTATTTTTTTTAACTAAAAGTTATCAACTTTTCTTTGCAGTAATAGTGATAACTACATTATTGTTCTCCTGTCGTATCTTAATTAATAATTTTTTAGAGTGACCACCCTGTATAAATAAGGAGGGAAGTTCTGTAACTGTATCTTTACCGATTTTTTAAACAGGGATTTCTGTGAGATAAAAAAAATAATTTTCTGAACTCTTTTTATTTCCAAAATGTTTTACTTAATGTTTAATTGATGCCGACAGAAGACAAAATGTACTGCAGAAAGTTGATCAACTATCAGAAAAAGTTGTCCATTTAATACAGATTCTAACATAACACATAGGGTTATTCACAACAGATGTTTTATTATTTTTTAAAATCATGTTAATAAATATATTATACAAAATTCCCAGACTTAAGGTGGCCATTCCCTAAAAACAGACACCCGATAGGAAAATATTAATTATTCTTGGCCATAACTTTTTTTTAGTACGTGTATTTAAAAAAACCTATAAAAGTACCTAAGTACTCTTAACAAGACTATTACTATGAATTTTCACTGAATAATTTCAGTGGTTTGCAAAATAGCTAGATTTAAATTTAAAAATTATGTTAATCTTCCTATTTTGTAGTTTTATATCTAACTATTTTGCAAACCACTGAAATTATTGAGTGAACATTCATAGCAGTAGTGTTGTTACGGTTCTACTTACGTACTCTTATAGTTTTTTTAAATATACGTACTAAGAAAGAAAAGTTATGGACAAAAATAATAAATATTTCCTTCCCTATCGGATGTCTCTTTCTAGGGAATGTCCATCTTAAGCTGGCTGGTTTGCCACAAATAAAAAATGAGCAAAATAAGGATTTTTATTTTTTAACCTACTTTAAGAAAATTTAAGGAGAAGGTTCTCTCGCAATTAACATATTTTAATGGTTCCTTAAATAATTTTAGAGTTATATGTAAATATACTAGTGTTTCTCTAGCTCAATGAATTTATCGAAAAGGTCACAGAAATTACGTTAATCTTTATTGGGCATCAGAGTAAATGTGAACATTAACAACATTTCAAGTCAGTCAATTTGACGCATCTTTTATGTTTAGATTCCTTTGTATCTCGTAGATTAACTGGGATATAATACATAAATGTGGCTGCAAAGATAAAATCATGAATAACAATACAGGAAATAAGGCTATGTTGACACTTTTTTATTTGAGACCGCTCGATTTAAAAACCAACAACCAGTTCTAGATGGAAAGCACGTGACAATGTTTTTTTTATCTAATGACAAGCCTGATAGGTCCATTTTTTACATGTTCTTTGGATAGCGAAAGAGTGGCTACATTGATCTCACTAATTTTATCAAGACATTAAAAACCACTATATGAGCTTTTACTGGAAGCTTATAACTACCTTCTTTGTGTCATTTTGGTTAATATGGATAATGGATATAACTGTTCAAGCAAATCAGATATCAGACTGAACAAAGAATATATAATTCCCACTAATTTGCACTTTTTATATAATAATTCAAAAATAATTTGCACAGTTACTTTATCTTTTATACGTGGTGTTCCAGAACTATGGGACAATACATCGAGAGCGTGTAGATTTGGTTAAAATATCATTAAAAGTACCTGTTATATCTTTTTCTTAGAGCGCTCCCTTTTAGAGCCCTTAAAGGTTACATCTTGAAAAAGGTTTTTATTGCATAGATTAAACAAGTATTTATAATTGAGAAATCTGGAGCCTCTCGTATCGTGTCGTAGAAAACCAAGAGTGAAATCCATGTAATGTTTTTTTTCTCTTACACTGACATAGATACGTTTTTGAAATTTGAATTGAAATTGTTGAATTCTCTAAAGAGCATTCTACATAAAAAGTATCCTAGTTTGATGCTGATAAACAAACTGATTTTCCAGAAAAGATGATTATACCGATAAAGAATCATATTAGTCAAAGGAATCAATTGCCATCATAAATTGAACTATACGCCTGGCATTTGCTTTTTATTAAAATTTTTACCAAAAAACACGAACATTAAAAAAGTAAAAAAATTCGTCTTAAAAATCTTCATGATTTTTACTGTTTCGTACCAAAACTGACAAAATTGAACACTTATGAAATCCCCTCGGTGAGACAGGCATTTTCCTCAACGACTGTTTGACGTAGCAAGTTAAAATTTGGCACAGTTGTAGGAAGTTGTGTCACAATTATACACGTGAAGTACAAAAAGTAGAATTTTGATATTAGGGTTAATTTCGAGGGACTAAAATGAGACTTAAAAAAAACTTATTTCATGGTCATCATGTGGGATGTTAAATGAAAGCCTGTTAAAGTACGAATTTAAAAATATACCCTTTGATACTGCCATTATCTTAAAAAGTATTGTTCACAAAAGTCTGAAAAAATCATGAATATTGGGAGTAAGGTGTAGATTGAACTAAAATTATCAGAATTACATTACCTTAGAATTTTTTTAATACATCAAAAGAAAGTTCGACGACAAACTTTGTTTTGAGGTTTGTTACTATTTGCTTGAAATACATATGGAGTATTAGTAATAAAAAAATAGGTTCCTCCAACAATAATAATAATTAGTAAATTGAGGGCAATGTCTTTTGGAAAAAATATGGATGTAGTCGTCAATTATTTACACATACGTACAGCAAAATATGTATAAATCTATCAAATCTATATTTAAGATCAACTGATAGTACGGAACACTAATTGCGCAAGTACGACTTGCACTTAGCTGGCTTTTTTGTATTACCAATATTGATGCACAATAAGTAGAAATGCCCAGAAAATGATACCATATGAAGTAAAAACCAACTATTGCATATTAAAAATTGTTTATAGTCGCGAGCAAATAGTGTTGCTGTTGAGCCAACCACATTTGAGGGCAGACCATTTATGTAGAGTAGAAATAGTGGCGGGCCCAGAACTGATCCTTGAGGTATCCTACTTAAAATTTTCAAAATCATTTATTGCAAAAGGTTTATTAGAAAGGTGCAATTGTTGCTCCACAAATGTATGAACATCAAGGAAATTAAATTAATTGAAAATCTTTCTAGCTAAGATGAGATACGCAGTGTGTGTTGTGTGGTTTTTAGTTCTGTTTAATGTCGTTTAGATCACAAAATTGTAGCATCTTTAGTTATTCTTTCACATTACGTAATGGATGGGAAGTATAGTAACAGTAATTTTTTGTGTTTGTGCAAAAAGTTTAAAATGTCATGAAACGTGCTCTGGAACAATTTAAGACACTAACTTAAAATTTGATACACATATGTGTTATAACGGGATATGGAACTAAGGATTTGGGGGTAAATAGGGGTAACTAAGTAAGGTTAAGTTAGTAAGTGTCCAGAAACTTGAAATTTGGTGTATACACTAGAGGGCAAGGTCTCAATTTTTTTATGACTTCTGCCACCCCCACCACCACTTCATTATCCAACGGGTTAACAAAATAAAATAGTGATTTAATGTGTGTACGGGAACAACAGTTCTCAAAAAAATGTTTGGCACCAGCCACACCAGTCCACAATCTTTGGGCCGATAATTTCAAATTATATTTTTTAAATTATGTAAGCAATTATTTCCACACACTGGAGTACAAATATTATCTCAAGATGTTATCGTTTCAAGAGACTTGGATGTGGAAGTAACGATTCATTAAGCAGCGGTTCTATAAAAAAAAATCTCCTAATCTACAATGATTTCTACAAAACACTAGACTAAAACTACTTTGTAGTGATGTTCGCTGTATCGATGTTTATGAAGTCCATTTCAGTGTCAGCATCACGCCAAAGGCCCAGAAATTTTTAGTCACCTAATTAATATCCTGGTGAGACACTTTTCTGTCAAAAGCTGTATTTTATCTGAAATCATGTATAATCAAAATCTGTGAATACCTTGGCGCGAGAAAGCTTAATATCTGAAAACCAGTATCATTAATGAAACTAGCAAATAGACTTGTTTACATAATGTTATCAAACCAAGAAACATTCGACTGAAATATAGTTAGCTGTACATACAAATTCACACACTGTGGGTGTTTTACTTTTGTATTATCTCAAGTAAGAATTTAAATGCTGATTTTATATGCTATTTTAATCTTTCATGTTCTTATACCGCACAGTTTATTTAATTGACTGTGTGAAATGGGAATATCGGTTGATTATTAAATCCGGATATTGCAAATAAAAAAATTGAAATATGATCATTATTGCAACTAACATAAATGCCATAATAGTATGAATTTATGTACACCGATTACTTGCTGAAATCATTAAAGAAACGCATTAGAACAACATAACAAACTGGTATAAGTATAAATGAATGCATGAATATTAATTTAATAATCTTAAATAATATTTCTCAATAGATCCTTAATTGCATATTAGCAATATATTACCAAATGAAGTTTTGTTTACCTGAAAAATAAACTTGCTAAAGTAAAATTACATTGCATTTCTGCTGGTAAAATCATGGGGGGGATGATGAAATGGAAATGTTTTTGTAATAATTTCGTACATGAAAGAATTTCTCTTATATTTAATAGACAATATTATTTCTATATGGCCCCATAATAATACGATTAAAGAAAAGATCCTTAATGGTATTATTTATATTAACGTTCTAGCAGAGTTTAGCCATTCATTTAGCTATTCAACCGCTAAACCAGGACACGCACACACAGACAACTATTCCCTGTGACATTTCTAAATGAAACAGCCGAGGCTCGACACTAAGCATCCATATCCTAGCCAGGAATCGAAACCGTGACTTCGTAGTTGAATACTACCAATTCTAAAAAAAAATCAAATAAATAGATTTCCTCCGTATTCTATCTTTATTTCTTCCGAATATGTGTCTATTTCGTAAGATAAAAATGTTTCCCGCTTACTGTATTTACCCCCACAAATTTTAACATTTTACTTTTCATATTTTCTACATTACAGTTACATCTAATTACTACAGTTCGCTGCCAAAGAAGCTACTCCAAATAGTACCTCTCCAACGCCAAATACTCAAATACCAATCTAAATCAAGAAACTAATTGCTAAAAAAAAAAAGAAAAGCAAGGTCAATATGGCAACGAACTAACACACCGGACGACACAAGAAAATGCATGCAAAAAGGTAACGAACTTAAATCCAAACTCAACGAAATGGGAAACAGGTCCTTCGAAAAACCTCACTAGACAAGACAACTCAATCTGAAAACCCATAAAGAATGCTAAAAGGCCAAAAACCACAATCTCTCCAATTCAGAAATACTGTACTCCGACTGGACCTTGGGCAAAAAGCGAAAAGCAAAAAACTGATCTATTTGCAGAACACTTATTACAAGTTTTTAAAATGCTCAAAGAACTACTAGAGGAAGGATTAAGGCTACATTACATCCTATCGCCCAATAGGCTTGCTATCAATAATATCAAAATTGTTCCAGAATTACAGATTACAGATATTGATACACAGGTCTGGATGCCAGATCACCAATTTGGATTTAGGCAGTCACACTCCACGATTCATCAGTGCCATAGAATTGTTGACGTAATAAACAAATCCGTGGAGAATAGTCAATACTGCACCGCTATATTCCTAGATGTCAACCAGGCTTTTGGCAAAGTCTGGCATCCAGGTCTGCTATTTAAAATCAAAAGGAACCTTCCCAATAAATACTTCAATCTACTGAAATCTTACCTGAATCAACGAGAATTCCTAACCAAAGTCAATGGAGAAACTTCCAACCGTTTTACTATCCTTTCTGGAGTGCCCCAGGGAAGTATACTTGGCCCACTCTTGTATGTGTTATTTACATCTGACTTACCAACGTCTGAAGATATAACCGCCGGTACATTCGCAGATGACACAGCATTAATATGAACAAATACATACCCAAATACCGCATCACACAATCTTCAAGAACACTTAAGATCACTAGAAACCTGGTTAAAAAAATTAAAGATAAAGGTAAATGAGTCGAAATCAAGTCACACAACTTTTACTCTTGGAAAAGAACGCTGTCATACAGTCACTATTAATCTAGAGACGATACCTCAAGTAGATGCAGTAAAATACCTTGGACTTCACCTAGATAGCAAACTAAATTGGAAGGAACATATAAACAAAAAGAGAAAACAAATAGATCCAAAGGTAAAGAGATATATTGGCGTATAGGACGTAAATCAAAATTATCAATAGAAAATACATTGCTAATATATAAATCTATTATTAGACCCATCTGGACCTATGGAGTTGAACTTTGGGCCTGTGCAGAAAATCTCACATTGCCATTATGCAAGGAACCCAATAAAAAATCCTCTGTATCATAACAAATGCACCATGGTATGTATCTAACCATACATTACATACCGACTAGAACATTCCTTACATAAGAGAAGTTATCCAGGACAAAATCCACCAGCATCACAATAAACTAAAAGTTAATACCAACCCACTGCTAGAGACATTACTACAACCGATGCAAAACAGAAGACTGAAGAGATGCTGGCCGTCAGATTTGAATAGACACTGAGGTTACTTCGTTGGATTTTCACCTCTTCACACCACCAGTGCAAGCATCTACAAACCCTTGCACAAGACAACACATTAGCTAAAAGATGTATCTGATTGCTAATAAATAAATAATAATAATAAAAAAATATGTATATTTTCTACATTAAAGTCATAAAAGTTTAAGCTTCGTATTAACACATTTTGTGTAGTGATAATACATATTTAGAACAATTCGTTGTCCTGTGTTTTAGTTAGAGCGAGTTCAAGATTGCGAACGTTGTCACTTAAAAATAAGTGTCCACGAATAATTTCAATTTTTAAAATCGTTGTAACTGATACTACTTTTTGTTCCAGGCGTTGAGCGGTTTTCTTATGATGATGACGCAGAATGGAAAATTATTGTACATATCGGATAATGCTGCTGAGTACCTGGGCCATTCCATGGTGAGTGTTTTACAGGTGAGCGAACTTTTTGAGCTTTTAAGCTTAAGAGTGAGCTTAATTTATCACCGTTATTTTTAATACATTTTATTTAACCAGTTACTTGTAATATCCCCATTAATAAATCATTTATTAAATAGTTTTAATATCTACTGCATATATAGGAGGGACTCAGAAAGCAAGTAGGTACTGAAACAGTTACCATTAAACTGAATATTTCTCTGTGTGTTACTGAACATGAGATTATATTTGTTTTTTGGAAATTTCATGTTTAACTCATTACATATTTAACAGATGGTATCACATTCATACGGAGAAAGACAATTGTTTCATTTATATTTATAATATTTTGAAATAAGCAAATTATTACTTAAACATCTAGTATCTTTGAACTATGTACAAATTCTATTTACTCTCACTTCAATGGAAACATATATAAAAATTATGACACATCTGTCATCACCATTTACCAATGTCCCGTGGTAGTATTTAAAATCTACGCTCTGAACCCCTACGAATTTAAATCCAAATATATATTTAAAACCTACGCCAAAACATCAAACTTACCTTGGAAATTGAAAATATGAATAGTTCCAGATATTCTCGTATACAAGGAAAACGATTAGGACGCAAGTGAGAACCAACAAAATTGATACAAACTTCAGGGTCATAAACAATGCCAAAAAAAGCAAAATATTCCATCAAGAAAAAGGAAAGAAATATACAGCGACTATTTGTATACCATATACCATATTTGTATACCATGGTTGTACAGAGTCTGAAGAGTGCCAGAGCATAAGAACATCAAAGTGACGTATAATGCGAAGTAGAGAATAGAACAACAATTTCTCACAGTTCACTATGAATTCGATTCATCAAGAGATTATAATATTCGTTGTTCGCGTGAAGAAGTTTACATCGGAAAGACTAAAAGATATACAAACACAAGGTTATAGAACATATCAATCACGCAAAAGGAGAAATTTCACTAAGTCTGCGGTTACTCAAAAATAAATTACATACTAATAACCATTTTTCGGGAGTCTACCTTACCAGTTCCTTTCTATTTACTGCCATGATCTCAACTCTTAATACTGTAAATATTTCCATTGGCGTTTGGAACTATGATCACTAAATCTTTTTTCATGACGAACCAGTTCTGTGTGCATTCCTAATACTCCATGTTCAAGAACTGAAAAAGATCAGGTTGCTAGCACGTCTGATCTTTGTGATCTTCCTGATGTCTATGTTAAGGAAATTTCTGCTCAA
Source organism: Stenurella melanura (assembly GCA_963583905.1). Taxonomy (NCBI): domain Eukaryota; kingdom Metazoa; phylum Arthropoda; class Insecta; order Coleoptera; family Cerambycidae; genus Stenurella; species Stenurella melanura. The sequence continues at coordinate 29,611,653 of OY757318.1, read as the reverse complement.
CAGGAATGTTAATGGTGTGTATTCTCCGTTCAAATCACATACTTGCATTTGCCGGTATTGTCAACAGGCGCTTCTATGTATATGATATTTTCTCACAGTTGCGTATCTTTATCGAGATTGAATGGTTTTTATGTGTTCGATGTACAATCATGATTTTAATGTATTTACCACCATACATTGTTAAAGGACGTGGCACCATTTCTTCGTAGAGAACCGTAAGGAGTTTGACAATATAGAATGGTATTTGGAGATGGATAAACCCAAACATCTGGTTTTTATTATTCGGCGACTGTATGAAGAGAACTCAGCTTTGATGAAAGTAGAAAATACTCTAGCTTCGACTAATGTAAAGATGTCAGGCAGGGCTGTGTTCTATCGCCAATTCTCTTTAACATCTATACAGAACACATAATGAGATATATGCTGGGGGATTGCAGAATGAAGTAGCTATAGGCGAAGACAAGATTTCTAGTTTGAGATTTACAAATGATACCAGGTAGTAACTAAGATGGTACCTTCATACTGCGAGTATGAGATAGAAGAACACAAATGGCAAGATCGGCAATTTGCTAGTTGAGCAAAATTTGAGGTAACAGATATCAGGAAACGTACAAAGATCCGACTTGCTAACGCTCAAATTTTCTCGATATTTCTTTACGCCTCACGTGGACCATTAGGAAAGTAGGTGAGCGGCATATTAATGCCTTTGAGACGTGACGTAGTTAATTGTTACGAAGTCCCTGGACAGCCCCTCGCACTAATAGCTGGATTCTGAAGGAAATTCGAGTCTCCAATATTGTATTCTCCCGAATCATCTCATTTGTTGGCCACATCAATCCGGAGAGGGAATTTGATAGAACGGTTGATAGATCAGGGAAAAACTGATGGAAAAAATCTAAGCATGATGACATCAGCCCAAAACCGTTAAGATGTCACCAAGGACCTAATAGAAAACAGTTCTGATGAGATTGTACATCTAACAGGCAAACGCGACAGACGGCAGGATGTCGTCAAACGTACCATGCAGCAAACAGAAGCCAACTAGTATATTTTAGGGGTCACAAAACATCTGACAAGACGATGATACCTAGAACTTGTTTTTGGAAGACGATTGAGCAGGTGTACTATTTTATCTCTAGCCTGGGTGTTACGTTAACAATGAACAAATCATAGCAGAAATATAAAAACATTTCAGTTAACAACTGAGCTGGTCATCAAAATGAAATAACTATTACGTGTTGTGTTCTAATTTTGCTTTAAATTTCCAAATGAACGAACAAATATTTTTTGTGAATCACCCTGTATTAAATAATATATATTGTGATGAGTCGGTAGGGAATCCTTTCGTCTGGCTCTGACAAGCGTTGTTCCGGATTTATATCTGTGATTGTGACTTTATGACTTTAGACCGGCTGATTTCATGTCATCAACGTCAATGACGTTGCATTTTTCGTCTTATTAATATGTTGACTACTCCACCCACCGTCACTGCTTTGTACACAACATTATAACAAATGTAATGACGACAGTAAAAATATTATAGATATTTGTAATACTATTCAGGGTATCCTTAGGAGGGAGTATAATTGTTCTTTGAAAGTATTGCGTCTATTACAAGTTATGCAATGATCGTTACGATTAACTTTTCTATAACAGTTTAAATCTCCTTATTCTTTAGCGGTAAAGTTCTATATACACACACACATCGGAAAATTTAAAGGAATGGAGATAAACTGGCATTTTCTCCTACTTATTTTTTTTTTCACGCAACAAACTTGAAGGTCTAGACAGGTAGTCAATATCAAAGTCGATGTCAACGTGAAGATTCGTTAGTTGAAACACCGTATTTTCTTTACATTAAACTGTCACACATTGAGGCAAACTGGAGAGTATGTGAGAAGATGAGTCAAGGCAGAAGACGCTCAACTACAAACAAGAAACGTTGTAATTTTGTTTCATCATAAAATGTTTAAAACAAGTCAAATTGCACTATTCATTTTTTTGCAAAAATGCTATTTTTTATACCTATTACATTTCTTAAACAGGCTTCAATATGGCATGAAGTGTGTGCAATACGGTATAATTTTACTTATTAAAGATTGTCGGTATGTATTTGGATTTGATGTAAATTTGGCCCAAATATTTACCAGATTATTCTGTTTTACCATTGAATCAAGCCAAGAGTGAAAGTTATTGTCTGTTTTTTTATTCTAGGAAGACCTATTGATCCATGGAGATAGTGTATATGATATTATAGATAAGCAAGATCACCAAGCAATTCAGTGCGAGTTGGGACGGCCAGTAAATACGGGGTCAAATAGCAATTCAAGTGATGAAATACGGCTGTTTTTATGTAGAATGAATGTATCTAGAAATGCTAGGAGACAAATGAGATTTGGAGACCAAAAGGTAATTATAGATTTATTGTTACTGGTTCAGTTATAACGACTGATTCCTATCTTACATAGTGTCCAGGAAAAGAACAATTTCTTTGTTTGTAATTTGCCTTGCCTTTAATTAACTAGTGTTTTCGGCAAAAATAGTTTAGAAAAGAGCTTGACTCAAACTTTCCATGACTATTACTATTACGAATTACATATTATGTCACAAGTAACTGAAAGAAACAATCTATAATGTGGAATTCGTGTTTTCTGTCTGTCAACAAAATATATCCGGAACTTTTTTGGTACTTCCTAATAATTTAGACACCTCAAATTTGTTATAGAGATTCTTTGACTCCTAATATAATCAGTACAACGGATCCAGTGCCGAGACCTTAATGAAAAGACAGCTTCTTACATTTAAATCGCTTCCAAAAGAGGTAGAAATATGACACTCTACGTCTTTACCATACCAACAGATTCCATACCAGAGTCGAATATTACTACAAGAATATGTATGGGCTGAAATAGAAAAGGACCTCACGCATGTCTAATCGGTGTAATCTATGGTTTTTATTAGCTTAGTGATTTCCTTAACATTCAAATTAACATTTAAAATCAAACTCGGGGAAAATCAAGATATAAGTTCCTCGACGTTTGAAATAAAATTCACTGAAGTTGCTAAAGCCGTATGAGTAGGTGATGATTTGAACCACAGTCAGCGCGAAGTGGAGTTTTATAGATCGCCACCCATTCCCTATCATAATATAGTCAACCTGGTTTCAAATTCTATCGCCAGGTGATAGTCATGTGTAATGGCGCTGTGAAGGTTGCTGGAATACAGTATTTACTATCGTGTAGGTGTTGACAAGACAGAACTGAATTAGCATTTCGCCTCTTTCACTCCGTTCTCCAATACCGAATTTGCCAACAACAGCTCGCAAGTGGTGATCTTCCAGCATGCAACCGACTTTGGAGTTGAAATCGCCCATGACAATGGTAATTTCTCTATTTGAAATAGTGCAGAGTAACGATTCCAGATCTTGATAGAATGCTTCCAGTTCTCCTTCTTCTGCAGTAGCTGTAGGTGCATATACCTGTACCAAATTCAATACTGTTGGATTGGCGTTGATTCTTAGAGAAATTATCCTGTCACTGACAGCTCTATATCCAAGAAGTGATTTAATAATTTCCTTAGAGATCCAGAACTTACTTCATTCTGGCGAACGTTGTTGTTACCAGAGAGGTAGGCTTCCCGTCGAAGATTGAAAATATTCGGAGTCCCTATAACGCAACTTGGAAAGACCTGTAACTTTGAATCTACAAGTTCTGTCTGTAGTTGATACAGACTTTCTGGTTGTAAAAGTTCTCTCACATTCCAGATCGCAAGTCGGATTTCTTGCCAATTTGACACCGCATTTAACAGAAACATCTTAACTAGCTTCCACTACACCACGATCCAACATAATCGAGTTACTATTTCATATGTTTAATAACTTTTCGATTGAACAAGAGCTACTGTGTTTTCTACAATTTTCATGTTTTTAAACCGTTCTCAGCAGGCCATGTAATTTCTTTAGGCAAAAACAATCAATTTTGATGGTTGCATAACTAACAAAAATTTTCAAGTTGATTTGAAAAAAACTGTGGAAGATAAGAGGGTGTGTAGGCGACACACACTGTATATAGAGTGAGTCACTAGTGTGTGGACGCTCAATATATCCTCAACCACTTGAAATGTCAAGAAATGTTTCAGATAACAATCGTAGGTCAAGAGTGCCATATTTTAAAATTATTTTTTAACCTACAGATTGCTAGATTCTCTACTCCTTAGACGCGATATATTTGGCACCCGGTATATAAACGTCAGGTGAAACCAGATACCAAACGATCACAAAACAACTACCCACATCCCTACTTCTAATGTATTTTCGTGCTAGTCGTCATATTTCAACCGTAGCCGTTTCAGCTCTTCGGTAGAGCACGGATATGAGTTTTGTCAATATGGACAAGTTCATTCATTCTACCACACACGTAAAAGTCCATCGGTGTCATATCTGCGAGTTTTGATGGTGAGAGAAACGTGCCCGCTGACATCTCATCAGTGACAAATTAAAGCCTAGCAAATAAATAATGCAATAAGTCAGCATGAGTCACGCACCAAAACCATCAAAAGTACCCGGAATCATGTGATCGTTCCGCAGAAACTACGTGTTTGAATATGTATAAAAAACTACGGTGGCTATGTGCTGTTCGTTATTTGTTTACTAGACGTCATTAACAAACAAGTTACTATTTTTAAATTGCTCTGTGCTAGAGGAATTGAGAACGCGGTCGCGGGGCGAAAATTTTTGGAATCATAGCCTTGATTTTGTTGAAAAATCGTACCTATTTAAATTTTCATTATACGTAAAATTATTTCCGATTGATGTTCATTTGTCTTTTTAGCAACTGGTAAACCTTTTTACAAAACTGAAATTCGACATCTTAAAATACCATTACCATGCTTTTTTTATTGCAAACAGATTTCTCTGTTGTTTATTTCGGATAACAAAAAAATATTTCAAAATATCAAGTGTTAAACTAAACGCGTAATACTTTTACATAAATGATGAAAACAGATTATAAATAAAGTACAAAATCAGCATTATAACAAAAACATAGTACTTCTCATATAGGTATGTTTGGACACATATGTGGTTGCAAAATGACCTCCTTTGCTGTTTAGGGTCGACATCATTTACCAAACACCCTGTCTGTGGTTTACTTTTAAATTAAGCGACAAAATCAGTATTTTAAATTCAAATAGGATAAAGTCTGTTTTGCCTCATCTACCCCCTTTATAACATTTTACTGTTACTAATATATTCGGTCCTTATCAATTTGGATATTAATGCATTTGTTTAGTTATTTGTATTTATTATCATTTCATTTACATGAAAATTAATTCCGAAGAATAAACATTCTTAAACAAATCAGTAGTTAGAATTTGAAGAAATATAATCTAGAATAAACTAGTTTCCTCGAGAAGATAATATTTTAAACAGTATATTTTTATTGTGTGAAGAAAATATAGTAAAAATACTGAGAGCGCCTCGTATATTATTACATATTGTAGTACCCATTATGAAATCGCATCGTTTTGTCAATCAAGTACTTTATCGCGTAAAAAGTAAGCGGCTACGATTTGTAGTAGAACATGGCAAAGGGTTATGACATTTTTTGCATCTTTGGTATAAGCGCTAGTTCAGGATCAAACATATATGCCTTGTATAGGTTAGAATGTACCGATCCGGATCTGCCTTTCACTATGCAGTAACCTCAGCGGGTCGAATCCCCCCTTGCCGATCGGGTACAGCAGTAGTGATTCCACCCACACCTAGAATAGTTACCATAGATACTGGAGGTATCTATCTAAATACAAGTTGCACATTTACAATGCAACACGTATTACACTTTATTATTGTTATCGTTATTTGCTGCTAGAAGCTACCATAGTTGTTTCTTCGAATCTCAGTGCATACATTAGGCCTTTGAAAAGTGGTACTCACCTGGGAGATATGTGCAATATGTAGGTGACAAGTCAGCGAGATGGAACGAGCATGATGTTTCATCTTTGTAAAACAGAACTTCTCTTCAATGTCCCCACATGCATGCTTTATTTTGACATTGCGAACAGAGAAATTTTGCGCTGGTAATTGCAATTATTTTAATAAATTAATTCATCCTTGTGTAATTTAATAAGTAATTTATATCAATGTGAATGAGCCGTTTCGCTTATAAAAGTCATTTTTAATTAGTTAAGCCTGCCAGGCATAAATCTTAATTACAGCCTTTTGAAAAAGTAAGGTTCTACTCTAAAAGAGGTACCATTTACCTCCACATCAACGTGTGGAGCGGAAGTGTTGTAATCGTAAAAAAATTATCAAACATTGTTCTTGTTTAAATATAGGTTTAAAATGTCATAAACGTCAAGATTCTAAACTTGAGCGAAAAAAAATTCCTGTCTGCCTGCCTGTCAGTCCGTCAGTCTGTCGGTCTGTCAGTCTGTAGGTCTGTCAGTCTGTTGGTCTGTAACTTTCATTTGTGCGCACGTTTTGTTTGAAACGGTTCAAGATAATGACTTGAAATTTTGTACACGTATGTATTATACCGGGATCTGGAAGTGGATTGTTTTTTAAGCATACCGCCGGAGGGTTGGGGGGTAAATAGGAGAAACAAGCTAGTAGAGTACAGAAACTTGGGACTTGTTGTATATATTAAAAGCGAAGGCCTCAGATTTTTTTTTCACATTTTTCAACCCTTCCGCCACCCCCACTCCATTATTATTTTCTACCAATTTGAGCTTTTTTGAGTACTGATTACTTTTTGGTTTAACTCGCCCTATTCAAAAACGGATCAATCAATTCCTTTAAAATGTTTACAGTATTGTCACTATACATTTGTTCATATAACACATTAAAATGGAGATCCAATTGGACAGCATTAAACAGAAAGGAACCAGCACCCTCAGCTAAAATCAAGAAACAAGCTTGCAAAGAAAGGTTTTGCATCTTAATTACAATATTGAAACTACACCATTAAATTCTTATAAGGAAAATGAGTTGGACTTTTTCAGCTGAACACACATTACTATATTCTACATTTAAATAAATTAGGAAACAAATTTTTAAAATGTTGTGGGTTGGATGTTTAATGCCGTCCAATTGTAACACGTGTAGGGAATATAATTTTCTTACACTGTCTATAAAATGTGAAAATTTGCAAGCGGAATTATTTTTAACTTTTCAAAATAGTTGCCAGGTATATTGGAAACAAATGAAGATAAAAGGTGAAAGCAACTTTTTTATTTGAAACTTCTTTCTAGGATGAGCAGAAAATTGGGTGCGAAAAAATTTGACCTATGAATAAATGTACATAGCAGTTACAATACAGTAAATGCAGTTAAGAATTTATTGCAACAACTCATTAATACATGACTGGACAAATATTTGCAGTTGTTAAGTAATAATGTATACTTCACGGAAAAAAGTGTTTATGTAAATCACCCATTTGTGAGTTGTAGGGGGTGGCAAAAATAGGGATGACGGTATGCTCTTGTGCTCATTTTAGTAAATATGTGTTTAAATATTAACTTTTGCAAAAAATTTAATTACTATTACTACTTTTATGTAGATAATAACATTTACTTTAAGTTGGTTTTTTGTTTGATTCTTTATAATAAAAATTAACTCTTTTATTTGATAATTCGAATCGAGAAAGGAATATAGTATTATTTTTTGTAAAAACTGTACTTAGGTATTGTTAGTAAATGGCGTAAAATATACAAGTAATCAACTTAAATAATACAGATTAAACAAAAAAGTCTGTTTTTTTCATATTTTTGAACCAAATATTTTTTATGTTTAATCAATATTTTATCTACAATATGAAATTGACAGCTGTAATTAATAAAAAATCATGAATGTGTACAAAAAATGCACACCATATTCAAATCAATTGATACCTTCACCACTGACAACTATCTACTAATGATAACATTAATTTTGATTAATATTTTAAAAACGCGTCAGCAAATACGAATTACAAGATTAGTTGCTTTGTCTGGGGTTTGCTCTAATTCAATGGACGCGTCTAGTAGACAATGGTAGTTCGGTTATTAGAATTCTTAAGTTATAAAAATTGTGTTATATGATGTTCCACCAATTTTTTTTCTATACAATATTGGAGAATTAAATTCAAACGCCTGCAACTCTATTAAGATGCAAAAATCGGAGAAATTTTCTTAACTTTAATTTAACTTTAGCAATGTTTTTAATTAAATTCATATTTTTCAAATTATTGGTAGAGAATCAATCAAAAATCAGTATTTTGACGTTGACAAATTAACGTTCTCTTCCTGTATGTTACAAACATCCCATACACTTGGTATTCAATGATCTTTCAGTTATTATAGTATATTTAAAAGTAAAGTCTGTCTCAGAGTTTATGGCATGTGTACGGCTCGAGGCTACGCCTTGCTTTCAGATTTGTTCTCACTCATACACATATCAAGCGGTATGCTATTCTAAACTTACGACTTTCCACTCATAAAACTTCTACAATTATACGTTCATCTCTTTCATGCAGTTAAACTCGATAATGGGTTAACGTTTGTGCCCACTTAATTAGCATAGCCATGCGACGCGTTTTGACTGGTTGATGCGACACTGTTCGTCCCGCGCTTCAAATCATCTTAGACCGTACGCTTCTCGTGACGCACACGCCTTAATCGCCGAGGCAGACTATAAGCTTTTTTCTTCGGAAATCTATGTTAAGATCTATGTAAAAAATGTATACATTAATTTGATATTTTCCTATATATGCGTCATATTACCTTAAATTTAGAGTTAAGTAGCTATAAAATTTAATAAACATATTTAAACATGTATGTGTTTAAACAATGATTTTTAAACAAATTGTTGCAATTTTTCATAAAAAAATTTTTCTTTAATTGCCGATAACTCGTTTTTAAATAGTTAGATCATAGATTTTCAAACTTTACAATGTAAGAAATATTTCCCCCTATTTATTAATATTTCTGGCTTTAGTAACTTCGACATAGTTAGATCTTTCTTTTCATAAAACAAACAGTTCTTGAATGAAAAAATGAAACAAAAAGCAAATTAAAGCTATTTTGATAATCTTAAAAACAGCAATATTATTGTATTATTATGTAGAGTATCCTCCAATTTATTTTCATATAACAACGTGTTTGTTCTAAAATAATTAAAACACATCATGCGTCCACTTCGTATGAAAACAGACAAAAAAACCAAATTAAAGCCGATTTCTTTTTTTCTTAATTAAACTTTTAAAAAAGTTTTCGCAAAGAGCATTCAAGAACATATTGCCACCCCCATTTTTTCACCCTCAACGTCCAGCATTTAAGCAAATTAATTTCGTAACTTGCCAGGTTTTTCCCTTTGATTTCTCTTCATCTCGAATAAATCTTCCACCTTTAACTGAAAAGGCATGCTGATTTAATTTTGCCAACGATTAAATTCTATTAAAGAATAAACAAATATATAAAGTCGGTGGGATTAATACCACGAGCAACAACCGCTTTAATGGTAAATGCCTTTAAAAAAACTAATTATTCATGTGAGAAATGCTTATTGATTTCATTTTTATTGCAATATTCCCTACAAAGTTATTAATTTTCTTTGGTTTATGCCCTCATATAAATTTAAAATTTTAGTTGATTGATGGTCAAAATCCGTTACAGTTTTTAAGTTAAATATAATGGATTGAAATAACGCCTACGCAATAACAACTTCAGAGAAACAAATTAGTGTAACATTTGAATATAGCAACAGATAAATCGAAGTATTGCTCTTAATATAATAAGTCTAACATCTGTACCAACAGTATTGTTGCTCAATATTATTTCTAAATCCAGGCATAGCTTGGCATGTTGCGTATTTTATAGTGTAATCTTTTAATGCCGTGTTTGCCTTACATTTATTTGATATTTAAGTGTTTTGATCAGATCATGATTTTAATTATAATTTTAATTTTAATGTGGTTAATTAAATTTTAGTGGCGAGAAATATGAAGTAGCTAAAAACGATAGCACTCTTTAACAAAATTTTTAAATATGAGGAGGTTCTCAATTCGACCCATATACAGGGTGATTAGTAAAATGATGCCGATCCTGAACAAGGAGGTACATGAGGTAATTTGGCATCTATATGACTTTTTTTATTAATGTCAATTTTATACCTTTTAAATAATATCCATTTTCATGCTTCATCTAATTGTTACATATTTAGTTTAACTTTTGATATTCTAAAATGTTTTTATTTATCATTGGCCTATTTCCGCTATTATGGCCAATCGCCGACGCCAGGCGACGAGCTACCCCCAACCTGTAAACTTTGCCAAACCTTTTCTCTATCGCAGAGTAGAGATTCCTTACTTGCCTAACATTTAATAGACAAGGGACTGACTGCTTTACATCTAGTCCGAAGAATGATATATCCGCTACCGCTATGTAACTCCCGCCTAAAGTTACATACCTTCTACGTATGCGCTGATATACAAGCCAGAAGGTGGAGCGAGAACACTCTACAATTGTACAGTCCTGGTGAGGGTCACCCATCCAAGTTAACCGAACTCGACGTTGCTGCCTTTTCGTATCGAAATACGAAGATAGGCAAAGTCATATAATAAATCTGAATAATTCATCTATGTATTACCATTATTTTGAAAACTCGCAACTTAAATATGTATTCAACAAAAACGAGGCTATAATATTAAAAACGTTTACCTCGCAATCACGTTCGCATTCCTTCGGCAAAGAACAAGTCAGAACGAGCCATTTATTTGTTAATGTCTAGTAAACAAAGAATAAAATGTGACATCCGCGTGAACAGTAGGATCGCACGTCAGCACCCGAGATTTCTTGTACGTATTCAGAAACGTAGTTTGTGCGAGACGAGCACATGATTCCCAATAACTTTGTTGGTTTTGAGTTCGTAATTTCCGCCGACGCATTTCATTATTTGTTCGCTAGACTTTAGCCTGTAACTGAGTAGCTGTCAGCACGCACGCTTCTGTGACCCTCAAGGTCTCCAGATGTGACACCAACGGACTTTTACGTGTGGGTAGAATGAAAGAACTTGATAAAATTACAGCTGTGTTCAACTGATATCAACAATAGGCCAAGCTACCCTATAATTACACACATCAAAGAAAAACTACTACGGTTGAAATAAGAAGACGAGCACAGAAATGGACTAAGAGTAATAGATCTTATATCGAACATAAAGCATAATAATATCTTTCAAATAAAATTTTTGACATTATAGCCTTGCTCTTCAATTTTAGATTAAGTAGAAAATTATGATTATCATTTGTCTTTTTTAGTAACTGGTAAATCTTGATATGCATGCTAATACTAAGGAGGATAGAATATAGAAGTTTTCAAAATAATTATAACACCTAGATGACTAAAAAAAGTCAAAACACTTTGAATTTCGACACCTTTTTACTATCACAATTTTACTTTTATTTTTTTGTAGCCAACAGAAACATATAATTTGTTTTGTTGAAAGTTTATTTATTTCGGATAACTAAAAAAAATGTTAGAATTACAAAAGTTAAACTAAGTGCACATAACCGACGAAAAATTAATATTTAAAAAAGTACAATATCGGCATTATAGAAAAAAACGCATTTTTCATATAGTAATGTTCGGACATATAGATGCCAAATGATCTCATATGCTACCATGTTCAGGATCGGCATCGTTCTACTAAGCAACCTATCCATGTTTTTTTTTTCAGTTATTACTTATTACTTAAGACGGTGGTCCGATTATAGCTTCATGAACCTGTCTTGTAGAGGATTATTCACGAAAAGCGGAGGCATAAGACGTTTCTTGGGATCTGTTCAGATTACAAATTTGGAAATAGTGCTAAGGGGGGTTTTGGACATGGTGGATCTAACGAAAATATTTTCATGCACGTGTTACTTCCGCTTACACCGGATATAATTTCGAGATAATTAATAGTTTTGGAGATTTTTGACGGTTCCTACTCTTCCAGAAATAATCGAACTCTTCTATCATGTGGCCGATTTAGAGACTCTCTTTTTATACAAGTACCCTATGCTCTAACTAATAATTGTCTTGTATTTTCACAATATCATACAGGGTACTTTATTTTCACAGTCCAACAATGTTTTAGTTCAAACGTCCTGAAGTCAATTCTTTTCAATTGGAAACCCTGTATATTTTCACTTGATTTAATAGAATATTAAATTCTGTATCAATTGATATTCCTTATGCCTATCTCTCATTTTTTTTATTATGGACGAATCTTTATAAAATGTACATGCAAAATCGGCACTGTGTGTTAGTGGCCAATACAAGTCACCAAACTTGATTCTTTTTTATCACAAATGAGAATATTCATGTAGATAATTGATAATTATTTGTTTACTATCAAGAAAATAACATCAAAAACATCATTTTATGTTACATTTATAAAAAAATACTTTGGAATAATATTTACAAAATAAATGAACACATTAAATATAAATATTTAATGCAACAACTGTTCAAAATGCTCTCCACTTTGCTGCTGACAAGCTAATATCCTGGAATTTATGGCACTTACAGTGGCTCAGTGAATTTATTTGCTGAAATATGGCACGTACTCTGTTATTCAGAACTTCTTTGGTAGTAGCCGGAGTGGCATATACAATATTTTTGATATTATCCTAAAGGTTAAAGTCTAAGGGGATCAAATCAGGGGACCTCGCTGGTCATCTCCAAACCACCTAAATTCGAACGATGCAACTAACTCGTCATACACTTTCATGTATTATGTGGACCGCAACCATCCATTTGATAATACATACAGTTATAAATATTTAGGGGCACATTATCAATAAAAATACCAACTACTGTCCACAAAATTTCCCCGTATTTATTGCTCTTTAAATTCTTCTAGTAGATATGATACTTATACTTGTGTCTGCTAATAAGCAGAAAACGTCAAAGCTAAATTTGACCTGAAAATTTGATTCTCGCATCGCATGAGAATATTGTTAGCCTAGTGGTGTATTTTCGCCTGTTAAAAATTCCTTCTTTGGAAAATTTTGCTTCGTCAGTTCAAATAATCCTTTTAAGGAAATCATGATTCTTTTGAAGACGTACGATTACATTCTTACAGATATCCACTCAGCAATACTAACACGGTGTTTATATTAATAAAACAAAACATTCTGCAATTCTTCATTGCCTACTATGTATGTAGCTGTTTGTACAATATACAGTGCTGATTGTGTATCTACATTTTACAAAACATCATCCATATAAAAAAAATCCGAGAGAGATAGGTATAGGGAATGCTAATGCAATCGATGTAGAATTCAACACTCTAATAAATACTGTGAGAATATACATTTGAAAAAATTGACCTTTGGCCGTTTGAACTAAAACAATGTTCGACTTTGAAAATAAAATACCCTGTATGATATTGTGAAAAAATAAGACAATTTTTAGTTAGATAAAATAAAATAACAGTTAGGTGCTACATTCGGTATAAGTAACACATGCATGAAAATATTTTCGTTAGTTCCGCCATATCCAGAAACCCTCTTCGACCAATTTTCAAGTTTCTGTACCGAGCAGATCCTAATAAACGTCTAGTACCTGCTTTCTGTGAATAACCCTGTATAGGGTGATTTAATATCGGAGTAAAAATCTCATTCGAGAATATGGCGTATGCGCTAGGAACAATATCCAAATATCGTATGTAGAGATGCATTAATATAAAATATATAATTTTTGCTGTTATTGACTTTTGCATATTCATAGCAATAAATGTGGTGCAGAAAAGAAATAAGTAAGAGGTCTTAATTTCACAATAAATCAATAATTTAATAAACCTATCTTCAAATATCGTTATCAATATACACAAAATTATTTATAATATGAAAATAATATGTATGCACACAGCTTAGCTTAGCTTAGGTGCGCATTTTAAACTAAATATTTTGTAAATTATATATTTTAAAAGTAACACATTAAAAAGAAATAAAAATCGATATCTACAGGGTGCTTCACCGTGAGTGGCCTATTAGACGTTTTCGAGAAACTACAAATAATTTGAAACTGAAATTTTGCACACAGATGTTTTTCCGGATGCTCTATTTAATGAAAATAATGCCACATATGTGACACTTCCGGCTATACCGGAAGTCGGTATCAACTTCCTTATTTTAAATGGCATACCATATTTTTTATGCCGGAATCAAATTCTATTCATTATTTTAAGGTCACTTTCAATAGCCTTCCCTGTCTCTAAAATCAACTGTTCTTGAGATATTTCGATTTTAAGGAAATTTTACGCGAAAACTTACCCATGCTTGAAAATTAACAACTTCCCCTGTATTAAATTCCAAAAACCAATTTTTCTCTCATGTGTCTGTGAGGGATGGAGCTTATATGGGCATGAACTACAAATGCTCCAAAATGTACAGGGTGTCCAGAAAAGAAGGTCGAACTTCGACAACTTCGACCTCCATTAACTCGCTTATTTCAAATGGAACATACTATATTTTAAATTTCTATTCGATTCCCTTTTTTATTACCTTTAAACCCATATAGACATTCCCTATGCTAAAGTGTACGGTTTTTGAGTTAATTGAAGTTATTTAGAAACATTGCTAAATTAACATCAATATCGAATATAGTATGCCATGGTTATATTCAGATTTATACATTGAATCGTATTCGAGAAAAGTGTATCACCCACAAACAAACAGACACACAAACGGCCTCCGGATTCGGATAAATTTAGTCTTTTATTTTTATCATAATCTGAAATTTGGATTTTTGCATGATGACAATACTTTACTAATAAAGTAATAGAAATGTTAAATGTGCAGAAAATACGTACACATTAAAACAGATACAATTCATTAAAATCATTTCCTGCTGGAAGCAGGAGAAGATGATTCCATATCCTCCATTCAGAAGGTGGTGGTCCAAAACCAACCAACGAGAAAAGAAAAATACATAAACTGTTACTTATTTGCACCAAAGTGCAGCTATAGAAAGCAGAATAAAAACAGCATGAAATTTGTATAAATTTTAATATCTACAACAAATTTAATAAAAACAACCCAAATTAAAAATAATTCACGTCAACGTTGAGAATGTTGATAAAAATAAGAAAATTGTTAATTATAATTTTAAAGATATTGAAAATAACAAAACCCAACAAAAATATTATAGAAACAGTTAACAGACACGTTTTTAAACTAGTAATAGCTCGACATGCTGCCCATTAACATGTATGCGGGTCATAACAACGCCAGTGATTGCTCGCCGAATTTCATTTGCGTCCAGTTCTTCGAACGCCGTTCTTACTTTGATTTCTAATTCATCTCGTGTATTTACAGGCGTATCATACACTTTACTTTTCATTTTTCCCCACAGATAAAAATCAAGCGGGGTGAGATCTGAACTTCTAGCGGGCCATAACCAGGGGCCACGTCGTCTAATCCATCTATCGTCAAACATATCGTCTAGTACATTTAATTCCTCTCGTGTACATTGAGGAGGAGCTCCGTCTAGTTAATACCAACATCTTCCATATTCCTGTAATGGCAAATCATCCAAAAAATCGCTTACTATTTTCCTCAGTATCTCTATATGACGCTGAGAAGTTAAGGTTCCATCATAAATATGGTAACACAACTTATTGTCTTTTAATAAACAAAACATATTAAAACTAAATATCTGCTGGAATCCTATTTCCGTTATTGCGTGAGGGTTTTCCGTGGGGTTTTGCCCAAATATAGTGGTTACGTCTGTTAAATATTTCTTCGCGGGAAAATTTCGAATCATCTGTCCATACATTATTTTCCAAAAAGTCATTATCTTCTTGACTGCGAATTAAAATCATTTCACACAACTGAACTCTGTTAACAGAATCTTCTGGATGCACAGCTTGCACCGTAATAAACTTATAGTTGTGCATTTTATTCTTCCACAAGATTATTATTTCTATAGAGGTATAAGGAATTCCTACATCATGTACTGCGGTGTAAATAGATGCTTGTGGATATGCTTCGAAATATGCCAGGACAGTTATTTCATTATTTTCATTTCGACTAACTGGACTGGGATTTGCTTTTCTGGCTTTAAAAGTGCCAAACTGTAGAAAATTAGCCTCTATTCTTCTGAATTTCTTTGCATGCATAGATGGAACATTTGGATTTAATTCGTTGAACCTTCTGCACGTTTTACTAATGATTCTGTTGCATTCTGCATATATATAAAATAAATTCAAATAATCTGCATTAGAGTAATTATTTTGCATATTTATATTTACACTTTAACACTATTATGGAATAATTCAATTTGGAATGACAGTACAGTAACATTTGTTTTTTCTCCGTGGCACACTATATCGCGTATACTCGATATTGATGTTAATTTAACAATGTTTCTAAATAACTTCAAATAACTCAAAAACCGTACACTTTAGCTATAGGGAATGCCTATATGGTTTGAAACGTAATAAAAACAGGAATCGAATGGGAGTATAAAATACAGTATGTTCCATTTGAAATAAGCGAGTTAATGGAGGTCGAAGTTGTCGAAGTTCGACCTTCTTTTCTGGACACCCTGTACTGCAGCATTTGTAGTTCGTGCCCACATAATCTCCACCCCTCACAGACGCATGAGAGAAAAATTGGTTTTTGGAATTTAATACAGGGGAAGTTATTAATTTTCAAGCATAGGTAGGTTTTCGAGTAATATTTCCTTAAAATCGAAATATCTCAAAAACTGTTGATTTTTGAGATAGGGAATGCTATTGAAAGTGACCTTAAAATAATGAATAGAATTCGATTCCGGTATAAAAAATATGGTATGCCATTTAAAATAAGGAAGTTGATACCGACTTCCGGTATAACCGGAAGTGTCACATATGTGGCATTATTTTCATTAAATAGAGCACCCGGAAAAACACCTGTGTGGAAATTTTCAGTTTCAAATTATTTGTAGTTTCTCGAAAACGTCTAATAGGCCACTCACGGTGAAGCACCCTGTATATAAAAGTGAACAAATAATAAAATCGAATTTATTCTTAAACGACCTTCGTATATTAAGTATAACCTTATTCCTTAACATACAAGGGTCGGTTAATAATAATGCGATTTTAATGTTTGTTCAGTTTTATATCGATATCAATTTTAAGAAATTTTGTCATACGATATTTGGATATTGTTCCTAGCGCATTCGCCATATTCTCAAACGGGATTTTCTCCCCGATTTTTTATCACCTTATATAAGACACATATTAATGAAACTATTACTATCAACCGAGCATTGGTGAAATTTTATTTCATACTTTAGTGACCGTTTTGTTAAAGGATCTTCCATTTTTTTCAAAAAAATGTTTTTAAATAAATGTACATGTGTGCTATTTTGTTTTAAAAAGCCTCATCTTCACTTTTCCGCACCCAGTTTCCTGAACGATGCGATGATGGGATAAATTAAACTTTAGTTTTTAAGAACTTTATCTCACTATGACGTGGTTCCACTGTGTACGTGTTAATTGCCTTTAAATACTTAGTCATATTCTATGTGCGACTTTTGTTCACGCGAAAGAAACACACTTGTAGTGGCAGAAACATGTTTCGGAACATAGATACTATTTGTTTGTTTAAGTCATTACCTGTTCGTTCAAGACATCGCAAAAATATAAGCACGCGAAGCGTGATGTACAGCGATTTGTTTCACATACTTTTCGGTATACTAGAGAAAATTTTGTAAATTTAATTAGAAACTATAAACAAAATCCATACCTAGAGATGCTAAGTACATATAAAATGGACGCACTGGTTCAATCGTTCCAAATCTATTGTTCCTAGTGAATACAGAGGAATATCTAGACTGCCAGGACAAACTCTTGACTGTACTATTGATGATAGAAAGATCTAGACATTTAGTCTTCATTATTCGCCAACCACATGAGGAAAACCCTGATTTGGTTAAAGTCGACAGCACTCAGATACGTATGTGTATTGGCACTGATCCTTTTTGACATCTATAGTGAATAAATACGTGATGCGACGTATGCTGGAGAACTGGCAAGGTGAAGTATCTATATGTAACCTATAAGTAACCTTTCTTCGCTTTTGCATTAATTGCAAAATGCGGTCGGATAATGACTTAAACACGCTAGTAGCGCTATGATTTTGTTGCAATGTCGCAAAACATGTTGATTTATCATCTGTTCCTTTCTAGTACATGCAGCTTTCCTGGTTGTAAAAGTCTTCTCACATCCCAGACGCAAGTCGGATTACTTGTCGAGCTTTCATTGTGTACACACTAGTAGCCAACTTCCTGCATCTAGTAGCCAATTTCACACCGCCCTCGCTGGAAAGAGAACAGCGCCGGTTGCCAACCGATGCTCGTAGCCTGTCCGAGGCCTCGCTAGCTATTTCCATTACATGAATTTTCTTGAGAAAGTAGAAGTGCAGTAGTCTCGTCTTTCTGCACTTTTGGTGGGTCACCCACTCTGGATCAGACGCTGTGTGTCAGACGACACTGTTAGTTCGCAGACAAAAGACCGTTAAAGTTGTGTATTAGGTATCGAGCATTTAAGGAAATCGTTCTTCAGTAGCCCGAATCTAATAATGGTAGCACTGCTGCCCACTACCAGTTACCGTGACCTTGGAAAGGAACCCTTTTTTATTACTACCCCCTGGATCAGGGGGAAGCCCGAGCATTTCCCTGAAGTAGGACTATCAAATCGAGTCTTAAGAGATCTAATACCCGCTACCCACAATAATTGAACTACTCGAAAGATAATTGAAATTCAATAGGTTTCTATCCATTCTATCCGTTCTATCCGGATAATGGACAAGGCGATTAAGAAAAATATTCTGCTTCAAAGCTCATGCGATTGAAGTGAAACTTCTATGCAAAAATTATATAATAAATTATATGAGTAAGGTATTATGATAATGAATGAAAAATAATTTTATATTCAATGAAAATAATAACTTTTATTCTGTTCCTTCAGAATTTAAAAATAACACGATAGGTTTTCGACACCAAATATATGATACAACTACTTTTAGACTGAAGTTGGTCAAGGTATCTTGCATCAATTGTAGTTCCTGATCTCATTGTTGCTTCGTTGTGGTCATTATTTTATTATAATCTTAATTTTTCTCTGAGAAAATTGATTAACGGTTGTGCTTCTTGTTTAGCAAAGTTAACATTGAAGTCACCACCCAGGATCATGAGAATATTCTCCAAATTCTCACGCAAGAGAATAGAACCACCAACTGTATATGCTAGTAATAATTCTATGTAGAAATTATATAATTTCTTGTATAGCATTATTGGGAGATGTGTAAATTACTACCATTATCAGGAATTTTTGGATGTTTGTCTGCCTTGTTTTTTTCACGATGTCTTCTCAGTCGAAGTACATTGGGTGTAAAAATGTGAATCGTCTCCTTCTGATACTTCTCTCCTGTTATTAAATTCGGATATAATGAAACAATTGATACGAAACATTTGCTCGTGGACACAAAAATCATCAACAGATATTTAAAATCAGACAATTTGTATTTAGACACCAAAACTCCAACGCCTCTCGTATAATGTTGACGCACACACACAAATATCACTCTACGCATACGCATGATAGCATAATATAAACTAACAAAGCGAGGTACCGGTACCATCACTACACTTACAATATCCCCCACTCCAGACATTTCAGATTTTGTGACGCTGTCAAACGGGTTATCCTCACCACAGAAGTATTAAGAGTCAAGTGGATCCGATAAGGATTGCGACCTGTTTCCATATTTTCAAAAAACTGTAATTTTAATCGATTCCTTGCATAACTAAACGAATAAAAATAACTTTTATCGGCTAGACTGAAGGATGGCGCATTGAGTGAGAATAGAGTACACAGTCAGAGGGGTATGCAAAAGTTTATTTCCGCAAATAATAAACACAAACAATACCAAAAACTTGTTGCGGAAAAAATAGAACAGATTCCTTTCTGACATAACCATAGAGCGTGCCACGGACCACCCAGTAAATCGTTTAGTATGTGGGGTCATAAAATAAACCATAAATGGTTGTGAAAATGGGTCAGTGGTAATATTTAAAATAGTGTAGATAATCGATTAAAAGGGGGCGTTCAGTTAGTTTGTGTGTTGTGTCATGTAAGAGAACATCACGATCTATATATCATTACACACGTAATATGCAAAGTAGGTGGAGGCGCAACCATGGCTAGTAGTAGTGTTGTATGTTATGACGCCTACTCGCTGGGGCCTAACCAGCAGGGACAGGGATAGGGAATGCAAAATCTGGCCTGGCGACAAGGTTATGGAAATGACTCTCATCAGAATACCAAAGCGCCACTCTTTATGCGTATAGCCGGAGTCACTGGTATTGCTGATGCTGGTGCAAACAGTCCAAAACATTTAGTCGTTTAAATATGTACCGTATAGTCCGGTTGTTAGGGGGAAGAGTTCGAAAATTTATCAAATTGATATGAGCTCGAAAGAACTGCACACTGCTAATGCAATGTTATATTTTTTGATATACACACTCCGGCAAATTTAAAGGGACGGTGATATATCAGCATTTTATTCGACAAAATTTTTTTTTCCAACAAGTTTGAAGGTCAGCCATGATATTGTTACTACAATTTCTGTTCATTTTGCACATTTTTATCAAATTAGCCAACGTCAAACTCGACGTCAACGTATTGGTAGTTGCATTACATTTGGAACACATACTTTCTCCACATTAAAGTGTTTTCCTAAGAAATTGTTTAAATTTGGTTTGTCTTTGTTTACTATCATCACCTTGATTGTGAAACAGTCCCTAATGGGTGATTTAGTACTTATTGATATCATTAGGGCTGCAGCAATGATCGAAAATCTTACATGTTTGGTAAATCAAAATCGACTATCCATTGTAATTTTGCATGCTAGAGGCAAACTGAAGAGTATGTGTGAAAACGAGGATAGGGCAGAAAACGCTCAACCACGACTGTATATGATCCATTCCGAAATAGGCGTCGAAAGGCAGTTCAAATAAGAAACCAATTGGACGAAGTTCGTGTAATCAGAAGCTGGCTTGAAGTCATATAGGTAAAAAAAAACCTCAAAACTCCAGAATTCGTTTTTTACAGTATGCAGATGACTTTGTAATTCATTGCACTGATAAGTCAACATCAAACTGTCATAAGGTACTGAGACATATTGTATATGTATGTAAACAATTCTGAATTAAATTTGAACCTTTCGATCGAGAAATCAGATGTGGTATATTTTACGAGACACAGATTACCTGCAACTAGTTATCTTACTATAGGAGGATCGCAAATACCAGTCCATAGCTTATTTAAATACCTTGGGCTTATTTTAGGTACGAAATTCACTTGGAAAAAACAAATTATATCATGTCTTGATAAATGTGAGAAAAGTATAAATATTTTGAAATTAACTAGAAACAAAAGTTGGGGAGCACACCCGAAACGATTTTTTATAAATCTTACATACGTTCTATCATGGATTACGGCTGCATATTCTATGGCTCCGCTTGCAATACTGTTACACAAGCTAGACACGGTCCAATATAGGGCGATACGGATATCTTTAGGAGCCCTTCGATCAACACCTGTAGTCATTATTGGTAGAGGCTGGAGAAGTCCGACTATTCATTAGGCTAGGCAATACCTAGCAGAAAAATTTCTCTTAAAAATACGAAGTTTTGATGAAAAATGTGTTGAGAAAATTGGTATTTTAAATACACATGTCTTGTCTAACAGCTACTGGACAAAAAAAATATCCACCAGTAACAGACACCTTCATTGAAACAAGCACACATGAACCACATTTGCTAAAGTCCGATATGCTACCTATTTACTCCATATCATACGAGTCGATGTTTCAGGAGATAAATATTATATTTCCCAAATACTCTGATTTACCAATAATTAATGCACTAATGTTAAAGACTGTATTAAACCAATATGCAAATTATTACGATATATATACAGACGGGTCCAAATCCGTCGAGGGGGTTTGATACGGTGTATATATCTCAACAACCAATGAAGCTGAAAAAAGAACACTGCCTATAGATGTTGTTTCTCTTCTTTATTTTTTTTTCTCTTTTTCGATTAGGTTAGAATAGACAGAATGACTTTTGCAATGCCTACAGCTTGTCGTGGCTATACGGGCTACGTTCCCAAAGCCGTTTCCTTAGGGGAAAAAAAGCAGCAAGTGGCGAGACTAGCCTGTACGAGAACACCAAAATTGGAATGATGCTCAGTGGGGTTAAGTTTCGTTCACGGATGAGTGCCGTTTCTGAGTAAATGTACCCCTACTGCCTCTTTGGGCGGAGGCTCAATTATGATGGCATGTATTTAGAGGCACGCACAAAGTTGATGGTGATTGTTTTAACTGCAGATAGGTCTATAAAAGATCTTTTGCAAGATTATCTGATACCTTTCGACCTACATATCGGAGAGAATTTCTTCTTAATTCAAGATAATGCTTGCCCGCACACCACCCATTGCGTAACTGTTTTTTTAAGCTGACTGGAAATACCGACAATGATTTGGCAGGCATGTTCCCAGAGTTGAATACAGTTGAACATGTATAGGAAATGCTACGCGGAAAACTCAGGTAAAAAAATCCTGCTGTCTAAAACACAGAAGAAGCGATAGCTGTTCTAATTGAAATATGGGATTTATTACCTCAAGAAACGATCGATAACACCATCATAAGTGCCCGTGTGGGACACACACGTTATTGAAAAAAATATTCCTTGTAATTTTGCTTGATAACTAAATGTTTAAAAACGTCAAAATGTACTATTAATTTTTTCAAATACGCTATTTCTTGTATCATGGTTTTTAAATGGGCCTCAAAATGACCTGAAACTGTGGAAAACAAACTATAACTAGCTAGGTATTAGATAACTTTTTATTTTGATATTAGGGAAAAAAATTATGTTAAAAAATGTCTCTTAATTTCCGTTCTTTTTTATGTCGGTGTATGTACTTGTTTATGTGGGGATCAAAGATTTGAAACATAATTTGAGTGTCGTTTTTCGTGTTTTATCAGATGGTAGCAGTGAGCTAGACCGCTGTTGACTGGCACAACATGTCTTGTCGCTGTTATCTCTCCCGAGTTCGAGTCTCAGTTCCGATAGATGACAATATCGCACGGAATGGTTGTTGTGTTAATGTCTATGTGTACGTGTCTTGGTTCAATAGCAATAGCTGAACTCCACCAGGACGTTAATATAAATAAGGGAATTAAAATAAAAAATAAATAAATAAATTTATAATAAATGAAAAATGGGAATTTTTGCCATATACCTGCGATAAAAAAGGTTGCAGCTACGGCACACGTGTTTTGAAACTATTGCTTCATATCAGCATAGCGTAGCTTAGGGAATGTTTTTATAGGTTAGGAAAACTAATAAACCTTGGAAAGGATCGTTACATAGTACAGTGTTTGCATTATCGTACCCCATGTGCCGTAATTAGGACCTCAAATGAAAGTTGTTACTCTTCTTAATATGTAAAAATGTTCCCTAAGACACGCTACACTGATGAGGAATAAGAACTCGGAAACACATATCTTCGTTTTGGAGTATGTGGCAAAATATCCTGTTTTATTTTCTTATTGGGCGTCACAAACTCTTTACATTATTTTTATAAATAATACTACTACTATTATCAAAAACTTTGACGTTCCAATACACATTTTTATAATTATTTATAAAAATGTGTATCAGAACGTCAAATTTTTTGATAACAGTAGTGGAATTTCAAAAAAAATTATTTTGATGAACCTTTCAATAAATGAATCCTGATAAGAAATAGTTGGTTAGGTAACATTTTTATTATAAGTTATTAATCTTTAATTTATTTTAAATTGTCTTCTTAATTCTATGTTTTGTTATTGAATGGAAGTCTTGTCAAATGTCATTTCTTATCATTTTTCCATTTCTCTTTATGTGTAGGAAAACATTCCAACGATATATTTCCTTCATTAGACAGTTCGTACAATCAAATCTCAAATGTTTTCGAATGTGTACTTAATTACATCTCAATATGGTGTTCACCCAAACATGAGTATGAACATCTTAAATATAATTCTGCAAAAGTGGAATATACAAACGCTTCGAAATTTCACTCAGGTGCCGGTTGTGCATATGTGCATGCTACATACCTTATATAAGGCTATGGAATTTATTTACTTATCTGATACAGATACTTCCATAATTTTCAGATTATCCATCGGTTTTTACCTCATTCGAAAACAATATCTCTATCAACATCAATACGAATCTTTATATTCTAAAAACAAAGAAACTGCGACACAACATACTAGCCATGGGAAAAAAGCTTAATTTTATATGGGTAAAACTAAACATATGATCTAACTCTTTCAATATTTTAAAATTTAAATTTAGAAATAGATAGTGACAGATATGGCGGGAGTTCTGCCACTCCAATCCTACAAGATATATAGTAAATACAGAGCAGCAATTGACAGTTTATATATCAATGCTATTAATTGTAACATTCATATTCTCAAATTTATTTTATCATCGGTTTTTTGATTAAACGAAATTTTTTATATGAATTTTGTGAGGGAATGTTTGATTAGGTTAGCTTCGTCTCTCTGTTGTATTTTTTAATTTATAGTGGTCCTCTAAAGTTTGTTAACAGAAAAATGAATGATATGACAGACCCCAGAACAAGAACCGAGTGTCCCAGTTTTCTTTCCTTTGCTCACCTTCAATATTTGTTTCTTCCATGTCGCCATGAGTTAACTGGACTAATAATTTTTAAGTTAATAGTTGGCTAATGGCCAAATGCCAAAAAAAATCTGTAGGGTATGATCCAATTGTAGGTTCATGAAGTTATATCTAGTGTAAGGTAAGCAAAAAGTGGAGACAAGTTGTTTATATTACCAGCATATTTTCAAATTTAATGCCTTCGTCAGTGATTTCAATTAAAAACTTAGTTTTCGATGTATAATAATAACAATTTTTTATAAATCATAGGATATGGTTCTACTGTAGCTTTTTTATTAAGCTACACCCAGAGCACAATGGGCCAAACTCTCAGTAACTAGTTAAAATTTTGTGAGAATTGTATTAAAATTGGTTTCTGTTGGGGTTTACTGCAATCAGATTGTTGCAGTTTTGCATTGTGCGTTTCAAAATAATGTACATTGCTCAATGTATTTCGCTATAAAGTGTTAAGAATCTACTACAATAGTTATTTAATATATCCTTATTTGTATACGGATGCTCAAATGAGGGTATAGGCAAGAATGTTCTGTATAATTATATAAAGTTATTCCATATTAATAATATAAATTTTCTCAAAATTATTTCACATTTTTCACAAAATTAATTCAAGTAGATTTGATATTCACGCGGGTTCCGTTCATGATAACTGTACTGTTACATAAATCTTTTAGGTAGTACTTGTCCAAGGAAGGTACTTATCATATCTGCCGCTGTGTAGTCGGAATGAACCCGTCTTCCTGGCCACCTGCACACCCGTCGCCATGCCAGAGACTCGGGAATGTGTCGTCCAGGGTGCCACCAACGTATTTACCTCGATCCACTCCATGGACATGAGGTTTATCCACATCGACAACAAGTAAGTATTTATCTATGAAACTAGCGATCGAAGCTCTATAAAAGTATTGTTTCTTTTTATAATCAGCACCATAGCCGTACCATCTACCAGTTTATAGTCACTAAAGGAAAAAATTTATTTGTGTCCATTCGCTTACCATCAGCATTATTCAACGCAAAAGGACGTAGCAGGACTGGCATAGTCCAGCTGTCCCCTTGTTAATTTCAACGAAATTTTGCGAACTTTTTTGTACATGTAGAATACAAATGCTTTGAACATTTTAGACTTCTTCAGTCATTAGTTTTTGATAAAACAAATATTTCTTAATTTTTTTTTCTTCCTTGACTGAGCGAACCGATTGGTTTGTCAAAAGAGTATGATTAAAATGAAAAAAAGTGAAGATTTTAATATTCTTTTTAATAAAGGTATTCTGCCAGTACCACTACGAAACTTATCTATTTCATCTTGAATGGTCTTCCTATATCATATTTGTTTACCCAGATTATTGAAGATGTACACTGTGGTGAAAAAAATTGAATCTATTGTTATTTTTTTTTCAATTTAACAACTGATGATACTCATTCTTGGGAGTTTCCATCCAAGAGTCTTCCCCTGGAAAAATAATTATAACTATATCATGATTATAATCAAAAAAAATACACTGTGCACAGAAAATTGAGGATATTTTAAATAAGAATACGTCCATACATTTTCTTCATGTTATTAGCTCTTGCATAGTTTCTATATGTCCAGAGTAAAGAAGTTAAACCCCCTTTTATTGCATTCTTATTTTTTCTAATTTACGAATAGATGCAATGATTTCTTATTCTGTGGTTTATGGCGAAGGCGCGGATATAAAAATCCTCACCATTTTGAATATTTCCCTTTTTATCTCCGAATCATAGCCATAACTACAGAATACGAATTCATTACATCTAATCGAAAATTAGAAAAACAACAATGCGACAAAATAGAGGCATAACTTTTTTACTCTGGACATCTAAAAACTCTGCAAAAGCATGCTCCCTCTGGTTTTTATACTATATCGAATTTTAACATATTTATATAATCTGTTGTTGTCTAAAATGCTAAGGGAATTATTAATTGTTGATTTAATTTCTCTATGGAGCGGATAAGGGTAAAACAGTAATAGCAATAAATACAGAGGAATATATAGACAAAACAGAGTCTTTTCTAGATCCTTCGAAATATAAATTATTGAAATCAGACCCAACCGAAAAATTCCAAAGAGAAATTAAATCAACAATTAATAATTCCCTTAGCATTTTAGACAACAACAGATTATATAAATATGTTTTGATGAACCCCCAAGCACCTAAGTTATATTCTTTAATATCGAATTTTGGCAAATCTTTTTTTTCTTTTTAATAACCTGACAAAATCTTATAATTTGTATATATGTATAGTAGAGTTTTTTTCAAAACTCGGTGTGATTTTATAATTATACCCATGATGTAATTATCCAATTATCTTTTTCTGGAAAACTATTGTATGAATACTACCAAGAACGCGTATCATCAGTTGTTACATTGGAAATAAAAACAAGCTAACCATTATTTTAAAGTTAGCTTTAATTAGAAAACATTTTAAAAAATATTTAAATAATTAATAACTTTTTTATTTATTGATCGATTTTCTTCAAAATAGGATTCCTCCTGTAGCCGATACCGTCTACTGTCCAAATTTCAATACAATCGGACTTTTCGTTCTTAAGTTATCGTGCTTACAAGAAACGCGACGAACAGATGGACAGACGGACGGACATTTTGAAAGTTGTTCAGAATTCGACCACCAACACAGCGATATGAAAATTCTTTCGCTACGAGCAATATTATCGGTTTTAGAAATGTGCCGATCAAATGTTTTGTATTCGTGAAGAGTATAATAATAATAATAGGTCTTTTTTTTTACAACGGCGTACCTCTTCAATAACTATGAAAAAAACATTGGTTGACTTTTAATTAGATTTAAATCATGATTTTTTGATAAACCAATCGATTTGGCGAATTAAGGAAAATGCATATTTTTTAAATTAAAAAAATATCTCTTACCAAAACTAATAAATGATAAAGTCTGAAATTTTCAGAGAATTTGTATTTTTATACGTACAAACGCATCCCCAAAATTTCGTTGAAGAAAACGCGGGGGCAGCTAGATCTGGCTTATACTGCTACGAGTTATCTTCTCTGAAATCTTGCTAAAGATAACGACCTACTGATTACTTTGTTAAACACCAGTTCTTATAGTAATTCTCTGCTGTTATCGATATTCGAATTACCCTATGAAGGGAAAATGCAAAGATATCGATTTTGCTTTCTACCCTCTGCTGTTATCATAACTAGGTACTGGTACTTTATCCACAAAAGAGTTCTATTATTCAGGTAAAGATTTCCGAGAACATTTAATATTATTTCATTATAGACATTTTGATTTTGTTCGTGAGGATAGTTGAAATATTTGCTATTTCCCTTAGGATATACTTATTTATGAATTAAATTTTATTGTTACGTTTATTTAATGTTCGTTTGTGCCTTAGGGCATATTGTTTGCGAAAATATAAAAATGCATAAAAGTGTTGGACTACATTTCAATTTGAAAAATAAATTTTGAATTGACGTAATTTGTTATTATGTATTGTATATTAAACACATTAAAATCAGGGACGACTATGCTAGTAAATCTAAATTGCATTTCGTTTCTATTTTTTCTTCTAGTGGTTGTATGAGATTAATTTAAGGGGAGTAAGTATCTAAGAAATCTGACAAATGTTCAAAGTATTCAGGATATTTTTAACTTTCAATGTTTCAAGGAAGACAATTTTTCCAATGTGCATATTCAAAAAGTTATACTTATGTATCAACGGCTTTATTTTCAACATGGCACTTAAGTTACTTCTATTCCGGATAAAAATTAAAACATAGATCATAATTGATGCTGTAGATATGGTAGATCAGTAAATGCACATACGTTAGAAAAGCGTTTATAATGTTCAAACGCAATTTGAACAAAAAGTGTCTTTTTACGTACAACAAAAAACCTCACGGTTTGCACATTCGGATAACGAAAGCATAAACACAAGAGTAGTAAATGTAAATTTTTAGTAATAAATCTACTGAAATTTATACGTTTGATTCAGGTTTTAAGTGAACATATTAAATCTGGAAAGAAGGTATAATAAAAGTGGGTCTTGAATGTTACAACTTTAACGTGTAAAAAAGAATTTAATACACTACTTTTAAAACCTTTTATGTCTCTTCATGTTCCACTGTCACATTTGAGATATCAGTTAGTATTGATCATAGAAGGATAGTTAAATGGCAAAAGTTTTATAGTGTTTTATGACCATTTCAAATATTTAAAAAAATAATAACGCCTTTCTTTAATGTTGAGATACCCCAAAACAGTTACCTATTTAGCCTGCCTCGTTATTATTGTGACTTCTAAAATTTAAGTATTATTAAGGCAGTATTTTAAATCTTGATGACGGTTTATGATGGCATCATATCAAATATTGCTGTCATAAGAAGGCCAACATTTAGAGACTAAATAGAAAACAAACAAGATTTTGTGTAGGTCTCAAGAAGTCTTGACTTACTATTAGAAGTCTGGGAGTAAATAGCCCTATTTGTTCTATTTTCGCCGTGAATTAAGATAATTTCAAATTTTTCTTCTTTAATGAGCATTTTTTAAACGATCAACAGCAACAAAAAATAAGACTTTATTGGAGACATTAATACATCATTTGTTTTTAAAATTTACTCGATTGCCTAGCGAGAGTTATTAAACAGATCCGTAGTATTCACTTTTTTTTTAGGTAAATTTTAATGGGAATTTTGAGTTTTTTTATGTGATCTAAATTTGATTTAAATGAACAATTACTTACTTAATATTTAAGCCGATTATCATGCAAAATTCCACAGTATGGGTTCAGAATTACTGAAAATAATGCACGATTGTCCTGTTGTTTTTTGTAATACATGTTTTTTGCCATTATTAATTATTATCCATTATCTTCCAATAAGATTATTTCATTTATACAGCTCGCTTAGTTGCATCGTCATTGACTTATGTAGAAAACGATAATTTTCCCCTTTGAACGAAAGTATACCACGTATATTTCATGCGTGAATAGTACATATTCTTAAAACAATATAAGACAGAGTGTAGGCAGTTATTTTATAAATTGATTACTATCTCATCACTTACATACTACTGCATATGTACATAATTACATATTAGTAATTCAATGTCTCTTTATTGAATTGTAGTAATTAAAATGTATTTTTCGTCATAGTGTTATTTCCAAACGTTCATTAAGTGTAAGACGTTTACAACACGTTTTATATGTACTACTAGTGTACGTAGCCCTAGTACTTTACAAACCCGATTTTGTTTGACCTCGATTGATTATTCAGTTGATGTGGAAGTTTTATAAACGTTTAACAGAACAGTTTTTTTACTCATTTAAAATAACGTTAATTTAACGTGACCAAAAGAATTTCCAACATTTTTCGTAGAAAAATAATATATTTAAAACATAACGATAGACCGTTATACTTTCAATCATAAATGAATGATTTTGTAACACGAATTATCAACCAATGACACGTTGAGAAAACGTTTTAAAAACGTATGTGTGTTTACTGGGAGAGTAATGATGCCATAAATACTACAATGGCCGTACTTGAAGTACGACACTGGTACGTGCGCTATGAGGTATACGCTATAGGGCTTTGTTCGCTCGTGCGATAAATCAACGTCTGCTCGTGATGCCGGGGCGGTCCAGGTCACCGGGTCGCGGGAGAGCCGGTGACATCCAATGCCGTAAATCACGACAACTGTTACACTTGTGTTGCAGCGGCGAATTCTACCTGGGCTTTCCGCGCTCGGATCTGCAGGGGGTGTCCTGGTATCGGCTGCTGCACTGGGAATGCACGCGTGAGGCCCAAACGAAACATCGGCTAAGTAAGTATAGCAAAAATTATCAACATACCAGGTGCAACATAGGTGGCTCACCCGTTGCCGTTTTATTTTTTAATTTGCAGAAATGTCATGAATAATCAAAGCGTTGATTAAAAATTAGTATTTGACGTAGGAAATTTAGCATATTCAGTTGTTTATCTTAGTAAATTCAAAATAATGGATTAAGAGCATAAACATTTTAACTGTTTGTTTTAAGTGGGGTCCCATTCATAACTATCACATTATTATGTGCTTTCTCAATTTTTATAAGGTAATTGGAAAGAACTTTACGGATTCATAGATGACAGAGATATAATGTAGAGTCGTACCACTGTGCTCACTCCAATCTATTTCTTTGGGCCCATTGACCGTTCTGGAACTCATAAATAATTCCAGTTGGCCTCTCTTTACTGTATGACATGTCTAACAACATTCCACCTGTCGCAGGGGACTGTTAATCGTACAGCCTCAATAAAGCTTTCTTCCACCAGCCTAGAGTTTTGGAGGGTGTTGTCTTCGCCTCTCTCCATTTACTCTTCTCTGAACCATCGATCGATCATGATGTGGGAGAAAACAAAGTTGAAGAATTGTTTTGGGAGACGTATTTCTTGGATAATAGAATTGTTGATGGGATTGGACACATTTTGAAAGCATCATTACTCCATCTGTCTGCCTTTCCATGTCTCAGAGGCAAGAAAGATAAAGAGAACTACCGCGTTAGCTTGATCTTCGTGCTTTTCATGATATTTCCATCATGTCAAGTTTTCTCATCTAGCAAATTGCCTATCATGCTACCTGTACATTCATTCACATTCGCTGTTACCAGTATTGTTAAGAAAAGTTCTAAGTAATGTATCTTCTGTATAACTCCAAACTCGTTAAACCTTAACAAGATTAGATAGCATTAGCGCCAAGTTTAAAAAATCTGATTCCTGTCAGTTATATGAGTACCACCGCAGTTCCTAGTTGATCCTTTTATAAAAGTTTGAGTTCTTTGCGTGAGTTCGTTATAATCTTTTGATAACATAGCAATGTTGACTGACACAAGCCGTCAAATTTTTCCTAGTTTGTAATTCTTTGGATGTAATCCAAGATTGTCTCGCATTCCTAAGTAAATTTCCTTGTGTTGCCGTCGCTGCTCGTGGGATGTCTTGCTTTAGAGAGTCCCACATGGTTCCATTACCGCTAATAATTATATTTATTTAATTGCAATTGCCTTAAAGCAGGTAACCTTCTACAACAACTACCTTATACAAATAGACAAAAATTACTTAAAATTATTGCTGATGATTTCTAATCTTTAGAATATAAAGAAACAAATATCAAAGCCCCATTTGAAGCAAATAATTAAAACAGTAGTAAGCCTATGACCATTCGCAATGAACCTGAAAATGAATTATTTTTAGTCAAACAATTTCTTATGCCGTAAAGTGCCTCTATATTTTCGTTACTGTTGTTAAACTTCCTCTTGATATACCTATACTAGGAGATTTAGAGAATATCAACCTAATCAAGAAAAGTGCATTTTGATGGAGGTTTTTATGAATATACCTGAATATAGAAGGTAAAATATTAACAGTTTTCTGGAACGATGATAGATAAAGGGATGTTAATGTTAATGACCTTAAATTTTAATAACAGAATTAGGTAGGTAGATATCTACAGAGTATGTTGTATTAAACACCTAAGTTTAGTTGTTATTTTTTGTTCATTTGTTTCCATTGTTTCAATTGTTTCATAGGTTTCTATGTTTTCTTTGGATAAATTATAATTTTCAACAAAAAACTGCGAATAGGTATAGGACATGCTGATATAAGTCCACCTCAAAAATTCTAATTTAGCACATTTGAAAAAATGGAGTTTATGACATTTTTCTATTTCCATTTTCAAAAAATCGCAGCAACCATTGGAAACTTCGGTGGGCATATCGTGGCAGCTTAAATGATTCCTTGAACGTTAGGAAATCGATTGAAAAAGACTTATTTACCTTGCTTGAACGGTTTAAGAGATATGAATTTTTTAATGCACCAGCGTGTCTAAAATTTAAGAAAAAAAATTGGCTTATGTCAAAAACTATTACAGATAAGTACTGAAAATCTGAACGCTTTATACTCAGAATTTAATGACGAATTCAAAAAATATATAAAAATTGGTTGTATGCATATAAAAAACAAAGATAGCATCAACTTCCGGTATTTCCGGACTCGCAATGTTCGTCTATGGCAGGGTACCAAACCTCAAATTACTATTTCATTTGTAAGTAGGAGATATTCTAATGGCAGCCTTAAAATAATCACCCTGTATAGAAGTTCGATTATTTCAAAGTTGTCGTAGTCTTCTGAAATATTATAGATACATACATATCTAGCTACGGTTACTGATGCTTTCGGAAATTTTAGTGCAACCCTTTATTTAAGTAAATTAATCGTTATTTCAAATATTTTTAAGCAAATTGGTAATCCATTTAATCTATTAGTAATTTATTATAAGCTAGGCCTGCGTACAGCTTCAAATTTACATTTAAAAAATGTATTTGCCATGACTTGCCCATTTGAAAAGTATTTAGTTTACTATCTTTACTAAACTTGAATGCGATTTGAGACGAATAAATGAAGTAGTGCTTTAAAAACTACCCCTATTATCTGTCACCGTTCATACTTAATAACTGTATTATTTTAAATGATGAGAGTCAAGGCTAAATTGAATCATTTCTAAACAGTTAGGCAATACTTAAAATATTTATATGACCGCGGCTTTAAAAACAATTCACAGCATTCTTCTAATGACTAGGAAGAAATTTTTTAGTTCCCCTCGTATTTGCATTTACTAGTTACTCTTGAATATTAAGCAATGCCAAGAAATTTTAGATTTTTCTGGTAATATGTAGATAGATGAGATAGTAGTTTCTTAAGTTTTCCTGTTTACTTTTTATTCCGGAGAAAAAAAAAATATTTTGACATTTATGACATTTCTTTAGCTTTTGATTTTACGTGGTAACGCTTGAGAGTAAATTTTATCTTTGATGTATTTGAATGAAGAATAAGGCAGAAACGTTTTTAGTTAACGAACATTTATTCTGCTGTTTCTGTGTGTTTTCTTATTGCTGTGTTCCTTGCAGTCACCCAATCGGAACAAGAACGCTCTTGCATCTTGCTGGCGCAGTTTCAGCGACGTTCGGGAGAGTGGATATGGATGCATTGCGTACTGCAAGTTAAAGAAAGCTCAGAAAGCAATCAACAACCTGTAATTGTGTGCACTAATCAAGTACTCAGTGACGCCGAAGCCGCCGTCATGAAAACTAATAGCTGGTTATACCATTATTATTCCGTTCAAAATAAACTACAATACGGCCTTACCTACGACGTTGGTCCTTCGTCTCGCCTTTTATACTATCCCGAACATACGCAAGGACCTGAGTTTGTACCGACTCATGATACGGGCGGATATGCGCATTTAACTGCAATGCCGACGACTTTGCAACCTCATCTATCTCATCACGCAGCTGCTACGCACGCACACCACAGTCAACATCACCATCATCATAGGCGTGCTGATTCAGAGCCAGTAGATTATTCATACAGTAAACGAAAGCCCAAAGAATTACAAAATCTTCAGTTAGATGTAGCCGATCATGACGCGCATGATATAGAAGGGGGTAGTAGCGGACTACTCGTTATATCCCACATAGCAGAAAGGCCTAGAACATTACTTAAGGTAGATCCTAGTGAACTTATGGACCAATGGAATCCAAGTCCTCCCTGGTCAGATACTTTACAGAAAGTTCCCGATTTATGTCACCAGGAACTGAGTCCCTACATAGGAAGCGCGCCCCCAACACCGACCGCTACTCCCAGCACGCAATCGGGAAGCGCATTTTCTTTCGATTGGATGCCTGAGCAGTACGTGCCATCTATGGCAGCTATAGCATCATCAGAAGACGGTGAGCGGCAGATATATTGGCCCTCTGAACATCGACTTTTTCCCTTACAGCCTCCACCAAAAAGGAATCATCCACCTCCTGGACGATCAGAATCGGCCGATCGTGATACCCCTTAGCAATGTGATCAATTTTTAGATATTATGCCAAGTGCAATACGATACCGAAATTAGAAAACTTATTTATTAAATATAGTAGAGATTTTTTAGTACGAATTATTTATTAAAATTGACTGGATATGCATTGACTTTTCAGCATGCTTGCCCAAGTAACACAAGCAGCTGTAAGCAAGTTCCGCCAACGTTGTCGCAGCTAAAGCAACGGCCATTTGGCTGTGTTGGCGTTTTGGAGAGTTTGCGTCTACCAAGCCAAAGTAAATTTTCTGGCATTTAAAGCGGTATAATAAAGCTGTGATCAATTTGCTGCAAAACAAGAAATAACACGACTAGTTAACTGCGAATTCCATTTGAAGAAAAAATGCGCATTGATGCTGCGTTGCGGTTTTAGCGTCTAATATTCGTTTCAAATTATTTCTAAGTGTTATATCCACTAGAGGATATTACAGCACGTTTTTGTGGCAAAGACCAAAGCAAACGGTAATAAATGTAAAAAGTTGAATACTATTCAAATTGACGAAATTGGGGTAAAAAAAATCAAAACAATAACTGGTAAGTAACCATATAAGTAGTCTATTACAACTGTTTAGGTTTTATTGATCCACAATTCAGTTTTAATAGCTATTTGACAGCATAATCACTTACAAGAGGATGAAGGTTGGCGTTGACGTTTAGGATTAACTTTAATCTAGCCTCAATTGGTGTTTTTATTTGTTTGTTCTGTGCAATAATGTTTAAAATAGTGGGAGCGAAAAAAACCAATGACATAATACATTTAAAACTAAAGTGTTTTGTTACATTATTCGATTTGCATACTAAGTGGGAGCAAACTGGTTGTAGCTTTATTATGGCTGTCATCTGCAGCTGTAAACGTCAATCTACAGCGATAAATGTGGAAAATATAGTTTCGCTGCCAAATCGTATTTCTTAGCCATAAAGCATTGCAACTAAAAGTCGTGATTATTACAGCTGCAATTGAGCCATTACAAAAGTTATAAAAAGCTTATTGCAGCTAATCCATAAATTCAAATAACAATTACAGCGATCTGGTTGTGCAATTATGTTGCGGCAAGGTTATAGCAATAAGAATATTTAGTGTAAACGGTTTTGATATTTTATGCCAAATTAACGTTTTAGCAGCTATAGTATAGCTGTGAAAACTAAATCGACCACACTGTGCTACTTGGGTGAGTCTGTTATGAAACTTTGGGTAAATCATGAATGAAAACGAGTTGAAAATCTCCCGTGGTTTTAAGATTTACAATTGTGGTTATACTTTGTTATAAGCATGAGCACATTCCAATATCCTTCCCGTTTTACTTAACGTTCGTTTTGCGTACGATTACTGCATATTTGAACTTTAGGTCAAAAGTAAACCACACCTGTATTATTTCATTAATTTATTCTGATGGAGAAATGAAAGGTCAATATAAATGATAAAAGAAATAATTGATTTGCAGGCTTTCTTAACAAATAAATTTTATATTTTTTACAAAACGGGAATGAATAGAGATGTCAAATAGTGTCTGTAACAAATATGAGTGACGTCATTATAGTTACATCGTATCTCATCCATAAAACATAAAATAATAAATACAACAATGTGATCTTTATGCAATAGATATAACAATGAAAACATGTGCTTAGTTTTTATGGGGTTTTATTAAGTGTTATTAGAAGTACGGGGAGACACCAAAATAAAACAACGTTTTTTTATAGACGCAAAAAGCAATACAGGGTTTCGAAGAATAACTGAAGGAATATTGTTAAAATATAAAAATTGTGGAGGTCCTTAAGGATTTTGAATGACTGATGTCTATTAGCTGTGTGTGCGTGAAATGATGGAATAACTGTAACAAAGCTCCAGAGCTTTCAACTAATTAAGACGACAAGGATAAATCAAAATCCTCTAGAAATATTTTTTTCAATTATTGCACCGCAACTAAAAACAGAACAGTGAATAGCCTTAAAATGTTCTAAACTTTAATTATAAAAATTTATTGAAAAAAATTGAACCACCTTAAAAAAGATCATGAAATAACCGGTGAAATTTTATTTCATAAGCGACCGTTTATTTAAAGGTGGTTAATTTTTTTTTACATTTTTAGTCGCTCAATTTCATGTAGATCTGCAACAGTTATTACTCCAGTCAATGAACTCTTTAAGGGGGGGGGGGGGGGGTGCACGTGTTTAACAGTAGTTAGGAGATATAAATACTAAGATTTCCTACAGGGTTCCCACCAACATTGGAGTTTTGAATTCCCTGACTTTCCAGGAACAAAATTTTAATTTTCCAGGACCAAAATATGAAAATATATAGTATATAAGTGGATATTGTATTATCTTCAGATCGGCATGGAAAAAATATGGTAAACCATTAAAGTAATTTTTGTCGTCATTTTGTTTATAAGAATTTATTTTAAATAATGAATAGTTAAAATTACACCTATATTTTTAAGCAAAATATATAAAATTCAAATCTTATAGGTATAGTAGAAAATCAATTCAAAATATTTTATGACTGAAACTCCAGGATTTTATTGAAATTTCTTGGATTCCCTGACTACCAGGTTTCCAGGTTTTGCCAGGTGGGTGAGAACCCTGTCCTTCTATTAATTTTTTTTTTATTTCCTATAACTTTCGAGATACCCGCTAACGAAAATCGCAAATGTTTGAAAAACGCTTTTTTGCCTC
Source organism: Stenurella melanura (assembly GCA_963583905.1). Lineage (NCBI taxonomy): Eukaryota > Metazoa > Arthropoda > Insecta > Coleoptera > Cerambycidae > Stenurella > Stenurella melanura. The sequence goes on along the minus strand of OY757318.1, from coordinate 29,574,317 downwards.
ACAATTTACAACAAACTTTGCCTTCTAGCGCGCCATCCCTTAGTTTTAGAGTAATGTCCTTACAATAGAAGTTATGGAGCATTAAGTGCATTAAGTTTCCTTTATAATGAGTTATTATTTGTTATTTTATCTTCAAATGATCAAACGTTTTAGCAATTTGAAATTGTCTGACAAATTTCAAGATTTCGAGAGAAAATAGTATTTGCACTTTTTGTTTGAACTTTGAAATGAAGACCTGCCCAAAAAATCTCTTAATTTTCAAAGACCTGTTTAATGAAGCACCACTCGATGGAGCGCGTGAAAAAAATTCAACACCCTATGCACATATATCGGAAGTACCTACCCGAAAGAACATTTTGTTGAAGAAGAAAAAACACACACGTGACATGCAGACGGACATGACAAAAGTATAAACTAGGGTTCTATGAAACCTTAAAAATTATACTTAAGCAGAAGGACATCACACCATTAGCATTAAAAAAATCATTTCGGTGGAATTTCTTTGAAAATTCAAATGTTTTTAACTTCCAGTCACTGTAAATCTGCAGGGAAGGCATTAAATCATTTTTTTCATACCTATTCCCAAGTTTGAAGAAAATTCCACCGAAATGATATTTCCAATGCTAATGGCGCGGGGTCCAAGTATTGATATGTTAGCTTGTAAGTGCTCGTTAAATGCTCGTTAAATTATAAAACATTTTATATATTAGTATTATACATACCACCCGCAACAATACTTTCTGACTTTGAATTGTTTTTGGAATCTCTAGAACAACTTGAGTTTTTGCAAGCTGAAAATGTTGTCATAATGGGTGATTTCAATGTGCCTAACTTCGATAATTTAAATATTGCAGATAGCAAGACCAGTATAATCAGAAATTTCTCACAATTCTTAAACTTGAATCAAGTTAACAAAATACTTAACAGCTCAAATAGATTGCTTGACCTGGTGTTGTGTAATATAGACTGTGAAATATATAACGATAATGCTCCTCTTGTGCCATTAGATGCTGATCATCCAGCATTGATTATTAATTTTCTTAAATTTAGTTGTAAAACTTCACAATTCTCTACAAATAAAAATCAAAAAATCTATAACTTCAAGAAAGCTGATTTTCCATCTCTATATAACTCGCTACCGCAGACAAACTGGTCCTTTCTAACAAATTTTGATGATGTAAATACAGCTGTTAATGAGTTTTACCAAAGAATATATCAAATATTTGATTCACACGTTCCCCTATATAAGAATCATAAGCGTCAATTTCCAAATTGGTATACATCTGAAATTATTAAAAACATTAAATTAAAAGCTAAACTTTTCGCAAAATAAAAAAGAAGTCATAATGACAATTACCTACAAAAATTTAAAAGATTAAGACGTTTAATAAAAGAACAAATAAAAATAGCGTACACTATCCAAATTGCTCAGTCGTCAATTAATAATAATGCTCAATACTTCTGGTCATTTATAAACTCAAAAAACAACTCTTTTCGCATTCCTGGAATTGTATCGTATGAAAATGAGTTGTATATGAATTCCCAAGATATTGTAGATGTTTTTGCTAGTTTTTTTAAAAGTGTCTATCTCCCTACGAACATGAAACGGCAGATGGGCCGAATTTAATACCAAATATTGATTACATGGATAATATTTTGATTGATACTGTATCTGAAAATGAAATTATTGTAGCTGCAAAAAAACCACCTGCTCGTTGTTTCATAACGCTTACTTTTTGTGTACCCCGTCCCCCTTACCATTCACTTTGTCATATTTTGTGTAACCCCCCGGCCACCAAAAATAGAATGTGTTTGTTGAATGGCTTCAAATGCAACTTTAGATAAATTCAAAACCAATATTTAACTTTAGAGTTCCTTAAAAATATGATTAAACTCTATACTATTACACCAACATTTTATGGTACTCCAATTATCTGTCTTGAAAAATTTTCATTAGGCGTTTATAACCCTCTGGTTCTCACCTCACTGAATGCAATTTCAATAAATAGTTGTTTATTATATAATGACCTTCTCCTCAGGTTTCGCGGTGTAAATACACAACATACAACTTATATACAAAGATAACATAGCCACACAAAAAAAACTTCTCCGGGGTCTGTATAACCCCATCACATCAGGATTTTGCCATAACCTCAAAAAACTCATAATTTAAGCGATTTCGACATCTCTTCACACAAATCGCTGTAACTTTTTCTAGACAAAAAAAATGACCTCCCTCTTTTTTGTACTACATGCAAATTAAATTTCCAATCCGATGATGTGGGGCACGATATTCTTTCTGCGCTTTTCAAGTAAGATATCATCCAAAATCAGAGGTCCGAGGATTTCGCTTCTCGAGCGACACGGCCCAACTTCGAGCGCCATTTCTGCCAAACGAAAGCTTACAAAAATTTGAAAAAAGTGAGAAATCGATTGGGGCAGTCGGGGGTCGGTACGTGCCTTAGTTTTCGAGATATGGCTGCTCGAAGGGTGCATATCGAATTCTTTTTCCGCTTCCCGAGGCTATATCTCGAAAATGAAACGAGATACAGAGCTGCGGTTTACCATTCTATTTCTCTTCCCTTCCTAGATATTCTTGAAATTTTTCAGATTTTTGCCGGCACTTTCATTTTTTTTAAATTCAGCGTTAAAAAAATTAGATTTTCACCTTCCGGTGACTTCCAGCGGCCATATCTCGAAAACCAAGGCACGCACCGACCTCCGATTGCGCCAATCGATCTCTCACGTCTATTTACGTACCCCTGAGTTTTCAGATTTTTGTTACCTTTCGCAGAAATGGTCCTCGAGCCTCGAGGTTGGGCTGTGTCTTTCGAGAAGCGAAATCCTCGGACCTCTCACTTTGCCAGCCGATATCTCACTTAAAATGCACCGAAAAAATATCGTGCCCCACATCATCGGATTGGAAATTTAATTTGCAATCGGTCTAGTACAAGAAATAGCAGGATCATTTTTATCTGCGAGAAGTTATAGGAATTTATGTGAAAAGATGTCGAAATCGCTTAAATTATAGGTTTCTTGAGGTTGTGGCAAAATCCTGATGTGATGAGGTTAAACAGACCTCGGATTCAGACTCAGCGACCCCAAAAGCGTATAGAAAACATGGTCAGAACTCTAGGTCACAGGTTTCTGTGTATGGCTGTGTAATACTTAAATAAAGAGAAAGTGCAATGTATGGTTTTCTTTCGGGATCTGCAAATTTGTCCGAAATGTTTCGAATTGCTACAACTTTTCATCATTTGAAGATAAAATAACAAATAATAACCCCTTTTAAGGCAACTGTATTGCTTTGCAACTTTTACAGTAAGGACATTGCTGAGTTGAAAAAAGAGTCTTTCGAAAATTTGCAATTTTCGCTAGCGGATATCTTGGAAGCTATTGGGAATAGAAAAAAATGTATGGTAATAATCTTGTGGGAGATTTCATCAGCTTTCATTTTGAATAGAATAATATTTTCGTTGCGATGCACTGCTTTCGAGATATAACTGAAAAACCAAAAAAGTGACCTTCTGTGTGCCTCCCTGCAACCATTTCTATTCGTAAGTCTGGGGACTTTCAGTATGTTTACCTCCTAACTACTCCAAACACAGCCGTGAAGTCAAAAATTCTGTTCCCGATCATGTCCTCTACAACCTGTTCATTGACTAGACTATATGCAAGTATTGGACTGATCATTTTCCATTTTTTTCGGCGACTCCGCCAAAACTCGAAAATTTTCTAGTAAACATTTATGTTACGCCTTTGCTCACCTTTGTGGCCATCTATTAATTATGTCACACAGTGTGGTAGGGGAACCGGATCAGACTTTTGTGACATCACATTATTTAAAAAAATAAACCAATTACGTCTACATTATTAGACGTAGTAGTAATAAAGTTGCTCAAAATTTATTTTTATTCATATTTTTTTTCATTTGGAAAATACACTAGCTAGAAGTTAAATCACTCAAAATCATGAAGGTAATAAAGTATTTAGGTAATATATCTTTTTTCACTTATAGCTAAAAACGTTCATTGGTTTCATGAAAATTATGTTTTTAATTGCAAGGATATATGTTAATATCTATGGTAAGTGTTCGGTTTTATCGCAACGAGTTTTAGGTGGAAAGCCGGCTATACAGATTTCCTATGAATAAGATACATGAAAAACTTTGTGTGAGTAAGTAAGTACTGGAGGAAGAGTCAGGTAGGTATTAAGCCCGACCCAGACAGACTCGCTAAAGTTAAGCAACGGCCGAAGCGGTTACCGTTTCGATGGGTGACTAGTCGCGGACCATCGATATACACGGCGCGCCAAAGCCGTTGCTTTCCTGAATACGAGGTAACCACTTACAGACTCGCACGGGCCGGTCATAGAACTATAGGAAACACAAAAAAGAAAAAGTGAGTACTGCCACAGACCTACAGGGATTCACTTTTCATATAAGCAAATTTTGCAAGCGTAATGGAATTTTGGCGTCACTTTCGGTCACGATTTTTTGTGTCATCGTATACATGAATAAAACGTCAAAATGTATGTTGTGAGGTATATAATGAGATTTTACTGGGGTACTAGGCTTAATTTGCCAACAACCCTGATACACCCTCGATTAAAGTTTTTTTGTTTGTGTTTTCTTAAGTCATCAAATACATGCATGATTTTTTTTTAATTAAAGTACAAACCTTGTAGTTATTAGAAAAAAATAGGATGCCTCTTCTTATAAACAAATTTTGCTCGCGTCATGGAATTATATCGAATGTGACGCCAAAATGGGAGAATGTGGGGAAATAAGAAGAGTTTCTTATTTCCCCGCATTCTGCCATTTTGGCGTCACATTCGATATAATTCCATGACGCTAGCAAAATTTGCTTATATGAAAAGTGGCTTCCTGTAGGTCTGTGGTAGTACTTACTCACTCATACAAAGTTTTTCATGTACCTTATTCATAAGAAATCTGTACGGCCGCCTCTCTACCTATTTGTCCTTATTTCGACATGAATGATTACAAAATCATACTAAATACAAAATTCATATTGGCCTTGCTATTACTGAATTTAATATATTAAAACAATTGACCCCAAAAGTACTATTAAAAATCACTCGAATGTGGACTTGTGATAAGGGGAGGCAGGGGTGTCCTCTGTCAAAATTCACGAAATTGCGAGATGAAATTAGTGAATGGTTCCTTATATCATACGACACACTTCATGAAACTAATGACCACCGCCGTGTTTAAAAATAATTTAGAGAGAAAGCGCTTACACCATTTCAAATATGAAAAGTGAAAAAACATACATACTATTACATAAGGGTGGAATTAAGAATGTCCTCATTTTTAAAAGTTTTTAAGAATCCTTCTCTGCAATAATTTTTAACAAACAATAAACTCGGTGGATTAAAAATCACATCAAAACTGACAAATGATATTTATTATGGAGTTAAGGAGTATTTTATTTAGTTTCATTGCATTTTCAGGAAATGATATAATCTGCGAGATGAGTTGTATATGAAAGGTGCTCACAACTTTATTTTTGATACGCGAGAGATAGCATGTTAGCAAAAGAATTGTGATGTCTATAAAGTTCACTACATGAATTTGATTTTTTAATTTAGTTATGCCTTCTAATATTTTTTAAACGCCATTGCGATCAAGCACATTGTCGTTTACACATATTAATTTTATATGGTTTAACGTAATATCATCCGAATGACGTCCAGTCAATTTTAATATTCTTTTCTACTGCATATATACTTCTTATTTTGCATTAAATAGTCCAATTTTCGAGGTCCACGCTGGCACAAATTACCAATGATTCCTACATGTGTTCAATTCAGTGGCCAATAATAATAGATTAAGAATAAATTGTGTGTCCACTAGTACATAAATATTCCGGGAGGTCCTTAAAAACAATCCTTTTAATTTGTAATGCAGGTCATTCTCACATAAGTCGGCCGTTTCAAGCCAATCCAGTTATAAAAAAAAAGCAATAGGTTTTTCGAAAATATACTGAGTAGCCTTAGAATATCTATTCCGTCCAAACGTCTAAGTAACTCATTTTCACTTCTACTCGCATTAATTGCTTTAAAAATGCGACAATTTCGTTCAGCATGAATTTATGACTCATTAATTAAACACATGAAATGAAAACGCACAAAGAAGCCTAGCTAACTTGTACATATCAGGATTTATAATAAGTATTAATTAATTATAGAGTAAGCAAATGCCAGAGGATTATTGAACCGACCATAAGTCATTATACGACATACGTCCAACTTACTTTTTTTTCAACCGAACATTGCTTTAAAAAAAGGATCTATCACCAATGCTATATGTGATTTGCCCAAGAAATCAAATCTTACGATATGTATGCTGTTATGTAGCTTAGTGAAGGACTAAACAGAATATGTAGGTATTTTCTCGCAATCTTTACATTTCGCCAAGTTATCATAAAAAATCCAAAAAAATAAAGCTTTTTCAAATTCTTTGTTGTCGTGAACTATAATAGATAAGGAAACGAAATCAAATGGATACCTTTTGGAATGTTTAGTAATTTATGATATATTTTTCCCATTTTAAATTAACAATGAATACTATTTTTAAAACACAAAAACTATTAATTCGCTATTTTCAGATAGTTATAAAGAGTGACCACTTTTGGATTACTCTCAAAAAAGTGCTAGTGAATACTTTTATTACTCAAAATTAGATTTCAACCAAACGGGTGGAACATGCTGAAGAAAAAAACATATATTTTGTGATACCCATATTTTATTTCTGCCATTACAACAATTATTATTATTCGTTTGAATTAACTTATATAACCCCAATACGATTTATTCTCTGTGAGTGTGGCATGCGACAGGATCTAACATGTTCGCCTCGTGACAATTTGGAGACATAAAGCATGGATCTTGTGCGTGCTATAACCCGTTGCTGGTTAGGAGCCACGAGACGTATCGGTACGAGCATGGAGAAGGAGGAACCAATTGAATCGTGTTTAGTCAAAGTATGTGTGAGATTTGGGACTAGGAAAGGATTAGTTTGCTTGCAGACGTGCTAGTGCAAGGACTTGATGGACGGCAGAACGTTTTTTGTTGCTTTTGCGTTAAAAAAAATTTAAGAGGATCCTGAAGAAATTTAGTGGCCGTAAAAAAATTACTTTAACTTAGTAAGCCTACACTTAGAGCATAAAACGTCGTTAATAACATTTTGCTTCATACTGGATATACTGTATAATTTAGCATCTGCTGCAGTTAAAATATCTTTTTTAAGACCACTTAATTTCTTCAGAAACCTACAATCTTTACAGTTCGACATTTTTAACGCAAAAACAGCAAAAAAAACGTGTTGCTGTCCATCAAGTCCTTGCACCAACACGTCTACAAGCAAACTAACCCTTTCCTAGTTTCAAATCTCACACACACTTTTGACTAAATACGATTCAATTGGTTCTTCCATCTCCATGCTCATGCCGATACGTCTCGTGACTTCTAACCGGGAACAGGTTATATCAGGCACAAGACAAGATTCATGTTTTGTCTCCAGATTGTCACGAGACAAACATGTTAGATCCTTTCGCATGCCACAGTCAAAGATAATAAATGGTATTTGGGTTATCATATAAGCAAATTGAAACAAATAATTATAGTTGCAATGGCAAAAATAAAATATGGATACCACCAAATATGTTTTTTTTTTTCAGTATGTTCCACCCTTTTGGTTGAAATCTAATTTTGAGGAATAAAATAAGTATTCACTAGCTCTTTTCTGAGAGTAATCCAAAAGTGGAATATTTTTTTGTTTTAAAAATAGTATTTATTGTTAATTTAAAATGGGGAAAATATATAATAAAGCACTAAACATTGCAAAAGGTATCCCTTTGATTTCGTCTCCTTATCTATTATAGTTCACGAGAAAAAAAAGTTTGACAATAGCTTTATTTTTAGGTACGTTTTATGATAATTCGGTGAAATGTAAAGATTACGAGAAAATACCTATATATTTTATTTACTCCTTCACTAAGCTACCTAACAGCGCATATACCGTTGGATTTGATTTCCTGGGCAAATCACCTATGGCAATGGTGATAGACCTTTTGCGATTGAGTTGGAATATGAGCCCATTGTAGCTAAAAGAGTTTTCAAGATAATGCGAATCGATTTTGATTTTGTTTAATCTGAATACCCGCACTACGACATTTCTACCTACTTCTCTGGCGATCTGTCGGTCGATTTCTCTCGTAACCATTTATCATCAGCAAATTCATATATCATAGCCGGGTTAAGGGGTTTTTTCATACATTAATAAAATTATTAATAATTATTATTATTGTCGAAATATTTAGATAATTAAACAGACGTATACAGGGTGTCCCAGAATTGAGTTCCCGAACGGGAACCTGTGATTCTTTAATTCATATTGGGCCCGTATATCGCAACTTACCTTAATCCAAAAATTCATATGTGAGGAAATACATCCTCTTAAAGTGAGACAGAAAAGAACACTTTTTTCCAATAATTTCTGATATATTGAAGACAAAATTTTCAATCTTGGTGGGAGCTATATCTCTATAAGTACTTTATGTAAACTTGATAACAATGAAATATCTTTCGTTTCTCAATTTCTCTCAATAATAATTAATATTTAATTGGCTACACTTCTTAATCGCCCTGTAAAATTACGGAATACTTGAATATTTTTGCACAGCATTGAAAGGGCTCTCAAAATTGTTTGTAATATTAATCAATACACAAAAGGAATTATCGTTTTATCCTCCATTTATATTTAACATTTATTTACAATTCTAGAATAAAACGTTGTAATAACCGAAAATTAGAGTTTATTATAAAAAATACATTAATAACACCTGTTTCAGTACACAAATTAATACTTTTTAAATTTTGTGTAATAGCAACGAAAAATCAAGAATTATCATTTTTTCTCTGTAGGTCAAAGGTGCTTGTGAAACAGGAAACCCGTCGCGTTTGAGAAAAAAAATATACTTAGTTGTCATCAAGCTTACAGATAGTACTTTTAGAGATACAGGTCCCATGAAAACTTGAAAATTTTGTTTTCAATATAACGGAAATTTTTCTTGTCTCACTTTAAGAGAATGTACTTCTTCAGAGATGCATTTTTGGACTAAGGTAAGTTGGGTTATACGGGCCCAATATGAACTTAGGAAGCACAGGTTCCCGTTCGGGAACTCAATTCTGGGACATCCTGTATATAAGAAGGGGTTTTTCGTAGTTGAATGAGATTATTGACAGTGAGATTGAGAACATGGAAATAGTGGATATATTAATTTAACAATTTATTTATCAGTACAATTTTCATAATTAGGAAAAGAAACAATAGTACGCCCATGGCTGGTTTTTGAGTGATTTATTACTCTCTGTCGTTTTCAAACAGAGTATAGACACCATCTCTAGATTAGGAGCGTCAGTACATTAACGATCTTAGCCCACTGCGTCGGAAATAGACCTTAGCAGCGGACGTTAAAAAACTGATTGAAAAAAGTAATATTTATAATCGATTTTAAAAACGAGGTTCTCGGTTTGGTTATGTTTGTCTGTATGACCTTATGTCTGTATTAATATGTGGCATCATAACTCCTAAATTAACTGGCTCGATTTCAATGACAAACCTCAAAATAACTAGGGTGATCTTGAACCTACTTGGTATATATTCGGTTGTGCAAAGACACGTGTCGGTCATTTTTATCTACTCTATGTTTATAAATACTAGGTTTGTTCAAAAAGTCTGTGGAAAATATCTTGCCACTGGTGTAGGGCAATATAGATGGTTGTAATTTGGTACACTACATTTTTACACCATCTATCAACCTAAAGTAAAAATGTTGCCACGAGTGCATTACACTGGAAATTAATGAACACCTAGTGTTTTTAATGACGGCCGCACCAAGTTTCTTGAACACCGACCAAAAGATTCAGTATAGCAGTGTATAGTTTATCTACAGTCAGATTCACTTTTTAAATATCGTAAATACTGTTTCACTACTTTATATTAATTGATAAGCATGATGTAAATTATTTAATTATAATACATTATTTATTTGTAATAAATAATGTTAGTTAAATGAACAACTCCATAAATTATTCAATAATTCATTTAACCTACGACTATGCTACCGGCAATATTAAGAATGAACCAAGAGCTTATAAGGGACTTGTAATGGTGAGCCAGGTAAGCGGTCGATTACTTTCGTTTGAGGTAAGCGTATACCTAATATATCTGGTTAAACTATATTCGTATACGGATATCGTTTGCAATATATAAGCACGATCTTGGCTGGTGTTCTATCACATCAGGCTTTATAATGATTTATCCTGGTAGCAACGCTTTAGACTGAATTTTTAAATTGACAATAGAAATACTATACCACTGCAGATAATGTAGGGTTCTTGATTAGACCTACTCATTGAACCAGTTAAGTGCTAGAACGTTGGTTTTGTTATGAGATTTACATAATATAACCTCATCTTGACATTGGGCAGATATCACTGTGGTTTCGAAAATAATCTCAAACACCCAGTTTCCGAAGAGGCAAATAAGTCTTTCCATTAACATTTCTATTGCTGTTTATTGTGTTGTTTTTTGTATGCTTCATCATAAGGGCAGCATAAAGTTCATGAATGTAGTATAAATAAACAAAATTCACGACACAAATTCTAATTTCTACACTACTATTATTTTTAGTCATATCTTTATTAGCAACTGTAAAAATGATATTAAAAAAAATTTTACCTTCAAACCGTGAAATAACGCCTTTCATCAGTAAAAAGACATTCTATGTAACTTCACATATGTATAACTTATAATTATTATATGCACTGAAGTTATATATATGGAGAACATTAATTAGTATGAAAAGCACTTTTGTTATGAACTAAATAAGAACCTATTATTAATTAATCAGTTAAACTAAAATTATGTTATACCGTTAGTGCTAAGATCTCATTGTGCAGTATTCTTAATAATATATAAGTACATTCAAAAAATTTTTGGCTAACGACCTTAACATTTACATATTAATAAGTGTACCGTTCACTTATGATAAAGATATGTAGTTTCAGTAGGTACCAAATAATATTTCGTTATTTAGTCAAACATATTTATAATTCGTACAGTAAAACGAAAGCTTTTGTATTAAAATCATCATTTTATTTTGTATTGTTTGATGCTTAAGCAACAAAGTAATTGAAATATAATGTTTAATGACTGACTGGGGATATAATTCATGTAAAACTCACAAAACGTTCGTCGTAAAGTCCATATATTTATTCTTCTTCATAAATATCTTCTTATATCTGTTGACACATGGACATCTTTTTTAGGTAATTATTGGTCGACGACGTAGTGCGACTAATTAATGAAGTGTCTGTAACGTTATATCTTTGGCGAAATCTTGATGTTAGTTTATTACGTCAATCTGATGTCATTTTTTTAAAACCAACTTTTAAAAAAATGTCGTCAGATTGACGTAATAAACTAACATGATTATATGCATTACCCGTTGTTTCTTATAGGAATTATTTCTAGATGGCACCACATATATAAACCAATGACGATTATCAGTCAGTGTTTCATAAAATTAAAAAGGTCTAAAACTAACATTATTTCCAAGTATCCCATAGAATGTTCAACAATTATATCAAAAGTTCACTAAATCATTGCGAAGAGTTACAATATTTACTCTAGTTATTATAGATTAAAATATTAAGGGTAAAATACATCATAATTTAACATTAACAAAACAACATTCTGGTATTATTGTCATGTTATTTTAAATGTACCTTTCTTGTGTGGATAAAAACAGGTCTAAGAAGAGGGGGGGGGGGAGGATTCCCAAGGTCTCAGATTTTTTAGAGGGGCTGGTGGAAAGAATTTTACGAAAAGTACCTATCCTTTTGTACGAAAATTGGATAATCTTGATATTCTATACAGGGTGTCCCAGAATTGAGTTCCTGGACGGGAACCTGTGATTCCTGAGTTAATATTGGGCACGTATAACCCACATTACCTTGGTCCAAAAATGCATCCCTGAGAAAGTACACAATCTTAAATTGAGACAGAAGAGAACATTTTTTCCAATAATTCGTTACATTGAAGACAAAATTTTCAAATTTTGATGGGAGCTACATCTCTGTAAGTACTCTATGTAAACTTGACAACAACCAAATAGCTTAAGTTTCCCATTTTATTTTCATTATAATTAATATTTGTTTGGTTATATTTTTTTAATCGCTCTGTAAAATTACGGAATACTTGAATATTTTTCGAGAGCATTGAAAGGGCTTCGAAAATGTACTCTTAAAATGTTTAGTAATATTAATCAAAATACAAGGAATTATCGTTTTTTCCTCCAATTGTATTTAACGCATATTCTAGAATAAAATGTTGTAACTGAAAAGTACAGTTTATTCTGAAAAATACATTAGTAACAAATGCTCCGCATGACGTCCATCTGTTTCAGTGCACAAATTAATACTTTTAAAACTTTGTGTAATATCAACGAAAAATCAAGAATTATCATTTTTTCTCCATAGGTCATAGGTGCTTGTGAAACAGGAAACCTGTCACGTTTGAGAAACAAAAGATATTTTGTTGTTATTAAGTTTACATAAAGTACTTATAGAGATACAGGTCCCGTGAAAATTTGAACATTTTATCTCCAATATAACGAAAATTATTGGAAAAAAAATTTTCTGTCTTACTTTAAGAGAATATACTTTCTCAGGGGTGAATTTTTGGTCTAAGGTAAGTTGGATTATACGAGCCCAATATGAACTCAGGAAGCACAGGTTTCCGCCCAAGAACTCAATTCTGGGACACCCTGTACAATCAAATTTCTTTAAAATGTATAAACAGCTTGTCGGTGTTGTGCGAATGGCTTTGCAGCCACAGCCATAGATTATAAGTATAGATAGATAGATAAACAGCTTGAAGACTAAGCTTTTTTCAAAAATAAGTTGTATCTCCCCTTCCCCCCTCTCTCACGACCCGGGATAAAAATAATCGAGGCCCTGTGATTGCATGACTGAAGTTAAACATAGTTGGTTCATAATCAGCTGGAAAAGGTAACAGTTATATTATCACATTCCCAAAACAGAGGGATAGGCAGGAAAGAGAAACGAAAACTTTAAGAGGAGTTCATCAAATCTTTCGCCATTTTTTAGAAAGCAGCAACAAATATTTTAGAAAAGTCTATTTTGATGAAGTTCTTACTAAATTAATTTGTGTGTTTAAGGGAAATTTTAGGCATACCCAATACCCATTATAGGTCAAGAATTTTCAATCTTTTGCCGCTGAAAGATTGAAAAGTATTAGACTGGGTATAGTAAATGGACAATATGGTAACGTAACTAATAGTGAGACAATGTTACCGGCTGACGGCGTGTCCGAGATAAGGGGTTCTCCAAGGGTCGCTGTTTTCCTATATCAGTATGCTCTGAAAGCATGTATATCTCGTTATCCAGCCTATGCGTAGGCAATCTGTATGTGTAAATATATTTAAATAAACCGTTTTTAGAAAAAGGTAACTAAAAACTATAAAACAAAATTTCACCGCCACCCTATTAACTGAACCGTAAAGTATTTTTGCTATGTTTGAGCCTCAGTAATTCAAAAATGCATTTTTATAAACCTAGTTCAATTGGTAGTAAAAATCTTCAGGAATAACATGCTATTGTTCATAAAACCGAAGAAAAGTATTTGTTTCTGACATCATGTATTGACGAAATGCGAACGTTTCAAACGGCTGTATGGCTTTGTGACCATGAGAACTTTTGGTCAGTGATTCGTAAACATACTAAATTTTTAGAAAATTTAGCCAAGGGCCACTTTCTATAGGAAATGTGCGTGGTCCTTCTTTTTGAATTTCCAACCATTTTCTTCATGAAACAAAAACTGATTACCAAATCGTTTCCACAAATACCAACACACTACGCTTGACACGCAATATTGACATCATCTGGAGATAATTACACCAGATTTCCTCCCGATGATGCCAACATGGTAGGCAAAACACTCGTCAAATACAGTATTCGAGCGTAGTATTTGGTATTTATGGAAAGTACCTCATCTTCACTTAAAATTCTATCTCCACCTCCAGGGAGAAAAATGGCTAGAATAGAATTTCGGAAACAAGTTTGCAGGGCCTATTTGCTTCAGTTTTCATTCTTCACTCTTTTAATTAGGTAATAATGTCAGTAAGGGAAAAGACTTGCTCTAACTAAAATAAAATTAATGTGATAAAACTTAATCACTTAGTTTAATTGGTACGGAGTCTAGTTGTTTGCAATAAATTTATATTATGTTTATATATTTTTGTTTTATAAAAAATATATGAATTGTACATAATAGCAATAATGCATCATGTTTGATGCGGCATTTTAATTAAGTTCCTGAATATAATTTTTAAGTAAATTAATTTTATGTATATTGTATTAGTATTAAGTAATATTCTATGTAAAATTGTTATAATATTATTGTTTAAAATGGTCAAATTGACTGTATCTTAATTTTTTTTAGATACATATTATTTATTGATTTGTTACAATTTGTACTATTAGGTAGGAAATAATTTAATTTAGGTTTTTCACTTTTAAGTTTACAAGGCATGTAAATGTATCAGTATTATTCTTTCCTATTACAAATAAAGAAAAAACTGTTTATTTATTTATATGGTATGTTTATTCACCCACAACATTTGTACAAAAATATTAAAAAATCATCAAAAATATTCCATGGATATCAGTTCACATCACATCTATATTCAAAATATATCTAAAATCTAACGCTTAAAATCTCTGTTCTGTCATGGATGGACCCAAGAATATCACATTTAATTTCTCCACTTCTTGTCCTAAAAATTTTCATTTTAATAATAGTCCGAGCGCCAGAGAATTTTTTGTGTTAAAATTAGGTAAAAGATGGGTGTTTTTTTATAATCGTCAGATTTTGTGTTCATATTCTTAGATTGGCGAACAAAAATCGCCTTTGCCTACTTTTTACCGAACTTAAAAAAGCCAGGTTTTTTCACAAAAGCTTTTTTTTGGAAAACAGAAGATATTCCAGATTAAAAAATGTAAGAATGGTAAATATTTTAATTGGTTAAACCTGAAGTCAAAAAATGAAATCTAGCCTCAAAAGAACAATATTGAAAAAGGGGTGTATTTGCCCCTCCGGACAAAAGTGAATCGATGGTATAAAATGGTTGTCTTGGTTATCAATTAACAAAAAGAAGTACTTATTTAGCAGAAAACATTCGGGAACCTTTTTATACACAGGTTGTCGTTGGAATTAGAAAGAGGTTAAAACATTTTATTCACTGAGATTATTTCCCTCCTGTATCATACATATTTTTTAACACCCTAATAGTAAATTTCGAAATTCAGAGGTTCTGAAAAAACAAATTATTGCCTCGTTATATGACTCTATTTTTCCAAAAAATCCGTCGTCATGGCCCTTCAAATAACGGAGATATCTGGCTTAGACATATTTCATATTTTCGAGATTTTTCGTCATAACTCTTAAATTGGGCCAAAGTCTTCAGATATCTTCAAATCATTCCGCAGCTTGTAAAAATCGAGATTATGTTTGCACGTATGACGTTTAGCGAGATATTCTCGAGGACTCTGACAAAATTGACAGCCTGTATGTTAAAATGTTCCTGACTGTTTTTCGCTAAATAAATATTTTTTTCTGTCCGGGGGGGGCAAAAAAAGCCGTTTTTCTAATATTGTACTTTCACAAAACCAAAGAAACCAATTTGCTTCTTTAAATTGGTTTAAAAGAGCAAAGAATTTTGGGAAATTTATTTCGAAAAAATATCCAACTACGTTGAAAACTTCGCCAATTAGAACTCAAGATCATGCCGACTTTTGTGTGACAATCTCAAAAATCAAAATCCGAAAAATCGTTACGACTTAGGATCAGAAATCAATGTAGACCTTCTGTAGAGATAAAAACTTAGCCTAGTTTTTATTTCTACATTCATAGTCTGAAGAGAAAATATTTATTTTCATAATCTGAAGAGAATACATTTGTTTTGATTTCTTTTAACCCTTTTCTTCCAACGAAAATGTTCAAAAATTTTTTTGTAAATTCACGGATTTACGTCTTCTAAGACAAGTAGATATATTCAAATCTGTAACAGCAGTATGATGGTTCATCCATCCTTCACCTCTACCTTTCCTGCGTGAGGAATCGCTCAAACTAAGAATTACGCTCAATTACATATGCTCTTAAAAGATGTATGGATGGAAGGGAAATTAAAGAAATTTAAATAATTAAAACGTTTGTTCATAAATTTAATAAACCAGTTTTAAAGCGATCTTCAAAGTGAAAAAAAAGGTTAACAATTTTTTAAATTCCTCTTTAGATTATGAAAATAGAGATAAAGATTGAGTCTAATTCCTACATAAAAAAACACAACAACCCTCTATCTCTAACATTTTACCAAAAATACTCACCGTAGATTGCAGGGCATTTTCTATAATAAAATATTCCTCATTCTGAGGTGGAATTTTCCCCTTGTAACTGATAAGAGCTAGCCTGTCTCTCTGATTAATATACTGTTGAATAACAAACTTATGGCAGTTTAGTTTTTGCGCCAAATACAAACTTTTATCAGAATCGGATATGCAATTTAAATATTGCTCCAAAACATCTTTGGGCGGCTTGTGTCTACTCATACCGTAAACGAAAATTTCTGGATTCATAACTGTCTTAAGAGCATTTTTCTTTGTCAGCCAATTCTGAAAGAGGAAAACCAGGTACAGTCTTGAGCCTGTGGCACAGACATGGTATACAAAAAAGTTACGAAAACTGCAACAATCACATAGGCGGAGAAACTTTTAGAAAAGATCCGATGACGGCCCTCACTTTCGGTTGCCAGGTATTGCGAGCAATGCAAGAGATGGCAACTTATTTTCTTTTTGTTTGTGGAGGATTTCAGCTTCAATTTGGTGCTAGTATTATACTTTAACTCGATGAGAGTGGTAACAGTGGATCAACAATTTTACATAAGTGTTAAGCTTTAACACTCTAAGGTCAGTAACTATGTCAAAATTAGGGCCGAAAGTGAGGTTCTCCCGCCGTCGGGTTAGGTTTTTGTAAGGTAACCGTAGCGAGTACCGAGTCACGATTAATACTATAATTTTTAAAAGTTTCGTCCTTTAAATAAAGAGCTCCACTATTTTACGGTCGTCTTCCGGACTAAAAGCATGTGTTGGAATTTAAATCAGGAGATTTGGATGGCCATTTGAACACCCTGAATGAATTCTAGCTAGACTGTATATCAGTTAAATTCAGAGAAATATTAAATTACAACAGGTAAGTTCTAAAACCGCCACGTAAGTGAAAATGTCTTCCCAACAAAAATAGAAGGTAGTTAGTTAAAGTGGACGGAAATAGTGGTTACATTTGCTTAAACATCCCTAAACGGCTGAAACTATTTTTTCACAGACTTTTAGAAACGAGGTATTTCGACAGTTTTTCCTACATCCCTAAAAGGATTCAAACAAATTTGTGTGCCTGTGAAAAAATCGTTTGAATCGGTTAAGTGTATGTAAAATCGACCGAATACAAGGTTATTATTTTAAGCAAAGCTAACCCATATTTCCCCCCCCCCGTCTTAATGTCATTAACGCATGCGCAGTGAAGTATGAACGTGCACACAAATGACGTAATGGGTCATTGCATAAGGACAGGACACACACTCAGTTTTCGTTCTCTTTTTATTCGGTGGATATTTTTTCTAGTTTAACATCCTTCTGGTTAGATTCGACTTGCAGTGTTGATTTAAAGTGGCAATAAAGGGCAGCTCTATATGGAACCCTGAGGAGCGAAAACTACAATACAAATAGAAGAGGGGTAGGTATCGACGGCCCAAAATATAAGTCTTACCGAGCCTTAGGAAAATATGATTAAAGTTATTGACAGGCCTTGTCACAGATTATTGCTCATTAAGGTAATAATGTGTGAAAAAAATCGATAAAACTGAGGCCGAAATATATCTGAACTGAAACAACTAAACCTGCATATTATTATTATCTAATCTTTTCAAATTTTTCACATTCATTGAAAATGTTGATTCTTACTAGCTCACCCTTCTATTTCCGAAAGTAATGCGCCGAACATTTTGAAAACTGATGGATGGGATAGGAGTAGACAGCCCAAAATATGTCTTGCCGAGCGTTAGGAAACTATGATTAAAGTTATTGACAGGCCTTGTCACAGATTATTGCTCATTAAGGTAATGTGTGAAAAAATCGATAAAACTGAGACCGAAATACAGGGTGTCCCAGAATTGCGATTATGGGGTTTATATTGTGCCGGTATAACCCAACTTACTTTAGCCCAAAAATACATCCCTGAGGAAGTACATCCTCTTAAAGTGAGCCACAAAAAATAAATTCTTCTAATAATTTCTGTTATATTGAAAACAAAATTTTGACATTTTGATGGGTTCTCTATAAATACTCTATGTAAACTTGATAACACCCAAATATCTTTTGTTTCTCTATTTCTTTTTCATAATACTTAATATTTGACTGGCTATTTTTTTTATCAATCTGTAAAATTACGAAATACTTGAACATTTTTGCAGAGCATTGAAAGGGCTGCAAAAAGGGTCCTCTTAAATTTTTTTGTAATATTAACCGAAATACAAGAAATAATCGTTTTTTCCTCTATTTGTATTTAACATTTATTTATAATTCCAGAACAAAATTTTGTAATAACAGAAAAGTAATTTATTTAACCAAATTTATATTCATAACAAACGCTGCACATGATGTCCAACTATTTTAGTACACAAATTAATACTTTTAAAATTTTGTGTAATATCAACCAAAAGTCAAGAATTATCGTTTTTTCCCTATAGGTGCTTGTGAAACAGAAAACTTGTCGTGTTGTCATGACAATAAAAAAATTAATTCATTATGTCAAAAAATAGCAAATATATGTTTAATTTAAATTTATCTACGATATAACGGAAATTATTGGAAACAAAATTTCTCTTCTGTCCCACTTTAAGAGGATGTACTTCCTCAGGGATGCATTTTTGGACTAAGGTCAGTTGGGTTATATGGGGCCAAAATGACCTCAGGAATTACAGGTTTCCTCACTCAATTCTTTGACACCCTGTATAACTGAAACGACTAAAAATGCATATTAATATTATCTAATCTTTTCAAATTTTTCACATTCATTAAAAATGTTGATTCTTACTATCTCGCCCCTCTATTTCCGAAAGTAAAGCGCCGAACATTTTGAAAAAAAAATTGAAATTTACGAAAAACTATAGTGAACTTTCTATTGTTATTAATATTAGTTGTCAATAATAATAGTCCATACATTCCAAGTAAAGGTTTAGAAACAAACAGGACTTTTGGCAAAATCTCAATCAAAACCCACTCTCATAGTTTTTTCACAATATACAGAGTGTGTCATGGCGACCTTAAATTATCTATATTTCTAGAATTATTAAGAGTCATCTAAATTTTTGTCGTATATAGGGTGTCCCTAAAAGGAATTACCTATACCACAAATGAACCTGAGTTTTAATTTTTGATAGGTCACTTTTTGAAAGAAAAATTTACTTGCTAAAAAAAGGTTTAAAAGTGAATTATTTATTATTTGTTTGCTTATAGTAATGAAACATATTCTTTATAGGATTCTGCAAACAGTGGAAAGAAAAACTATTCATGAGAACTAAAAGAAAAACTGTATGTAAAAATATTAATGAAATCTTTGCATTCTTTCGCTAACCTGACTTCTGGTTATGCTAACAAGTAAAAATTCTTATTTGCCATTCTCATTATAACACTAGCATCCAACATAGTCCCCTACGGCTAAGCAGGTTAAACTAGTATCTACATGATCCCCTATAATATGTAAATTCAGTTAAAAATGAAAACAAAGGCCTGAAAATAATTTATTTACCTACCTTGTTTAAACATTTTTTCATTCTAATGAATTACATTTTCATAAAATCTCATTCAGTTTCTTCTAAATGCTTAGCCTTTGAAACGTTTTTCGTCCTTATTCTGGACTCATCAGAAAAGCCCAAAGCCACTCATAACGATGTTCCATGCAAAACCAAGGCAATATCCATGAATAAGTATGAAATATTTATATTTGACATTGACTGATAAAAAACAACAGATCTTCACCTATCTATTAGCTAACTAGTATTGGAGCCTATATACTTCAATATAGGGTCTGAACTTTTTTTTTGGGGCTGTACAACAAAAAAAAAGTTTATACGAGAAACTAGACCTACTAATCTTTATGTATTTTCACCTCCCGAATTCGATGCCGCCATCAAAATTTTATGAAAATGTAATTCTTTAGAATGAAAAAATGTTTATAGACAAGGTAGGTAAATAAAATAAATTCAGGTCTTTGTTCTCATTTTTAACTGAATTTACATGTCGTAGGGGATCATGTAGATACTAGTTTAACCTGCTTAGCCGTAGGGGACTATGTTGGATGCTAGTGTTATAATGAGAATGGCAAATAAGAATTTTTACTTATTAGCATAACCAGAAGTCAGGTTATCGAAAGAATGCAAAGATTTCATTAATATTTTTACATATAGTTTTTCTTGTAGTTCTCATAGATAGTTTTTCTTTCCACTGTTTGCAAAATCCTATAAAGAATATGTTTCATTAAAAAATGGTTTGTGTTAAGAATATTTATCTTTTTATACTGGACCCTCAAAAATTTTTAAAATTTTACCTACCCCTATTTTTCATTTTTAATGAAAATTCCATTTAAAAAAAGTTCCTATATAATTCAGTAATATTACGGTCCAAATTGCGATATATCCGACAAAATTCATAAAGTTTTGAAAATTGGTGGAAATAATCAGGACAGCATATGTAATAATATACCGAAAAGTTCCCACCCCTAAATTGTGTGCTTCATCCCCTACGACATAGCATTCACCCCAATTTTCGCTTTTTTAAAATTATCCATGAAATGGTGCATTTTACGACAAAAATACCTATGTACAAAAGTGTTCTACAGGAAATTCTCTACAAAAAAGGTTTTTAGACCATTTCTCCTCAAACGAATAGTACGTTGGTAAATCAGGGCCGTAATTAGCGCAAGTCATATAATTCTTTAGCTATTTACCATCACCGAAATGTTCGGTGTTCCTAAGTAATTTGCTTAACAAAGAACGTTTAATTACAGAGCTAGTGAAAAGGTTTAGAACTGAAGGTATAGATGTGTTCGTTGCTGCGGATGACGCCGATTTATTAATAATACAAACTGTTATAGAAAAATGTAAGAATTGCGATACAGCTGTTGTCGTAGGGCAAGATATTGACCTGCTAGTCCTTCTTATTGCATTTTCTCCCTCTGACAAAGACACTACATTTTTAAAAGAAAAACAGGGTAATACCTGTAAAAGGATTTACAGTTCTCAAGATTTACAATCTGCAACTTTCTTAAAAAATTGCAAATCCGCCATTTTATTTGTACATGCCATCAGCGGTGACACAACCTCGGCGTTTTTTTCCAAAGGGAAAGTGAATGCAATCAATGTATTTAATAAAAGAAGTGATTTACAACATATTGTACAAACTTTCAACAATGAGGAAGCTACTCATGAAGAAATTGCAAACATGGGAGAGCGATTTATTTTAGCTTTATACAACTGTACCTCGGCAGAAAAAAGTCTAGATGAATACAGATTTATGTCTTTTAACAGACTAGTTGGTAAAGCCAGCAACACTGTTATGTTGTCAAAACTTCCACCAACTTCTGCTGCCGCTCGGCAACACTGTTATCGAGTTTTTCACCAAATTCAAACATGGAAAAAGGTGACGCTCAAAGCTACCGATTGGGGGTGGAAAAAAGTTGGCGGTATATTAATCCCAATAATGACTATAAAAGAACCAGCTCCCGAATCTGTTTTAACGCTTATTTCATGTTCATGTAAATTAGGGTGCCAATACAGGTGTAGTTGCAGAAGAGCAGGCTTGCGTTGCTCTACAATGTGTTATCATTGCCATGGACAATCATGCTTGAATGTTGAATCTGTGGAAGACGACCAAGATTTATAATTAACATTTGATAATTAGTGGATTAGGCCTACAGGGGATACCACTTAAAAAAAAACGCGCCAAGTACTTTACCTCTAGGGTGGTGTGGAAATAAGTACAACACGGTCTTTTTATAGAGGTGAGGGGGTGGAAGTTGTACATTTATTAAAATTGTAAATAAATTTTAGTGCCTACTGCTATTTTAAGCGTTAAACGTTAAACTTTAAGGTAGATCGTACTGTAAAGAGTGCTAGTCGGAACCAACCCTTAAGTTTGCGCCATATTTCCCACGTTATTATTAATTTTAGGAAAAAAGTGGTAAAAACCTTTTTGATGGAGAATTTTCCAAGGAATAATTTTGTATATAAGTATTTTTGTCGAAAATTACACCGTTGCCGAGATAATCTAGAAAAACTCAAAATGGGGGTAGAAAGGACGTTCTGGGGGATGAAGCACACTATTTAGGGATGGGAACTTTTTGGTTTAGTAATCCTTATGCTATTCCCAACATACCCACCAATTTTCAAATCTTTATGAATTTTGTCGGAATAAAAACGTAATATTCCTGAACTAACAATTACTTCCTTATAGTATATTTGGCGGGGCGAATTAGACTTGAAACATGCCCGAATCTAAAATCCTTTTAAACGTTACAATTCTTTGCTTAAAAATAGGTAAAAAATACACAAATAACAACCCTCGAGTCTTTATGGATTCCAAGATACGGAACATGATTTTTTATTGCAAAATAGAAAGCGGAACCCTGGTTTTCTTAGTTTTTCTTAAATAGCTCATGAAATACGCCTCTAATCGACTCGAGGTATACCGACCAAATTTGTTCCTAAGAAAATTTCCCACAAGGATAGGCTATTGTTTATTATTGCAAAATTAGCAACAAAGGTGAAAAAAATTAGAAATTTCCAAATTGCAATAATTAAAGTAATTGTCATCGAAATTCGATGAAATTTTGGGAGGCCTAAAAAGTGTGCGTAACCCCGGACCTCCAATCCAAAATGGCGGCCTATTGCAAATTTCCAAAATTGAAAATTGGAAGTGCCGCCAATTGGAATCGGTTGAATTTAACAGTATCTTCGAATGTACCAAAACTTAGATTTTTTTATTAACAAAAAACAAAAAAATTACCGTTGCTAGGGATTGTATCTCCGCGATCTTTCAGTTTAAAGATTTGCAACCAAGTGCATTGAATTTTTTTCTAGGACAATAGGAGCCGAAATAAGCTATTTATTCGTTTTTATCGACAACAACCGTTCTAACCAATATTTTTACTTGCATGCTTTATTTATAAGTATCGTATATACAATGTGTGGATAAAATAAAAACATTTTTTTATAGTTTAATAATTATTTATTGACAATTTGGAACTTTGTAATATATTTTGATGTATTTAAGTACTTGATTTGAATAAATACTGTTAATATAACAATGTTCCAAAGTTCTTAAGAACAAATTTGATCAGTATACCTCGAGTCGATTAGAGCCTTATTTCACGAGATATTTAAGAAAAACAAAAAAAAACAGTTCGCTTTCTATTTTGCTATAAAATACCTGTATCTATAAAGACTCAAGGGTTGTTTATGTATTTTTTTACCTATTTTTAAGCAAAAAAATTTAAAGTTTAAAGGGATTTTAGATTCAAAATCTAATTCGCCCCGCCTATATAGGACTTTTCTACTGTTACTATTAGTCGACAGAGTTTAACAAAATTAATACGAAAATTTGATATTACTGGAGATGTAAAAATATAAAGAAGCCTCAGAAAATCTTCAATGAAGATAATATAGCAACATTTGAACTCCGTAACGGAAAATTCGAAAACATTGTTGAGGAAAAGATCCAAGTAAATTAACATGAGTAAGTCTAAAATTCATAGTGTTAAAAGAAAATAAGCTTCAAGCTACAAACTTAAAAAAAACCATACCCTGCAAGAGGTGATGACGCACGTAGACTTTTGTTTGGTTGTCGGAGAAAACATTGTGGGAGACAGTTTTATAAAAACAATGTTCTTTCGGACGAGTCTACCTTTAACACGAATTGGGATGGTACTACATCACCCCAAAATTGTCGTTATTGTGCGCAAGAAAATTCAAATATTGCAGTAACTACTAGAGATGTACCGACTAGGGTTCTTGCCGACTAGTCAGTAGCCGACTAATCGGCTTTTCATAAAGCCGACTGGTCGACCCAGCCGACTATTTTTAAATGCCAGCAAAATACGCGGCCAATTTCTTCGTTCGTCGGCTTCGGTAAACTTCGCGTGCCATCGCTCATCGCCTGTCGCAGGCCGCTGGCCGGCGCGACGGACCTATCAACAGTCACGTACACGTATTTTCTGTTTTATTGTTTACTTGACTTCACTTAGAACATTGTTTGCTTTGTCAGTTGTTTTAAGGTTATTTTTTGTGTGTATTGAATGTATTTTAGCTGCAGAACTATTAGATATAGATATGTCCAAAACAAGTAAAAAAACGTCACGTGTTTGGTTATTCTTTGATGAATCTGAAGGAGACAATGACAATAAAGTTAAGTGTAATCAATGCCAATCGTTAATTTCTCGCGGTGGTCGCGGAAAAGCAGCTAATACCTCAAATATGAACAATCATATAAAATTGTGGTATGTGATGTACTGTAATACATCACATACTTACTAATATAGAGTAATATATACTAGAACAATGTTTTTTTTTAATTTTGGTTCAATATTTTCAATACTGTATCTGATCCCTCTTATTTTGTTCAGATTAAAATAAGAACGTTTGTTATCAGTAGGTAACAAGATTAAGTTTACTGTTTATTTTGTATCATGTAGTATGTACTATGTAGTGAAATATAGTGTTTTTTTAATTTTGTTTCAACATTTTACACATGCCTTGTTTTACTTTATTAAAATATTATTAAAAAACGCCCTCTTAATTCAGCAAGGTATGTTTTATTTTTTCGCCGACTAGTCGCCTAATAGTCACCGACTAGTCGCCGACTACAAAAGTGGCCGAATAGTCGGCTTTCCCGACTAGTCGGCCACTAGTCGGTGCATCTCTAGTAACTACATGTAGTCAAAAATCCGAAAATACATGACAAATTACAAAAAATAGAATTATTGATCCATACTTGATTGAGGGAAATCTTAAATCAAAATTCATACTTAGAAATGTCAACATTTCAATTCTGATCAAAGTATTGAAATACTTACCTTTGGTCAGAATTTGAAGAAGCAAATTTAAAATACAGACGCAAGGTCTATTTTCGACAAGATGAATGTCCCACGCATTCATTACTGCAGGTTTGAAATTTAATTTATACACATTTTCATCAAAAATGGAGAGATAGATTTGGCGCCATTCACTGGCCAGTTCGGTACTTTCTTTAAGTATTCTATAAAGAAAAATATTACAAAGATCATTTAGCCCATAATGTTGTAATTTTGAAAGAAAGAATCATTGAAACTATTGCAGAAGTCAATCAAGAGATGATTCTTTCTGTTTGCGATAAAGGACGAGTAGAAAAGTGTGTGGAAGTTGATGGTTTTCATGTTATTAATTGAAACATTTAGTTGTTAATTAAAATCTTGTTTATTTAAACATTTAGAATTGTTTGCTTTTAAAAAATAATTTTCTAAAACTGGATTATGACTAAAAAGTAATTATAAACAACTTTTCCAAACATGAAAAATAGAGAAGTTTACTCTTAGGTAAAATTCATATTTCTGAAATGTTTAAGTGCCCTGTATGAAAAATATTAATTTTCTTAACACGAACCTTACCTTTTTAACAAGTGAAATTTTAAAGAGTGACTTTTAGTAAAAAAATTAAAGTTTAGGTCAATTTGTAGCATAGGTAACTCAATACGGAGACACCCTGTAAATTGGTTCTCCATGGAGCTCTATCCAACTAAAATATTCTGTAGAAAGAGGCAACCAATTTCATTATTTTAAACAGAACACTCTGTATATTTTCCAATCTTAGATTCTACGATAAATTCTAGTCATTTTATGCAGCACATTATTTTCAATTATTTTTCATTTTTCGACAATCTTTCAAAAACGAATAATACATGTCAGACAAATGTTAATTAAGTCAAATCAAAAAAGCATCTTTTGCTATCCTAGAAATTCAAATCAATGTAAACGGAAGTAAATATAATTAAGGGTGGTCCAAAGTGCCACCTAACATTCATTTCAAAAATATGCCAAAACTCTATTTTTAAACGGCAACTTGCTAATTTTATTTCAGTTCATAATTCTTCATTAAAAAGTAACACGAAACATTGTTTATTTCCCATTTTCTGCTATAATAAAATAACACATGCACATAGTCGATTTGACATAAATTAATAGTTCAGATTTTGTTCGAAAATGTTAATTCTAGTTATAATCATTCATATTTAAAATACATTCACTGGCATAAAATTGGATCCACCCAATTTTGATGAAATTTAATGTTAGAAATTTTCTTTCCTCCTTGGACTGATTTTTAGAATGTTTTAATAAACTGTAGATAAATCAGATAACATCACATGTTTTATAATAATAATAAATTAATTGCGTCATACTACACCAGGGTTTTTGGTTTTTTCAGTGTTAAAAACACCCTGTGGGGTATTTAGGTAACACGGTACTGTTCCAACATGTTTCAGATTCTAGCCACATCTATTCTGACCACTCCTTTTTTTAATCATCTTCCCTTCGCATGGAAAAAATGAATTTTCAGATAAAACGCTGACAATTTTACAGTATTTTTACTGAAGCAATAAATGTAGGAAACTACATTCGTAGAGTAGTATTATTATGAGAAGATGCTCGCAAAAAATAATGCGCAGAAACGAGTTTGTGTGCTTCCATTGTTCTAGGCCAATGAGAGCGAATTGCGTCATATTTGACGTCGAAGCCAGTGGCACCGTCAACCTGCTGTCACAGGATCTGTGCTGCGATATACTTGTTGTGTTCGCCGTTTCTGATTGAATTAAGTGAAATAACCTTACTTTCAGTGAATAATGTCTTCATCGTAAACACCAGAGTGTGACAAGCTTTAATATTCTACATTACACAGCTCTTCGACCTCGAAAATTTGATTACAATTATTATATATCCTTCTACCCCAGATGATGTGTCACTGGTAAAAATATTCGCGCACGTTAGCTCCGCCCCGAGCATCTTCTCATAATAATACTACTCTAACATGAATAAAAATAAAGTTTTTAAAAAAAGAAAAAATTTTAATGTTCACCGTGAGCACGAAATACAGCCTCTATATGCCTTGGTATAAGGTGTCGAAAGATCCTGTTCAATTGGTTCCCATTCTTCAAGCAGTGCTGTACTCAGCAACCATAAGCTATCAGACAGGAATACACCTTGTATCTAGCATGTCTTAGGCATGATCAATGAGATTCAAGTATGGGCTGTGCGCTGGCTAAACTATTACTATAAAATTGTTAGTATTTTATTTAAAAATGTGTATCTGCTACGGGAAGATAGATGATTCAAAAAAGAGAATGTTGAAAATAGATATGGCTTGAATATGATTTATTTTGGAACATAACTATGGTGCATAAATACTTCATAGAGTATTTTAAACTTAGCAAAATAAGCACATGTCTTTCTTGGTAATAAAGTTTGATAATAAGTATAAAATATTTGTTCGCATACTTAATTTTCGTTATAATTAACAAAAAACTTACAGGTTTAATAAACAGAGCCGTTAGCTGAGACCATAACTGCATGGAAGCCATCACGTTCATTACAGTCCATTCAAATGCAAAGTCATCTATTTTAAGCCGTTTTTTGAAATCCATAACTACTTCGTTTGAATTTTTATTCTTCTCCCATTCTTTCTTGCACAGTGCCGCTAATTGCTCAATGACGGAATTTGCAGTTTCTTTCTTATCTATTTGCCACTCTAGAAAAGAATAAAAATACATTAAATGATGAAAGGGTCCTTTACAGCAGTCACTTACGAAGTAGTTGCATATTTTCGAAAAGTTCCAGTTTATCCTCGTTGGTATTTAATTTAGGCATATGTTCAACCATGAACTGTTCAAGTCTTTTATACAGAATATCTTTACTGCTAATATCCTTTCCGATTAAATAATATAACTGTTTCTACACAGACAACGGAAATCAAATTAGTTGCAAGTATTAATTAATAGAACCATACAGAAACATCAATATTTTATCAATACCTATCAATCGAATAGAGAATTGTTTTCATTTGAAAAAATAGTTTTTCTTAAGCAGCACATGTCATTCAGATTTCTGTCATACCTAATTGTTATTTTCAATATTTACGAAAGTTTTATCAACAAAGACTTCAGAGTACTAACTGTTCTTAAGTACCTCTCTGACAAAATGTTTCTCATTGGATCACATATATCATTATTAGAAGAAATCATCATATAAGCATTTTATAACACCCCTGTTAACATGCATAAACTGATTCGAGTTAAAATTTAAATATCTGTTACTGTGTTGGTTTTCAATAAATGTTTGTTTCAATTATATTATTTAATCTTAATTAAGGCACAGATTCAAACATCTAAAAATGGTAGTTCATTTATCGAAAACATCCTCTAACTGATTCCTTGACGTAAAGTTCCAGGCGCAGAGGTTATTTACCAATAGCATATTGGATAATTGTATCATTTTGTAGATTCTACGTACATTATTTTTAGAAAGTTATTGATGTGAACTGAAGCAGAACAAAAACAAATGTACATATATCAAATAATTAATATTTTATCTACAACTGTCCTTTACCAAAGGCGTAATAGGACGGGAGGAGGTGGGGCAATGGTAGGTAACTGATGCCCACCCAATATTTGCAAACAACAATCACTCGAACAATCATCTGGGGAACGTTCGCACAACCGTTCGATGAACGATCGTCAAGTCTTTCAATTTTTGCGCAAGCCCTATTTACCAAATTGTTTTTCACACCACTCGCTTTCCCTCTTTTGAGTTTAATATTACCTGCAAAGTGATAAACTATGGTTACTTTTTGTAGCACTTGCAGTCCCTTGATCATTTGGGTTTATAGGGTTATCATTTAATAATTACTTTCCCTCGGTCACTTGGGTTTATTGGGTTATCGTTTAAGAATTACAGTGTTTGCTTTGTTTCCATCTAGTGGGTTAACTGTGAAAAATCGCTGCCTACCTAATAAAAGTGCTGAAATTACGCCACTGTCCTTTACTCAATATTAAACTGTTTTGTAGATAATATCTATCTACCTATATATACTGGATACTGACAATATATGGCTGTGGCTACGAAGCCATTTGCACATGATAAGAAGAACAGAACATGAAATATAGACGTCATAATATTCTTACCATATTCGCATTATTTCCAGAAGCCCTAAAATGAGAATAGCGTTATTTAAAGTGGTGCAAAATACACTTCCAACTTACATGTATAAATCAGCTAATTCTTGAAACTGATTATTAACTATGAGATAATTGGCATAATGCTTTACTGCAATTTTTCGTTTAGACAACTGGTGGAAAAATATATTCTGCTTCAAAGTGGACTTTAAATAAAGAATTACCTAAAATATATTATATAAGAAAATGTGGGTTGCTTTTACCAAAAGTACCCAACAGTTATGATTATGTTTCCGTCCATAGTCACTAAGGCTGAATCGAGTAAAACCAGTTTCTCATTGAACTTCTTATATATTTCCAACGAGTATTTTTGACCGTTGAACATTTTCTTAATAACCTCTTCCACGGGAGGCACTGCATATTCGTTAACTGATTTAATGTCATCCAATACTAGAGAAAGAACGAATTGCTAAGTAAATTCTGCACGGAAAAATTATTTTTGTAAGCATGCACTTTAACATACCTAAGTCTAAACAATTTTTTGATATAATTGAGAGGATGGGTAGAACGCTACTTTCTTCTGAAGATGAATTGAATACAAATTCCTTAAAAGGTTGATTTATTTCCTAAAATGCAAAAGTTTGGTATAGCCTCAAAAATATTAATAGTTTCCTTACCTCGTCATCATCGAAATTAAATCCTGAAGAAGAACTTGTATTCCAGAAATCATCCTCATTTTTTGATGCCATGGCATAATATTTGTATAAATTTTAATTAGCTATTTGATTATTTGATACTTCAGAAAATAGGTTATGTTTATGCTAAAGTAGTGCTCACACTTGAAGTTAGTGTTGGGAAATCCAGTGATTCTCGAGTAACCGTTAAACCAGTGATGGTGATTTAGAAATCGCTGTGATTATAAACAGCGATTTCAATCACTTCAGTGAATTAATATTTAGAAAGGCGATATTCATTTATCGGTCGATAGCGTTATCTGGCAAGAGGAATATTAATACGTTTGAATTATTGAATCATTAATAATGAATTAATTAATGATACGTTTCACTCCCAACTTACATGTTGTTATATTTCTTACGTTTTGGTTTATTATTAACCATCGTCAAATTCTTTATTATGTGATTCTTATAACATCAAAATGCTATTTTTATATTATTAAATTTTTAAAGTGTAGAAAAATGTAATAAATGTAAAAATTGTCTTTAATTCTTATTCATCTTATAAACTCACATAAAAAAATTGTTATATTTAAATATCCTGGCCTCTGACGATGGTTAATAATAATAATAAATCGAAACAAAATATGCATCAAATTAATAAAATAAACAACTACCTACATCGTAAATAGAGAAAGAGCGCGATTTGATTCTCGGATGACATGTACAACTGTAAAAGGGTTATTCAGTGCGAAGAATCGCAATATAAAACCGGTGATTGCGCAAAATAGTAGTGAACAATACCGGTGACTGTCTACTTTAACCGCATTTTTACCAAATATCAAAATCATCCTATTTGCATTATCCTAAATCGATGAATATTAGAATAACCGGTGCGGTTTTTCTCCGATCACTGGTAGCTACCGTGATTCTCCGATCATAGTGATTCAATCCCGGTGATCGATATATCGCCCAACACTACTTGAAGTTGAAATATTGATATTGAGTATCCAATAACGTCAGGTTTTGTGCCATAATAATTTATAATATTTTAATGGGTGAATAAGGGTATTTACTTTATTAATATATGGCTCTGAAGTGGTTTACTAAAATCAATACGCTAATGAGGCAGGCCCAAACATACAAATTCTGAGTTCTGCTACGTTGTTGGTTTTAGGGTCCTCATAACTGTCTCAAGACAAACAAAGGAACTGAAAAGGGAAAACATTTGCTCGTGTGTGGGGCCCCTCTTCTGCTAATTAGCCCCCCGCCCTCACTAGCAGCCTGTACCGTGCACATGCAACCGACTCCCCTGCGTTACATGTGTCTCCATAAGTCCATAGCACAGTATAGCTTTGTACCACAGTACTTCATGCGCAGTACTGTGTCCATAGTACCCTTTTGCCAAGATCATGAAGTTGAAATATCTTATAGTGTCAATAATTTATTCATAACATATTTATAATATCTTACTCTCTATGTGGTATTTTGCTACTTCTGCAAAAATATTTAAAAAAGAAATTTAAAAGTAGCAAAGTACCCTATAAGGCGCAAGAAAGTTTTGAGCCCACTGCGTATTGGTGCTTGTGTTGTGCCAAATATACTCTCGGTACTAAAAAATGTATACTTTTTGAAAGGGACGTACTTTATTTAAAATGATTTGCACTTCACAGCAGCTTTATTTTCTACAAAGAACAGGTGGAAACTGGGCTTAATTGCCTTAATTATTAAATTTTAGTTCTGCAATAGTGTCGACATCTATGCGGAGATAGATTAATTGAATTATTTCATGGAAAGAAAACTATCATGTCTTCTTTTAAATTCTATTTAGTATTGAATATTAGTAAACGTTGCAGATATCTACTCGTTGACCAGTAGATAAATAATTCTACCCTGAATTGTTTAGTTAGGTAGGGTGACTGCGCCGGTTACCCGACCGATGCCGGTTTTCGACCATTATTTTAAAAATATAACCTAAATAAGAAACTCTTGCATACCCTTACTAATCCCGTATTATTCCCGCGTTTTTCCATCTATTCCCCACCCACTTAAATTTTTCAAGGTCAGTAAACGGAGACATTAATTTTAAAAACGCGTGCATCTTCCGTGTGTTTCGTTACTCGACCAACACGTGCCTAAAAGTAGTTAAAATTTTAGTGAATCATGCCGCCGAAAATAGCAGGTAAGATTAAAATAATCGTTTAATTTTAATATTTTTTAGTTCCATCCGGTAAAACAACTATTTCTTCATAAAAACACAATTTTAAAATCGATTTTTTATTAATATTGGTGAAAATACGAAGTGGTCGAGTAAAAGGTGTGTAAAAATTTCAGTTTTCCTTTTTCGACCAGACTGGTCGAAAACAGGACAAGCGCAGTTTATATTTGCCTCTCTTTTCAATTTAACTTAGTTTAGATATTCTTTGTTTCACTCTACTGCGTTGTTTGAAATTATATTTATTATATGGAGTCCAGATTTCGACCAGCCGTTTCTATTGTGTTCTGTCCTTTTTTGTTTATTTTCTAAGCAGAATTATTTTATGGTCGAGAAGGGGTCTTTTCTCGACCATGAATTAATTCACGGTCGAAAAAGGGTAATTTCTCGACTACCCAGATAGCAAAAACATAAACTTATATTATTCTTAAGATATTCCTACAGAATATTTCATTATTCTTAGAATAACACGAAAATAATTATTATCTTTTAAGGATATTCCTAGAAGTAACAAACGGTACAACTATATGTCTCTTTAGAATAATTTCGGAATAATTCGCACAGTATTCTCTGGAGAATCTAGAATAGTTTGAGAATATATTTTTATGGTTAATCATAGATTATATTTTCAAGTTATCTTTATACTAATGCCAAACTATATGTGCATAATATTAAATTATTCTTAGGATATTTTTATGTTTAATCTTGGATCATATTTTCAAGATATCTTTATATTAATGCAAAATAATATGTAATATATTTTTGATCATTACTTTTTTCCTTAGCACGTACATTTAAAAAAACTATAAGACTGTCTAAGTAAAACCATAGCAAGACTATTACTAGAGTTTCCACTAAATAATTCCATTCGTTTCCAAAATTGCTAGATTAAAAACTACGAAATAGGAAGATTGGCATACCTAATCTTTAAATTTAAATCTAACTATTTTGCAAACTGAAATTATTGAGTGAAAATTAATAGTAATAGTCTTGTTATGGTTCAACTTGGGTAGTCTAATAGTTTTTAAAATACACGTGCTAAGAAAAAAGGTTATGGCCAAAAATAATAAAGATTTCCCTATCGCATGTTTCTTTCTAGGAAATGACCTACAAGAATAACTACAAATATTTTCATTTTGGAATAATTTGTTATACAGAATGTTCAAATACGGACATTTTTAACTTATTCTTTAAAAAATACAATAATTACATTTCAGGCAGTTTATAAATAATTTAGATAAGGAATATATAGATTACATACAAGCAAAATAAGACACTCCTAATAATTGGGTTAAATATTTATTTGTTAAATATTTACTCTCGTAACATTTTCTAAAATTCCAATAACGGAACAAAACTTAAATAGTAAATTCAGTCGTTAGAAGAAGAACGATATAATAAATATACACTTCAGTCCATGTAGGTCTCTGCTAGCTTATTTGAAGAATGCAAAGGCTACTACTTACTAGCGGTTCTGGTTTTTCTTTCTTTTCTTTAGTTAGCCATAAACTTCAATTTAAATTTGTTTTGAAGTGACCTCAATATTTTATAGCATTAGACAATTAAGCAGTGTAGTATGGAGAAATTGGATATGTCAACTTTTGTTTCATAATGCCTCACACACATTCACACTAAATAGAACAGAAAAAAATATGTGCATATAAAACCGTAGCCTCACCAATTATCACATTGCATAAAATAGAATCTCCAAAGGTTTTCTCCAGTCTCTATGCCCATGTAAAGTAAATAATATTAAAACATCCCCTGAGATAAGTTTTGTCAAAAATCTTCTCCACCCTCAATACTTTCCATCACCCAATCTCGCCAGATTGTTCACCTGTTAATAAAAAAACAGAATTGTTTATTACTTTACTATAACTTCCATTTATAGACATGTGCTAAGCTAATGGTACTTTATAAACCACGAGCAAATTTTAAAAAACAGAACAATATACGCATCTGAATTTAAGATTCCAGCACGGGACAGATAACGTCCAAACTGATTAGTGGGTCATTCAGTGTATTTGTTGTTTTTTTTAAATAATGCGTAAGCGAAGAATAAATTACGTACCTAAAATATGTAAACATTAAAAGTGACACTGACCTAGAAATAGGTTTAGCCAAAGATCAATCGGAAGCGTACTGCTTATTTTCAGTTGCATATAATACTGCGCGGCCTACCATAGATAAAGAATTATATATATATATATATATATCTGCCTACCATATAATACTACTTTAAACAGACACATATTAAAAAAAAGGATTGTTGTGTAAAGAAGTGAAGTTTAATACCTATTTTCTTCCCAATAACGGAAACAAATATTCATTTTAAAACCAGTTAAAATAGCTTTATAAAGTTAGGTTAGGTTAATTGATGTTGATGGCTTGACAAAAATGATTTGTCTATATCCAAGATACATATATATTTAAATAGACAAAAAAATTATCGATTCACTTACCTTCTTTAATTGTTTTTTTGATTGCACATAATCGCAAACACAACGAACAATGAAATAAAACAAGCAAACCCCAAATTGTCAAGCACGAAGCACGCCATATAAACCTAACCTTAACCTACGATTTACACGCTTGAGCAACATTTCGCGGTATTTTTTAATAAAAAGTTCCCTTGTGTTGGTGTAACTACAAAAAGTGATATTTTATTTTTTTACTTTTATTTGAATAATACTTTCTTGTAATAATTCAGATAACAAAAAATTCGAATTTATGTGGAACACTCATGAATATAATAAATTAAATCTGCTGTATGGGCCGGTACATCGGAAAATTTATGAAACAGCCTTACTTAATGCCTTATTTAAAAAACGTACATATAAAAACGTATAATAGGTATATACTTATAATACCTACTACCTACTTGTTACATAAGTCATCGAAAGTAAAATAACGTATATAAAGACGACATAAACATTTTACCATACTTTCTATATACCTACATTATTTTCAAAATTAATAGTCAAAAGTTAACCTATTAAATTATTTATAAAATATATTTCAAACATATTCTATACTTCTCTTATTAAAATATTTTTATCATATTATTTTATGAAGTATTTTTAAAATAATAATCCAAAGATAAGTTTTGCAATTATTCATAAAATATATTCCATACTTATGTATTTCAATTATTCTATTGTTATTCATTAGAAGATAATCTAAAAATAATAATAAATTATTTGGTTATTCAGGGTATAATTTAGAAATATTTTTTATAATTAATCGAATGATATTTTTTGGGAAGATTTTCAGATTATTCTTAGAATATCTTGTGCTATCTGGGTAATGTGTCGTACCTACTTAGCTGATTATATTTTTTTATTTATTTAATAAATTCGACTGTGGTTTATATTTACGAGAAAAAAAATTGGCCGCTTTAAACTATTTGGTTCTGAGTTTTTTAATTTTTCTATAGATGTTATTGTGCTATATAAAAATTGAAAAATACAGAACCAAAGTTTTTGATATGGCCAGATTAGTTTTAAAAATTCATCTAAATATTTTTTACAGCTGTAGATAAGCAGCCCCAACAAAAAAATAAAAGAAATAATAGTCAGACAGTTAAGAAGACACCTATGAAAAGCAAAGCGAAAAGACATTTTTTTCGATATACTGAAGAAACTTTACAAAGAGCCCTTTTTGAAATAAGACAGGGAAATTTGAGTATTAACAAAGCTAGCCAAGAGTTTAATGTTCCGAAAACCACTATTATTGATAGGATGAAGGGGAGATCTAGCGAGTATAATCGTAAAACCGGTCCGGAATCTATACTGGGGAAAGAAGTTGAAAATAAACTTAAGGAATGGGTTTTGAACATAGCCAAATGTGGTTTTCCATTAAAAAAAGAAGAACTTCTCGAGACCGCTGAAAAAATCGCGAAAGATCTGCAAAAAAGTCATATGTTTAAGGACGGCAAACCGGGGCAAAAGTGGTTTAAAAATTTTTTAAAAAGAAATCCCGAAATCAGTTTTAGGGAAGCTGAAGGAATAAACAAGGCACGCGCAGTAATAACCCAAGAATATATTCGATCATGGTTTCGAGATCTATTAAACTATCTAAAAACTAATAATTTATCTAATGTTATGGAAAATCCTAGTCGGATATTTAATGGTGACGAATCTGGGTTCTCTCTCTGCCCGAAATCGGGAAGAGTGTTAGCACCTAAGGGTTGGAGGAACCTCTATAATATAAAACTTGGTCAAGAAAAGGACAATATAACCGTCCTCATTATATTTTCTGCGGACGGTAAAATAGCACCCCCACTAGTTGTATTTCCCTACATAAGACCGCCTCGACTGCTTGTTGAAAATATACCCCCCAATTGGGTTTTGGGTAAATCAGAAACAGGCTGGATGACTGGTGCTGTTTTCTTTGAATTCATGATAAATGAGTTTAGTAAATGGCTTGATGATAACGAAATTGAGAAACCCATTATCTTATTCTTGGATAGTCATAAATCGCATTTAACTTTGCCGCTCAGTGATCATTGTGAAAGAAACGGGATAATCCTTTATGCACTACCCCCAAATACAACCCACTTAATGCAGCCAGCGGACGTTAGTGTGTTTAAACCCCTTAAGAATGAGTGGAAAAAAACAATACGAGCATGGCAAAAACTGCCAGAAAATGTAAACAAATGCGTCACAAAAATGAACTTTTGTAAAGTGTTTCAGACGACATTGGATGGATACGAAATGAAAACTGCCATAATGAATGGATTTAAAAAGTGTGGACTGTTTCCAATGAATCCCGATAATGTGGACTACACAAAATGCGTAGAAAATTTGATTGAACATTTAAATCCATCAAACGTCCCCGCTGAAATAGAAACGGAAGACCACATAAATTTTGATGAGTTTAGATCCGCAGAGAAAGTCATTAGGAGATTAAGAAACACTTTAGAATCTAGGAACATAAATGTAGATGTTATTTTAAACGAAATAAAGGCCCTTGAAAATAAAAAAGACGAAATAGTAAAAGTGGGAGATATAATTTCATTGAACGAGTTAACCGTTATTCCCTACGAAGAAATCACTGTTCAAAATGCCGACATAACATCAGCCATTGATCCACCAGAGCAAACTTCTGAACAAGATCAAGAAAACGTCCAATGCGAAAAACAACAAACTGAAGAAATTGATAATACCGATTTTGATATATTACCCACCATGGATTGTGACGATTTTAATATTACGGACCTTTTTGACGAGAGACCCGCAAACGATCAAAATGAGCAAATAACTTTGTTAAAAGAAAATAACGTAAATATAGTGCCCTTGTCTGATTTACATAATAACCAGACAATGTCAGTTATTTCCATTTCTCAAAATGAAAATAGCAATTCTGCTCCTAAAAATTCAGATATAGGTCAAATCTTAGATAAAATTCAGATTGAGAACTCGGAGATTTCTTTACAACTTCAGACGTCCGAACCACCTACCTCAGAAACATCAGTACCCATTAGTGAAAATGAAACCGAGGAAACTGGTAATAACAAATTACAAACAACAAAGAAGAATCAAAATTCACAACTTCATTCTGACGAACAAGTAAGCCCAGGGATCAATATTCCTATAAATTCCACCGCGAATAAGGAAGAAGCTGCTGCTTCTGTAAATCGACTAGGAGAAAAGGAAGAAGTTGTTGCTCTTGAAAATGCACCAGAAGAAAAATATGAAAATACTGCTACTAATATTCCGTCCGAAAATATTTCAAAGGTTGTTGCCCCTCTCAAAAATATAGTAAATCAAACTAGTGAGAATCAGTCACTTCCCTTTGAAAGGCATCTTATCTACCCTCAGCCGATAGAAAAATCGAAAGGAAAACAAAAAGAAAAATTGCCAAGTGCAATAACATCCGCAGAGTGGAGAGCATATTATAATAAAAAAAAACGATGAAAAAAAAAGAAAACTACACTGAGGGAAGTTTTTTGCAGTGACAGCCAAAAATCAAGCTACAGCAGCAAAAAACTCTATTTAAATAGGCGCCAGCCAAGAATTTTGTAAAGGCAGTAAAATTCATTTTGCTGAAGTTACTTTACTGCAATAGTAAAAATACTTTATAAAATATTCTTCATTGCAGCCACCGAAAATAAGCTTTACTGTTATAGTAAAGTAATTTTATTGTAGCAAAGTGGAATATATCACTAAATATGCAAACTACCTAGCTAGGGTAGCAACAGTTCTTTTTAATTCTGACAATAATTTTTACTACTATTTAATAGCTTTATTGCTATTGTAGTTGATCTCATTTTTGTTGTACCAAAAATATTTATTAGCTATCGCAAAGTATCTGGCTATGATAGGATTAATTCTTTTCACTTGCAGCAACATTTTTTATTACCACTATGATTTTCCTGGTACTGTAGTTAATTCTTTTTTTTGCTGTAGCAAAGTTACTGATTGGATAAAGCAAGAATTTGGCTGCAGTAGTATTACTGATTATTATTTACAGCAAAAAGTTTCACTACCATTGCAAAATTTTTTACTACCCTAGTAAATTTCTTTTTTATTGTGGCATATATTATTATTCTTTCTTAATTTAGTAAAAAAATAGCCTGCCTCAGAAAACATATTTGGTCACGTCACAAAGTTTTGGATCAATAACAGTAGAATTTCTTAATTAGAATAGAAAGGTCATTTTGCTACTACTAAGAAGATATCTGCTGTAGGAATGGGCCATGTGCGTCCCCACATGTAGTTTTCAGGAGAAATGTTTATTCCTAAAATACAACTTTACAAAATGCGCAATCTTATCTAATTAAAAAAAAATCTGCTATTGGTGACCTTAAACTCTTAGACGCGACAAACTTCTGTGACAAACCAATGTTTTATATACACGTATACGAATTTTTCATTTGTAATTTAATATTCGCTTGATAAGCATTGAAATTAAATATTACATAATGACATAGATATATATAGATACATCACTTTGCGGCTATATGAAAAACATTATTTTTTAAGATTTTTTTTTTAAATAAGAGGAAACGAATAATAAATATTAAATTACCTAAACATGAAACTACAAGCAAAAAATTGGTATACCTTGGACTAACAAATGGTTAAGGATTTGGCCCAAAGAGACTAAAATCAATTAAAAATAAATAAACATTTATTTTCATAGATGATAAATTAACAGATTTTCTTTATAAGTAAAAAACATAAAACATATAAAACATTAAATTGTATTATTTGCTTAAAACAAAAACAAAATAAAAAAAAGAATAAATAGACATTTGTTTTGATACGTAATAAATTAACAATCTTTCCCTAGGAGTAAAAAAACACATTTATTTTGACATGCTTAAAAGTAAAATACATAAAATGTAAAGAAAACACTAAATTGGTGAATGTCATTCTGGTAATTCTACTGCCATCGGTCGTGGGTCAAAACAACGCATCTATTATTTTAGTACTTACTGTCAAAGTTCTTTAGAAGCACTTCCATTCCCCCATTCAACAACCATTTCTTTATACACTTCTGTCATGGTGACATATCACTAGGTATATCTATTACCTATGGTAAACTGAATTTAAATCAAGTTAATTTGAAATTCCACAGACAGAGCTGCTCCACGCACATGTGATGGAGAAAGCAGGTTATGTTTTTTATGATAAACAAGAATAGCCTAGTTGCTTTGCACTCGCTTGCTCCTATTGCCATACCTAAACAAACATTTTCCGAATCCGTACACACCGATAGAATCGACCCTGCGATTTAAGAAACCAAAAACAAAAAACGACTTGCCCAAAAGTCTCCTGTAATTTTTGTTATAATGAAACACACCACACATAAAAATATAGTACATAATATTCAACCCGCACAAAGGCACAAGTAAACGCAACATTATTTATTTACTTATTTACCAAGTGTATCATTGAGGTCACAGCGTAGAATGACGTCGGGGCAGAGTCGGAGTTGACCGATTCAGTCCGATTGGTGTTGTGGTGACGTAATTCAACACAAAACTTTGTAATTCCAACAAAGTTTTTATTTACCACAGTTAAATCTTTCTTTATATTGTCTTCTTTTTAATGGTAGCTAAATGCTCTAGAGTGCTCTAGTAAAGCAACTAATAAAAACTCTAAAGTACTTTTTAAGGGCTAATACAAACACTCAGTAAAGTTATTTATTCTAGTATAGTGAACAGACATTTCTAACCTAATTAAAATTATTGCTACTCTAGTTTAAAAACGCGTAGCAAATAATTTTTTGCTGCGGCTTTTCTCAGTGTAGAAGAGGCCAAGAAGAAGAAAGACGAAAGGTTACGAAACAAAGCAATTAAAGAAGCAGAAAAGGTAAATAAGAAAGCTAAACGAACGAAAAAATGTCAACAAAAACAAAAAGAAAAACCTTTATCGCCAAACAACAACGAAAATGAAAAAATAAAATGCGCTATTTGTGAAGAAGAACTGATAAGCGACGTCGAGGACGATGATGAAAAAAATATCGGGTGTGATGATTGCACGAGATGGTTTCGCATGAAATGCACAGATTTTTATGGGATACCATATGCAGAGGCAGCAACTAAAGATTATACGTGCTTTATGTGTTCCTAAATTTACAATTTTTTCTTTTCCTTGTTACTTTTGCTTTCCTAAAATCTAAACACATTTTTTAAATTATTTCAATAAAGATTTTGAGCCAATTGAGCTTGTTTTACGTTTTACCTACTAAATATTATTTGCTGCTAATAACCTCAACTATCTCATTTACTAAACAACTACTAACATTTAGTAAAACATTATGAGCTTGACCCAATAATTTTAAAATCTAACGTTTGTTAATTATTGGTCGAGCAGCACTCCTGTTCTCGGCTACCAAAATAAAGGGTGATCGAAAAATAGACTACTCTCGACCACTCATGGTAGGGCCTGGTCGAAAAAAGGAACATTTGTGGTCGAGGTTGAGCAGTGTGAGGTCGAAAACAGGAAAAAAGCCGTTATTTTCTTTTATTTTAATTATAAATTTTTACCGCAACAAATAAGAAAATTATTTTTATTCTTATTATACGTGAATAACTCCGGCGGAATCTTGTAACGAACAAGCCTTAAAATTCGCATATTTATTGAAATTACGAATTTTTAAGTTCAGAGTTTTGACTAATTGGTCGAAAACCGGCGCAGTCACCCTATCTACTTGATGTATTTTTATATTATTTTACCCACGTTAGTGATGTAGATATTCGATGATTTCGATACTCGAATTACCGGGAATCGGATGATAACGACAAGAATATTAGATTAATCATTCGATGTCGATGTATTTTCATTACACCCCCGCCTATAACTAATTTCTGGCTAGAGGCCAGGCCATATTTAGAGTAGGTACTTTAGCTTTTTAGGAAGCGCTTCATGACATCCTCATTTCAAATTTTCAGCTTAAAACTGGACATGGACTCACCTCCTGAAGATTGCGCCGATGTACTTAAGAAACACTACATATGTCTCAAGGACACAGTATTAAGAAAACAATCAATTGTTAAAAATACATCACTTTATTGTTCCCATTGTGAATATTAAATAAATATTTACAAATTCACTTTCAAATCAGCTATTTACACAGTACGAAGAATAAGAGAAAATGAGCACACAAACTTTATTAAAAATACTTTTACGTTTATTATATTGACGATTTACATAATTATAATGCGTCAAAGAAGCCGAATATCATAGTTGAATGATTAGATAAGTATATTTTAAAAATTCCACACAAGCATGACTGATTCAAATTATTTGTTATTGGAAGCCGCTCTCAACATCCGACTCGTTATCTGAAATTTTATCCTCAATACTGTACAAATTTGGTTTTTGACTGTGGTGATTTTCCACTAATTCGAACAACGATTGGAAAAATTTAAATGTGCAGGTAAAAGTTCCATCTCCAATTTTTTTGAAACCTTTTCCTAAAACATAGTGTATATACATAAGTATAATGTTTCCTTATTAATTTCAGTTTAACTACCAACCTGAAGGAATTAAATTATCATTAATTAGAATGCTATGCTTCGAAAGAGATGCTATTAGTCTCTTTAATAAGTCTTCTTGGTTCTCTTTACTTATTGGCTGAATTTTACTCAAAAACCTTAACAGATATTCAATCAGATAAGAATCCTCCTAAAAATAATGATTATGAGTACTCCTGAAACTTAAAATGTATGCAGTGAAATGAAATTAACTGCAGTGGATCATTATTATTCACCACAGTGAATAAGAAAATAATTATTCACTGCAGGGAATAATGGACAGTATTATCCTTGATGAAACATGCATAATGAGTGCATTATTTAATAATCGTGGACAAATGTTATTAATATTGGCAACAATTCTAAAACAAAGATTTCTACCTTGATGCCGTCTATTAAACTCGCTGGTTCCTTCCCTGTATAAACTATTTTTATTTATTTCTACTTTTACAACCACTGTTCAATTCATTCTATATTAACAAGTTGTGAAAGTTCAGAACGTACCCTGTTCTGAATTTTCACAAATTTGTTAATTTAGAATGGACAGAATACACAGTATTGTGACATTGTCAACTAAACTAACAATAAAAACAATTGTTTTTCATAGCACCCCAAGACAGAAAAATTGGAGTTTACCTATACATTAACAGTTATTCAATCAGTAAACACATAATAAATCGATTGTGGAAACCGTTACTTTGTGATAGTTAAACATGACGATATGAGAAAGCGAGAAAGGACACTGTTTTCTATATATCACCGAATTTATTGTAACATATACGTTACTGCAGTTTCGGTACCTTTAACGTAACATTTTCAAACGATTCAAATGAATGAATGAATTTACAAAGGTCTGCATATTTATACTAAGTAGGTACTATTTACACTATTCTAGGTACAGGGTGGTCCATCTAAGCGGAAACGTTGACATAGCGGCTTTACGGTTGTAGTAGGAGAAAAATTTGAATGCTGATATTTATGTTTAATTTCCAAAGCCAACTTGTTGCATATTGTTCATACAGTAGTAGAAATGCAAGGAATGCTTCAACACCAATGTTTCTCATAGCCTACTACCTCTCCTGTAATTTAATTGTTAATAAAATTTTGTATACTGTTTTCTCGAATATTTCAGAAACTATCTAGCAACTGTATCAAATATAGTATCGTTGAAATCAGAAACAAAATCTAAACCTGATTTTTTTTTTTAATTATACAGGGTGAATTAAAAAATAAGGAACATATTGCGATTTTGCGACCAATTGGAACCCAAACATTGATTTTGAATACTTATTATCATTGATAACATCACAACATTTCATTTTCAGTAGAAATATATAAGGTGTCTTTGTTTTTCGAAACATATTTTTCGCGAATATTTTCACCATTTAATGTTCTATTGTTTTTTTGACCTCAAATTCGGAATTCCAGAAAGAAATACCATCTTTTCAAAATTCAAAATTGTTTCCTTCTGCAACCGTAAAGCCGCTATGTCAACGTTTCCGCTTAGGTGGACCACCCTGTACTAATTGATCAGATCTTAGAACCAATAAACCTTTAGAATTTTTAATAAGTAGTAAATTATGTAAATAAGGGATTATTTTAATGCATTAAACAGAGTGGATTGATATAGGTCCAACTGGTCATTTAGAAGATTGTTCTGAAATAGCTAATTCACCATTCATGACCTAAGAAAATTTCTACTCATACTTTGAATAAAATTAAGACTCTGCCTGGTTGGGTTTTAGCTTTACTTACCACAGTAAATTTGTGAAGGCACAATTCTGGTTGATTGTAAAGTACAACAATTGTTTCAAAATTTTCCATTTTGACCACAGGAATTTTTAGTCCTTCAATCCACTCATACAAGAGGGCCGCTAACACATGTAAATCTGTTTCAACCGACAGCTTTGCCCATCCAAGCTGTGACGAGTTAATATCATTTTCAAATTCTTTGATTCTCCTTCTACAGGTACTGTCAAATTGTTCTGGATCACTCAATAGAGCACTTACAGCAACGTTAATGTCTTGGATCACTATTTCTCCTTCAGCTTGCTCCTGAGCAAAGCTTTTTTGAGTTTCTAACTCTTGAAAACATTTATTTTCCATTAGTAGTTCCTCGCTCATCTCTTCTCCGTCGAGAGTACTTAATTCGGAAAACGAGTCTGTCGCGTCACCCATTTCGGAAGGGTTTGGGCTAGAAGGTGCCGATCTCTCACTGGAGGGTGATTTCACTAATTCAGGGTTAAGGAATATAGCTAAAAAGTGTCGTGTCATTAGTGGACTGTAAACAGTGTGCAATAAAGTCCAAGGGACTCTGCCCCTAGAGTCTGCTTCATAGAATACCTTCATAGAATTTGTAAATTGTGGTAGGGAATAAGCTTCTA
This sequence comes from Stenurella melanura, assembly GCA_963583905.1. Classification (NCBI taxonomy): domain Eukaryota; kingdom Metazoa; phylum Arthropoda; class Insecta; order Coleoptera; family Cerambycidae; genus Stenurella; species Stenurella melanura. The sequence goes on along the minus strand of OY757318.1, from coordinate 29,529,644 downwards.
AACACTGAACCGGTGGCAGACTTTTAAAAATCGTCACCAAGGTATTTTAATTAAATTAACACGAAGATATAGTGACATAAAGGGTGCATCATTAAATACCTCGATGAAACCGAATGAAACGTATCAAACAAGCAGTATTCTAAAGGGTACGTACATAATGATCATGCATGAATATCTTTACAGAGGTCTGCGGACACAGATGTCAAAATAAGGTGACGTGGACCATGAGAATCGTACAGAATATATAATTCTTTATAGTCGTGATAATTTTCATGGTGGTATTTTGTAAAGTACCTTCTGTCACCTTGTAGCTTCAAATTAATTTGCGAATTATATGAAGTTATTCTGTGAGGCAGATTCTAGTGTCATGGCCTCTCGGACTGTATTGGCAGGCAATAACATTAACGCAAGTACGTACAGGTATCCTTAACTGGTTCTACTTACGTTCTGAATTGCTACTGGAAATACTGCTAATACTGTAAGTACTTTCATGTCTTTTCAAATTTCCGTGGATTTTCGCAGATAAAAAGTCTATAGTGTATGGAATATTTGTTGGAGGAAACTCATCTACCCAGCAAGCGCACAGTTTTAGAATTCGTTCACATATACAATGAACAATCTGAAACAAACAATATTTATAAAAACTAGTATTAGATTCAAATTTAATGTTACCTTCGGTATATACTTGAAATTTCTTTCATCGTATCCATGAAGTACAACTTTTTGTCTTCTTAAAAATCTATGGAGCGTAAATTCATTCATATATTTGTCCCTACCTACGGTATCTCTACAAGAAGGTAAATGTTAATGTTCCATATATTTTGAGATATAAGTTTTCAACTTAATCATTATTGTTTACTAGCCCTGTGTTGTATGGCAAAGATCCGAGAAAATATTAGACACACAATACATTAAAAAAACTATTATATTTGTTGCTACTTACTTTAAAAAATATGTTATAGTTTGCGGAAGAATAAATTGTGCGAAATGTCTTACACACAGAATTTGACCTCTGGTTTGTACAGATCCGGGCCTTTTTAATCTTACATATCTTATGGCATCATTGGCACTTACACGCAAAGCGTACACCAAATAACATGCTATAAGGACTCCTGTCCTGCCTAAGCCTAAAAAATAAAAATTGATTTAATGATTTTGTTAAATTTAATATAAAACATTTTTGGTCTAATGATTTGTTAACTTAGAAACATTTAAGCACCAGACTCACACAATTAAATTTCAAGAATTTCCGCGCAACGCCGAATTCAAGGTGTCTACGGTTTTTTCCCCAAGTAACAATTTTACGTCTTACCGATGTTAATGACGGTATCCTAACATAGGCGTAATGTTGCTCCAACTTATATGTATACCCTATGCGCTAATTCGGTCAATAAGATTAAAGTTGATTCAACGTTGGATCCACCTCATTTTAGTCTATGCATACTGCATCATGTTTTGCATTGGATAATGTAATAATACTAATAATAAACATACATGCATACACCACACATAGTAGACAACTCCTTTATCCAAAGTCTGGGCTGTTTAGAAAGGTGTTAAATACACGCATTTTAGGAGACCCTAGGGGACAAAATAGAACCTGTTTCTCATAAATGGAGGCAAGATGGAGTTCTATTATGAGCTACATCTAAGAGATAAGTTCGATTTAATCAGTATTTACCTGAAAACAGTGCCACAGAGTGCCCCCATTTATCTTTCACTTTTACGGATATTCTTAAAGTACGGCTCGTGCTTGCTAATGACTGCGATGTCACCTCAGCGTCGACCAACTGAAGAATAAGGGCCCCACCATATTTGGTTAATTACCAAGGTTTAACCAACGTTCCTTAATCATAACAAATATGACTACTATTCAACCAAAGTCGAACAAACGTTAATAGATAACACTTAATCAAACGACTCGATATGCTTATTTATTTGTTCTTTTGGGTTATGGGTTTTATTGTGAATTTTAAGAAACAAAATTTTGGCTAGGGGGATTTTTTATTATTTGGTAATGAAAATATTACTTAAAAACATTGTTTGGATGTTTTGTTAAATCTATCTGCCTCCTTATTTAGGAAGCATATTTATTTCATTTGTTTGAACTTTTGAACTTATTGGCTATAGATTTACATTCTGAAGATCACCGGCCTTCTTAAAAAAATACCCTGTATATTAAAATCTAAAATTGATTTACTTTCGCATATTGATGAATGAGAGCTGCAATATCTCATTAACAAAATAAACATACTTTATTATTAATGCATGTACATCATTCATTTTACCCATCTAAACATAGACTTATCTGCGTTAAAAGAATCAATATTTCCTATAAATAATTCCAGTATCTATAATTGCATATACATTCGTTTATCAAACGTTTACCTGCATGACAATGTACTGCTACACGTCCCTCGGTCAATGCGAACGCTAAAACTTTTACCATGTTTAAAAGTCCTACTAATGTCGCATCTCCATAATCCTTCCATGCAAAGTTGTAATAATAAACTGCAAACAGAGACTAAAAAGTAACTGACGTTATGTAACAAATAAAAAATATGAAGTAAAACAAAAATTCACTTGTTAGAATGAAAATTATTACACAATGTACATAAACTTGATAGATACTAAAAAGTTCTACTTTAGCATAGCGTGCTTGTGACTGCATAGTGACATTGTGTGAAAAAAATTTTAATCGAAATTTCAACATAATAAGCTGAAAGTTTATTGTAACAAGTCGAGACTTGTTATCTGTACACTATACATACGTGGGGTATCCGAGATATGTGCACAAAGTTCGTATGATTATTCTAAACATAAAAATAAGCGAAGAAAACTATTAGTTAACCCTTTTTAAAAGAGATAGACTTCTTTGCAAGAACAATCCCTCGATCTACTCTTTCTGTAATCGATTTCATATTTTCAAACTGTTTAATAATTTGTAACTTGTTTATTACGAGATTTTTCAGGCTATCAAGTGTTCTCTAGCTAAGGTTAGATAGCAGATAGAGATGTTGTTGCATATTCAAAACTCACAAACGAACCCGCGCAAGAGGGAGGTTCTCTCAGTAAAGAATATGTATTTATAATTTCAGAATTATGTTATTGACTGGCTTCATTGATACATTAGCTTATTCAGAATTAGATCAAGAGTATACATGATTTTATATTAAACGCTAGTTTTTGAGTGTGTGAAAATTGTCTGCTAAATAATATTTTACCTTCTTTATGAGATAATACATTCTATCTCATAAAGAAGGTAAAATCTTATTTAGCAGACAATTTCAGTTCAGGTCACTATTTTACAACTACGCCTCCGGCGAGAGTAAATCGTTCCAGACCTAATACGCTTATGTCCAAACCAGGCAAGTCCAGACCAACTATCAGATGAAATCTAACATCAGCAAAACGGGGCTGCACCTCACGAAGGGATTAATGTATAATACTATAATTTCTAAATGATATGTTACCAGAAAGATGGGTAGGTCGAAGAGGACATATTGAATGGCCATCGCGTTACCAGATTTAAATTCTCTAGACTATTTCTTTATAGTTGTTTCAAATCAGTTGTGTATAAAAGAAAACCCTAATATTAGAATAGTTGTAACATCAAATTAGAATGGCTGTTCAAGAAATAATATCCTTGCATACTATTCAAACCCATAGTCTAATTCACACCTAGTAGATGGGTGTCAGATAAACGAGCGATTAACCATCAATTAAAAAGTATGCACCAATTACTATTATTACTATTTTTATCAGACAATTGCTATATTATTAAAGATAATAATCGATTGAAAATTATAAACTGAAGAAATAATTGATAGCAAATATAAACCACATTCTATCGATTTTATATAAATATACAAGGAATTGAATCTTAAAAAGTACTTCGAAACTTCCAAGTCCAGTATAATATACTCTATAATTGCTTTCTTAAAGTATTTTATTTATTATTAGACTTCACTCAGTAGCGGTTCGTCGAATGTACTTATCAAATAGTATAAAGAAAACCGAAAGCTTTTAAAAGAACCGCTGCTTAAGGAATCACTACTCCCACATCTAGATTTCACATCCAAGTCTCTTTAAAGAAAAACATCTCGACTATATTTGCACTCTCGTATGTGGTAATAAGTGTCACTGAATTTTAATTAATATAATATTTGATGCAGATGTCATAAAAATATTTGGGGCGTCATGTCGGCTTCTACCATATACGCCACTAATTATTTCCCCCTATTTATCCCCAGCAACCCCACCTCCCCCCCCCCCCGACTTAACGGAATTATCTCAAAATATTAACCTAGGTTCAAAAGTCATTATAATACATATCCGTACAAAACTTAAAGTGAATATCTCAATTTTATTTTATCAACGCCTTTAATAATGGAGTGGGGGTGGTGGAGGAGTTGAAACATATTACAAAAAAATCTGAGGAATTGGCTTCTAGTATACATATCAAATTCTAAGTTTCTGTACTCTTACCAGCTTGCCTTACTTTTCTCCTATTTAACCTCCAACCCTTTAACGAAATCATCTCAAAATATAATCTAATGCCAGATGTCGTTATACATACCAAATTTCAAGTGAAAATCTCAATTTATCAACCCCCTTAATAATAAAGTGGAGGCGGAGGGTTTGACAAATATTATAAAAAAATATCAGGCCTTGCCTTCTAGTTTATACACCAAATTCCAAATTTTGTACTTGTACCAGGTTACTTTATATATTTTGCCCTATTTACCCCACAACCGTTCAAGAACAATCCAGTTCCAGTTCTTGTTATAATATCCCTGATAACAACAAACGTCCCCAGAACGTACACTTATAGGTCCTCGTTAGGTCTGAACGTCCCGGGTTTATATGGTACGTCCCAAAGACGTCCGTTTGCTATCGTCCCTAAAACGTTCTGAATAAAACGTTTTAAGGACATCCTGCTAGAGCCTAGTCAAGACAAACCCAAACACATTTGTGAAATAACCTCTAGGATTGATGTTTTTTTGAGCAGATGAGGATATGATTAAAGAAGGAAATTAAAAACTGTAAAAATGAAATTAAAATCCTAAAAAAGTTTTACTAACAAAATTTCTTTTGATAACAAAATATTTTCATTTTTCATGGTACCGTTAAATTTTGTCAATTTGATTTTTCTGATTTTAGAAATCTTATATTCGTTTCAACTATTTCTTTCATCTTGCGAAATCACATTAATTTGTACTTTTTGACAGTACAGTGTAGTTATTATACTACTATCCTCTATATTAGTGTGCTACTATCATTTAGTACGAAAATATCGCAATGAGAATAAATGGAAATACTGGAATGAATAACAATTAAAAATATGTTAAGTTCCTATAAAGCTCTTTTTTTTAAAATTCCCGCCAAACGTCGTGTTGTTTGAGATGTAGGAGTTTTGGTTGGTTTCTGTCAAACTATGGGGAATTCAATTTGGCAGCCCTATGGTTATTGCATTGCATCATTTTTACTTCTACCGCCCACAGGTCACTTTTAACGGCTACAAAAGAAACTACCAAAAATAGGTAAGTCTATTTAATTGATTTATTAATATATAAGTATTTAGATCGATATTTTATTCTAGATAAAGTTGGTGCTGCTTATTTGTAGGTTATAGCCTAATAAATATACTACCACCCACCTTATTTGGCTCTGTTAAAATTCTATGGGAGATCACCTGTGAACCTGGGTATGTAGATTTTAGTTGTTTGTCATGGAGCGAACTTATTCACTTAAAAGAAGATTGTTGGTTAAACATTATAAATACAATATTTTCCTTTGGTATGCGAGGGAAGTAAAAATTGAAAGGAAGAAGTACCTACTCAGTGTGTTAAACGAAATGTTATATATGGTTCGACATCTCCGATGAACAAGTAGAGGTGATGAAACTTGGAATAGGTAAGGTTTGATACATCGAGTAATAAAAACATTTGTCAGAAAACATCAACAAACTTGTAAAGCATATTTAGGGACTTCAGTAAATCAACATAAGGAAAACACTAATAAAGGTACTTTTTAAGGAAAATTTACAATTTTGTAACTTATATGCCCTATTTGTTATGGTTTTTCTGAAATTACGCTGTACGTACGTACAAAAACTTTTAAACAGCATCAATGTTCAATCTAATAAACCTGCTTCTAACCGTAAATCCTAATGCATCTTAACCCATAGCCATTTTCTTTACTTGAATTCTGCAATAATATTGGCAAAAAATATAACGTTAAACTTATAATAATGTTATTAATCTGGTAGCATTAGTCACAACATATATTTCTGCTTCTCTCGGTCTTTGGTATTATTTGTAGAATCGATCATTCATATAAAGAGGTGTTCTTAACCTTTCAAATGCAAAAGTCAGTTAAACAAAAAAATGTTCACATTTAAACTGTGACTTTTTTTTCAAATAGGACACCAAGAAAATTATAACAATTTATTTTAAATATAAGCTGGCCATCAGGTGGCATATATTAGTCTTAATGTTTTTTGCCAAGATTTCATCTGAAATGTTAATTTTTCTTTTATTTTCACAGGGGCTGCTGAAGTCGCCAACGCTTCAAAATCTTGGAAGGACACCAACATGGCTATTGCATCGTGATTGAAGAGGGCAAAAGAAAGAACAGAGAGGGTGTCAAAAAAGAGAGAATATTAGAAAATAATATAAACTAAGACAATTATAAAAAGACGAAGTGTGCAAAACGTTAAGAGAAGGTGAGATATACATTTATCTTACGTTTTATTGCACACTTGGCTTATTTCTTATAATATAATATTCAATATGACTTAATGTATATATATAACTATATTATACTGTACTAGGTATTATAATATACAACTTTTAAATCCCATAAAAATTGTATTTTTGACACTTGACATTTGAATTTGTAGAGTAAGAAGTTAATTTAAAAAAAATACAAATGCCATAACTTATTTTTCAATAGCACAATAGAAATAAAATGTTCGCATAAATTTGTCATTTGGTGTTGATAAATAAAAATACCAGGTATTAAAATCAACCTAATTGAATGATTTTTCTACATGGTACCTAATTACATATTGTCATTTTTTAATCTTTTTGGCTTTTCTAACCACATTTATTCCCTTCGAAATAGAATCCAATCACTGGATTCTATTTCGAAAGAAATGCATGTGGTTAGAAAACCCAAAAAAGGAACATAAATACCCTCTGCTGTGGATACACCTTAAAAGTGGTGAAGGGGGAGGTACCTATATGTTTTGCATGGTATGTCGCAACCACGTTTTCAGGACGTCCTCTCTAGACCTACATTCGTCCCACATAAGTCCTGGGTTGGACGTCCTCGGGACACCCCGTTTTGCTGACACGAAACGTCCCTCAAACGCCCTCGGTACGTCTTACGTCGGTAAAGTACGTCCTCGGGACGTTTTCATGTCCTGTGAGTACGTTCTTGGGACGTTTTTGGGACGTCCATGTGCTATTAGGGATGTATATAAAAAGTTACAGACAGATCGATAGACCGACAGACATACAGAGAGAAATTTTTTTCTCGGTCAAATTTAAAGTCTTGATGTTTCATGACATTCTAAACCTATTCAACTAAAAAAATGTTTGAATTCTTTTTTCACGATTATGTTTCCACTCCACTACGAGAGAGCTCAGAATTTCTTCAGATTTATATTCATCACTCCTCGTCTACAGTCCACGTGGACTTGATCCGCCTGTCACATAGAAATATAGGTGGGATTAGATGCTTAGCGAATTTGATTTGTCAACACCAACCTTGTTCAGAGTTTTTGCGTGCCATAATATATGAAACAACAAATACGTATTGTGTTCTTTGTAACAGTTTACATACCTGTGAAAAATAAAAACTAACCAAAAAACATTTTTTAATTGTAGTAATTTCATTGTGACGACATATGCAGAACTAAATTTATTATTACGTGGGGCGCCAGATTCTTTAGCTCCGTCCCTGTAAAAACTACGAAGGTATAATAAAATTCAAATTACGGTCATCAGTGTGTTTTAGATAATTGAAATGATGCATTTGGGTTACGGGAAAACTAATAAAATTCTGTTTAGTAGCTAAAACGAGTATGCATAATTCAAGTTCGCCATTACCTATATCGTGTGTTGTCATGACCCAAGTAAAACTTAGCATGTCAGGTTTAAAGAAATTTAACTTGATTCGAAGTTTTTCTTTTAAAATAAGCCACCTAGAATATTCTAGGTCCGGAGTAAACAGGATTTTGAGATAAAACTGATTTTTGAGGGAGACGTTCGAAGCCACTGTTAATTGAACTGTATACTCTACCCCCACCTTCGGAATTTCAACACCTCTATCTTCTGAAGTCAGTTTAAAAGAGACAAAAGTCCTATACTTCTTCCAAAAATTGAAATTTGTTCATCCGACAAGAGGATTTTTTTGGTTGTTTTTCATAAAATTGGTTAAAACATACCAAAAGCATTCTACAACATTTTTGAGAAAAATGTGTAGCCCATGGATATAAACTTACTCCCCTACTTCGGTAGCTATGCTTTTGCTTATTCTATTCCAAATTGGTAAACGATCTAAATAATTTTTCTCAATACTGAAGTGTAGGTAATTGTTTACGAAAGTAAAAATCTACGAAAGCGTATAAGGGCCACAACAACCGATTTTTTTTAGTTAGAATTCTTAGATAAAAGTTGGAACAATTACCTTTGTCTCTGATTTCGAACTTATACTCCGGAATTCTGAATTATAATTAAGGATTCTGAAATAAAAGTTAGAATTCGTACTCTTATATATTACTTGTAACTCCGAATTCTGAATACAACTCAGTAGAACTGAATTATAACCAAGGTTCGTATATCAAAGCGTCATTTCACAGTTTATGAGGAGGGTACTCAGACGCATTTGTAAGAATGTTTTCACTTTGACAAACATAACCGAAGCTTCGCAGTTGTAAATAACCACTCCTTTTACGATGTGCTGCTGACTAGGCATGGGTCGTTAGGTTACTCGCAACGAACGATGAATGACAGGACGTTAACTGCGCCAGCACGTTTTACGAGAACATTACATGACAATCATTCCAAGGTTTTGTTGTAGTACTTTTTTGAACTGGCCACGCTTCTAACGCTAAACGAGTGGAACTGCTTTTCCTATCTCTACCGCTGACTAAACGCTATTCTAATTTGATGGGTACCTACAAGTAAACATCTGTGTTATGAGACAGACCGTGGCAAGTGCGTCCTCCACTCGTACGATACAATGCAACAAAGGAAATACGCTGATGAGAAATACGTTGCGAAGATGCGGGGAAACAGTTCGAATATTGACAAATTAATGTGGTTTAAATATACATTATATTTGTAATGATCCATATCTAATTCAATTTATAATTAAATTTGTAACTCATTTTGTTAAAAAATCACGTTACAATATAGATTACCTTAAGCGTACTTAAAGTGAACTAGAGCCGACAATTAAGTTAGATATAGTGAAAGTGACATTCCGTGGAATAAGCTGAACAATCCGCTTTTTAGGGAATTCGTGCAAAATTCAGTGCATAGAAAATATGAAATTGTAAGCGTTCCTACGGGGCCAGCGAAAAGGATAAACTGAATGTCGTGGTCCCATGCAATAGTGAATTCGACAGTTAATATAGCACTAACTTATTAACTTTCATTATTGTGCCATTACAAATGAATAGTTTGGGTGTCCTAAGTGTTGTATCGTGTATATTTCACCAAATATTAGCATCGTCGCCTTAAGAAAGTATGATTGTATAATTTTTGGACATGATATACGTAAAATACAAAGTAAAAACATTCTTACGAACTCCTCTAAGTACGCCCCTCATAAATTGGGAAATAGCTCCTTGACGTCCGAACCCTGGTTGTGTCATAAATCTGAGTGATAAGTTAGAATTCTGAGATAAAAGTAGGAATTCTAACTTTTATCTGAGTTTTTCTCGAATTGGAGGACTCATTTCTTGAACTATTGATATGTAATGACACTCTGTATAACTTATATACCTACCCTGAGCAAAAAAAAATGTTTGTTGTCGGTGTGAAAACATACTGGTTTAATACGTACAAGTTTTAGTCATCACACACAGGGCTGGCATCTTTTCAATTTAATGTGTGGTGCTCAGTTTAGTAGTAAATATTGACAGAGGGGGATGGAGAAGGATACCGAAGAAGAAATCAAGTTTGCAGACTTTTTTATTTATTTATTATAGTCATACAAATATAGAGTGGTCGCGGAAACGTTAGAACCTCTTTTAACTTCCTTAGTTTTGGAGTTATGTAAAAAAGTTTAAAAATAAAAGTTATAGAAAATCACATGTATTCTCCAAATATCACCTCCGAAAAACAATTGATAGTCTTATTTCGACTTTGTGGATCAGCTCGTTTAGATGTCTAGATCAAACTCCACAAAGAAAATTTGCCGCTATTACTCCGAAATTGTTATAAACAATGATTTTGTTGCCAATTACCACACGCTCACAAAGGTGAGGTAAATTTTAGAAACTGTACATTGTAATAGAGGTTTAATAATAGTTGAGAACAATTGTTGTTTTTTTCAAAAACGGATCTAGTTGTCGTTGTTGAGCCTATGGTGCTCAACACCACCACTTTGGTTTACGTATGGTGCTCGAGCCTGCGAGCACCATTATGGTCGCCGGCCCTGGTCACACATATTTTAATTGTAACTCCCACAAGTAATTGTAGTTTCTGTACATATAAGAGCATGTTAACACGTAAATTGTAAATTAGTGACCCAATTTTATTTAAAATGTGCCAGGTGTCATTACACTCATTTTTAACTTAATTTATATCTCAGGCACTTTAGTAATACGCTGGTAATTTGCATAAAATATAATTGTTGTGTTTTTATCGACACCTCAGATCTAGGTTAATAAAACGACGTAAAGTAGGGTCGAAGTCAAATAGGAGCCCGACAGAAAATTTACTTTAGTTAATATTTGTTGCGGTATTTGCTACACGCTTTACCTGACCTCATTCGCCAGCTTATTTACTGGTAATGATAATGAATTACTTACTGGAAAATGGGAATTGAATTAACGTGGGCGATTCTGTGAAGTGTGAACTGCAGAAACTAATAGTCGAATACAGAAAAAAATTGTGCGTAGTGTAAATGACGCCTCGCACCGAGTCGACACCTATTCAAAGAATCTCAAATAACTGAATACCAAACAGTAGAATTAATGGAAATCACGCATCAATACATTGAAATATGCCATTTATTATGACGTAGTTGCAACTTTAATTTTTGGAAATTACATTGGAAATCACCAGAATCGATGCATTCTTCCGATAATTGCTAAACATTTTCCGAGCACTGCGTAGATCTTCATTAAAGGCCTCAACTCCCTCAACAATTGCCGGTTTGAGTTTCTGAAGCATAGTCACGTCTCATGTTTTGTTTGTTGACAAAGCCCGGCAAGTTAAAGTGGGCTTTGTCAGCCATGAGCAAATGATTCACAATTCTGTTAGTAAATCAATTCCATATGCGCTTCATTGTCCCTATCGAAAAGTTTTTGTACAATTTGAATCTTATAATGATTAAATCTAATTTTCAACATATGGATCAAACCTTTTCTGTTTATGATAAAATGTGGGATACACCACACCCGTTTTATCAAATTCTCGTAACTGATTCAATAATAGGTTTGTTTCTACAAGTGCTGAGGACTGTTTGTAAATTGTCAGGATGTCAGGGGTTTGAACATGATTGATTTTAAAATCATGGTGGGCAAACTCCTGACGATTGAAAACCAGTGCTAAACTCTTGTAGAAACAAATCTAAAACTTTCTCGGCGGTGGCTCAGCGCCACCCTAAATAATGATAGATAGATGACATTCTGAATTTGCGACTACCATGTAAGACTTAACAAATGTCTGTGTTATTGGAGATGAGAAACCTAGACATCTCGTTCTGATTATTCCCCGACTGTATGGAGAAAACTCCGCTTTGATTAAAGTCGACAAAGTAAACTCCGACAAATGTAAAGTTGGTAAAGGAGTTAAACAGGGCTATGTTTTGTCACTAATCTTCTTTAAGGTATATAGTGAACACGTGATGCGACGTGTGCTGGAAGACTGACAGAGTGGAGTATCTATAGGCGGAATTAAGATTTACAAGCTGAGATTTGCAGATGGTACTACTCTCGTTGCAGCAAACGACGATGAGCTCATACACCTGCCGAAAAACCTTCAAATAAAAAACTCTGACTACGGTTTAAGTGTAAATTACAACAAAAAGAGAGTTGTGATTGTAGATCGAGTAAATTAGAACCAGCCTGGTTAAGGGTAGGTGATTTTGAGCTTGATAGCAAAATGATATACCTGAAAGCCCTTGTGGACATAACCGGCAACTGCGAATATAAGATTCGACGGGGCATATAGATAACACGATATGCAACTTGGCATTTTAATTATTTCAGCACGTGTTACGACTAAACTATTAGAGACATGAAAAAAAAGTATACCTACGAGAACTATGACTTGTTTCGAGGCCAGTAAATTATTTTCTAAATTAATAGCTATTAAATAGTTATGGTATTAGACGTTTCTTGGGATCTGTTCAGTTCAGAACTTTGACCCTATAAAGAATGTTTCAATACAATTATATGCAAACAAATAATAATTCACTTTTAAACATGCATAGAGTATAGGCTCCAATACTAGTTAGATAGGTGAAGATGTGTTGTCTTTATCAGTCAATGTCAAATATAGTTATTTCATACTTATTCATGAAACATCTTTATGAGTGGTTTTATGTCTTTCTGATGAGCTCCAGAATAAAGGCGAAAAACGTTTCAAAGTCTAAGTATTTCCACGAAACAGAATGATAGATTTCATGAAAATGTAATCCATTAGAATGAAAATTTTGTAAAACAAAGTAGATAAATAAATTCATTTTAGGCCATTGTCCTCACTTTTCACTGCATCTTTATGACCGTAGGGGGTTATGTAGATACTAGTTTGATCTCCATGGCCGTAGGGGACTGTATGGATGCTAGTGTTAGAATGAGAATTTTCAAATGAGAAATTAGAAATATCCATTTTAGAATTTTAATTTGCTAGCATGACCAAAATTCAGGTTATCGAAAGAATGAAGATTTCATTAATATTTTTGCACATAGTTTTTCTTTTACTTCTCATAGATAATTATTTTTTTCTGCTATTTGCAAAATCCTATAAAAAATACGTTTCAATGGCATATACTATATTTTTGATATTACCATAAAGGTAAAAATCCAAGGGGATCAAATCAGGGGACCTTGCTGGCCATCTCCAAGATCCTCGGTAGCCAAACCACATAAATTCGAACGATGCTACTAATTCGTCATAGACTTCCCTTATGTGGACTGCAACCATTTATTTGATAATACGTAGAATTATAAATATTTAGGGACAGATTATTAATAAATGTAACAACTACTGTTCACAAAATTTTCACATGTTCATTGCTATTTAAATTCTTCTAGTATGATATTGTGAAAATATAAGACAAAAATACTGGTAGATTTAAGAGCATATTATGGTACATAAACCCAAGCTAAAACTTTATGAGGAATCCAAATATGAAATAAAATATAGGGTATTCCATTTAAAATAACAAAGTTAGGTGCTACACCCGGTGTAAGCGGAACACATGCATGAAAATATCCGCGTTAGATTCGCCATATCCAAAAACCTTTTTGGCCCAATTTTCAAATTTATGAACTGAACAGATCTCAAGAAACATCTAATACCGGCTTTCCGTGAACCCTGTATGAGTATGAGTATGATTTTTAAGGAATAGATTAATGAAGCGGATGAACTTTGATGGAACTCTCTAGGACAAACAGTTTTAAAACATTTGAAAAGGAAGAGCTTCCCAGTTCGACCCATATATGTTTTTTTATGTTTTCTCAATCGTCTCCTCTGGAATGGCCGATGCGCTTTTTGTGCAAATCCTTGCAAATTGTAGAGTATGACTGGGCCGTGGTCTCTTATTAACTTCATCAAACTATCTCCAATACAAGGTTAGCAAAAGCCAAAAAAATTATTTTCTATCCGAGAATATGAGAGAATGTGGCGAATGCGCCATGGATAAAATTATGTTAAAATTGATAGTTCGGTATTTTCTTTGTCTCTGACACTCAACCCGTCAAAAATAAAAAATTCAAAATAGCAAGTCCAACAGAAGTATAATTACCATAATTGTATAACTTATACAGATTTAACTGAAATTTTGCTACTAAGATGGGTGAACAAACATTTCTTTTAAAATTGAACCTGTCTTAAAAACCGTAATTAAAAATTATGAAACAAGATTTTACCATAATTAATTTAATTGAATCTTCAATATCGACTTTGAAGTCGGTGTAAAAATGAACAAATAACAAAATCGAATGTATTTCTAATCGACCACAATATCAATATCAGATAATAAGCTTTAATTAATCGAGCGACGCCGAAGGTGAAATTTTATTTCATAATTATTAGCGATCGTTTTTTTTTAAAGCATGTTTTAACATTTCATTTCATTGTTCTGAAAACAAGTACACACTAATCGATTGTTGATTTGTTTTCCATGCTGTCAGAGTTCCAATTTGGCTTAATAAAATATAGAAAGCAATAATTGTGCAGTGTGGTGTAAATTGAAGCTAATGGTGAACACACAATAAAATAAAAAAGTGCTTTGTCAAAAACTGGGTTAACACGATATGAGTATTGGGGTGGCTCAAATCAGTTAGTATTAATATAGTCAGGGATCCAGTAATCTAAATTCCGTTATTTTTTCATTGCTATGCAACTTTTGGACATACTTTTAGAATTAGGTCTATTTTATGTAGAATTGTCTGCCGAATCCATATCCGGAGGCCGATTTGCGATATAGGCTTGCGTTCATCCCCTATGTTAGTTTATAGTCTAGTATCATAGGGTCCGCTCGTGTCGATGTCCTGCTAAGTTTGAAAACTCTTTATTTTATGATTATTTAGGTCTACTGGATCACCGACTGATATGTTGGCATTTCTGAAAATGAATTTTTCTCCAGTAATATATAAATCAAGATGGCGGAGAGGGCGACTTGAAAAAAATTCGTATCTCTCGTCGTAGTTCGATCTTTTATTTAAAAAAAAAATACTTCAAAAAGTATATGATTTACTATAAAAAATACTAGATCTAAGAATATTTAATATCTAACTGAAAATTTTGCAAAAATAGTAAAATTTTGGTTTTCTAACTTGTTTAAATATTTTTTATTTGAAAAACAATAAGTTAAATGGAAAAACAATTTAAACAAAAAATGTGTAGAATTTAATGCTGAATGTAACGGTATATAGTTTATTGAGTATTGTTTAAACAATAATGCTTCAAAATTAATAAATCATGGCGCGCTACAGGTATTGTGGAAGAATATTGCAGTGCGCAAGGTGAGTTTGGTCGCGCACACAGTTAATTAATGAGATACTTATACGATGATATAGCTTCTCTAAGTTAAAAATTGCATTCAGGCCATGTCAGAAATGTTTCAAATTTTTTAGTGACAAAGAATTACAACTTTTTCAAAGCGGCAGATTAAATAGATGTGTCTTTATTATTAATATCATAACATCATATACTAATAGTTTGATATAATCTTATATAATCTAATGACCTAAACTGCCCTTTTAATTGTCTTCTTCGATTTAAAATAATTCTTAAGTTATCTGCACGTCATTTTCTAAAAAATATTTTTGGTTATTCGCAATATTTTAAAGTAAAAATACCACAATTAACCTGATTTATCTTCATATTCTTCCATGATCGATGGAGTTACTAAATCTGGGGTATTTGCACAAAAGAAGTTTTCTGCAGAACACTGGCACGCTTCTGTGCAAATTATTCAAAATCTTTTTTCAAGAACATATCATTGTTCGCCTTCTTGCAGCTAGATTTGACAAGGTAAGTTTTACGGCTCTTGAGGCGTGTGGGTTAAGTATGGAGATTAGTTCTAAATATTCGTGACTGTCCACCCACAGAGACTAGACCTGGCAAATTTTGGATATTTTTCATTCGCACTTCTCCATACTGTTGCAATATAATAGAGGGTCCATTATATTGCAAAATAACAGTCAACTCCAAACCCATAACTGTGGGTGGTAGGTTATCTCCCTCTTCATTTTTGATTGAAAACACTAGTCAGTTACCTTCTTTAATTCATTTTTATAGAGCAAATATACTAATTCGTGGGAATTGTCTTCAAGTTATGTGATAGTTGCGTTCAGAGTTTCTTTGGTAATTGCTCAAATAACTAACCAGAAGCACAACCACATCTGTATACGGACTGTGAACAGGAATTTGTATATCTTTTCCATATTGTTGAGTTACACGAAGTATTCGAATAGTATTCCGAACTTTCTTGGCGACGCATTCAGTGAGTTTCTTTTTGGTTTTTATGTTGGACAAAAAATCTTTAAGGGAAGTACTTTTTATTAAGGATCCATTTGGGACACGATAAGATGCGCCAGAGTATTGTTGACATCTTTTTGACTTTGTGCTGGTTCTTAGTGAGTCTTCCTTTCCTGTCCCACATGTTAGTAACAAAAGACTCGTTGTCTAAGATTAAGTCTTAAACAACCAGTCTTTAGCTGCTAACATGTCCTTACATAACTTTTAACAACGGGTTTTTGACACACAAAACATGTACTAAAATTAAGTTTCATTATTATACTCTTCGCAAATGCAAAACGCGAGAGAACTCAAAAACATGGCATTTTTTTGTTTATACTCACTGTGTCCCTTGCTTCCATCGCAACCCCATTTTGAAATTAATATTAGTTCATGTCGCACAGTTTCAGTTCTTTCAAAAACACATCTTTGTGATTCTCCTATTCTCGAACTTGTGTGATCAAGCAAAGCCTGTAGTTTAACTTCTGTCATCAAATCGGAAATAATAATAGATGAACGATCAGCATAGCATTTTTCTTTGGCTCGTGTGATACTGTGGTAACTTGGGTACATGTTTGCTCGTTTCTCATTCGCCTGCAGACGCAACTTCATGTATTGACTTTCAGTTAAGTTAGTTTCTACAATCAAGCACAATGCTTCTTCCGGAGTGTATGAGATGAGCTTACGCTTTTCATGATGAATCCACGCTTCCCTGATTCTCTTCGCTCTAGATAGAATTGTATCAATAGCTTCGCTTAATAGTTTTGCTGCATCCATTTTACCTTCTGAACGTAATTTCATTTTACTAGCATACGTCAATGCCTTCGGGTCTGACTTCTTGCGCATTTATTCAGTTTTTCTTCTTTTTCAACGCTCGCTACTGTCTTCAAATGACACAACCGGCCGACTAGCGCTTGAAGTTGAGGGTTTTTCAAAGTCAATTTCATAACTAGGCACTTTCAAACTAATTGTTTGGTCTAACCACGTCTTGTTCTTTTTCAAAAAGTATTCTTTATTTCGTTTAGTTTCGTTCCAACGTTTACCAAGTTTGCTGCAAAATCGGCTTAAATCTTTTTTAATTAACTTGACATCAACTTCAGTACACTCGTTGTCTTCAAAACGACTCAAAACTACTTTTTGCACGTGCTGATTGCGAATTTGATTTTCGCCTCCAGCTTTTTCATACCAAATTTGGAATAGCTCCATTCTGGTGCTGATAGATTTACTTACTGTAAAAAAAACAATTAATTAATTACTAAAATGATTTTAATAATACCGTTGCTTCTTATGTTGCTGGAAATAATAAAATAATTGTTTAAGGGTATTAATATTATTATTATTATTACTTTAGGGTTATTATTATTATTTAATTATATAACAACACGTACTTGCAAATTTCCTGTTTTAAAATATATGTTTTGCTCAGTACTTAAACCTATACGCCACAAAATCGTAACATATCTGACTTTTTAAATTGTCAAAGCTGTATAAAAAAAGTCGAAGCTCCCGGAATAGCACGTATTAAAAGCCATTTTTTGTATACAGCTACTAGCTTCCATGACTGATCAATTGATGTAAAATACACAGGGGATATAGCGGGTTTCGATTTGTAGCTTAACACAAACTTTTATTTCTCGTGAATTTTAAAGGCGTCGGCATTAAGTACTTTTAATGCACGTTTGACAAATTAAAAGTGATAGGTTATTTAAAAAACATGTAACACTGTGTTGTACTTACCCAGATGAAGATGTTCCATCTTAAATTTCTTCGATAACGTCTTTCAAATTCATATCAGTCACGACACAGAGAAAGTTAACTTGTCTTAAAGTAGCGAACTGTACACACCAATAGCACGATAAGAACTACCGAACTCCTATACCTGTATTGGGTAAATTTGCCTACCTACCACCATAAAACCCTTTGTATCGTGTGCTCTGGAGGATTCTCTTTCGTGGTAAAACTTGTTTGGCAACCTTCTGAGAAGTTGGTAATTTGTAATTTTGGCCAGCTTTTAAGAATTTTGGCCCATTGTGAGTTGGCATATATGTAACTGTGGATAATATTTCCTATGTACTGAAAGTACAAGTCTTCATATGTTTTGCAATTATGATTTTGATATTTTTGGACATAGTACATGAAATCAATTAATATACAGTTTTGAACGTTGCTGGATTTGAAGGAAGTGACTCATATGACATATTCAATTATTCAACCAGCGCTGCGGGGTTGTAAATCCGATTGTAAAAATTCTTTCACTGAAATTAAATTTGGACCTTTTACTACAATACCGCTTCCAATCGATATCATATTTCTAGAAATAGAAAAGTTCCTAGATGCTGTACCGCTCTCCACAATATTTCAGTACCCTCACGTTTTTTATTTTTTCTTGGATGATAAACAACCAAAATACTAATTTAACGCTGCCATTGCAATCGCCATACATTATATAACCTCCGTCTAAAATTTAATCCTTTTAGCTTTTATAGTTTTCGTGATAGTACGAGTTATATTGAATTTTTTTTAAATCGTGTATCGTCAAGAAGAGGTACCTATAAATTAACATAGGAGATGATCGCAAGCAAGCTTATATCGCAAATCGCCCTCCGGAAATGGATTTAGCAGATAATTTTACATAATATAGACCTAATTTTAAAAACATGTCCAAGAGATGCATAGGACTGAAAGTAAACGGTCTCTGAATCCCCTACTAATACGTGCCTCCGAGATCATGAAGTTTTCCATGTATTTCTTATGGGTAAAAGTCATTTTTTCGTAGAATTGCGATAGTCATTAAAATGTGGTGAGATAAAAATCGCACACAAGTCTTCTCTTCAACAAAAAACAATTTAAACTTGGTTTTTTAGCCATCCAAATGGGTATTTTTTTTTATTTAAATATGAACAAGACAGTTTTGTTGTTGATAGTGCTCTAAACCGAGTATAAGCTTCTAAAACAACAGTAGCTTAAGGAATCAGGTTACTTACTATTATGTTCCATAAACATGTTTGGATCGTAAGAAAATCCCGAAGTTTCCAACGGCTGGCCGCAGCTTGAGTGTTCCCTTGGACATTGTAGATTTATGATTGATTTGATTCCTAAACTATCGTTATTATTATGCATTATATATAAAACGACTTTAAATCGATAATAATACCTTTCAAATTGTTGTATTACATTTTTCTGGACAATTAAAATGGTGCTTGGACGCGCCATCGCAAGTATGTCATCTGTAATCCTGCAACAAATCATAGGCAAATTTATTCTGAGATATTAACAAAAAACGAGTAGAGACGTGATTCTCCATTTATTTAATATTTTGCTCGAACATAGCACTTTTTTTTTGTGGGGCCATTGAGCAAATCGGTTTTATTTTTATTTTCAAATAGATAATTGCAGTTGGCTACGTCCGACCAAAACTCTCACTTGCTTCATAATAACATTTAAAATACTTTAATAACATTTTAAATAAGTATATTATCAAAGCAATGGCACATAGTGGGATCATCGATTGTAGTTATATCTGATATTTGGTATTTGGTTTACTGAGTTTATTTTGAAACTTTTTTTTCTCTACAAAAAGTCTCGAAATGGACAAAAGTGGACATACGGATGGGGGGTAAAAATCGAAAAAAAAAAAATTGTACTTACTAATGAAACCACGATATTATGAAAGTACATCAACTCCACACCCCCCCACCAGAATGTCAGATGAAGGGACCGTTTCTTGGTGGTAATTTTTTAAAATTTCAAAAAAAAATATTTGTAGTTACGGACGAAACTTTGGGTACTTGTTCTATTCAACGTCAATAAGTCTGAAAAATAATATCAGTTGTTTTCCATGGGCGGTTCTTGAGATATAAAGGTTGAAAGTTGCAAAATTTAAAAAAAGAACATTTTTGTTTTGAAATGTTGGTAGAATGGGGCTGAAACTGATGAAAACGTCTGACTAGCTCATTGTAAGTTCTTAAGGGGTTCAACAATGATATATTTCGGTGTCAGACGTTTTAATTTATTTTCACCTTATTTTTGCAACCCTAAAGTTGTCATCAGTTTTTGACTTTTAGCTTTATTTATACCAATTTATAATTACAATTCATGAAATAAATTTCTTGTTAAAAAACTATTATCATTTAATAACAATTTTTATAAAATACCATAATGCATTAATTTCTTTAAGTATAAATTT
The DNA here is from genome assembly GCA_963583905.1 of Stenurella melanura. Lineage (NCBI taxonomy): Eukaryota > Metazoa > Arthropoda > Insecta > Coleoptera > Cerambycidae > Stenurella > Stenurella melanura. The sequence continues at coordinate 29,509,025 of OY757318.1, read as the reverse complement.
TACTTCATTTGTTGTTCTATGGCACATACAGATTTTTAATTTCAGATTTCCCTCTCCTTTCTAGAATATAATTGAAATATAAAATCCATCCGGAGAAGGCAATTTTTTTTTTAATTCTGGAGTTTTCAAATTTGAGAAATACGTAATAGGGCAAATTTAAAATAATTTTAACAAATAATTTCAATAAAAGTCTACCGCTTTTCGCGGTATTGAGAAATTTGCTCATAATTAACGACTCAAAGTGGTCTCGTTTCGTAGAGAACTGAATTCTAATCAACTTTTGTCCTGTGAAATTTTTTCGTATAAACAATAGGAAAAAAGTTATTGACGTTTTTTGAGATTGGCAAAATTTCGATTTTTTGCGATATATTCGCTAATAATTAGTAAATCAAAGTGGTTCTGTTTTATAAGAAATTCAACGCTGAATCTTTTCGACCTGTAACATTTTTTCATACGAGCAGCGGAAAAAAGTTATTGGCATTTTTTGGTAATTTACAGCCTGTAGATCACATCAATCCCCACATAAGGGGTTGCAAACAATAACTAATGGTAAAGTCTGTCGTCGGATTGAATTTTCCACACTAATTACTAAAAAAATTATATAAAAGAAATAACAATGCCTCACTTACTGCATTTATTGTGTATTTAGCACATTTAAAACCCTATTGCGGGGGTTGAAAGTGCTTCAATGTATACCACAGGAAAAAGTTTCGTAATACGAGTGAGATTGTGTATAAATAAAGCATTTTTATCAGTCTCGAAACATTTTTAAATGCGTAAAAGAATAAAAAACTGATGACAAATTTAGAGGTTGCAAAAATATGGTTAAAATGAATGAAAACATCTGACACCGAAATATATAATTTTTGAACCCCTTAAGGGCTTATAATGAGCTAATCAGGAGTTTTCATCAATGTCAACCCCATTTTACCAACATTTCAAAATCAAAATTTTTTTTTTTAATTTTGCAACTTTCAACCCTTATATCTCAAAATACGCCCGTGAAAAACGTCTGACACTATTTTTCAGATTATTGACGTTGAATAGAACAAGTATCCAAAGTTTCGTCCGTAACTACAAAAATTTTTTTGCTTGAAATTTAGAAAAAATTCCCGCCAGAAGACATTAGTATCCTTCCTTCGTCTTACATTTTGGTGGGGGGATGTTGAGTTGATGTATTGTTGATTAATAATACCGCGATTTCGTTAGTAACTACAATTTTTTTTTCGATTTTTACCCCCCTCCGCATCTCCGCTCTCGTCTATTTCCGAAACTTTAACTATAATCAATGATCCCACTACGTGCCATTGCTTTAACTATATCTTGCAAGTCTTCGTACACTTTCGTATTTTTGTGTGCTTAATGAAAAACCTTAGCAACATTTTGCACTAAAATTATAATGAAATATAATTTATATAAAACATGACAACACTCATCAAGCTTCATGTTTTTTCATCAAATATAATGTATATGTATATTCTTCTAATGCGGAAGCTCTAAATTCTTGGAATTTTGCACTTCGTACTTGTGCGACCTATCGCACACTTCTTTGGGAATGTGATGTTTTGCTGATAACAGTCATTTTTAGTTGGCTAATTCTGCGAAGAATCGATTTTAATTGTAATTTCTTGAAGAGGGAGGATTCTACTCTAAAAAATGATACCATGTTTAGCTTGATTTGAACTTTTATTAACTTCTAAAATTGCTATTGAAAATTGACATACATCCCCATCACTTGATCTGTGCGTACAGAAACATTCTACAGGACTCAATACTTAACGGATCCGGTTTACTTTTACATTCGTTTACTATCAGAATTACTGCTGAATTTCATTATGATCCGGGGAGTAGTATAATTGTTATAAATAATAATTCAATATCTTTTTTCGGGAACCATTTCTTTCGTTCTCGACGTATATTAAATAAAAGATAATAATGAAAAACAAAATAAGAAAACAATAATTTTTTCGTTTTATTCTCCCAACTGAACTCAAAAACGAATCAATGAATGGGTCTCAAATTTTTACGGTTATAACAACACATTTCTTAACAAAATATGTAATTTTATTTTAGCATTTTTCAGGAAATTAAATATGATACCAAGGTATTCAATGGAATACACTTTCTGGAACTGAAGAAAACTCTGTAAACAATTATGTCATTCAGAAATTACAATTACAAAAATATGAGAAATTCTTAAAATTACCAGTTTATATTCATTAATGGGGTGACATAAATCAAATCCATATTTATAATGATAGGTAGGTTGGGTATAATATGGATTTGATTTATATCACCCCATTAATGAATATAAACTTTTACAATATGATAGGTAGGTTGGCATTGTATAACAAAACAATTAGAAAAAGATGTTGAAAGAGAAAGTAATTTATTACTTATACACATAAGTATATAAAAATAGGACATCTATATCACAGCATAAATAAAAGACAGCAGGGAAACTTAAAAGGCGGGAACGGCTTGCGCTGATCGTTCGCGCATGACGCCATTTAGGTGTAAAACCTTGTAAACAGTGAGGGCGGTAAAGCATACAATTTAGTGCATTCATAGACGTGCTTTGTGCGGTTTGTCTAGGATCATTTCTCTGTTCTTGTTTTAAAATATGGTTTTTTTTTGTGCTGCAAAACATTGCCAAAACAAAAGTTATTTTTGCAAAAAGTCATTTTTTAGGTTCCCTACTGATATTCAGGTCTATTTTCTGTAACATTTTTGTTAAGTTTTAACGGCAATTAAGGTCACTTAAAATAATTATAGCGAAATGAAGTTAACGGTCGGTCGTATTCTGTATACTTTTTTTAAGGTTAAATTTAACCAACATCGTTTAAAATTAGAGGCGACTTTGGACCTGCTACTAAAATTTAACGGTGCCGTTAAAGGGGCAAAAACACCGTATTTTATTTTTGGTTCATAAAATTTTGTATATCATTCAGTGCATGGCACTTTGTTTAAGAAACTGGCAGGACCATTCAAAATACAGAAACAAAATATTTAATCTAAACTTTGATTTGCCAGCCGAAAAATTGTTATTTGCACAACTCCGAAGACAACATAATACTTCAGAAATTTTTTGACTTTTCACTGGAATAAAATGTTTGTCAATGAGTTTGAGATTCTTTTGACGACCCATTTTCTCATTTATATCCAGTAATTATTTTTCCGCCTTCAAATAATCATGATCATAACCTCAAATAGAAGCGCGGGTCCTGTTTGACGATAATTTCATGCGGTAGGTATTCAATTTTATCTGCATGTATTATATATTTTGTGGGATTATTGTCCGTCTTAACTTAATACTCTACTCATTGTCTTAACTACTTTCATTCAATGACTTCCCTGCTCTCATTAGGTTTGTTTTTAATTTGATCTTGAGCATATAAGGGAAACAAATAACCGGTCGTTAAAAACTTATGACTTTAACAGGTCCGTTAAATGGTCGCATAGAGAATAGAAAAATCAGTTATTATTTTTAGCATTCCGTTAAAATTAAAATTTTAGCAGGGCGTTTATTTTTAATCAAAAAAATTAGAGAATAGACCTGTAGATAGTTTATTAATCTTGAGTATATTATTTTTTCAAAAATTTTGCTTATATTTGAGAGTAAAGCAATAGGCCTATAATTGTTAATAACATTCTTATCCCAATATTGTCTGAATGTTGTTTGTGGCATTATCTTAATTTTTTTTCCTTCTTCAATTCTTTGGGACTTCCTGCCACATGTATGTGGCTTTCTTAAGCGGTGTTCGGGGAACCTACAAAATGTCACAATTAACCAGAATGTTACGGGTAAATAACCTCTACGCCTGCATGTGACTTTTACGTCAAAGGATCAACACAAATAAGTATAAAAACTTGAAATTAAATATTTCGTAAAAAAAGATTTTTCAGAAAAGCCTTGAAAAGGAAACAGAATAGATTTCCGAAACGTCGGCGAAATATTTAATTTCAAGTTTTTATACTTATTTGTGTTGTTTAATTAAAAAAAGCGACCTTTAACTGTTCCTTTCACGTAAAAGTCACAGGCGTAGAGGTTATTTACCAATAACATACTGGTTAATTGTGATATTTTGTAGATTCCCCCGAGCACCGCTTAAAAAAGAAAACATCATGTGGCAGGAAGTCCCAAAGAATTGAAGAAGGAAAAAAATTCTTATCCCCTTTTTTCTTATACTTATACAGCTTTTACATTAGCAATCTTTAACTTTTCTGGGAATATTCCAGTTTGCAACGATAAATTTATTATATGACTCAGAAGATTAGATACTTCTGCAGCAACATGCTTCAGAAGTTTTACTGGTATTTCATCTTCCCCTATAGACTTAGATATTGTACTCCATCTAAAATTATTATTAGTGGAATGGTGATATATCTCTTCGCATTTTCATACATAATTTTTTTTTATAAAATGTAAATTTTGTACGAATTTATTATTTTTATTTGTTTATTTGTTCCCTTTATCTGTTGTAACTAACTAAGTTCAAAATAGCCTTTACTTTAATTAATTATTATAAAACAAAGTTCAAATTCAAAATATATTTTTTTACATCAACCTTTATTTATTATGTTTAACTTAAATTGTGTAACACGGTCCTGTCGGAATTATATTTGTGAAATGAAATTATTTCGAAACCAGCCCTGATTTTTACACCGAAATGGCGTCTTCAAGGTCAATGATTTTAGTTTTGAAAATTCAACGGTTCTGGCGAGAGTTTCTCTGCTGTCTTTTTCTTATGCTGTGTCTATATCGTGTGTCGTCTTATATCCATAAATAAAACATGCTTTACATATGTATTTTTTAACCACGAAACAATGTTAACGTGCTTTAAATCTATTAACGAAAGAAATAATATTCATATTCATAAATTCTAAACCATTTGCATTTTATTTTTATAGCATCTGCCAGAGCTATACCATTTCCATACTTAGATCCCTAAAAATAGGCTGGTAGAAAATATTACATTTGTATAATGAATAAAATATTGTTTATAGCTTGTTTTTGTAATTCCACTTACGTCAGAGAATAATAATTGATATTCATTGTATTGACTACCTCCTGATTATGGACACGACGGAAACCCACATCAAAGTGAACTTGTTCTTTTGTTTCACTTTGCATTCGGCTGAAAATACACATACTTATTTCCAATTTATTATAAACAGCATAATCGAAAAGCCATTATTGAATTTGTTGATGGTGGGATATTTTTACGTAAAATTCAGGATACTTTAATGGATAGTAATTCTAGGATAATAATTCTGGGATGTTCAAATTAATAATTAATTCTGGGATGTTCAAATTATTAGTCATAAACGGAAAAAATATATCCAAAAATGTAGTTCACTTATCTTTGTGACACTAATGCCCATTTATTTATGTAGTGTTAGGTTTCAGAGACGGGTGTATCTAAGGCCAAAACATTAGGAAACTGGGAGAACTACAAAAGATTCCTTCTGATTACAACAAATAACACAGGCACACAAATAGAAAAAAGTTGTCGATTCCACGGACCAGACCATCATTTCCGATGTATTTTGGCTTGCTGAATCCGAATCCGGTGTCAGTTTTGCCCCACCACGTCACATTTTTTTTCTATCCTCAAAAAACAGACAAATGCAAAAATTTTATTTTTCTATTTTTTGAGGATAGAAGAAAATTGGGACATGATGGGGCAAAATTGATACCGGATTCGGATTCAGCAAGCCAAAATAAATCGTATACGATTGGTCTGGTTTGTAGACTTCACACAAAAAAAGTTGTCGATTCCGTGGACAAATCATTTTCGGTGTATTTTGGCTTGTTGAATCCAAATGTGGTGTGACTGTTTTCCCACCACGTCACAATTTGTTTCTGTTCTCAAGAAACTGTTAGAAAAATGCAATTTTTGTATTGCTCTAACTGTTTTTTGAGGACAGAAAAAGATTGTGACGTGATGGGGCAAAACTGACCACTGATTCGGATTCAGCAAGCCAAAATACACCAGAAATTATTGGTTTGATAGGTGGAATCGATAACTTTTTTCTTTTTGTGTGCCTCTGTAATTAAAGAGGTCAAAAAGAGAAACATGGAGATGCATCTGTGAAGTGATAGACGCATTAATCATTAGTCTAACAATGTGACTGTGCAAAAGAATCACTCAGTGGCAAATATCATAAAAAAAATTGAGAACTTGACTTGTAGCATATTCACCAAATCCCACGTTTCTGAACTCTTACTAGCTTGCGTTACTTATTTATCCCTATTTACTCCCCAAATCTTCAACGGAATAAGCTTAAAATATAATCTTGTTCCAGATCTCGTTATAGTACATACGCGTACCAAATTCAAGTCAATACCTCAATTACTTCCACATCCACGTAGTGAACTGGAAGCATAATAATCGTAAAAAAAAAATCCATTTTTCTTTTGTTGAAACAGGTTTAGAATGTCATGAAACATCGAGATTTTAAATTTGAGCGAAAAAATTTTTGTCCGCATGTTTTCTCTGGAACGATTTAAGATATTGACTTGAAATTTTATACACATATGTATAGTACACGTAAGCGAAATTCGGTCGGCGGGTTGAGACGCAAGACGCAAAACCCTTTGTACACGCCGGCGTGGGCGTCGGCATAGCTGGCTGTACCCGGCGCTTTTGATATTTACTAAGAGGAAATACCTTATATCTATTACGTCTACTATACCATAACGAGATCTGGAACTGGATTGTTTTTTGAACATATCCGGTGAAGAAGGGTTGGGGGATAAATAGGGGTATATAAGGGAAAATGAGTAAAGCAAAATTTCAGCATGAAACAAAATATTACACCCCTGTAACTTCACCCCTGTGCATCACAGACTTCAAAACCAACGTAAGAATATTTCCAATAACCTATAGAATCGCCTGTATACTGCCAAAAACGCATTTACAGTCGACCAGTAAAATTCTCAAAACACCGAATTTCACACAAATATAAATTTTCGGCTTTTTCTGATAATTATGACGTTTTCCATTGTTTCAACCCCCAAATGCAACTCGGCCAAAAAATTCTTAAAAACCATCAGATTCATCCACATACTGCCAAGAACGCAACTTGACACTTACTTAATTTTTCTCACCGAAACCTCATCATGAAAAAAAAATTTCATCCCCGACCTAACCACCCCCTTCCCCCAAACACGATTTCTCTGAAAAGTTACAATTGAGCCGTAAAAAGCCCCAAAACAACGAATTTCACACAAATATCAATTTTCAGCATTTTTTCGATAATTATAACTTATTTCCATTTTTCAACCCCCAAATCCAACTGCCAGAAAATATTTAAAAACCCAGGGATTCGTAGACATAATGCTAAAAACCCATCGACATTTTTTGCTCATCAAAACATCAACAACAAAAATCACCCGGTTAACAACGTACCTCAACTTTACACCCCTGTAACTTCACCCCTGTGCATCACAGACTCCAAAACCAACCCATACGACGAACGCTGGTTCATCCTCTTTCCAACTAGACCAAAATCAAATTCGGATCTTTCAAAAAGTATGCGATGTAACAGCATCGAACGCTTTCATGTCAAAAAACACATTTCAACCCCCGTATCTTCGCCTCCTGGAATTATAATTTTTTAAACTATTTCCAATTGTTTACATTTGACGAGATCTTCAAAGTGACATCAGAAATATCCATTTAGCATACATGAAATTTGCCAAAATTCGTAAAAACTCCAAAATTTCCAAGTGTCACTCAAATCGCTACTGGACCCCTTATTGCCTTTACACCTTCGATTTGTAAAACATTTTCAATGTTAAAATCAATCAAGAATTACAACGCTACCAAATTTGAAAGAATATTTTTTTTATCTTCCAATCTATTGTTTCGGTAGAGAATTATTGTAGACTGTAGCTTGAACATATATACATACTGTATATTCTTGAATTAATGTCTCAATCTAAAAATACATAAGTGCTTGAATACCGCAGATTTTTAATTATTTACGTTTCGAAAGGCAGAACAATCAATAAATTTGTAATTATATATTTTTCTATTAATCCGTTACATATAGATTTTGCTGTTATATAAGAAAGAAAATAATAATTATGTCACGGCCGAGGGCTAATTAAGTGGCTTTTTAAGGTATATAAATTGTAATGATCCATTTCGGGCAAATTAGGTAAGAAATGTTCTTTTAACTGCTCGAGACTTCTTTTACTAAGGGTTAAAATATACTTAGATCCGAATTTTTTTAAATTGCTCAGATCACAAAAATTCAAAAAACAAAAATATATTGATTTTGTAATATAACGCTCTGTAAGCAACTATTTACACTGACGTTGCAGATCATGCAACATCTGCCCCAAAAAAACCTCATGGTGGAAAAGTAATTAACGAATGAGTGAAATTATCGAAGAAACTTGTCCCCGCGGTCACTAATCAAGGACTGGACAAAGTTGTATTATTGTTTTACTCCATTTAAAGATTTCGTACTCGGAATCCATGTAGAATATCACGAATAGAATAATTGTTTCGTTGAAAGTAATAATAATAATAATAATAATAATATTTTAAAGTAAAGTGGCCCGTCAACACGCCTCTGGCGATCACCTTTTATGACGGATATGCCTCAGTTTTAAAGGGAGTATTTTACCATGTTTTCTACATATGTCCCAAATGACAAACAAACATTTTAAGTCTAACACAGGTAATTGTGTTTACAAGAATAGAACTCGTAGTGAGCTTTCACTAGGTCTTCAATTTGTCAGCAGTATGTGAACTGTTAAGAAGTATAATGATAACTAACTAGTGGTGTCAAAGTGGTTTTATTAAATAGTTTAAAAAAATTTAAAAAACACGCTTTAATAGTAAACAGAACTAAAAACTAAAAAGCAATTTTTAATTATTATTAACAAAAACTTTTATTTTATTGTAAAAAAACAGCGTGGGGTGCTTATTACTATATTTTTTTTATACTAACTCTACTTTTACATATAGCTACCAGTGAAATATGTATATCAGTTGATATCAAGCACGCTACGCCTTTTTTACAATAAAACATTTTTTTTGTTAATACCTAATTAAACATTATTTTTTACTTTTTAGTTCGGTTTGCTATTACAGCGTTTTTTTTTTAAGTATTTTAAAACTATTATTTATTTTTTAATTTTTTGGTCTTAAAACGAACTTAAATGTAGTAGTAGTAACCAGAAGACGGGATTTTCTGGTGCTTGATCCGCAATTTTGACACCACCATTTTGAATCATTAAATTTGGACCGGATCATTCTAATCTGCAACCTCGATAACCAACAGATACCGATTTCCAGTCGAGTCCGACGATAATTGATAAAACCTATCCGCCATGTTGACGCCACCATTTTGAATTTTTAAGTTTTGATGACATATTTGTTTTCTACTTGTCAAGCCCTTTCCTTTGATACCCATATCAGGGGGGTTGTAAAGAAAACGATAATCCGCCATCTTGGAGCGACGGCCATTTTGAACATATTATAATATTGAGTATACTATAATATTGCATTGTCATCGGTGCTACACACAATTGCCAAGTTTCATGATGATACAACAATTAGAAGTGAGTGAAAATTACGTTGAAAGATTCCGTTACATTGATAGATACAGGTGAAGATAATAAGAGCGTGTTAAAAAAACGAATAGAGGTATAGTTCTTCTCATCTATCTAATAGATCGAAAAAACGTAGTAAAAGAACATTAAAGATACCGGCGGCGTTCCAGCTGGTTAGGGGAAAGCCGACGAAGGCTTTAGTTTTACCTAAACATTGACAATTAACTTTAGATATGATACTTCAATAATTAATTATTTATATCAAATAGAGAAGTGTTAAAAGAAATAATTATTATTGACTTAATTCTGTAGACGTTTAGTCTCTACTTGCGGTAGAAATATAAAGGTAACGCACAATGTAATGATTATTTTTAAACTATAATATGGCCATTCTGTAATATTTCACATCGAAAGTAAGGTGCTAACACACTTTTCATATTGCCCCTCATTCAGAGCGAGAGGCGGAGTTTCGGCTTTTTTTCCTATTTTTTTCAACCTACTAGACAGATGAGAAGAACTATACTCATGATGATTGGTTTCAGACATAGAATTCAGACTCAAGAAAAGGTATGTAATTTATTTTTTGAATCTCATCCAGACCGGCATGAAAATTACTAATTTGCTTCAAGTAAAATAGTACCTACCTAAATTTAGAGAGTTTAGCCAGGTTAGAAGCCGACCACCAAAAGCACTTGAAGTTAAGTTAAACTTCGTATTAGAAGCTAAATAAATTTCTCATGTGACAGTTTAAGAACTCTTAAGAAATTATAATCTCGCGACATGATCTATATCAAAAATACTTCGGGAAGCAAAGTACAACCCTTGAATGAAGTACATACACTTGGTTCATGAATTATCAGAAGTTGAGTTTAATCGAAATTGTCGGTATTAGAATTTTGGGACCCTATTTCTTTGAAGAAACTCTAACAGGAACTTTTACACCTTTTCAATTTCAATTCATTCCTGATTTAGCTGTATGAAGGAGGGGAGATATTAAGCGGCCACCTATTTCACCTGATTTAATCCCCTTAGGTTCCTTCATTGTGGGGTTATTTGAAATCTAAAGTATATTTCAATAGACTAAATAACATTGAGGGGTTAAAAGGCTGAATACGCCAGGAAATCCGTTTGATTTCCCCAAGAATTCTTCAAAATATCGAAGAAATAATTGTTCGACTTCATAAACGCTGTCAAGTAAACGGGTAAAAATATGAACATTTATTTTTTAAAAGTAGGTAGCTAAATTAAAGTTTATCTATCATCTTCCTTACTAGTTAAGTGATTATTTCTTTTTTTAAATATTCTAGAAACTATCTATAATAAGTGTGTGTATAGGGAGTTCACTGAAAAACGTTCGTTTATTTTTCTTTCCTAAGTGTAGAAATGTATAGGGTGCTGTGTTTAAAACAGTGACTTTTTGATTTTATTTTCAAAATTGAAAAAATATGTTTTTACATCATGTCAACTCCTACAATATACGATAGTTGGAAACAACTCTAAGGTAACGTTCCATAGAAAAATTATTTTTGAAAAACGTAATTTTTTTTTCTAGAGGCTAATAATTGAGTCACACAAAGAGCAACGTTCACAAAAAATTTAGAGGGACTGAGGCTGATTTTATAACTTACTCGGATATATCCTTGTGTTTATTCAAGCTCTGCTAACAATAGTAATGTACTGCAATAATCAGGCTTTCAGCGAATTTTTATTGAATATAATTTATATGACGTAAAGTAAAATTAACTAATATACGATTCAAATGTATTGAATTTAATCGCGAATATCTCAGAAACGGAGGAGCAGAAAAAATTGAAGAAATTATATGTTTATTACGAGTCTATTCTAAATCAATCACTGAAATTTGAATAATGTACATTGAACACTTTTGAAGTTCTGCTAAGTTATATTGAAAAATATCCTACTTTTTACGGAAGTTTTGATCATACCAATTTTAAATCCATTACATCTTGGAAAATATGTAAATAATATTTTAGACGCCCGCCGGTAAAGCACGGCATTTTTTGTACAAGAAAATTTTTTCATAATTTTTTGTTCGAAAATTCTGCAGTTAGTCTCAAAAACGTGACGTCATGTTTATTCGGTTATTTATCAATGTATTTAATTTTTTTTTGTTAAAACAGTTCATTATACAAAATGCAAGCATTTTCAGAGAAACTCGCGTAATAGATAATATACTTGCAAACTTGCAATTATATTATTCTTTACGCTTGATAACTAAGTTAATATTTGATACATACCAACTATTTTTTCTGAAGATGCTTACATTTTATATAATTAACTATTTTAAGAAAATTTTTTTAAATAACATTGATAAATAACCGAATAAACTTGACGTCACGTTATTGAGAATAACTGGAAAATTTTAAAATAAAAAGTTATGAAAAAATTTCTTCGTATAAAAAATGCCGTGCTTTATCGATGCCTAAAATAGTATTTCCATAGTAGGTAAATTTTCCAAGATATAATGGATTTAAAACTGGTATGATCAAAATTTCCTTAAAAAGTATTTTTCAACATAACTTAGCAGAACTTCAAAAGTGTCCAATGTGCATTATTCAAATTTCAGCGATTGATTTAGAATAGACTCATAATAAACACATTATTTTTTCTATTTTTTCTGCTCCTCCGTTTATGAGATAATCGCGGTTAAAGTGAGGGGTCAATACATTTGAATCGTATATTAATAACGGTCTACGGTGACGATTTTTCCAAATCGAACTGGTCGTCAAGGAGATACCAGAGATAATCGCTTTTAATAGATATCATTTAATTAGGTAATATGGCAATCTGGTATATTTTTCTGAGGATACCTGTGTGTGGACAGACTTTCACCTGTTGACGTGCCTGTAGCGCTATTTAATGTTTCCTAAGGATGCACTTACCAGTGAGAATAAATCCCTTGTATGGCCAAACTGTCTGGTTTCCAGCTTTCTGGGTTTTCATACTTGCAGTTTAATCCCCCACAAAAAACACTGCACTGTATCCCTTGAGGGGTCAATCTTCTTATATGATCAGAGAGTTTGTTATAGTTGGCTTGAACAGTCTCACTATTCGGGGATTTTAATTCGGAAAATTGATTCATGACGGAAATAATTTAATGTCTTTGCCATTCACCAACATTGTTTTGAAGCAGCTGCTACTTCAGAAATGATCATATCTAAAAAGCACGTTTTTCAGGCAACCAGGTAGCGCATGCTTATATTTATTCGATAATATCTTTAACGTGGTAAAACCATAGAAATGGTCGCTAGGGTAAATAAGTACGTCAGTGGGTTAAGAAATAAAAATCATTTGCGCAGTGCGTCAAATTGTACTCTTTTATACTTTTCAATTAGTTTAGTCGCACATTTAATACTACCATCATAAAATATTCGTATACTTGTAGTATCTCCCTTGCCGACAGTGTCGCGCAATGACTTTTCTTTTGGGAGACGCTAACAATAACTAGTATTGGAGCCTATATACTCTATGCATGTTTAAAAGTGAATTATTTATTATTTGTTTGCTTATAGTAATGAAACATATTCTTTATAGGATTTTGCAAACAGCGGGAAAAAAATATCTATGAGAACTAAAATAAAAACTATATGTAAAAAACATTAATGAAATCTTTGCATTATTTCGATAACCTGACTTCTGGTTATGCTAACAAACCAAAATCCTAAAATAAACCTGTCCAATTTCTCTCTTGAAATTCGCTAGCATCCAACATAGTCCCCTACGGCTAAGCAGATTAAACTAGTATCTACATGACCCCCTACGGTATGAAGATTCAGTTAAAAATGAGAACAAAGGTCTAAAATGAACTTATTTACCTACCTTGTCTTAAAATTTTTTTCATTCTAATGGATTACATTTTGATAAAATCTCTCATTCTAGCATCTCTTTCCTGGCATAACCAAAAGTCAGGTTATCGAAAGAATGCAAAGATTTCATTAATATTTTTTACATCTAGTTTTTCTCTTAGTTCACATAGATAGTTTTTTTTTTCGCCGTTTGCAAAATCCTATAAAGAATATGTTTCCTTCGCTAACAATAAATAGGTACTAAATTAATCAGCAAAATTTGTGAATACTGCCGGGTCTTCAAACAAACTTTTCGCTGTTTCGAAAATACGTTTACTTATTTAATTGACAAATCAAAACAGCCCTCACTGTTTTTACAATACACAATAAGTTATATTAAAAAAAAAAAAAAAAATCAAAATGCCAAAAACATTTTGAGCAATAATAAAAATGTCTAAAATTAGAAAAGTTGCAGCTTCAAAATCTGAAATTTGCAATTAAAAAAAAATTATAGGTAGTAATAATAATTCGGTACATTTCGCATTTTGGCCTCTGCCAAAAAAGGTAGAACTTTGATTTCTTTCCTTTAATAATAAATGCGGGTGGTAGATGTCATAAAAAAATAAAACAATACATATCAAATTACATTATTCAAGCTTTAATATCCATCCTGTAAATGGTGGATGTCATATTTATTAACCACGTTAAATCAGTGTCGGACTGGGGCGCCGGGCAACCGGGCAAATGCCCGGTAGGCCCTCTAAAGACTCAAAATGTGGCCCCCCTATAGACCCAAAATGTGGCCCCCCTATAGACCCAAAATGTCCCCCCCCCCCTTGCCCCATGTGATATTTGGACATTCGCAAAAATCAATCTCAAAGAGTCCTGTAAATCACTTTTGATTGATATATTTTTTATCTTTACCCCAAGCCCCGGCTCGCGGAATATACATAAACACCTGTGCTTCTGCTCTAATGCTTAATAAGCCAGGCAAATGAAGGGAAAACAGACTGAATTTTTTAGACAAATTAGTAACCGCCATGTTTTTGTAGAATGGCTTTGGGAGAGGTAATGGAAGAGGCTTGTTATTCGTGCAAAAAAATATAGTCATTATTTAATTATTTAATTATTAACATAACTTTATAATTTTATAAACCTTACTTAAATAAGTGCATGTGTTTCAGAGTGATTTATAAGTGTGCAAAAAATATGTGCTGTCGTTGCAATAATTTTTGCACAATCCTGTTTGTTTAATGACTGCTGAACCTACACTATTATCTTCAGGGTTCATGGATGCGTCGGTATAGATGAACTGTGAGTTTATGAGTGTTGTAGAGATTTGACGAAAAGCGTTTAGGATTATTTGCGAATGAGTGTCTTTTTTATTGTATTTCGATAGATCGGCATTAAGTTTAACCGGTGGGAGAATCCACGGTGCTGTATTGGAGTTTGTGGAAGGCAAAGTTATGGTGGGGAAGGAAAAATTTAATTGAGCAAGGAACCTGTTCAATCTCTCATGGAATGGAGGAATGATGTTGGGATTTCGGTCGTAGATAAGTTTAAAACGATTTGAGAAAGTATTGGCGTGGTTAAAATTGTTGTTAGAAGCTGATATTTTGGAGGCATATGACAGAGATGCTGACATTATTCGTTCTGATATAGGCATTTCGCCCACTAAACAGTAGAGAGATTCTATAGGTGTTGTTGGAAAAGCTCCTATAATTATTCGAAGTGCTTTGTTCTCGATAGATTTCACTGCTCTGAAGTAACTTTTCCTGGATGTTCCATGCACTATCAAGCCATAATCGATTCTTGATCTTATTATGGATCGGTAAATAGTTAATAGATTTGTCATGTCTGCTCCCCAGCTGTGGTGTGATAGTACTTTCAGTAGATTGATACCTTTTGTGCAGTTTTCAACTAAGAGGTTAAGATGGTTTTTCCAATTTAATTTTTGATCAAAAACAACTCCTAAGAAGTTTACGTTGTTTGAAAAGTTGAGCGGCTCACCTTTTAGAGTCAGCGCTGGTAGTGTTATTTGATTAGTTCTAGAGAATAGTACGCACTTAGTTTTTTCGGATGACAGTTTAAAACCTGACGAGTTAGTCCAGGTGTCGATGTTATTTATGGCTTGTTGAACTGATAATTTCAGGGTTTCGATATTTTTTCCTTTACTGTAAATAACGAGATCATCTGCATATAAATTGGCTTGAACTGGGGGTAAAGCATTGATCATGATATCGTTTATTGCAATCAAAAATAGAGTTGTGCTTAAAACCGATCCTTGAGGAATACCATTTTGTAGCAGTTTCTTATTCGACAATGCACCATTCGTTCTCACTTTGAAAGACCGATTTGATAAGAAGTTTTGAATGAATGCTGATATATTGCCTGTGATGTTCCAGTTCTGGATTGTCTGTATTATTCTGTGTCTCCATGTTACATCATAGGCCTTTTCGATGTCAAAGAAAACTGCTAGTAACTTTTGTTTGTTGGCAAAGGCTTCATGTATTTCAGATTCTAAGTGGATAATATTGTCGTTTGTAGATCTATGTTTACGGAAACCGCTTTGACATTCTGTTAGTAGGTTATGTTTCTCTAGGTACCACATTAATCGTCGATTTATGATTTTTTCTAGGACTTTGCATAATGTACATGTTAGTGATATAGGTCTATAGGAGGAAACCTTATCTTTTTCTTTATTTGGTTTTAATATTGGAAGAATTATAGCCTCTGACCATATTTCAGGGAACTTATTGGAGGAATATATTTTATTATACAATTTCAGTAGAAGTTGTCTTGCATTATCTGATAGATGTTTTAGGAAAGCGTATGGAATATTATCAGGGCCAGGACTGGACTCTTTGGCTGTATTTAGGGCATCGTTTAGCTCCTCAATGGTGATTGGTGAATTAAGGGGATGATTTTCATTGGTCATATGGAATAGAGTATTTCGAGTTTCTGTTGTACGTTTATATTGCAGGAAAGTTTTGCTGTAATTATCGTCACTTGATGAATTTGCATATTCATTTGCAAATGTTTCGACAATGTCTATATCGGTAGTTATTACTTTGTCATCCTGTACTAGGCTAGTGACTGTATATGTGGAATTAGAGCCTCTTATTTTCCTAATTTTATTCCAAATTTCTGAGGATGGGGTGTTACTATTTATCGAGGAGATGTATTTTGTCCAGGATTCTTTTTTGCTCTTTTTTAGGACATATCTTGCTCTAGCCCTTAATTTTTTAAACTCAATATTGTTTTCCAGTGAATACTGTCTTTTAAGTTTATTAAAAGCCCGTTTGCTTGCTTTGATGGCATTGCTACACTCCGGATTCCACCATGGGAGAGAATGATATTTTGTAGGTGGCGTGAACTTTTGAATATACTGGTCTGCTGGATTTTTTATCAACATTGAAAACCTTTCAGTTATGATATTTACGTCGTTATCTAAATCGATTTCTATGAGACTTTCATCAATGTAATTAGAAAAACCAATCCAATTAGCTGAATTCAAGTTCCATTTTTCTGGGGTTCTGTAAGTATTTAATCCTTGCATTCTATTGTGTTCGATATTTAAGGGAAGGTGGTCGCTACTGTATAGATAGGAGTGTGGGTTCCATGCTAGGTCGGGGGCAATTTGTAATGAAGCATCCTAAAGTCATACCTCATTACTAAGAAGTTTCAGTGTAGTGCCGTGTGCACATTTGCCATACGACGGCGATTCATACTCGATATACTAAATTTGCACACCGCCCGACTCCGACCGTCTCAAAAAGGAGGGATAGTTTCGTGTATAAAAGCCCAGCCGCGGATCGAGAAGAGCACTGGGTACATCTCTCCGTAAACTGCCGATGGCGCGCTGAGCCGAAGACACTTTGCTGATTTATGCACCAAGTGACGTGACTCTCCGGAGCGAATATATCTTGACCTAGAAAAGTTCTACGGCGCGTTGAACCGAAGAACGGACCTTGTGCCAAATGTTATTTAGTCCAGCGATGTCCCGTCGTCCCGACGAAACCGACACGGAGCAAATATAAATTAACAGAGGAGTGACCCGGCGAGTTGAGCCGATAGCTTGCTCGGGTTGACGGTTATTAGCCCGCCGCCGTTTCCGCCGTCAAAATCCCTACTCGTCGCATCACTGCATTACACTCTCGTCGTCTCTCTCACTCATACGATTTAAATGTCACCTGATTACCAATAACCGTAAAAGATACGGACCTGAAAACCGATAACCTGTAACTATTGTATATTATGTAAACCTGCATATTTTACCTGTTGAAGATAATAAAATTGTTAATTTTGATTGGGTTGTCTTATTAAACTAATCTGGATCCTGAACTAATCTCCGACTCCAGCTACCCAGAGCAAAACACCGTTACATAATTTGGCGCCCGAGCAGATTTTAGGACATTAGTTCATTCCGGATAACCCAAAAGGTGACATTGACAAACGAGAGATAGACAAATCGAAAGAGTGTAACATAATTTAACACCCGAAACAGATTTTAAAAGGTAGATTTATTCCAGACAACTCAAAAGGATACATTTATACTAAGAGAGAGATAATAAAATATTTAGAGGGAGACACAAAATATTCCAAGCCATAGAAATGAGTTTGTCAGACACAGATGGTGCTTATGGACTAGAAGTCGCAGATACCACAGTAGGATGGATATATAAATAAATCCTACAATACCAGACAGGTCATACATTATACCAACACCCATGGGTACGGTTTTAACTGAAGTTCGCAAATGGAACGTTCGTTTCGACGGCAGAAAAGACGTTTTCTCATTTCTAGAACGTGTAGAGGAGCTACAGTCTGGATACAATTTCAATGATGAACAAATACTACGAGCCCTACCCGAACTACTACAAGGCGATGCATTATTATGGTACAGAAATAATAAAACGTCCTGCAATACGTGGGAGCAATTTGTCACAAAGTTAACAGCATTTTACGCACCCTCAGATTACCATTTAAAGTTGGAAGACGAAGCAAGGCTCCGTGTACAAAAAGACAACGAAAATATAAAAGATTATGTAGTAGCAATCCAAACTCTACTGCGGAGGCTTAAATATATCACTCCAGAACAGAAGTTATACCGAATATACTCAAATTTAAAACCAGGATACCAGAATACCAGAATACCAGAATACCAGAATACAAGAATACCAGAATACCAGAATACCAGAATTCCAGAATACCAGAATACCATCGTCGCCGCCGAGGTTTGACATGCCATCCCTGCTGCCGTCCCCGAGGTGTCCCTCAACCTCCAGAGCTGAGCCGTCCCCCTCACCGCCAGTCAAATATGTGCCGTCCCCGATACCGTCCCCTGGGCTACAAATGATGTCTCCACTGTCCAGGTCAATGGAAGTGAAGTTCAGGGAGTTATTTGGAGAAAGCCCCAGCCCTCCAAAACCACCGACCCCAGGTAGGTCAATTCCCTGCCTTAGGGCCTTGTTTCAGGTAGAGGACTCTAAAATACCAAAACGGAGACGGAAGTTCAGACACCGCAGCAGCGACGGAACAACCACCCGCATTCCGGGAATCACCGCCCTGACCGTCATCAACCCCTGTACGCCAACACCCATGCCGCAGACGTCCGCTAACGCAACCCCACGAGTGCGCGGGAACGTCTAAGTGCGCGGCAAACGAGTGAGCGAAAAACTTATTAAACGGAATTTGTTATGTTATGTTATTTTCCGATGTGTAAATTTTGTTAATTATGCTTTAGAATCCATTTGTTTTATCTTTTATACCAATGTTTTCTTACGATTTATTTCGATTTATGCCATACCTAGTTTAGTTATTTTTTGCATAGTACATTTTATTTTCCCTGTTATCTCTACCGTTGTTTTACAGATAGATTCCTGTTGACAAAACTTCAAATTTTATATTCACATGTTTATACAGGGTGTCTACGGAAATTTTTACCATGTTTTCGTTAGTTGGATAAAAATGTATAATAGGTTAGGATTTGTTTTAAAATGTTTAAAAATTGCATATTCACATGTTTATACAGGGTGTTTACGAAATCTTACCATGTTTTCGTTAGTTGGATAAAAATGTTTAATAGGTTAGAGTTGTTTTGAAATGTTTAAAAATTGTTCCTGATGTCAATTTTTTTCACCCGACGAACGAGGGGAGTGTAATGAAGCATCCTAAAGTCATACCTCATTACTAAGAAGTTTCAGTGTAGTGCCGTGTGCACATTTGCCATACGACGGCGATTCATACTCGATATACTAAATTTGCACACCGCCCGACTCCGACCGTCTCAAAAAGGAGGGATAGTTTCGTGTATAAAAGCCCAGCCGCGGATCGAGAAGAGCACAAGAGCACAACTTATTCTTTTAACAACTCTGCACCCAACTCCCCATCAGTCACACTAGTTCAAAATAGCAGCCCCCCAGTATACCCCTCTTACCTAAATTTAACGCCAACCACAACCACAATTACCACCACCTCTTCTACTACCACCACTACAGAAACTATTCAAATAAACACACCCCCTCAATTCACTTCATCCCCTATTTGCTCTGTTTTAAGCCCAAATTTAGAATTACCCAGGCAATCAGATGATTCCAACACCCCTCCCGGATCATCTGACAATACTTCCCAAAGCTCTATGGAAATCACCCCCGTACCAACCCCTAACTCTCAGATCAATAAGAGAAAAATAAGCACTCCGGATATTTCTGAAAACAATTCAATAGAATATGAAAATAATTCTCAAGAAGCACGCCACCCCCGAACTACCCCCCAACCCTCTTCTGCTCATATTGAGCAAAATACCGAGTCAATCGACGTGCAAGTGCACAGAGCTAATCTCAGCCAAGCCATCTCACAATTCAACAGTGAATATAACAACCCTACTATTGTCAACCCCCCAACCACCCCTCAAACCAACCCCAATAAACGGAAAAAAACCACACAAAAAAGGCAAATTGCAGAAAACTTTGATGCCATTGATAATTGTCCTGAACAAACTCGCCCAAAAACTTCATCCACAATCCCACCCCCTAAACAAATCAACACACAACATACCAATACCACACAAAATCCCACAATAGATAATCAACAACCATCAACAAGTACTAGTCAAACAATTGCACCCCGCCCACCACCCCCTATACACATCTATACCGATAACCATAATGGCACGGTAACTGCCATTAAAAACTTAGTCAAAACCCCCCTATCTTTTAAATTCAACAACAATTCCTTAATCTGCTACCCTAAAACAATCAATGATCATAGACAAATTAGAAGTCTACTTTCAAATAATAGAATCGAATATTATTCCTATGACGTTGAAAAGCTCAAGCCCGTCAAAGTTGTAATCAAATACATTCCCCTAGACACCCCCTCACCTGAAATCGAGGAAGAATTGAATCAAAAAAATCTACCTTTCATCAGAGTAGCCAGGGTGATGACCAACAAAGATGGCAACAAGCAGGCCACTAACATCCTGCTGTTGACCATCCCTAAACAATCCCTCGAATCTTACCTTAAACTTACCAATCTATGCCACTACCGTGTGAAAGTCTCCACATATAACAGGTTCAATGTGCCGCAGTGCCACAAGTGCCAGCACTTCGGGCACTCGTCTGACATATGCAACCGGGTTGCAAGATGCCTCAGGTGCGGCACTACGCACCCTGTGGGGTCTTGCACCGCCCAAGTATGCAAATGTGCAAACTGCGGGGGTGACCACCCCGCAAATTATAGAGGCTGCCCGGCCTTTGTGCAGGCAAAAGAGAGATACGGTCCCAAGCCAAAACCCCTTGCCGCAACCAATACACAACCACCCCCAGGACAAAGGACTAACCCCAACAGACAGCCACAAACGCAAAGACAAACAAACATCGCAGACATTAACCTACCCCCGCTGTCGCAAGAAGCGGCCGACGCAATAACAACACAAAATGTCCGGGCCTGGCAACAGTTCCGGGCTAAGGACACACATAACAACCAACAAACTCAACCAACGCCACAAAACCTACAAGACAATGACAACGCCGACGACAACCCCCTCAGGGAAATTTTTAACGTAATCAAAACGCTCAATCTCAGGAAAATCTGGGATGAGCTTAAGCAATTAATGTCCAAATTAAAAAATATCTCAGACCCACTCGAGAAAATATTTCTAATCCTAGAATTTGTAACTTCGTTCTTTTAATGGCTAACTATAACCACAATAACAGTTCATTTATTAGGCTGCTGCAGTTCAATGCATGCGGCATTATAAGACAAAAAACCGAATTTCAAAACTTACTTAACACCCATAATATAGATATATGCTGCCTTTGTGAGACATTTTTAAAAAACAAAATGTCATTCTCCATTCCAGGATATCATATTATTAGATTGGACAGGCAGGGCAGACCCGGTGGGGGTACTGCAATACTTATAAAAAATAATATTCAATATAATCAAATTATACTACCCCAATTGAAAACACTTGAAGCCTGTGCAATAGACATTAATTTAAATAACAAAAATACCACTATAATTTCAGCTTACAGAAGCAATAGCAAAGCACTCGATCCTTCAGATCTTGAAATAATCGCAAAGATAAATAAACATTATATTTTACTAGGAGATTTAAACGCCAAACATGGCAGTTGGAACATCAATTCTAACCAAATTAATAGATCCGGTAAAATATTACATAATTATATCCTAAACAATCCTGAAATCAATCTAATCACCCCCATCGAGCCTACTCGACCTGTCCCTGCACAATCTATAATAGACATTTGTCTCACAAAAAATCTTAACTTGCAATACGACTGCATTGTAATAAATGAACTCAATAGTGACCACTTCCCGGTCAAAACTATTTTAACACTAAATTGTAAATTACCTCGTTTGGACAAAACACCCAAAGAATCCGATTTTAACTGGGAATTTTTTAGTTCTTATATTAGTAACAATATTCCATTCAACCCTACTTGTAACAACACCGACGATATTGACCGACTAGTTGACGAACTGACAAAGCACATAGACAGCGCACTACGGGCCAGCCAGAAAGGAATCCCCAACACTTCCTACCGCCTACAACTTCCAAGGCAACTAGTTGATAAAATTAAAGCCAAAAATAGGGTACGCAAACAGTATAATAGAACTCACTGTCCCACTATAAAAACCCTGCTTAATAAGCTAAAAAAAGAGCTAGACACTGAAATTAAAACATTCAGGCAGAAGAATTTTAGCGAACTAGTTGCTTCCCACCCCGAAGATCCCTACTTTGTCACCCGCCTTCTAAGAAAACCCACCACAATACCACCCCTGGAAACCCCCCAGGGGTTATTAGTAACCGACGCGGAAAAAGCTGACGCTTTTGCTGCCCATCTTTCAACAATCTTTACTCCTAACAATATCCCGCAGCAAACAGCTGATACTGTTGCTCCACTAGTCGATCTTCTTACTAATTTAAAACTACAACCGGACAATGACCCGCAATTCTTCACTCCGGCACAAATAAGAGCGGCCATTGTCCGAGTCCACTCTAGTAAATCTCCTGGCATCGACAATATGCCTAACTATGTTTTAGCACATCTCCCTCCCAGGACATATTTATACTTAACAAAACTTTTTAATTCCTGTTTAAGATATACTTACTATCCAAGCAACTGGCGAATAGCAAAAATCATTAATATCCCCAAGCTCAACAAACCTAGGAAACTTGTTTCCAGTTATAGACCGATAAGCATCCTGCCAGCACTTGCCAAAGTGTTGGATACGTTGCTCCTAGATCGCATACAGTCCCAGCTAGACGTCGCCCAAACTGAAAATATATTTCAGTTTGGGTTCAGACCTAGTCACTCAACAACCCAGCAATTATTCCGCGTCGGCGAAATAATTACAACTAATATAAATCGAGGTCAACTCACGGGGTTTGTCGCCCTTGACCTCGAACGCGCATTCGACAAAGTCTGGCACGCCGGACTGTTATATAAACTCCTCATCTCGGGCATATCCGCACGTATTGTGAAAACAATACAGTCATATCTAACCGACAGAAAGTTCCGAGTAGCAGTCAATAAGGCGTGCTCTCCTACCACCTCCATCCTCTCTGGCGTCCCACAAGGCTCTGCCTTAGGACCAGTTTTATTTACCATCTACATCCACGACCTACCGCCACCCCTAGACCACAGAAATACCATTTGCCTTTACGCCGACGACACAGCCCTCATTTCAACCTCAAAAAACCCCCAACTATTAACAGACTTACTACAACAACAAACCGACGTTACAGTCGACTACTACAATAAATGGGGCTTATTAGTAAATATTACCAAAACACAGGCAATATGTTTTACCAGACGGTTCATTACACCTAGCACAAAGGTCAAAATCAACGGTATGGCATTAGATTGGTCCAAGTCCATCCTATATTTAGGGTTATATCTTGACAAAAGATTTCATTTCATACAGCATATTGACAACGTAATTAAAAAGTTTAAAACACGCCTCAGAGAGCTTTTCAATACCTTAATCCACGCACCCAATCACACATCTATACTAATTTATAAATCCAATTTAAGATCTATAATAACATACGCTGCACCAGTATTTTATCCTTTAATCTCAAATACCCAGCAGAACAGACTGCAAATCCTACAAAATAAAGCGCTTCGCACCGCAGCAAACCTCTCTCGCATAGTTCCCGTCAAACAAATACATAATTTAACCGGTACACCCACTTTGTCTAAATTCATTTTCAACCAATTAATTCCAAACTTCACTCAAAATCTAATTCATTCTATAAATCCAACTTTAACCGACCCCCTTATACCTAAATTTCTATTAGCACCCAAACACCCTTCGCTCAACTTCATTTATACACCTACCCCTGTCAATTAACCCAATACTAATTTGAACTTTGAAAAAATAAAACAAACACAAAAAAATACACAAAATACAAAATAAATACAAAAAAAGAATAAAACAAATTAAAACACAAAAAGAAACTATTATACTATAATACAAAAAATACACAAATTTACACATAAAAAATAATTTCACACAAAAGATCCGATGTAAAAGAGCCATACCATCCTAACCCTATTAACACCATTGTATAAAAGACGCCACCAATAAAACGAGAATAATGTGCCACACAAACAAACCACCACTAACCTTAATTAACACTAACTAAAACCAACGAAAAACTACCAGAAGAAGCAATATTCAAGCCAACAAAACAGCCAGCCCGCAGAAGGGCAAGTTCACAACAGAAATAGAATTAGACCACGGAAAGCGCCTGCACAGGCGGAAGCCGTAGCATCCCTAGAGGGAGCTTATACTGGAGTCGAGAAGAGCACTGGGTACATCTCTCCGTAAACTGCCGATGGCGCGCTGAGCCGAAGACACTTTGCTGATTTATGCACCAAGTGACGTGACTCTCCGGAGCGAATATATCTTGACCTAGAAAAGTTCTACGGCGCGTTGAACCGAAGAACGGACCTTGTGCCAAATGTTATTTAGTCCAGCGATGTCCCGTCGTCCCGACGAAACCGACACGGAGCAAATATAAATTAACAGAGGAGTGACCCGGCGAGTTGAGCCGATAGCTTGCTCGGGTTGACGGTTATTAGCCCGCCGCCGTTTCCGCCGTCAAAATCCCTACTCGTCGCATCACTGCATTACACTCTCGTCGTCTCTCTCACTCATACGATTTAAATGTCACCTGATTACCAATAACCGTAAAAGATACGGACCTGAAAACCGATAGCCTGTAACTATTGTATATTATGTAAACCTGCATATTTTACCTGTTGAAGATAATAAAATTGTTAATTTTGATTGGGTTGTCTTATTAAACTAATCTGGATCCTGAACTAATCTCCGACTCCAGCTACCCAGAGCAAAACACCGTTACAAATTAGCGCATCGCATAGGGTTATTAGGTCGATGGCAGAAAATTCTCCTGTATTCATGTTAAATCGGGTGCCTTCTCCAGTATTTAACAGGACGAAGTTGTTGCTGTCTATAAATTCTTCGATGCATTTTTCTCTTTTGTCAGTTATTTTGGAACCCCACATTATATTATTGGCGTTGAAATCTCCTAAGATTATTCGGGGGCCAGGGATCTGTAAAACTAGTCTATTAAGGTTTTCTGTAGTAACGTCTTCGTGCGGGGGTAGGTAGATGTTAACCACTGATATTTTATATTGGTAGTATTGAATACTTACTCCAATTGTTTCGAAGTTGGAAGTGAGGGGAATTTCTTTGGCAGAAATTTCATTCCTGACATATATTGACACGCCACCACTGGCTATTCTACTATTTATTCTATTTTTATAAAAACATTGATATCTTCTAATTGGTAAATGATAATCATCTTTGAAGTTGGTTTCCTGAATGCATATTACTTGTGGGGAATACTTAGATATGAGGTATTTGAGTTTTTCTATACGGGATGTTAGCCCGTTAATATTCCACTGCAATATGAATTTTAAGCAAAATTTATTTGCGACGATATTGAACTATCCGAATCTGAGTCGTTGCTAAATGGTATATCCACGAGATTTAATTGCTTTCGAATTTTTTTCTGAAGACGGGTACATCGTGATTTTATACTTCTGTGTTGTAGATGTGGATAAATACTGTGTATCATTTTAAGAAGTGCTGGTACATCTTTGGTATATGTCTGAGCTATACTAAGAGGGTCTGGAGACCCGAAGGAATCTTCACCCACCGCCACATTGAAGTTTCGTCTCCCAAAAGGCAGTAGCGTATATACAGGAGAACTGTTCGCAATCTACCAGGCTGTTATAAACGTCATGAATAACTACAGTGAAGACAGCTATATTATCTGCTCAGACTCGCTAAGTTCTCTTCAATCATTGAATCACCTATATGCTGATAACCCACTAGTCCAACTGATCCAGCAGATGATGTACCAATTACACCTACTGAACGTGAGCATAACATTTTTGTACGTGCCGTCCCATATTGGCATCCCGGGTAATGAAGCAGCCGATGCAGCAGCCCGTGACGCAACAGTCTCCCCAACTGTAGAAACGTGCGACATCTATACGCAATCCGATCTAATTTGCGTGTTCAAAAAAGAGATCAATGAACGATGGCAGCAAAAATGGAACAGTACCAACACCAAACTTAAAAAAGTTAAACCAAAAGTAAACAGTTTCTTGACCCTACCACCAAATCGTAGAGCACAAGTTAAAATCTCCAGACTACGACTAAGACACACACGGTTCACGCATGAACATCTACTATCCAGAGAAAACCCACCACTTTGCGAATTCTGTCACGAGTATCTCAGCGTTAAACACATTCTAATAGACTGCCCAGAGTACTTAGAAGAGAGAAGAAACTGTCAAATCGGTCAAATTGATGAAGCCCTAGGGAACAATCTCCAAAATTTAATGAACACAATAAAATTTTTAAAAAATATTAATATTTACAATAAAATATAAATGTGTATCAAATTGTTCCTTTTGCTAGTAAGCTGTATTTTCAGTAATAATATTCTTAGTGCCTTGTATATTACTTATCCATAATAGTACAATGTAAATTATATGTATATATGCTAATAACCCTTAGCGGTTGATGCATTTTAAACAATAAAAAAAAAATCCTGTTTGTTTATCCCACCGAGAAAAAAAGAATGGACAACTTTGACCTGCCAGAGAGTTCGCAATTTTGAATTAAAATTGATTCACAAAACATTTTTGTAATATTCAAGATCTAATTAACCTTTCTGCAAGAAAGAGTAATCAATTTTTGCAAAGCAGGGCTGTGAATCATTACCCTAAAAAAGGCTTGATTTTTTCTAATAAACAAAAGGCATAACGTTTTTATTTTTTAAGCTGCGTTCTTGCAAATTAGAGTCTAGATGTGTGTTTTTGTTACGCACTTTAAATTAATATTCATATTTTTTATTTTGTTATCCATTATTTGATATATTTTATTTTAATCGTGTTAAGTACCTAACAGAAGTTTATGTATTTATTTTTAAATACATTTAAATAACGATCTATTTTTTCTCTAAGGGGATACCTAACTTAAAAATAGTGCTGAGGGAATGGGTATGTAAAAAAATATATTAAAAAAATTGATATATGACCCTCAAAGCAATGTGCCAGCTAGGCCCTCTTGGTCCCAGTCCGACGCTGCGTTAATTACAGATGCCTCAAAACCTAAGTATAGCACAGGCTGTGCATTCTTAGTACCGAACTCAAGTACGCAATCAACATTTAAACTTTGCCAAGACACGTCGATTTACTGAGCAGAAGCATGTGCTATAGCTAAGACTTTGGCTGTAAATAGTACTTATAATTTTGTATCTAGCATGTGTCACTCTTTCATTAAATTAATTAAACACTATAATTACTTACTAAAAATATCTGGGTTGGAAATAAATTATATTTGGGTTAAAGCTCACAGCCTCATAAAATACAATGAAAAAGTCGACATATTGGCCAAAGACAGTGTCGAACATGTCTGCACGAAGGTGTAAATATTAGCAAAGAAAGACTAAATAAAAAATGGACTGCTCATTGCAGGTGCGGATCCAGCATTTTGTTGAGGGAGGGGCGACAATTATTTAACGGGTAAAAATAAAATAAATGCAATAAAATAAATTTATTTTTATATCAGATTATCTTATCTAAACTTTGCTCGGGGGTGGGGGGGTGGGCGAGACACTCACTTCGCC
The DNA here is from genome assembly GCA_963583905.1 of Stenurella melanura. Taxonomy (NCBI): domain Eukaryota; kingdom Metazoa; phylum Arthropoda; class Insecta; order Coleoptera; family Cerambycidae; genus Stenurella; species Stenurella melanura. The sequence goes on along the minus strand of OY757318.1, from coordinate 29,480,938 downwards.
CCCTCCCTGAATCCGCGCCTGGATCATTGGCACGAATATTGTTTTACTACACCTACAAGGTACATCCAAATCTAAGTAGAAATTCCTAAGTAACCTTAATTGGTATCACTTTTTTTCATTTACCAAGGAACACTAGTACACTACTACACTTATTAGGTTGAGATATGGTCATGGTTGCTATCCTTTACATCTAAATAAAATGGGAATACTACCAACCAAGATCTGAGATGATTGTAATGTTGTAGGCGATCTGCATCGTTTATTTTTTAGCTGCGTCGTGACCAGCTGTATTCGATATTCGGAACCTTAACGTTCAAATGCCAGTCAATCTGTTAAACCTATTAGCTTTAAACGATAATAGAGCGAATGCAGCCATTATACGCTTTTCCAGAACGTCTGGTCTGAAAGTATAAATGTGTATCAATAGATTTGTTCCCTTTATGTCTCACCCCACTCCATTATTAAAGAGGTCAATAAAATAAAATTGAGATATTCACATGAAATTTAGTGCACGTATGTATTATATTATAACATGTGGAACTGTAGATTATATTTTGAGATGATTCCGTTGAAGTGACCCTTCAAGGAGTAAATAGGGGAAAATAAATATAGCGCTAGTAAGAGTCCGGAAACTTATGCCAAAATTGTGTTTTAGTATGCATATAAAAAAAAATTTTTGAACATTACGACCTCGGAGCCGACGATTTCAAATAGTATATTAGTAAAATTCTATGATCACTTATGTCCACCTAGCATTGTGCTAATATAGTATCAAGATGCTCTAGTTTAAAGAGACTTGGATGGGAAATCTGGATGCAGAAGTAGTGATTCCTTAGGTAGCGGTTTCGTTTTATATAGAAAGGGGTATTATTGTATTAACATCCAGTATGTGTCGACTCCACCAATGATTTATAAGAAGCACAAGTCCCATTGTAGCAATTTGTAAGAAATTTATGAAAGAAAAAACAAATCATGTTTAATAAAACGACATTTTTATTATGTTCTCAATTTACACCCTCACAAACAAATATTTACATCCATACAAATTGAATTCCAGAAAAAAATTCACGCTACTGCTTACATGTTATGGTCATTACTTATTAATGTCGAACCCACATAGCCATCATCACGATGTTAGATAACTACAATGTTTAGAGGGGGAGATACGATTACAACTTTTTAGAGGTCATTTTCTTTTTCTATTGACACACATTACTTTGTTTTTTATTTAAATACTGGAAAGTGGTAGCTATGTGAGAAATGCGAATTATTAACTTAGCTTGGGTTCGATTCCCAATGGCTATACGTTTTTATTTCGTTAAATAAATAATTTCCAGGGCATGTAGTGGTTCCACCTTGTCGATGCCCTATCAGATGGTAATTTGATGTGACTTTATTGGTTTCTGCGGCGCAGTCAATCAAGCTTTTAAGAGCATCAAGTTGAATACTTGGTGGAGATTTACCTGTAAAAATAAAATACATAGGGTTAATTATTGTTTTGATAGATTTCGAGCTGCATTATTATGAGGACGCCATATTAGTATATTTTTTTACGTTGATAGTTCTTTTAATTTTCATTTCAATGTCCAATCCAGCGTATGCAGCTGGTCCGGCGGTATATAAAAGCACTGGGGGTTTGTTCTGGCACACGGTGGGATGATCGGTGGGCGATCGGGCTGCGTGGTGGAACAAATCTCCCTGCACCGGAATTGGCAGCAATGCCCACCTTACGCTGGCAAATCAATCAATCAATCAACAATGTACTATAATATGGCAAAATTGTAATAAAACATATTCTACATAGGATTTGGAAAAACAGCAGAAAAAAGTATCTGTTTCATGATGTCAAACATAGATCAATAAAAGACGTAGATAAAGAATACTCTAGAAATGGTATATACTGTGTTTGAAGCCTAAGTAAACGATAAAGTGATAGAAGGGGCAAGGAGAGGTTATGTTTACATTCGTCCGCCTACATAGGCGCTTCGTTTGAAGGGGGTTAATTACGAGTTAAGGATTCTTATTAATTTTTGATGATTTGGTACTTATCAAACAGTAACATTACACTAGGTATATTACATAAATGATTCTGCTTCATCTAAGATATTAAAATTAAAAAAATGAGAAAGAAAAAAACACATATTTTGAATTAAATCTTAATTTTATGAACTTAAAATAAACATGGCTACCTGACTTAACACACGTTATAACGCACATCGTACGCGCGTTAACTCAACGCTTGTATGTCGCAGTCCTAAAAATGAAATAATAATAATAATAATAATAATAATAAGTTTATTAATTCTATGGGCCAAAAATATACAATTGGATAGAACATGTCAATAAAGAAGGGTATACAATAGTATATGTACACTCATATATATAAAATAATTTTACATTTACATAACTACATAAATTCTAGTAAAAATATATATAAAAATACGTTACTGATGCGTATTACTATAAAGTTAATATATTCCAGTACCCGGTTAGATATCACAAAAAATTATAAATATATTCACCTGGAGAAATTACAATTACAATTACAATTACAAATAACTGCCTATTTCATGTATTATTTTCTCTATTAGACAAAACTTGTGTGTATGCCTTACAATTAAACCTAGAATACAATAATTTAATAATAATTAGTTCCTACATTATGGTATAAACACTCAACTACTAATAAGAGGATTTTGTTGGTTTTTGTCTAATTAAGAAACTAATTTTGTCATCTTGTAACACATTTCTGAAAAAAGAATTAAAAATGTTATCGAATACACAAAAGATCCAATATGGGGTCCATATAAAAACAAAAGTTGTAGTCACTATCTCTTACACTTACTTGTAAATATCTTTAAAAAGTGTTAAGTTAAAATTATATAGATAACAATTTAAATTAAAGAAATGTGACAAGTTTTCAAAAATGCACTATTGTGGTTTTCACAATTATTTCAAAAGTTAAAATACTTAAATCTAATCTAAGAGAGCCATTGAAATGCAAAAAAAATCTAATTTCATTTAATAAACTTTCAGTATTTTATAGCAACGCAGACAGCAATACACACAGCCTCAATTTGGGACAAACTGTAGATACATACGTGTGTATCAAATTACCGTTTAGATTTTCACATTGTAAAGAGAGACAGGGACGGAGGGAAAGAAAGAAAAGTTGGGAATCCGGAAGGCGCTATATGGTCCTGAATTGGCAGAAAAAATATTTTACAAAAATTTAATGTTATTTTAAGTTTATTTTTGAATATCTTCCAATCATTCTTTTATTTAAAAGTCCGTCCTTTCTAGATTTCGATACCCTGGAGGAAACTCTTCGGTGTGACGCTTAAAGAGTTTTAATCATCTCCCGATGACGCCGAAATCCCCCCCCTCCCCCCCGTAGTTCACGAAACGCACGTCGAGCGTCATGTCAATATTCGAGTGTTGTGTTTTGGTCTTTGTGGAAACTACTCGCTCGCTAAAAGCCTTGGGTATTGATACTTGGGTATGTACTTCTTTTATTGTATAAAAGATATCTGTTAATAAAATTAACAAATCAGCGCGAGAGGTGTCGCGGATACCTAGTACATCTATATACTTATCATACATATTTGTAGCACTTGTGCCATAATTAACAAACTTATGATAACACTTTAATATAAGTCAGTACTGATTAGTGATTACCATACCCTATACATTTATGTATGACTCATTAAAATATTTTTTCACTTCAAGCTTCGCTATTCTCTTCTGCGATTTTCGTTCCGCAAAATCATATAGGTTTCAGAAATAGATTTAAAATTACCCAAGTATTGAAATTTAAGTTACAATATTTGAGCATACGGATTTAAACAAAATTCTAGTACACATCATGCAGCTGGAAAGCTAATTGCGGATATTCAGAGGTGTTATTCAAGAAACAACTTTTTGGGAGCAGTTTTTCTGGACATTGAAGGGGTTTATAATAATGTGAATTTAAATATTCTCGAAGACATGCTCATACAGTTACATTTTCCACGTATACTTTGTAGAAATATAGTCAACCTTTATCGCAATCGTAAAGTTTATATTCGATGCCAAGATGACGTCATGCTTGGCCCTAGATTTGTTTCACAAGGCTTGCCACAAGGATCCGTTCTAAGTCCCATTTTATTTAATATCTACACGTCCGATCTGAATCGTATATGTAGAAACAAAGTGATTCAGTATGCAGACGACATTGTTCTTTACAATGAGTCTAGGAGACTAGAAACGACTATAGAACTCCTGAATAACGAAATGGTTATTGTGAAGTCTTGGTTAAATAATAAGAATTTTGAGATGTCAATAACCAAAACAAGTACTTCCATTTTTTCTCGGCATAATATTCCAAATTTTGACCATATTAATTTAGCTAACATAAATCTGAACTATAAGAAAGAAACAAGATACCTTGGGTTTATCTTAGACCAGAAGCTAACCTGGAAGGGACACATTAACAATTTACTTGTACGGAGTGAAAAATATGTAAATATACTAAGAGCCGTATGCAAAGTATCCTGGGGAGCGGATATAAAAACAGCCATGTTAATTTATAGAGCCACAATTCGATCAACTTTTGAATATGGGTGTATTTTCTATGGAACCGCTAGCAATACCTTATTAAATCGTCTTAACACTCTACAGAACAAATGCCTGCGGCTGTGCATAGGAGCTATGAATTCGACGCCGATCGAGGCTCTTAGGGCTGAAGCGTTAGAACCACCTTTACATTTAAGGAGACAGTTCTTGGCTGAAAAATTAGTCCTAAAACTTTTTGCACAAAACCAAAATTCTCTTTGTCATTTACGTTCTAACTATACACGATCTCACTAACAAATATTGGAGATTCAAACCATCTCCTTCACTGGCAAATGCATTTGTTGAAACGGCTAAATATAGGGACATAATAATTGACCACACATGGTCACAAAATCAATTAATTTTAACACGGTTTCTCTATCAATTTCCGACGGTTATACCACCTTTTGTGGAAAATGGTGTAATTAATAAAAGCATTTTTTTTTTTTGAAAACTTACAAAATTTCGAGGATTACGTCAAAATTTATACCGATGGATCAAAAAGTCAGCAGGGTGTAGGCTGTGCATTCTTTGTGCCACTATTAAACCATGAAGAAAAAATCAAGCTTTCGAGACATGCCTCAATTTTCTCTGCCGAAGCTTATGCTATAATAGAAGCCTTTAAGTATGTGCTAAACAATAAGATAAAGAAAGCACTTATTCTTGCAGACTCAACGTCCACCATAGAGTCTTTGAAGAACGTAGACAATATTAAATCACCCCTCATTGGGGAGATTTTCAAAGTATACCAGCAGACAATAAACGCTAACTTATTTATTAAAATTATGTGGATAAAGGCACATTGTGCTTAGAATATAATGAAAAAGTAGACTATTTGGCTAAGTAATCAATCATAAATAGCACAAGGGAAATTAAGGAAATGAACTCCCCAATAGACATTGGTATAATAATGTGCACATATCTAGACAATTTTACACATCTATTGCAAGACTCAAATTTAATCATGGCCGGTTCGCATCACATCTTTTCAAAATAAAAATATATACGGATAATCTTTGTAAATGTGGACAATATGGGGATATAAATCATATATTTTTTAATTGTGTACTTAACCAAAATCACACGAAGGTTTTAATGGACAAATTAATAGAACTGAAATTTTGAAATATTAGTAATATATTAACGTCAGAAAATTTCGCGGCTTTCACAGCATTATTTAATTTCCTTAAAGCAACAAATACAAGTTTATAAATAAAGTAATTTTAGGTTAGATTTGCTAGATCCTCAGTGTTAACTATCCCTGTGTTATTTTTAAACCTTATCATACCGTGGTCCCCTACCTTTGTCTATGTCTTTATAAAGTCGTCAAGATGGACCCCTTGACGTGAAACGTGTGGCCCTGTGTATATCCCGCTGGTGGATAGATTTGTACGCCTAGGTGCATGTATCTGTATATTTACACGTATGTGTGCGTGTGGTACGCATATACATTGTTATATAGCCTGTTTTAGGGTAGTGCAGAGAGAAAAAAAAAGGATTAAAAATTAGAACCAATTAGTCTTGTTTGCATGTGCATCAGTATATTATAAATCTAGAGCTACTGGCTACTGATGGTTCATCGAAAGCCAAGGGAAAGAGAAAAAAAAATGTTAAACATATCGTGTGGCATTTGTTAATAAAAATTTTATATTATATACAGTATGTCCGCGGATGGGGTTTACAAGAGGTGTAATGGGTAAAATTTTTAACTTTTCGAGAAAATGTTATTCTTTATAAAAGTTTTTGCTTGCCTAAAAAATAGTAATGACGTTGAGAAAAATTATATTTTTTATACGGGGTGATCAAAAATTACAAAAACTTAAAATTTCGTAAGAGTAAACTGGTTCCATTTTTTATTTTGAAACAAAATATGAGATAAAAAAGTTGTTTTAAATTATATGGTCTGTCCAAATCCAAAATTTCATTTAAATGTTGCAATGTTTCCGAAATTAGTGAATTTTTAGTAAAAAATAATTGCAGGTTTTTGTCAAATTTATATTTAGCTAATTGCATTCGAACAAGAAAATAAATACTAGATAAACAATTTTGAATTTATTAAAGTCCATACATATTTGAAGATTCTGACTTTATTGAATATCACTATTCAAAAATTCCTCCACCAAATTGAACGCATGTTTCTAATCGTTTTCGAATGTTGTGAAAACTACTTCTAACTTCCTCAATGGAAACTGATTGCATAGCTGCCGAAATGCGCTGCTTTAGAACTTCAACGTCATTGTCTATGGGTTCTCGGTAAGTAATTTGTTTTAGACGGCCCCAGAGAAATGTATCCGCAATAGTCAAATCTGGACTTCTTGGGGGCCACCGAACTGGACCGCTGCGTCCAATCCACCTTTGCCCAAATTTGCTATTAAGCCAATTACGTACGATGCAGGCATGATGTGCCGGACATCCGTCCTGCTGAAAATACATTCTGTTACGATACTCCAACGGCAAGGCTTCTAATTGATCAGAAGAGAATGTATTAAGCATACGTAAGTAAGAATTACTATTGCACGTATTTTCAAAAAAGTATGGCCCTATTATGCCATGATATGAGATAGCGCACCAAACATTTACTTTTTTTAAATATTGCCTTCCGGTAGAAATTCTAGATTCGGGGTTGGTCTCACTCCAATACCTTACATGTTGTGAAGCTAGTCCCATTTGTAGAAAAAGTTGACTCGTCGGAGAACATAATAAATTTATAAAAATTTGTGTTGCCACTTAAAATTTCATTTCCTACCCATAAACAGAAATCTAATCGTTTTGCTTCATCTCCTTCTTCTAAGGTATGGTTAAAATGTGGTTTGTATGGAAAAATTTTATTTTCTTTCAAAATTTTTTGAATGCAACTTTTTTTAACCACCTCCAAATGCCGGGCTCGATTTCTCAACGAAAGTTTGGGTTCTTCAGCAACAGATGCCAACACTAATAATGTGGCAGCGTCATTTTGATCATATTTTTTATTCTTTTTCTTTACGTCAAACACCGAACCAGTTTTTTTAATTTTTTTTACCAATTTATGAACTGCCATTCTCGAAACATACACAGTGGGAAATCTCTCACTGAATTTTTGAATAACGTAACGGTATGAACTTTTACCGTCTCCATAACACTGTACTAAAAAAAATCTCTGCTCAACAGTTAACATTTTAAAAATTAATTTTTAATGCAGATATGTCATGATATGAGACGTAACTAGGTAACAACGCACCTAACAATTAAATGGGGCGTCTAGATGCATGTAATATTGTCATTTCCAGTAAAAGCCAAAAAACTTTTAAACAAATTAATGAAATTTTGAATTTGGACAGACCATATAATTTGAAACAACTTTTTTTATCTCACATTTTGTTTCAAAATAAAAAATAGAACCAGTTTACTCTTACGAAATTTTAAGTTTTTGTAATTTTTGATCACCCCGTATAAAAAATATAATTTTTCTCAACGTCATTACTATTTTTTAGGCAAGCAAAAACTTTTATAAAGAATAACATTTTCTCGAAAAGTTAAAAATTTTAGCGATTACACCTCTTGTAAACCCCATCCGCGGACATACTGTATGTACAGGGTGTTTCACTTTAAAGTCCCCAGGCCATTATCTCTAAAACTAATAAAGATATTTTATTTTTGTAAATGGCAGATGATTGATACCAAAGAAAGGTTTAAATAACGGTGATTAGAATTTTTCCTCAACAGCACACAGAGATGGCGCTGCGATGCAAAACTATTTTTTGATGGCTGGAACCTTGAAACATAAGTCATGTGATTAAACAATAATTTGTGAATAATTTTGATGGTATAGAGAATTTACAAAAAACAAGCCGTTTTGGAGTTACATGAGTTTCTTTCATTAATGCCAGTACACGTGAATTTTGATAAATCCCTATAATTTATTTATTATTTGTTATAGAATATTGGTTACCAAACACTTTTTTTCAAGATAAGGAAAGTGATATAATACACTATCATAAAATTATGTTTACCACTTCCGGCCAAACCGGAACTAACATGATGAACCAATATCCATATGTTCCTACATATTACATTTTTTTTTTTAATTAAACTAATTTCTTTCTTATTAGTAGGTACTTATTATATTAAATGTTCAAAATTTCTCCCTTCTTCATGAATACACATATTGTACCGTTTCAGTAACTCTTCATTGCAAACTTTTTGTAACGTATGTCTATTTATAGCAGCAACACTTGCATATATTTTATTATACAAATCGGCCATATCCTCAATGGGTTCAATGTACACTACACTTTTTAAATACCCCCAAATGTAAAAATCTAATGGAGTCAAGTCAGGTGATCGTGCTGGCCATCTGACTACTCCATTAGTACCAATCCATCTCTGAGGGTACATTTCATTAAGACAATCTTTGACTAGTACTGAGTTATGGAGTGGTGCACCATCTTGGTGAAACCAAATATTCTCCTGGTTATGAGGGATAGTCTCTAATAATCCTGGCAATACATTTCTCAAAAATATCTCATATTTTCTTCCATTTAAAGTCCCATGGAATAGATATGGTCCAATAATATATGAATTTAATATTCCACACCACACGTTAACTCCAAAAGTTACCTGATTTCGGGTCATTCTCATCCATCTAGGATTATTTTGTGACCAGTATCGGCAGTTATGCTTACTCACAACTCCGTTGTTGTGAAAACGGCTTTCATCGCTCCAGAGCACATTTTTTAAAAAATTTGGGCATTCTTCAGAAAGAACTGAAAATTCAGCTAGAAAATGTAATCTTCGTTCATCATCACCAGGCCTTAAATGATGGATCAATTTTAATTTGTATGGATGGTATTTATTTGATTTTAATATTCTATGGCACGAAGATATCGACAGATTAGTTTCCGATGCCAATTTCCGGAGAGAACATTGAGGATTGTTGACAACACTATTTAACGACAAGGCTGTATTTTCATCGTTTCTAACTGGCCTATTTCTGTTACGAATAGTTTTCTTAAAACTACCCCAGTTTCTTAGATTTTTAAACAGCATGATAAATGTTTTTTTATCGGGTGTAGGTCTATTTGGAAATCGTAAACAAAACAATCGTTTTGCTTGTCGGGAATTTCTTTTGCATTCACCGTATATTAAAATCATATTTAACTTATCTTCATTGGTGTATCTAACCATTTTTTAATTTTTTTTTTATTGCCTTATTTGGATTAATTTGCTTTGAATTGTTTCTAAGTACACTATTTCTGTTTGAAACTATGATTGAAATGCACCAACTACAAACTTTGTTTAATAACTGTCAAACTTAAAATTAAATCAAAGCCTACTAATATCTCTTAAGTAGATTTTTCATTACCATTCTAAATTAGTGTGTATTTTCTTTTTTGTCTTACTTACTTTAAGTTTTGGTAGCCGTTTTATTAGAAGCGTTATTAGGAAAAAAAATGTAAGATGTAGGAACATATGGAGGATATTGGTTCATCATATTAGTTCCGGTTTGGCCGGAAGTGGTAAACATAATTTTATGATAGTGTATTATATCACTTTCCTTATCTTAAAAAAAAGTGTTTGGTAACCAATATTCTATAATAAATAATAAATAAATTATAGGGATTTATCAAAATTCACGTGTACTGGCATTAATGAAAGAAACTCATGTAACTCCAAAACGGCTTGTTTTTTTGTAAATTCTCTATACCATCAAAATTATTCACAAATTATTGTTTAATCACATGACTTATGTTTCAAGGTTCCAGCCATCAAAAAATAGTTTTGCATCGCAGCGCCATCTCTGTGTGCTGTTAAGGAAAAAGTCTAATCACCGTTATTTAAACCTTTCTTTGGTATCAATCATCTGCCATTTACAAAAATAAAATATCTTTATTAATTTTAGAGATAATGGCCTGGGGACTTTGAACTGAAACACCCTGTATATTATGGAACTATAAGAATCTAGGAAGAACAAACTTTAAATTGATATAAAATGTATTAACACATTTTGAGAAATTAGTTTACAGGTTGTCCCAGCTCTATTTAGACAGGCACTATCTGGAAAACTCTAAGACTTAGAATTAAATGTTCAACGGGAAAGTTATTCTGTTTAAAAATATGCATTTAATCGTTTTATTTTCAAATGTACAAGGTGCCTTAAAAAGGCGGTAGGTTATGCAACCTTACTTTTTCAAATGGAACAATGGAATATTTTTATATTTTTGGATTCTCTTTTTATTTCCGAATAAATTTTATTAACCATGTCCTATACCTACCATTAACCACTGTTGAGATATTTATTAGCAGTTAAATTTTTGGGATGACATTTTTTTAATAACGTAATCATAAGGAATAATACAATACACAAAACAGTAACTATTATGATTATTATAAAAGATGCTCAAATTGCCGCTCACATTCTATTTGACACAACTCAACCTCCTTAAAAGTCCTCATGTACAAGAATTCCTTATTACTGCTGGAGTTTCTTGGCGGCAATAATTTATGCTTTTGTAATGTAATCAAGGCCAGCCTTATTAGTTTAAGAAAATGGAACATGGCGTAATCAAGATTAAACCGTTGATATATCGTAACCTGTTAATAATAGGTATAGGACATGGCTAATAAAATTTGTTCGGAAATGAAAGAATCCAAAAATATAAAAATATACAGAGTGTTCGATTTGAAAAAGTAACGTTGCATAACCAGCCGTCTTTTCAAGGAGCCTTGTACTTTTGAAAGTAAAATGATTAAATGCATCCCTTCAAACATAATAATTTTTCCATTTAACATTTCTTTCTATGTCTCACCGCTTTCCACATAATGTTGTCTAAATAGAGCTGTATAATAAAAAAATAATGTAATTTTCAGAAACGAACAAAGTTTGGAAAATATTTTTTGTACTTTTTGCAATAATTGTGACAGTATTGTGTCCCTCTCAACAGTTTAAAAAACTATTTATGACATTATGACCTCATTTACTTTCTCATTTTAAATATCTGTCTTGTGAAATCAAATAAATGAATAAACACTATTATCTTAAATTTTGTTTTGGTATATATAGACTTACTCTGAAAGTCACCTATGAGGCAAATTCCAATACTTTTGGAATTGTATCTAGGTACGTGAGATCCATGAATGCCCCATCCTCTGCCTTCGTAAATGTTTCCATCCCCACCAATCTAAAAATATAAATTTCAGAACTTTCTTAAGAGACCAAAATATAATGATGCTTACCAAAAAATTGTAGCCTACATCATCCCATCCTCTGTTGTTCATATGATCAGTTTGAATATTTTTTATACGCGACTCACATGCTGATCTACTAGTACAAGATGGTGTATCAGAATGGTGTACAACCACGTAAGTAGGGGGGTTTGTTCGTAGCGTCTTTGTCTTTTTTGGAGATCTCGCACCCCAGTTTCTCCTGCTTACTATTTCTGGGCAGGAACCTGGGAAAGACAGATATTTATTAAAGCTTTTAATATACTACCATTTATCATCACAGTTGATGAATTTTTTGTAAAGTTTAAATAATGCACTAGTCGGAATTTAGTTGCTAATTTTAAAATTTTTCAGCTCAGGCCCTCGGAAAACAAGAACGTCTCTAGCATCAAACAAAATTTGAAAATTTACACTAACTATGCCAAGAGAGAGGGGATATGCGATTTTCTGTTGTACGATCGTAAAATTCAATTCAGTACCTACCTGATTCGCTCAAGGATTTTAGAAGTGATGCATGCAGAAGACAAATATTTCAGAAAATTATTGATAACAGGAAATAATAAAAATCCACAAAGAATAGGAAAATTATCAAACTGTCGCCCAAAATTAGCCCTTTTCATGCAATTTGGCTTGAAAATTTTCACTTTTGAATAAATGATTAGATCGTAGCAGAAAGAGCATTTTAAAATGGAAGAGTGCAGTATCATGTACATTGTTAACCGTAACATTTGTTTTTATTATTTAATAACAATATAATGTTTATTTTTTAAAACAATAAATAAGTGATACAGTTGGTATGGCAACAAAATTATATAATAATATATCTTAAATCTAATTTAAATAAAAACAAATATGTAGACTTACGAAAGTACGAATGTACTTGTGTGTAAGTTGAAGTTGGGGTACGTATGTACGTATGTAGTATATATAGCATATAATTATTCAAATTTTTTCTGTGTCATTTCTAGAGCCTACTTTATTAATCTATCCAATACATTGGAGTATTCTCATTAATTTTAAGTCCATTTGGTTTTTAGATCTTTATGTCACTTTTCAATATCATGGTAGTCAATGATTGATGATTGATTTCAAAATGCTCTCAAATGAGGCAAACTTAACTTTGACGTACTAAAAAAATACAAGATAAAGCATCTACTTTTAATCAGCAATGTTTATTTTTTCACTAAATGTCGTATTCAGCAGTAATTTTCAACAGCTATCCCTAACAATGGCGCTTTTAATATTCTTTACGCTAAAACGGTTACACGTACGAATTTTTTTGTAAGGACATTTTTGTGTCAAATTTCGTACTTTTCAATTTTCATGCATTTTTTAAATTTTGTGAAATTTAAAACTAATTTCCAAAGAACAATTTCTGGGAGTCTGACACCATTGTGTTTTATGTTGCAATTATGGTAGCCTTGAAAACTTTTTATACTTTTCTACTTCCAAAATCTACTCCTGCAAATCTTTCCTCCGAAGACTGGGCTATAATTGCAATAGAGATCAATTTTTTATTTGCATCGCATATGCGTTAAAGCACTTGAACTGATTTTAAAATGCAACAGATGATAAAATGGGTACAGTGATGTATTTTCGAGAAAAACTTTTTTAGCACATCGCTAATTTCTCTTAAAAATATTTTCATTGAACAACTTTGGATTAATTTAAAAAATAAAAATACCTATTGCTATTGGCGTAGTATGCTGACCATCGCCCTAAGATCCAGCATTTTTTCTCTTAGAGTTTGAGGATACCTTAAGTTTAATACTACCTTGTGCTGAAAATATTATATGTTTCGGGGATTTTAATTTCAATGTGTACAACTTCAATAATTTAAATGTACAAAATCTTTTTACTGTTTTAGACGAGTTTGACTTAAAACAAATCATTGATTCTCCTACACTAATAGATCTTATTATTGTCTTAAATGAAAACACTGTTCTAGAAAAAGGTGTTGTTAACTATGACCTATCAGATCATCAACTGGTATATTGCGTGATAAAGTTGTACAGCAGAAAAGCTGAACTCAGAATGGTAACGTATCGTCATTGTAAATAATTTAATTATACCTCCTTTGAGCAAGATTTATATGCCATACCATTTTACATTATTTTTGATATTAATAATACTGACGAAAAAGTATCATTTCTTGCCGATAACCTGATTAGTTTATTTGATCAACATGCACCTATTGTGCCAAAAAGAGTTATTAAACCTCCCGCACCCGGGTTGACTGACATAATAAAAACAATGATAAACATTAGAGATAGAGCGCTCGCCAAATTTAAAATAACAAATAATAACAATCAGAGGCGTATTTAGGCCTAGGCGCACTAGGCGCGCGCCTAGGGCCCCACTTTTCCAGGGGCCCCCATTTCCCGATTTATTGAGGTAAAAAAGCGATGTAAACATTTTACTTCTTTGTTATGTCGTTATTTATTTTCGCTTTACCGATAGCAATAATGATAATTACAACTATCATGAAATACATTTCTTCCCTTTTCCATATCATCCTCATCAGATCTCAATTGCAACAAAAATAACAAAATAAGAATGGTTCATGCGAGTATGTGTTCACGAACATTTGTCGTTTATTTACATTTTATATCATTTGAATTTGAAATCATCTTATAGTTCTTCCTTTCGCTTTCAACTTTTTTCATATTTCAATGTAGAAGTCTATAGGAATTTATTGTTTGTATTTATCGTGTTTTTTAATCTTTATTGACTGTATCACACTGAAAAAAATATGTTCGTAATATTAACGAATCGGTTCATCGGCTGAAAAGTGATGAATCCGTTTATTAATATAATGTACGTTTACACAGTAACAATAAATGTGCACATTGTCTTAATGAACATACACATTATATCAATAAACAGATTCATAAATTCTCAATGAACTTTCATTCATTGATTTCTCGAACATATTTTTTACAGTGTATTAAAAAAAGATGCAATTAACAGACCAATTTGGCAATTCCTCAGACGTTACTATTTAAGTTTCGGCAGTCGGCACGTGCCAGATGACGAATCAGCTTTTCGGTATTTTTCACATTAATGAAAATAAATCTACTGATAATGATGATGCGAAAATTCCTGCGACAGAACAATCTAGAAAACTCGAGAAAATAACTGAGAAAATTTTGATTTTGAAACCAGTGATGAGGACTGGAAAAAGGAAGAACCATTAGGAAACGATTCTAGTGAATCTGGCGATGATGAACAAATAGAAAAGGAATCTGAAAATAAAGAAAATTTTGAAAAAAGTATGACGATGCAAAACAAGCTAATAATCAATGCATTAATATCAACCTATAGAGGCGACATAGATTCCGAGCTATCTCCAGAAAAATTTCATCAATTTTTGATATATGCCGGCTTAAGTCGCCTGCTGAAATGTATAAAGGACCCCGCAGTTTTTTATAGTAAAAATGTGTTTCGGTCGATAGTTCTGAAACTTGTGGAAAATATGGTCCTGGACCCCGTGATTAAAATTAATTTTGACCACCAGTTGACCGAATTCGATTTTTTGATCTAGAGACGATTGAAACTGTGAACATCTGCGAAGGACTGCTTAAATGTTCCATAAAAAATCTGAAAATATTCGAACTCATTTTTTGTAAAAAGATAAACAACTTTTGTTTCTTGGTGTTTTTTTTTTCAAAGGGCTTCCTTCTCCCGGAAAAGAATAACAAACAGAAAAAAATATTTTTTTGCAATTTTCTTTACGGGAAAAGGAAGCACTTTGAAGAAAAAGTTGAAGGGGCATAAGCTAATTATTTTTACCTAAAGAACATGCCTGAATATTTTGGGATCTTTCTGAAGTAAAAAAAAAATAAAATTTTAGGGAAATTCTTGGTCGAAGTTATTTTTGTCTAAGAAATTCTGAGGTAGGCGTGTTCTTTTAACAAAAATAAGCATCTTTTGTCTCTTGGTGTTTATCTTCAAAGTGTTTCCTTTTCCCGTAAAAAATTTACAAAAAATATTTTTGTTTGTTTGTTATTTTTTTCCGGGAGAAGGAAGCACTTTGAAAAAAAAATGCCAAGAGACAAAAGATGCTTATTTTTCTTCAAGAAATGAGCATGAATATTTTCAGAATTTTTATGGAACATTTACGCAGACCTTCGAAGATGTTCACAGTTTCAGTCGCCTCTAGATCAAAAAATCGAATTCGGTCGGACTGGTGGTCAGAGAGAATTTTAATCAGGGGGTCTAGGAGAATATTTTCCCCAAGTTTCAGAACAATCGACTGAAACCTATTCTTACTATTAAAAACTGCGGAGTCCTTTATTCTCAATGTGTTGCACGCGACATTTTTTAATGTTGAAACCCTTTTGTATACTTGACCATTCCGGTCAGTAATCCTTCATGTAAACGCACTTTTTCAGCGCCCAAAAGAATTAATAACTACTTACGAAGTACTTCGGGGCAACAGCGACTTCAAAATTTGTCTCTTCTGTATACTGTATCACAGGAAAAACACAACTGTGATATCAAACGTTAAAATTGACAAGTTTGCTAACATATAAAGCCGGAAAAAAATAATATGATAGTATGTATTTGTAAAAATATACTTGCCTTCAAATCTTTAGATCTAATATTTTTTTAATCGAGGGGCCCTCAAATCTCACAGCGCATAGGGGCCCAATTTATCTAAACGCGCCCCTGATAACAATGACTTTTTACAAACAGCTGCGTAATTTCACATCTCCAAGCCAATAAAAGGGAAAAGAAAGCTGCACTTTTAAGGAGGTTGAGGCGTTACAGTCCCAACCAAAATTAAGTCGAATTCTAAATCGGAACTTTTCCATAATAAATTATTACGAAGTTATAAGTCGACGATACCAATAATTATTGTCATAAAGGCATAAATAAATCATTTTCTTATTATTAATTAATTATTTAAGTAGATTTAATTGTTTTACTTAATGAACTAACTTTTAGATGTTTTGTTCAAACTTATTAAAAAAAATAAATGTTTGTAAAGATCTGTGTATTTCACAAATTTGTTTCAGTAAATAATTAAAAAAAAAAAATTAGAAGCAGTAAAAAATAAAATTAAGTAAATAATTGAAAAATCAGTTA
The DNA here is from genome assembly GCA_963583905.1 of Stenurella melanura. Lineage (NCBI taxonomy): Eukaryota > Metazoa > Arthropoda > Insecta > Coleoptera > Cerambycidae > Stenurella > Stenurella melanura. The sequence continues at coordinate 29,464,054 of OY757318.1, read as the reverse complement.
AAAATCATTAACGAAAAGAGAAATTTGACAGTTAACAAATGTTTAATAATTATTTTTTATTTATTAAAAGTCTCCTAATTAAATTGGAAACAATATTAAACTATGCGTAAAACATCATTACTTTAGCTATAGGGAAGCAGTTACAGAAAATGTTCGTTTTTCATTTCTACATCGCATCGTTGAAAACTATACAGGGTGTTCCATTTGAAAAAAATGAGAAAATTCAATTTAAAAAGTTCTTAATTGAAACATTAATTAGATGTCTCGTAACTGGTATTCACATAAGTTTTTCTTAAAACCCATAATTGCAACTGTGGTGATTTTTTTAATATCGATCTGCAGATTGCATTACTTTAACAAAAAAATTCATTACATAGGGAGATATTCAATGCTAATACAGAAATGAATAGAGCCTAGAAAGAGGCTTCAAGAAATGTACTGATGATATACATAGCATTCCATTTAAAAAAAGGCACTTGGTCCTGTAATCTCGTCTTGGCTCGCCCTGTATGTTCGAAAATAATTTCCAGTTATAGACTTTTTTTATCTAGTTTACTTGCAATTTTTTTCAAAATTTGTAGCTATCGTAGAACTCGAGATATCGAGGTCCGACGCACTATTGCCCCACCCTGTGTATAATAGTCAACTTCTAGATGTTCTGGGAATAATCCAATAACCAAAAAATTCAACAAGGAGATAGTACAAAAATGAGTACAATATCATAGGTAGACATATGAATATGTAGACTATAGACATTTAATTATTATTATTATTATTATACTGTTACTAATTATAAGTTGGTGGTTCGAGAGATACGAACGAGAGTTCAAAGATTTTGACGTCAGAGTTTCAATGCTACTTATTGTTTAGATTATGAAAATTAGGGTCTTTCAATTTCGTGTCTGACTGTCCATGGTCGATTGTTTAGAGTAGTATTATTATGAGAAGATGCTCGGGGCGGAGCTAACGTGCGCGAATATTTTTACCAGTGACACATCATCTGGGGTAGAAGGATATATAATAATTGCAATCAAATTTTCGAGGTCGAAGAGCTGTGTAATGTAGAATATTAAAGCTTGTCACACTCTGGTGTTTACGATGAAGACATTCTTCACTGAAAGTAAGGTTATATCACTTAATTCAATCAGAAACGGCGAACTCAACAAGTATATCGCAGCACAGATCCTGTGACAGCAGGTTAACGGTGCCACTGGCTTCGACGTCAAATATGACGCAATTCGCTCTCATTGGCCTAGAACAATGGAAGCACACAAACTCGTTTCTGCGCATTATTTTTTGCGAGCATCTTCTCATAATAATACTACTCTACCTGTGGTGTACCGTATGACTGTTGGTGATATATCTAAAAAACTATTTAACAGGGAAGAGTAATATTTGGTAGTTAGTTGAAGCTATTATCAAGAAAGAAGCTAACTACTTTTAGTGAAAATGGAAAAGAAAAAAAAATTACGCAAAATAGAAAGAAACAGTTCTATGTAAATGCTTTTAGAGATTATGTTATTGATGCACTAGGAACATGCAAAACATATTTGACAAAAATACTAGTCAGAAAGACTAGATCAGAAAAAATCTAAAAATAGCTGTCGCAATCGCTGACATTGTTGCTATATCTTGGAAGAACTGCTCACCCCCATTTCAAGTCAAGATGTTTTATTTTATTCTAGTGCACAGAAAAATCTTTAATAAATCCAGAAAAAAAATTGCATTGATTTAAATCAGTTAATGCAGTTAGTCAATAAAAAAATGTAATAAAATCTATTTTTTTTTAAATAAAATTAACGGTAATGTTAGAAACACGAAGGCAATTTTTACATGCCACTTTAAACATTTTTTTTTTACAATAAATTGTACTTACATTCGACATAGCTGGATATCAAGATAGCAACCAACAGCGTTAAGTAAAGACGCATATTTAATTATAACTAACTGCAGGATGTTTTGTCCGTGCAATATATAGAAAACAAAATCGGTTTCTGTAATCCCCCATTCACGGGGATTTAAGGAACATTAAAGAGGTCAACATGTTTGCTTTAAGAAAGATAACAAGTGTATTTATTGCAAATGTATATTTTCAGTTTATGAGTTATAAAAATGCTTAGTGATAATTTGTTATGATTATTTTGACTTTTCTCTATTTCTTGCTATACTTACTTTTTTAACGAGTAGTGAATTTTGGCACCTTCATAAACTGTAAAAGAAAATTTTATTTTTATTTATTTTATAAAATTGAAGCAAAACTCATAGAAATGTAATAAAAAATATGAAAGTAATTAGAATTATTTTAACCATTTTACTAATCTACGACACACCCAAATCTTTTAGGATATGACGACTACTGCAACGAATAACATTACTATTATAGGTAAGTTCTGACGGGATACGTTATATTTTATAGATGTCAAGTAAAATTTGTTACCCAAATTTATAAAATTGTAAATATAAAAATCGGACACATAGCTAAATTCAAAAATCAAGTGGCCTACGAACGATATTAAGAACGATAAAAAAAACTGCCTAAGGAATCACTACTACCACATACATGTTTCCCATCCACGTCTCATTCAACGAAAACTTTTTGATATTTTATTTGCACTTCAGTATGTGGAAATTCTTGCTCATAGAGTTTTAATAGTATAATATTTGAAACTGTCTGCCCCAAGGTGATAATAAGAGAAAGCTGATGCCGACAACTTTTTGGAGAACTTTTGTTCTCGTACACACAATAAATCACAATCCTATTTTGTTAACCTGTGTAATAATAGAACGGGGGTGTCGGTGAGGCAGGCAGATGTCATAAATAATTTCAGAACTTGGCTTATACTATATACTAGAGTATATACACCAAATGTCAAATTTTTGGACTCTAACTAAGTACCTTGCTTTTTGCTTATTTATCTCCACCCCTCAACAGTTCACGCTCAAAATACAATCTAGTTCCAGAATTCTTTATACCTAATACATACGTGTACCGAATTTCAAGTCAACACATAAATTTTATTTTGTAACCGCCTTTTAATAATTATGTGAGGGTGGTGAGGGTGGGGGTTGCAGATGTTATAAGAGAAGTGACACCTTGGCTTCTAGTATATTTACCAATTCTCAAATTTTAATTCACTAAAATACAACAGCGCTGAACAATAACCGTTGAAAACCGCAATCCGTTTTCCGGGTTAGTTGGATTGCAAATGGACGGCATTAAACAGAAAGGAGCCAACCCACAAAATTTTAAAAGTTTGTTTCTTAATTTATTTAAATGTAGAATATAGTAATGTGTGTTCAGCTGAAAAAGTCCAACTCATTTTCCTTATAAGAATTTAATGGTGTAGCTTCAATATTGTAATTAAGATGCAAAACCTTTCTTTGCAAGCTTGTTTCTTGATTTTAGCTGAGGGTGCTGGTTCCTTTCTGTTTAATGCTGTCCAAATGTGGTCAATGGTCATTCTTATCGACCTCGTCGCTAACGTCACACAAAAAAAACAAAATAAACGGACTAATCTTTCTTGAAAATAAAACTTTGAACATCTTGTGTAAAAATTAGCTATTAATTACAAATTTTGGAAATATCCACTTTTGATCAGATATTTCTATTTTCGGACCACTGTGCATTACCGGGAGTGACGGATTTCAGCGTTTGCCGCCAACGCACAAAAGTACAAATCGTTTTCTCTTTTGTTTAATATAATTGAGGTTAATGTCGTAGAAGACATTTTTTCACCAAGATTAGCAACATTTTGGGGGGTTAACTGCTACCATAAGAGGTGTACAAAATATTTCCCCCAACGGATGAATTCCCCTGACCTCCTGATAAATTCCCCTGACTTCCTGATGGCTTTCCTGACTTCCTGGTGAATTCTTCTGACTTCCTTGTGAGTTCCTTAAATTCCTCATGAATTCCCTTGAATTTCTCAGAAGTCTTCATGACTTGCCATGAATTTCCCAAGACTTCCTCTGACTGTTTCAATTCAGTTCCTATTAAAGTTAAACATACGTATTGTATCTTTCAGATCTTCTGTAGTTACTACCCAACTAGAAATTTGATGTTTTGTAGAAGCTGAAACAATGTTTACAGAGCATTTTTTATAAAACAAGATTGTTGATATAAACATTTTCAAAACGTTTATACAACGCTTATAGACGCAAAATGGATAGTTTATAAAACAAAGCAGTTCTTTAATTAATTTTATTGTTGCTCTCACAGGTGTTATAAAATGTTTACATAAGATTTAAAAAATTAGTAGAGAATAATTATAAAAAACCGCTGCCTAAGGAATCACTACTTCCACATCCAGATTTTTCATCCAAATCATTTTAAAGGAAACATCGTGACTAGATTTGCACTCTAGTATGTGGAAATTATTGATCAGAGAATTTTAATAATATTTGGGGCAGATGTCATAGAAAAGTTTGAGGCATTGGTGTCTACCATACACGTAAAAATGAAGTTTCTAGTTTTCACTACCTATTCTCCCCTATTCACAACCAACCACCTCCCACCCCGTCAATTAAATCATCTCAATCAGATGTGGTACTTACTTTCAAGTGAATATCTCAATTTTATGTTAACAATCCTATCCCATTAATAATGGAGTGAAGGTGTTGGGGTTTGAAAAATATTTGAAAGAAATTTGAGGCCTTGGTATCTAGTATATACATCAAATCCCAAATTTCTGTACTCTTATCAGCTTAATTTACTTATTTTCCCCTATTTAACCCCCAACCCTTCAACGGAATCATCCTAAAATATAACCTAGTTTCGAATGTCGTTATAGTACACACGTCTATCAAATTTCAAGTGAATATCTCAATTTTATTTTATCTACCCCTTTAATAATGGAGTAAGGATGGTTGGGGGTTGAAAAATATTATTAAGAATACTGAGGCCTTGGCCTCTAGGACATACACGGGATTTCAAATTTTTGTACTCTTACCATTATGCCTTACTTATTTTTCCCTATTTACCTCTACTTACTTTTTCCTATTTACCTCTACTTACCCCCACTCCTTTAACGCAATCATGTCAAAATACAATCTAGTTGCAGATATCGTTATAATACATACATGTACCAAATTTCAAGTGAAAATCTAAATTTAATTTCATCAACTCTTTTAATAAGGGAAGGGTGGTGGGGGGATGCAAAATATTATAAAAAAGCTGAGGCCTTCGCCTCTAGTATATACACATAATCCCAAATTTCTGTACTCTTACCAGTTTGCTTTACTTACTTTCCCCTATTTAACCCACAACCCTTCAACGGAATCATCTCAAAATATAATCTAGTTCCAGATGTCGTTATAATACATACGTGTAAAAAATTTCAAGTGAATATCTCAATTTTATTTTATCAACCCCTTTAATAATGGAGCGGGGGTATTGGAGGGTTGAAAATTATTATAAAAAAATCTGAGGCCTTGGCTTCTAGTACATACACCGAATTTCAAGTTTCTGTACTCATACCAGCTTGCTTTATCTATTCTCCCCTATTTAACCATATTTAACATGATTTAACCCCCAACCATTCAATGGAACCATCTCAAAATATAATCTAGTTCCAGATGTCGTTATTTTACATACGTATACCAAATTTTAAGTAAATATCTCAATTTTGTTTCATCAACCCGTTTAATAATGGAGTAGGGGTGGTGGGGGTTGAAAAATATTATAAATAATCTGAGACCTTGGCTTCTAGTACATTCACCGAATTTCAAGCTTCTGTATTCTTACCAGCTTGCTTTACTTAATTTGCCCTATTTACTCCTATTTAACCCCCAACCCTTCAATGGAATAATTTCAAAATATAATCTAGTTCCTGATGTCGTTATAATACATACGTGTAAAAAATTTCAAGTGAATATCTCAATTTTATTTTATCAACCCCTTTAATAATGGAGTAGGGGTATTGGGGGGTTGAAAATTATTATAAAAAAATCTGAGGCCTTAGTTTCTAGTACATATACCGAATATCAAGTTTTTGTACTCATACCAGCTTGCTTTATCTATTCTCCCCTATTTAACCCTATTTAACATGACTTAACCCCCAACCCTTCAACGGAATCATTTCAAAATATAATCTAGTTCCTAATGTCGTTATAATACATACGTGTACCAAATTTCAAGTGAATATCTCAATTTTATGTTATCAACCCCTTTAATAATGGAGTAGGGGTGGTGGGGGGTTGAAAAATATTATAAATAATCCGAGTCCTTGGCTTCTAGTACATACACCGAACTTCAAGTTTCTGTACTCTTACGAGCTTGCTATACTTGTTTTCCCCTATTTACCCCTATTTAACCCCCAACCCTTCAACGGAATCATCTCAAAATATACACCAGTTCTAGATAGCGTCATAATACATAGGTGTACCAAATTTCAAATGAATATCTCAATTTTATTTTATCAACCCCTTTAATAATAGAGTAGGAGTGGTGGAGGGTTGAAAAATATCATAAAAAATTTTGGGGCCTTGGTTTGTAGTACATACATCAAATTTCAAGTTTCTCTACTCTTACCAGCTTGCTTTACATATTTCTCCCTATTTACCCCTATTTAACCCCCAACCCTTCAACGAATATCTTCCAATCCAGATCTCGTTATAATATATACGTGTACCAAGTTTTAAGTCAATATCTTAATCCGTTCCGGAGAAAGCGTGCGGACAAAAAAAAAGTTACAGACAGACCGACAGACAGACAGAGAGAAATTTTTTTTTTTGCTCAAATTTTAAATCTCGACGTTTCATAATATTCTAAACCTATTTCAAGTAAAAAAAAAAATGAAAATTTTTTTGCGATTACTATACTTCCAATCCACTACGTGGATGTGGAAGCAATTTTTTCGAAAATACCATGAATTTTTTTCGAAAGTACACGAAATTATTTTCGAAAGTACCACGAAATTATGTTTGAAAATACCATGAATGTTTTGTATGCTTGACAATTTTTATTTAGAAAGTATAACGAAAATCTATGTCGAAATTTTTTTTGAATGTATACTGAAATTTTTTCGAAAGTACCACGAATGTTTTGCCTAGATGACAAAACTATTTTTCGAAAGTACAGCGAAAATCAACATGCCCGAAATTTTTTCGAATGTCTGCATGACAATTTTTTTTTAAAGTACAACGAAAATCTTCATGGCACCGAAATTTTTTAGAAAGTACCACGAAGTTTTTTCGGAAGTACCACAAAATTATTTTCGAAAGTACAACGAAATTATTTTCGAAAGTCCCACGAATGTTTTGTCTGCATGACAATTTTATTTCGAAAGTACAACGAAAATCTATGCCGAAATTTTTCGAATGTATAGTGAAATTTTTTCGAAAGTACCTTGAATTTTTTTCGAAAGTACCACGAAATTATTTTCGAATGTACCACGAATATTTTGTATGACTTTTTTTTTTCGAAAGTATAACGAAAATCTGTGCCGAAATATTTTCGAATGTTTTCGAAAGTACAAAGAAAATCTACATTGTGCCGAAATTTTTTTTAAAGTACCACGAAATTATATTCGAAAGTACCACGAAAGTACAACGGAAATCTACATACCCAAAATTTTTTCGAATGTATGCTGAATTTTTTTTTTTCGAAAGTACCATGAAATTATTTTTGAAAGTACAACGAAACTATTTTCAAAAGTACCACGAATGTTTTTTTAGAAAGTACAACGAAAATCTATGCCGAAATTTTTTCGAATATAGGTATACTGAAATTTTCTCGAAAGTACCACGAAATTATTTTCGAAAGTACCACGAATGTTTTGTCATGACAAAACTTTTTTTCGAAAGTACAACGAAAATTTTCGAATGTATACTGAAGTTTTTTCGAATGCACCACGAATGTTTTGTCTGCATAACAATTTTTTTTAAGTACAACGAAAATCTATATTGCCTAAATTTTTTCGAATGTATACTGAAATTATTTTCGAACTGGTTTATTTGCATGACAATTTTCACCTCAAAACATATTCTAGTTGCAGATGTCATTATATTACATATGTATACTAAATTTTAAATAACTCAATTTAATTTTGTCACCCCCTTTAATAATGGAGAGAAGGTGGTGGAGGTTTGCAGACTATGGTAAAGAAATCTGAGACCTTGGCTTCTAGTATATACACCAAATGTCAAGATTTTGTACTCTTACCAGCTTGCTATTTCAATATAATTTTATCTGCCAGTAATAAACTGGGGATGATGGAGGGGTTGAAAACTGTTATAAAAAAGTATGAGGCTTTGGCTTCTAGTATATACACCAAATCTCAAGTTTCTATACTCTTACCAACTTGCTTTATTTATTTTCCCTATTTATCCCTCAATCCTTCAACGGAATCATCTCAAAATATAGTCTAATTCCAGATATCGTTATAATAAATAGGAGTATCAAATTTCAAGTGAATATCTCAATTTTAATTTATAAATCCTTATAATAATGGAGTGGGGGTGGTGGGGGGGGTTGAAAATTATTATTAAAAAATCTCAGATCTTGACTTCTAGTATATACATCAAATCCTAAGTTTCTCTACTCTTACTAGCTTTCTTTACTTATTTTCCTCTATTTACCCCTAATTAACCCCCAAAACTTTAACAGAATCATTTCAAAATATAGTTTCATGTCTTTATAAAGCATACGTGTACCAAATTTCAAGTGAGTATCTCAATTTGATCTTATCAACCCCTTTAATAATAGAGTAGGGATGCTGGGGGTTGAAAACTGTTATAAAAATATCTGAGGGCTTGGCTTCTAGTACATACACCAAATTTCAAGTTTCAGTACTCTTGCCAGCTTGCTTTCCTTATTTTTCCTTATTTACCCCTAATTAACCTCCAACCCTTCAGCGGAATCATCTCAAAACATAATCTAGTTCCAGATATCGTTATAATACATACGTTGTTACATCACTACTTGGCCCTAGAAAAATTAACAATGATATCACCGGTTAAAGTGATAACCAAAGGCAATTCAACCAACACACAAGCAGTGACGGCGAACGGCTAGCTGATCTGGTGCGTGGCTGGGATTTCGTGGGTTCAATTGATATATATTTTTTTAAATCAGCCAGAGGTTGAACAAATATTTTTGTGATATTTTACTAAGCTGGTTTGTTCCAACACTCAGAAGTAGCTTAAAATGATGTAAATATTATGAGCGCCATCCACAGAAAAATTTAAGAGTTACTGCTACCCCTGTGATGGTGAAACCAACCCCTGTGGAAAGATTTGATCTTATGGCGGATAGACAAACAGAAAAAATGAAAAATTGAATTTTACGATAAAATATATTTATTTATTAATAACTTTAGAAAAATCATCAGCATATGAAAAAAAGTCAACGAATTCAATCAATATATAAATATAAGATGATGTTATCACTTATCAAATAAAAATATTAAGTAATATTACCACAATTTTCAAAAGAAAATATTTATAGCTTAATTAACTTATAATTAATAGAAGAGAGATACTTTATGCAATAAAAGTTATACAATTAAATATTACACAAAAAAAATCAATGAAATTCTCAGAATCTCACCAATCCTCCTGACGATGGATATATAGTGGATGAGGGCTCCTGGAGAATTCTGGTAGCTCTTCCTAACAGCCTCTCCGAACACAGACGGCCCTTCGACGTGGTTTGACGTCTTGCTAACCTGTATAACGCTAGGGTTTTGCAGTTGGTTTGGATTGACTGGACTAAACGGAATTTCACTAGACTATGCTGAGCTTGACTAAACTGTGTTTGACTGGACTATCTGTCTTATGAAATCTAGCAGGCATTTAACCATCAAACGAAAGAAGTGATTTTCCTTGTGTAAATTATTTCGGTAAATTATTTCGGTAAATTATGTGGATATATTATGTGGGTAAATTATTTAGGTAATTTATCTGTATAGATTATTTATGTAAATTATTTGGCAGCAAAACTCTACGTTTGGGAAGAAGAAAAAACATTATCAGCACGTGTTTCAGAATTATGGTTATGTTTAGTTAGCAGAACTGAAAAATATGGCTGAAGGCCGTTAAATACTACTGAGAGGAATTAATTAAATAAACGTAATTACCTTTTATTAGATAGAACACTAAGAGAAAATTTGATAATAGCAGAAGTGACACACGTGACTGAATGATTATCAAAAACTTTAAGTCTAAGTATATGCTGCTACAGAATTTGCTACAGAAATGGCCAATTCTGATATCAGCCAGCTAATAAAAGTGATATCCCCTCTCAAGTCTCAATTAACATATTACCATACTATAAACTAAAAATTACTAAGAATTTGGGTCCGCGTTGTTCTATGCAACCCACAATATATTTGGTTTAACCAATAATTAAGAAACGTGCTGAGAAATACAGATATATCTACTATTCGAGCGAAGCCTCTGTGTTCTACGAGAGCTGTTAGCAAAAACTGGAATACAAAAAGAGTTAAATGGGTTGAAACATGAGAATATAATTAATGTGTACATTCCTGAATTTAAACAGATTATCTAAGATAATTTAATGTCTGGCGTTTTAGTTTCTAGGGTATGGTAAATACTTGTACATATTTCTCGAAAATCCATTCTGTTTCAATAAAATCACTCGAAGTTGCCAGAAGTACGCAACAACGTGTACCAAATTTCAAGTGAATATTTCCATTTGGTTTTATCAATCCCTTTAATAATGGAGTAGGGGTGGTGGGGGGTTGAAAAACATTATAAATAATCCGAGACTTTGGCATCTAGTACATACACCGAATTTCAAGTTTCTGTACTCTTACCAGCTTGCTTTACTTATTTTCCCACATTTACTCCTATTTAACCCCCAACCCTTCAACGGAATCGTCTCAAAATATAATCTAGTTCCAGATGTCGTTATAATACATACGTGTACCAAATTTCAAATGAATATCTCAATTTTATTTTATCAACCATTTTAATAATGGAGTAGGGGTGGTGGGAGGTTGAAAAATATTATACAAAATCTGAGGCCTTGGATTCTAGTACATATATCGAATTTCAAGTTTCTGTACTCTTACCAACTTGATTTACTTATTTTCCCCTATTTACCCCTATTTAACCCCCAACCCTTCATCAGAATAATCCCAAAATATAATCTAGTTCCTGATTTCATTATAATATATGCGTGAACCAACTTTCAAGTGAATATCTCAATTTCATTTTATCAACCCCTTTAATAATGGAGTGGAGGTGGTGGGGGGGATGAAAAATATTACACAAAATTTTGAGGTCTTGGCTTGTAGTACATACGTCAAATTTCAAGTTTCTGTACTCTTATCAGCTGGCTTTACATATTTCCCCCTATTTACCCCCCAACCTTTCTCCGTATATCTTCAAAAAACAATCCAGTTCCAGATCTCGTTATGATATATATGTGTACGAAATTTCAAGTCAATATCTTAAACCGTTCCGGAGAAAACGTGTGGACAAAAAAAAAAAAAAGTTACACAGACCGACAGACAGACAGAAAAAAAAAATTTTCGCTCAAATTTAAAATCCCGACGTTTCACAACATTCTAAACCTATTTCAAAAAAAAAAAAATTGAAAATTTTTTTACGATTACTATACTTCCAATCCACAACGTGGATGTGGAAGTAATTAGTCGAAATACAACAAAACATTTTTATAAGCATTCTGTTACTAATTCCATTGATACTTTCTTGTTATGTACGGCAACAACAACATAAGTTATTTATTTTTTAAATCTTTTTACAAACAATAATAATTATCATGTTTAGTGTAATATGAGATAAATGTTAACTGATTTAAAATTTCGTTTCGCCAACAGCAAAGCGATTTTGGGCTGCGAAGAAAATTTTTCCGTGAAATATGTGGTACATATTCAATGAAATTTTTGAGCGCTCTAAAAATAACGAATATTTATTAGAACTAGAAATATAAAGTGACAATAAAATTTTCGTATTCGATCTTTTTGTGGTATTGCACCAATTGTGTTTCGCAGATAACATATTTCACAATGATAGACTGTTGCTAAAATGGTTACATCACAATAATTCTTATTTTTCAACTATTTTTATTTTAAAGTCTAAAATGGCCGCTATATAAATAGTTCAAACATAAATAACATTAAGGCGTCCATCTTATAAATCATATTTATAACTAAGAGAACACTTATAGAACAAATATATTTTCCGAAGAATTGTTATATATCAATCTTTTTATAATTACACAAGGGCGTATTAGTAAAACCAAAAGTAATTTCCATTAATATTTTGTTCCGAAAAATTTTGCCCGATATAGCGGGGTTGAAGAGGAAGACGGTAAAAATCTTCGGAGCTACGTAACTTCACCCAAAATCTCGACAAATTGATGGGTCTTTGCTCATTGCGCGTATAATCCCATCAACCATAGGCGAAAACGGTTTTTGCATTTTGCTCAAATCGCGTCTTTTGCACCAAAAAGGATATACTTAAATATTTTTTTTGCACATGGGGTGATTTTTTTTCTCTTTAATTAAAAACAAATCATGGCAATAGGATGATCAGGACGGGAGTTGAAGCTGATAACGCTCTTGCCTCTGTGGAGGAGGAACAAAAAGCGTTATCCACTTCGGACTAGGCTCATTTTCAAGTTCAACTCTCTATTCAACTTGTGTTAAAAAGGAGATCAAATCAAAGAATATTTTCGGACTGAAACGGCGAGTTAAACAAGGTGTTCCTTAATGACGTGCTAGTATTTCAGGGTGCGATTCCTTAAGTCATTTTATATGGAAAAGTTCATATGAACATATGTTCGCAACGGCTTCAATTTTTTGCTACAGGGTATTGATTTTTTTTTTTAATCGTTATATTTTAATATCTCAGAAAGTACTTTAGATATTATTTTCAATTTTGGTTTGTTAATTGGATATAAAACCACATATTTTCGTTAGAAAAGTTATTTTATAACTCTACCAGTGGCGTCCCTGCAAACACGCCCTCTGATACTTTTTACCAAAAAAGTGGTACGCCACTGACATTTTTCCATGTGGATATTTTTTATGATTAACCTGGTCAATTCTGCATGAAAACGGTCTCTTGCATTTCTCTCGTCAGACTCAGTTCTTGATTTAAACAATTAAATTCAAAATAAAACTAATTGAATTTGAATAATTCAAACTGAAACTAATTGAATCTGAATAATTTTAATTTAGTTGTTTTAATCAAGAACTGTGCGTCTGACGAGAAAAACTCAAGAGGACGTTTTCATGTAGAATTGACTAGGCTAATTAGAAAAAATATCCACATGGAGAATTGTCAGTAAAATGTATGTTTGCAGGGACGCCACTGGTGGAGCTATTAAATAACTTTTCTAACTAAAATATGTGGTTTTATATCCTATATTAACACAACTAAAATTGAAAATAATATCTAAAGTACCTACTTTCTGAGATATTAAAAAATAACGATTAAAAAGAAAAATTCAACAACCTCTAGCAAAAAATTGAAGCCGTTGGGGACATATGTTTACATGAACTTTTGTTTATAAAATGACCAAGGAATCACACACTGAAATATTAGCACGTCATTGAGGAACACCCTGTATAACTCGCCGTTTTAGTCCGAAAATACTTTTTAAGTTGATCTCCCTTTTAACACAAGTTGAATAGAGAGTTCAACTTGAAAATGAGTCTAGTCCGAAGTCGATAACCCTTTTTGTTCCCCCTCTACAAAGGCAAAAGCGTTATCGGCTCGAACTCCCGTCCTCATCATCCTATTGCCACACCCCGGTAACTGAAGTCATCCGGGACAGCGAAGAATCTATACGACCGTGCGGCAGAGCATGGGAATCTGCTAGTCAGACAGGCGACTGATTACGACCCCAACGACGCTCCGAGACACAAGAGGCCGAAGATCCTGGACAACGGGTAAGTATAATTCAACCGTTTTTTGTTTCAGCCCGACCTTCAAGCCACGCTGCACGGAGACAATGACCAAAAACATCCAAATCACCCGATTCCAGTGGTACCAAGCAAACAACCAGCTCGGTACCCTTATCCTAGCCCGTGCCGGCCTCTGACGTTAAAATAAACCTCTTTGGCCGAACACAATCCTTGAGCTGCACAGTTCACACTTCCTTCCGACGAAATCGGAGCACATGATGCCAATTGGCACCCTGGGCTTCCGACTAGTCGTTCTCTCTCATGACAGACTAAAGACGCTCCCGAGAGCCGACATGCCAGCGAAGAAAGAAGACCAAAGCAGAAGAGCGCCAGAAGAAACGACCCAGCTGGCAGGGTCCAACAGCCAGGACCAGGGGAGGTCTGCTAACATCGCCTACACCGTCCGCATTTGCGGGGGGGATAGGCAAAAAAGCAGGGCCGCCCCTTACGAGCCCGGTCCAGGTCTACTGCGATGACTGGGGCAAAGAGCTCAAGCTCGACCCCTAATCATCCGAGACCCTCATCTTTAGTCAAGAATATTGGCGCATTCTATTGCCATAATTTTTGTTTTCAAATTAATGAGAAAAGTCCCTCCATGTGCAAAAAAATATAGTTAAATATAATCCTTTCTTCGTGCAAAAAACGCGATTTGAAAAAAATGCAGAATCGTTTTTTGAGTGTAGCTTCGCAATTTTTTTCAAAAATCAAAAACCGATCAATTAGTCGAGATTTTGATCGAAGTTCCGGAGCTCCGAAAATTATTACCGTCTTCCTCTCTCCCCTCCCCCGCTCTAATTTCCCCACCAACTTCGTACCTTGATCAGAATTAAGCTTTACATTTTCCCCACGTCCACCAAAAGTTTCAGGTCCTTATCATCCTTCTTTCCCGGAGAAATCAAAAGTTTAACACATGGAAGCACTGGCAAAAAAACTTTTTCCTAGAATTCTTCAATCCCATAACTCGAGATCTAATTAATATTTTTGGACAAACCTTGGCTCAGATCACGTATTTTCAAATTCTCTTTAACTTTGAATTAGACTTTTTTTCAATACAGGCATTATTTTCCGAGTTATCGCCGAAAAACTAGTGTTTGCAAACTTTCTGTGTAAGTATCTCCCCCCTCTCGATTATGAGACTTGTGATTTTCAGGGAATAATTGCATGGCATAAACTCAAAGAATGGCAAAAAATATTTTCAAATTCCATTGTTGGCTTACGCTCCTTTTCCTGCCAGGTTCGCTCTACTATAACTATAGATAGGGCCGCAAAACAAAAAACTAAAGGTTATGTTAAATCTAGTCATAGTTGATAAATGGCAACTGTCAGATGTCAAAAGTAATAAATGCGCATGCGCTTTAAATAAAAATTTGCTGAGTTCCTCTGAATTCCTCTGGACTTCCTTGAATTCCTCGTGAGTTGCCTGAATTTTCTATAGAGTTTCCCTGAATTCCTCTTGCGTTCATCACGAGTTCCTTATAAATTCCCTATGAGTTCCCACTGAATTCCTGAAGGGCGTACAAAAGATTTCCCAACTGGTTGACGCCCCACAAAATTTGTAGAATAAAAATGTATGTAATCAACACAGATCGTTATTATTCAAAAGTAAACTGCACTGTCTGTATATATACGCAAGATAAAAGTCGATATTGTCTAAAAACTTATGACGTATTTATCTTTGTTAGAGAGATAAAGTAAAATGAAACACCTAAAGCATTTCTTTTTAACAAATACTTCAAAATGAATGACATGTACTTGAAAACTCAAAAAGGTACCGGAAAACAACGCAGTGCTGTAAAAAGCAAAATTTTTAGAAAATTGAACCACCTTAAAAAAAACGATGATTAAAAATTATGAAATCAAATGTCACCATCGTTCGATTAACTGAATAGGGGAGTCATGTTAGATTTTTACTTCGGAAAAATTCTCCGATCGATGATTCCTTTTGGAACGTGTTCATAAAAGTGTGTAGAATATCATATCCAAATGTCTCCGCGAGAAAGTGAGTGCTAAATTTTTTATTTAACAATTTGTATGCAAAAATGCAGTTTTTTGCTAATAACTTTTTAAACTGTATTTTTATCAAAAAATAAATAGCGCCATTCGAAAGAACGGAATTTTACAAAAGAAACATACACAATACTTGTTTTTTCAATATAAATTGAGCGACCAACATTCCGATTCGTGCTGCGTCAGCCGCCTGCTACGCTGGAAGTGGACAAAAGAAAACGACATAATAAAACCAAATGTATATTGAAAAGGATCAACTTTTTGAAGTATTACATGTGTTTAAATATTTTTTTCATATTTCAAATATTTCTTACATAAGGTTACAGTTAAGTATTGCACGAATTTTCGATTATTTCATAAAATTTAACGTTACTCGAATAAAATAGGCAAAAAAATAAAGAAACAGGGGGATACTGCATTTAAAGGGATTACCTAAAATACGTCTATCGTCAAAAAAATTAGAAAAATCTATCTTACGAAAATCGGACCCTCAAAGTTGGTCGATTTACGAAAAATGCATTTTTCCACTTTGACTTTCTAACTTTGATTGTAAATAATAAAGTATTGGAAAATGATATCGGCACTCTATAGGTGGTTAAATTAAAGCTTATGTGTACTTTAAGATACAAAAATTTGTTTTATGATAATTATAATTTTTCGTACGTTTTTTTAATGAAAGAGAAAAAAAAAATGTTTTACTTTAAGAGTCTGAAAATTGCATTATAAATAAATCGGTTACAAAAAAAAATTTAACACTCTGACCACATGGAGGTGATAGTTGACACATAAACTTTGAAAAATAAGCTTTATAATATTTTTGTTTATGTAAAAACAATTGGGAAACAAAATGAGCGGTAAATAGTTAAAATATACATGTTTTCAGTAGCTGCACATTGCCCTCATGACAAGGATATTTATTTTTTAAAACCAGACAAAGGTAAAATAGAAAGAAGAATTTAGTCTTCAACAATCATGTTAAAATCTTACCCGAATTCAAAAAATTTTATTCTTTTTTACATGCATTTAGCGGATGTGATACGTCAGCTTTCTTTAATCATGGAAAAAATACATTTGTAAAAAAATTGAAAGTAGCGTTGAATTACAAGCAAAGGCGCAAATAGTTTATAATACTAATAGCTCCATAAACGAAATTCTTGAAGCTGGTGTTATGTGTACATTGGCTCTGTACGGTGCTTCTAAATCGGAAAAAGATTTAAATGAGTATCGGTACAAGTGTTTTGTTAGAGGCGTTTTGAAACGAAGAAAAATGACTCTTGCATTCTTACCTCCAACAAACAATGCAGCACTACAGCATTTTAAAAGAGTGTACATACAAGTTTAACAATGGTTGAACGAAAAATTATTACCACATGAATGGGGATGGACGAAAAAAGATGTAGTTTACCCTGTATACATGACTGAGCTTCCAGCTCCTGAAAAGCTGTTACAAAGTATATTTTGCAGCTGTAAAAGTGGCTGTGAAAATATTTGTGGTTGCAGGAAAACTCGCTTTTACTGCAGCGCTGACTGCTTAAATTGCAGTGGAGTAGACTGGTTGAACGGTCCTCAAGTAGATGCTGCGGCTGAATATGCGTCAGCCATTTTGGAAAATGAAACTGAAACCGCAGAAATTCCAGAAAACTCATCAGAAGTAACAGAATATGTATGCAAAGCAGAAGATTTTCCTTAAATTTCTTGAATATGTGGACAGTTTTATTCATCGTTTAATTTTTTTATTTTTATTTCAAATAAATATATTGTAAATTTATTAAAATCAATGTTTACCCAATAATTTTATACTTCTAACATAGACACATCAACGATATTTACAAGGTATTTTTTTTCCCTAAAAAATACTAGAAATATAATTAAAAACAATAGTAGTATATTGTTATGAATTACACCCCCCTTGGAAAAGGAGATGGCACGCCTATGCCTCTGATGGTGACTGGAAAGGCTCTAGAAAGAGCCAAGGACTTTTCTAGATTATGGTTGAAGAAGATTCTGGATTGATCTAGAGCTAATTTCGGAGTATATAAGGCGCGATTACAAGCGCGGGAGAGGAAGTTTATTTGAGAAGTGACACGTTCGGGAAAAAGTGAGGTTATATAGGAGTGTAAAGGTTATTTTGAATATTTGAAGTATTGTATAGTCAGTAAATTGTTAAATAAAGTGTTAGTAGTGTTTAATCTCTTGTTAAAATTATTTAGAACCCACGGATTCATACAGGGTGTTCCCAAAAAGGTGGAAATCCGTAACATTTTGGTGTCGGAAGCGGAATTTTGACAAGAGGATTTTTCGGAAGTGTTCGAGAAGGTTTGGCAGTGTATTCTCGAAGTTGCTGCTAACACGGAGGACTAATTTACTGGACGTTGTTCGATGGTTATTTTCGAACAGGAAAATAGTGTCAAGTGCATTTTTTGAGACATTTTTGGAACATTTTATTTGGACATTAGAGGTTAAGTGACGAAGACTCTAGATAAGACTTTTTCGTGCCGTTTTGAGGTTTTTCTGGACAGTCCCATTACCGATAGTGACGTAACTTTGTTAAATTTATTTGATTTCAACGTAGTCGTATGCCTATAACAACCAGAAGTATGGCAACTGAAAAGCAAATACAGGACTTATTTGCACAATTCCAGAAAGTGTTGGAAGTGCTAGAAAAAAGGCATCAAGAAGAAGTAAGTCAAATCAAAGAGGAAATAGACCTGCTTAAGCAACAGTTGAGGGATAGAGGAAGCCAGCAAGTGGTATTATCAGATCAGCTGTTCGAACCTCCCTCCTTTGACGGCCAAAGTTCATGGACCATTTACAAGATGCAGTTTGAGGCAGCAGCGAGTGCAAACAACTGGAATGACGAAGAGAAGGCTATGGCGTTAATCGTGGCATTAAGGGGCCAAGCATTGGAAATACTCCAGACAATCCCAGTAGACCAACAACGGGATTTTAAAGTTTTAGAAGCTGCCCTAGATCTACGATATGGCGATCAACACCTTGCCCGAGTGTACCAGACCCAGCTGAAATCACGTGTTCAAGGGGCTGGGGAAAGCTTGCAAGAGTTTGAAGCTGCCGTGTGGAGACTGGCTCACCTGGCTTACCCGGATGTACCGAAGGAATTCCAAGATCAACTGGCAGTAGAGGCTTTTCTGGATGGTATACAGGACAATGAGATCAGGCGAGTCCTCAGGTTATCTCGATACCAGAACAGCAGCGAAGCGTTGGTGCGTGCACTCGAGGTGGAAGCTGTCCTTCAGGATACCCCGAGTCCAAGAGTACAAGCTGTGAGTATCGAAGAATCACAACCAGAAAAGAAGAAAGAGAACCCTATATTGATCCAGATACAGGAGGTAAATAAAATGATTAGTCAGTTACTAGCTAAATGGAATCCTCCGAAAAGACAGGAATCACAACTAAATAGAAAGAAGCCAAGCGGGGGTATTAAATGCTACAACTGCGGCAAGATAGGACATATCAAACGAGACTGTCGACAGCGGAACTCGAGGAAAGTGAATGTTGGAAACAGGGCAGAGACACAGAATAAACAAAGTAGTGGAAGGCCAAGTGGACGGCGTATGAAATGCTACAGGTGCAGGGAACTAGGACATATCCAGCTTGAATGTCCACAGAGGAGCTTGGAGAGAGTGAAGGCCGGAGATGCTGTGAAGCCAAGGGGAAAACCAGAGGAAGCCGGTACCAGAGAGGCTGTGACAGATAACGAACGTGGTGCCCCTAGACAAGTGAAGATTTCCCAGCTTCGGAGCATTACAAAAAGGCCACCACTACAAGGATATGACGATAAAACGAAACCTGAGAGAAATGCAAACATTTCATCCGGAAGAAGGTACAAGGAAGGTTGCAAGTACTACCACCAGGAGAAACTGCAGGTCAAGGGAGCAGTCGACACTGTCAAGGTGGAAGTGCCGGATGATAGGGCAGATGAAGCGCTCAGACAAGAGCAACTAAACGATGTGGAAATTGGGCCTATATTGAGAGCCAAAGAAAGGGGAACTCGTCCAAAATGGAAGGATGTTTCGGACAAAAGAGTGGGACTGAAGGCACTATGGGCGCAGTGGGACTCACTGAGTGTCAGGAACGGGCTGTTGCGGAGAGCATGGGAAAGCCCGGATGGAAAAAAGGTGGTTATGCGTCTAGTGATTCCCAGGTGTCGAGTAGCGAAGGTGCTTCAGGAAGTGCACAATGGGGTATCCGATGGACACTTCGGTGTGAACAAGACCCTGAAGAAAATACGAGAACGATTTTATTGGATAAGAAGTCGTCAGGATGTGGAGGCTTGGTGTCGCAAATGCAAGATTTGTGCAGCCAGTAAGGGACCACAGACTGGAAGTAAGGGTGAAAAGAAGCAGTTCAACACCGGAGCTCCTTTCAAGAGGTTGGCTAACGATATAGCGGAACCATCATCAGCCAGTGACCGAATGAAGGCTCGATACGACCGGAAGGGTAGTTCAGAAGGATTCAAGGCAGGAGACCTGGTTTGGCTGTACAACCCACAGCGGAAGAAAGGAAGGTCACCGAAACTTCAACCGCCTTGGGATGGACCGTATACTGTTATTACCCGAATTAATGATGTCGTCTATCGGATTCAACGAAGCAAAAAGTCCAAGATGAAGATCGTGCATTTGGACAGGCTGGCGAACTACATCGATGATTCTGAGTTGCCTGATCGGGACGATCTAGGCTTAAGGAGGGGGCAGTGTTATGAATTACACCCCCCTTGGAAAAGGAGATGGCACGCCTATGCCTCTGATGGTGACTGGAAAGGCTCTAGAAAGAGCCAAGGACTTTTCTAGATTATGGTTGAAGAAGATTCTGGATTGATCTAGAGCTAATTTCGGAGTATATAAGGCGCGATTACAAGCGCGGGAGAGGAAGTTTATTTGAGAAGTGACACGTTCGGGAAAAAGTGAGGTTATATAAGAGTGTAAAGGTTATTTTGAATATTTGAAGTATTGTATAGTCAGTAAATTGTTAAATAAAGTGTTAGTAGTGTTTAATCTCTTGTTAAAATTATTTAGAACCCACGGATTCATACAGGGTGTTCCCAAAAAGGTGGAAATCCGTAACAATATGATATATTTTATGTTAGAGAAGCCATCGCAAATTTCTGTAATCAAACGTTAAATTTGTAACTTCCATGCTTGGAAACTGTGAAAAAGTAGGTATTTGAAATTTGTAAATATTTTTATATACTAGGGGACTCCATAATTTATAAAAAAATTAAATTAACAGCTGTATTACAACAGATCTTGTTAAGCCTACAAATTAAAATTTCTTATTTTTTTCATATTTCGAAATTTCATTTTAGAATTTACCCGCTCTAAAAAACCACGTGATCAGTATTAACCAATCACACAACGAAGAAATGGACATCACGTGACCCATCAATCTTTTAAGAAGGATATCCCAAAAAACCCCAAAAAATCCTTTTTTTCGGTTAAATTTGCAATATTTAACATTTTTATCCGCCATATTTCAAAAAATTAATATCAGATTCTTAATCTGCATACCTAAAAACCCCTAGGTACCTATTTTCGAAATTTTTTATTGATTTATAATTGAGATATTCAATTTTACAACTAATTTTGCACTTATTTATTATTAAACAAATGAGCACCCATTTTTAAGAGGAGACATCTTTCATTGACACTATTTAGAAGTAAATGCAAAAGGTTCCATAAAAAATATGGATCGTGGAACTATTCAGAAGTTTAGGCCTTTCCTTTGTCTAAGATGAGTCCCCTAGTCCCCTAGAACCATCGACTGAACCTTAACCTGAAGTTCGTTCGATATATTGTATTGATGTTTTTACACTGACCTCAAAATCGATATTATAGGTAATCGTGGCTAAACCCTTAGACGTATTTCAATATTGCTGACAATTGTTATACGGGTTTTCGAGATCGGTGATTTCGACATTGATATATTTTAAATCGAAAACAAAATTGCGGATCCAATATGGCCGACTTATTAATTAAAAAACTAGTTTCCTCAGCTGAAATTCACTGTTTCCGGGATCGCCGATTTTGAATTTGGCATTATTTTTAAAACATGGCCGACCCTTTTATAAAAAAAAAATTGTTTTTTCAGCTAAAAGTCAGTGTATAGGGGTATTCTACACATTTATGTTAAAAACATAGAAATAATTGATTTTTCGTAAAATATGGCGCAATGGGATGGAATAGAAAGATGAAACGTAACAAAAACTATTTGTTATTTTCCTACACTGCTATTCGTCGTCGGACGAAGAATCACTTTCATCATTGCTACTTTACATTGTAGAATTTATAAATGGTCAAATGTTGGCTCAGTTAACAATTCTACATTCTACCGCATTACATAACAAGAATTTCATTTTTTCGCGGATAATATACGCTCGAAATAAAAAGATCTAACGCTACCACGAGCCTCAAAAAACATCTTCCATGTTTTTGGTTAGACTAATTTCTTTTTGAATAATGTCGATAACAACATCGTTACTTTCAAGAAGGTGATACCTTGCCAAGTCAAAAATTTCCTCCCTGGCAAAGATAATTTTTCATGGCCATACATATGTCATATTATGTCTGTAAAAAAAGAAAAACTGAAATTATTACAGTTGGGTCTTAAATTCTAACAAAAAAAAAGTACTGAATAATGTCGCTATTTTACTTAAAAATGTAGAAAAAGAAGTTGCAAATATTTAGATAAATGTTATTATAAATACAACATGTATTTGTAAAATATTTAACACATTTACTGTACAAAACATTCTTTGAAACGTTTTTATTCATGTACTATAATGAATGTAACTGTTTCATTTGTCAAAAACCATTAAAAAAATGGAGCGTACCGAAACACTTAAATAAATAGAAACGGGGAAGCTGCAGGAAACTGATTTTTAAATGATGAAGGCGCCTGTAACAAACACAGGGAAATTGGTTTTTGGGTGGGGAAACCGTGAAAAAATTAACTGAATGCTTTTTTGCTTTACATTTCTTGAAGCGAGAACGAATAAAATTCATATTTTACATGTTAAATTTGATTATTAATAAATTAACTTTAATAAATTTGAAGTACATAGTAAAATATACTTACTGTCAAGACTAGAATTCATTTTTCAAAATCTAATTCAGACAACTGCAAAACACAAACATTTGAACGAGCTCGAGATGCAACGTTATCGACGCTCGATTTTACAATGGATTTTTGAATTAGATATACACACGTGGGCCCCATAAATGGGCACGTCATACAGTAGACATATCACACTAAGTATTTAGGGCATAAAAAGTCCCTAAATCAAATTTCAATTTGGAGATTTTCGCCATGTTTTCGTTTTCGACCACTTTGCCAGGGTGGCCACCTAAATCTTCTTTTCAAATACCCTGACTTTTCACTGACTTCCCTGACTGATAAACTTCAGTTTTCCCTGACTAATTTTTATAACTCAAAAGCCAATTTCAACTATTTTTTTGCGTCTTATTAATAAAAATTGTGACCGAACATAAAAATTAGCGAATGTTAGTTATAGTGCAACTTTCTTCTCTTTTTTTTTTTTTTGAGAAATAACTTCGATTGACTCGTGCAAAATTCGCAATGAATAGAAAATTTTGACTGCAAGTAAGAGAGTATAAATGTATTAAAATAAAGGTCTTTTTCCATGACTATTTCAAAATAAAATTTAAAAAATTCCCTGATTTTATGTTGAAATTAGTACAAATTTCCTGATTTCCCTGACCAACATGAAATTCTCTGACTTTTCCCGGTTTTCCCTGTTTTCCAGAAAAGTGGCCACCCTGTTTGCCCACTGTGCGGTGGTGAAACTTTATTTCATAATTATTTTGATTTTTTTTAACGGAGTTTCAAATCTATTTTACCTTTTTAATGGCCCAATATTATGTAAATGTACAAAACAATCATCTCAGCTTTATTGGAATCGCCATTTTGAATCTTAAATTCTGACATCAGATTCGGTATCAGCTACTCCGAAAATATCTCTAACTAATTAACTCCAACTGGCTTTTCTGCCATAATATTGTATATTCTCGAACAGAACGTACTTATTTCCGATTTTGGTTCACCTCATGCTAGAGTTCATGAAAGTAATATGGGATCACCGCCGAATCATACTCTACAGTTTGTAAAAGATTTCGTAGATATGGCTTAAGCCATCTCAGAGAAATCAATATAAAAATATGAAAACAAAACAATATACATACAGGTCGACTTGAAAATCTCCTCCTGTTTAGAAATGTTTCAAGTCGTTTAATAATCATATTTTTTATAACAATGCAACCAATGCAGATAATTCCTCCACTCTTCTCTGCAGATTTTATATTATAAGTATGCATATAAGTACCTAATAATAGTATTAAAAATGTCTCCATATTGAAATTTGCTAACAGGAATTAATTTGGCAGTACTTATTAGTCAATTAAAAAAGAGTGAAAAGTAGATCAAAGGGCGTGTGGTTGAACGAGTTACGCAAATTCAATCATTTGGTTTGGTTATTTATTTATTCTTTTATTTTCCGCAATATGCGATCTACGACCGATACGTGTTTCACACGTAGTATCTTATTTCTTAAATTTGGCAACATCTCTCACCTTTAATAGTAATTAAAAATTGTATACATAAGATACAAAACCGTCTAGAGCGACACCACTGTAAAACAACTCATACTGGCGGAACGCCAATCAAATTAAATGGCCTTTGTCGGTTTGCCTGTGCAAATAATAATTGAAAAACAAATAGCACGTTTTCTCCTCTTTACTTGACGTCAAAACTAACTTCTGTGGTAGAACATTGTCAACAACAATTACATTAAAAGCATAGACATACTGCAAGTGGTTAAACATTAGCCTACCATTGTTTAATTTTTTTTACGTTTGTACTGCGGTGTAAAATGGCTTTTTCATTATAATTCTTTTTTCTTAAACGAATTTCTAATCTTGTTTTGCACAATGGTTTGATTAGATATTTCGCCATAATAGTGAATATAGTTATTGCCTGGCAACAGCATGCATTTTTGGTTTATTATTAAATTTTTATGTACTAGGTTTAATGACATGATTTGTGAAAATTTCCAGTGGTGTAGCGTTTTGCCTATAATTATATGAATCATCTAGCGGATAAATAAGTAAAAACCTACTTTAAACTAAGATTAATCCAGTTATCGGGCTAATTAATAACAAGCAAACGATGTAAATAAAACATCCAGAGTAAAATATAATATTTTTATTAAAAAAGAAACAAATTTTCGACAAAACACGTGATGTCATTTGAGATAAGTATTTGGTGAAAATGCTTATTAAAATTAATGAAAAATATATTTACAAAAACATAAACATGATATATTTTAAATAGATGAAAAATGTGCAAAATAAAATGAAAAAATAAACTAAAAAAATATTAACATTTGATTCTTGGTTTCACTTCTTGGGCTACACCTCCCCAAGCTAGTTTAAATACGCGGTTACGCCATTTTATTGATGGATCTAATACCGCCAATATGAAGAGGTACGGTCCGGAACATTCGCGAAATAACCACCCAATTATAAAATCAAATTTGTTAAACGGTAATGTACCATTCTGAAACAAAATAAATTTTAATTAATGATATCTATATGACTAACAATACAAAGTAATTTTTTTAAAATTACGATTCTTAATCACTAAAATTAATTATATACCGGGTGTAACTGGTGTTTTTATTGTGTCTTTAAAATTGTTCAAAATTCTTAATTTTGTTCAAAATGCTGCGAAGGGCCATACGCTAATCTTATGGAAAAGTGGTCCCTATAGAATTGGCTGAAATGTTGGTATATTGTAATTCACGTGATGCTGATTAAATGTCTCAATCGGCACAAACCTCTGCTATGGCTAGTTTCGTCACTACAGTCACCCGAAGATTAAATTAGTACCATACGAGATTTTAGTAAAAATGGTTCCGGCTTTTAAGTTTTACTTAAAAGTTCCTTAAAAATGTAATATTAAGGTGTAGGGACTTCTTTTCATAGGATTAGTGCGTGGTTCTTTGTACAAGAGATGAAAAAGTGATATGTTAATCATTTACGGGAAATGTACAAAAAAATGTAGTTGCGGCGAACGATCTTTATGCCCAACGATATCTTGACAGACATGATATCATAAACATCAATTCCGAAGAGAGCTCAACAATGATCCCGAAGAAAATTTTATCATCACAGAAGGAACAGAAATTAATGTTTCGACTTGAGTAGAAGTTGATAAGACTCTTTCCTTAAAGCAAACTGCATTTCAATTAAAAAGTAATTTTGCATAATATATGTTTTGGCAAGGATTTTACTTTCGAACTAGTTTAGGCTTATAAATTTGGGGTTATTAACCGACAAAATACGATATATTGGTCACACATTTATTAACAGCGGTTTGGCTTTAATTTGTGTCTTGGAACAATCGTTACTACAATCATTGGTCCAATAATATTAGAAGGACCCTTGAATGGTCTCAGATACTTGGCATTCCTGCAAAATGAGGTTGAGGACAATAACAAGATGGAGAAAATGTTATTTAGACGAACGATCCTGTCAGGTGGCCTCCAAGGTCACCTAATTTGACTTCCCCGGATTTTTCTGTTTAGGGTCATTTATTTACAAAATATTGTCTATGCAACCGCTATTACAACCCGTGAAAACCTGGAACTACGAGTAAACCGGCACCAGACGATGCGTCCAATGTTGGACACCATGTGTCCTTCTTTGTTTGATGGATGGCCACATAATGAGACAAACTATCATAGGTTTGTTCCAACACGCAGTTTGATCATTGGTTGAATGGTCAAATGGAGCCGCCCAGTCATGGCATGAATATGTCACAGCGATAGATAGAACACTGAGCGACTGCTTTTAACCGTTCAAACAGATGATCAAACTGCGTGTTGGAACAAACCTCACGTGTTCAATGTTGGATGGCATTGGATGCATTATCTGTGGCCGGTCTTAGACATGCAATTAATAGCATAACGGCCCAGCAAGTGGCGAATGTCTTTCGAGACACAGAGCTACGCGAATTCGAAAGTGCATTAACATTAATGGACAGCATTTTGAACAGCTGTTATAATATAGCCCAGTCATTACAGACATTTACCTCTAAACAAATCAAAAGCAGATGATTTTTTTAAATGAGTTCCTTGGATGGTAAGCAATAACAACACGTAAGGCTTGCATGATTTCCAGACCGGCAATATTAAAAAAAAAATTCAAAAACTTTGTTTTTCTGGTACTTTCCCAAAATTTCGAAAATGGGTCGAGGTAGGAGAAAATAAAAAATATTTTTAGAAAGAGCATCCAATTTCACACAAGAAATGTATCTACAAAAATTTCGTCTATTGCTCTAATGCCATGGATTTTCCATAAAAAAATAATGGAGTGGAGATATTGGATGAAGCGTGGTGCAAGGTTGCCTGCGCCCGAACACGCGTTTTGCAACACTTGGCGTACGAAGTACATTTTGATCATATATCGCATAATTTAGTATTTTCGACGGGATTTCGATTTGTCTAGCATTACACGGGCCAATTAGAATGAATCGGAACAGTCACGGTACACGTAAATGGAAAGCTAAAGATTAAAGTAAATATCGACATTTGAAACATCACTAAGGAAAAAAAAGGGAGTGTACCATAATCGTGTTACACAGGGTGTGACAAAAACAATGGGCTCATCCCGCACATCTATTCTAATGCATTTGGTAAACAGCTTAGAGATTCTAAGTTTGAATTTCCAGGTAGTGACATAATATGTAATCTTAATTTCAAAAATCGCGCACAAGTCGACCCGATGTTAACGGCAGATGTTATTTGTCAACCAGGATTGGCTCTGTTTTTCATACATACAGGGTGATTCACGTAGGCCATTCATTAGAAGTTTTTCAACTTGCAGTTGGATTAGAAACTTGAAATTTGGTATGCAGCCATAATCGATCATGCCCGTTCTGTCTAAAATATTTTCAGTCCTCCAGCTATACAGGGTGTGCCAAAAATTGGTACCAACTTTCTTATTATAAATGGAAACCTATATTTTTCTTTACATGGTTCGATTGGTCTTCTAATTCTGAGTTTAGAGAACCTAAGTTATGTTAACTTATCTATTACAATTTTTGACATATGTCCAATTTTTTGAAAAAAATTGCCGCTGTAGTAGTTTACGAACAAATTTGTATCTCGCAAACCTTTCAAAATTATGAAACCAAATTTGTGAAGCAGTTAGCTGGAAGTCCAGGCTAACTTTTGATGTCCCATCAGTGGTCCCATTTTGTACCATATCGGCGCAGTCAATTTTCAAATGTCGCAATCAAAAATTGTCAAAAAGTCAATTTTTTCAAATGGCACCTACTATTTTTTTTCACACCATTCGAAAGAAAATTGAATTTTAGGGTGAGTTACTTAAGCATTCCCTATACCTAACTCCACCCCATATTGAGTTATTCAATAAAAATCAAGAAATACCTTATCTTGCCGAGAGATTCCTTACTTCATCAAGTATGCCATGGAAACAAAAGACAGTTGTAATCATTTTTAAAGAAAAATATGGATTGTTATTTAATTACACACTACACCAACAAATTATTATTAACGAACAAGAACAATGTTGACGAAATTCTGACGTAAATGTTCAATGTGACCACCATATTTTTGTTCAAATATTCTATTATTCTACTTGCAACAGATTGCGTAGCACATCTTTGCGCCTACCATTTCTGATGCCAGAAATCAATGCAAAATTGAATTTTAGGGCCACTTTTATTAACATTGTGTATGTCTATCTACAGTCGTTTTTGAGTTATTGGCATTTTTTGAAAAAAATATTGTTTTTTTTTTTCAAGGGTAGTAGTAGGCTTTGGAAACAATCATTTCATTTTAATTTTTATTCAAAAATCGTATTGCAATAATAAATACTAACAACAAAATAACAACAAATAAACAGATTAACAAAATAATTATTTCAATACAAATGCTCAATGTGAGCACCGTTTTCACTGACAGAATTTTGTCAACATTGTTCTTGTTCGTTAATAATAATTTGTTGGTGTTGTGTGTAATTAAATAAGAATCCATATTTTTCTTTAAAAATTATTACAACTGTCTTTTGTTTCCATGGCATGCTTGATGAAGTAAGGAATCTCTCGGCAAGATAAGGTATTTCTTGATTTTTATTGAATAACTCGATATGGGGTGAAGTTAGGTATAGGGAATGCTGAAGTAACTCACCCTAAAATTCAATTTTCTTTCGAATGGTGTGAAAAAAAATAGTAGGTGCCATTTGAAAAAATTGACTTTTTGACAATTTTTGATTGCGACATTTGAAAATCGACTGCGCCCATATGGTACAATATGGGACCACCGATGGGACATCAAAAGTTAGCCTGGACTTCCAGCTAACTGCTTCACAAATTTGGTTTCATAATTTTGAAAGGTTTGCGAGATACAAATTTGTTCGTAAACTACTACAGCGGCAATTTTTTTAAAAAAATTGGACAAATGTCAAAAATTGTAATAGATAAGTTAACATAACTTAGGTTCTCTAAACTCAGAATTAGAAGACCAATCGAACCATCTAAAGAAAAATATAGGTTTCCATTTAAAATAAGAAAGTTGGTACCAATTTTTGGCACATCCTGTATAGTTGGAGGACTGAAAATATTTTAGATAGAACGGGCATGATCGATTATGGCTACATACCAAATTTCAAGTTTCTAATCCAACTGCAAGTTGAAAAACTTCTAATGAATGGCCTACGTGAATCACCCTGTATACAGGCTGTCACCGTGGACGATTGATATTTTCTCAACAGTTTGAAATTTGAAAAATGTCTCAAATAAGAACTGTAGATCAAAAGTGGCATATTTATTTATTTTTTTTAAATCCACTAGGAGTTTCACACTTTTCATGCAAATTTTAATGAGATTCAAATGGCATTAGATTCGTCGGAAATAAATACATTGATTTCATCTTTTGTTAACCCTTTTTGGACTATTTTAAGCCGAGATATCAACGATTTTAGTTATGGCACTGTTAATACTTTTATAATTAACTTTTTCGAAAAATTCGAAATGGAGGCTATATGTCAGACTCTACTATCTGAAGTTACATTTTTTATATTTTTTCGTGCATATTACACTAAAAAAAATTATTATTATGAACAACCACGACTGCTCGTACAACAGTACACATGTTCACCAATGTACTGTCCTATTTTATTAATTTAATTGATGATCAATATCATTTTGATGTTCACCATTTTGATTTATTTTGATAAAAATTTTGCAAAAATCCTCGATTATCTTGAAAATGTAAGACTTGGTAGCAATTCCTAAAGCACTATATAAAAATCTTAAATCTGTGTGGAAGTCTTTTTTCATATCATAGAACAAAATAAAAGGGTGCTCCGGGTAAGTTTTAAGATAGTTTTTAAGGACCACCCTAATACATATGTGTACCAATTTCTTGTTGAATGCCTCAATTTTATTTCATCAACCCCTTTAATAATGGAATGGAGTAGGGGGGGGGGGGGGGGTGAAAAATATAGGCAAATGTGAGGCCTTTCTCTTCTAGTATATACACCAAATCTCAAGTCCCTATACTCTTACCAGCTTGCCTTACTCATTTTCCCCTTCTACTTACCCCCCACCTCTTCAACGGAATCATCTCAAAATATAATCTAGTTCCAGATGTCATTATAATACATATGTGTACTAAATTAAGTGAATACATCAGTTTAATTTTATCATCCCCTTTAATAATGGAGTGGGGGTGATGTAGGGGTTGAAAAATGTTATAAAAAAATCTGAGGCCTTGGCTTCTAGTATATACACCGAATCCCAAGTTTCTGTAGTCTTACCAGCTTGCTTTACTTATTTCCCCCTATTTAAATACAATCTAGTTCCAGGTGTCATTATAATATATAAGTATACCAAATTTCAAGAGAATATCTCAATTTTATTATATCAACCCCTATAATATTGGTGTGGGGGTGGTGCGGGGAGTACGGATATATTATAAAAAAAAATGTGAGGCCTTGGCTTCTAGTATATACATCAAATTCCAATTTTTTGTATTCTTACCAGCTTGCTTTACTTATTTTCCCCTGTTTATCCCTCAACCCTTCACCGGATAAGTTCAAAAAACAATTCAGTTCCAGATCTTGTTATGGTAAGTACGTGTATAAAATTTAAGTCTTAAACCGTTCCAGAGAGCATAAAAAAGTTACAGACAGACAGAAATTTAAAATCTCGACGTTTCATAATATTCTTAACCTATTCCAACAAGAAAAATTTTTGAAAATTTATTTACGATTACTATACTTCCACTCTACTACGTGGATGTGGAAGTGAGTAGAAAGTGTGTATGTAAGATGATTCAAGATATTCAACTTCGGCGGCTCTTGATTTTTAAAATAGGAAGGAGGTATTTGAAAGCATAATTATAAAAGGAGAGGAAAAACAAAAAAAACTCTTACAGATCATGATATAAAAACATGTACAAAGTGTGTACATAGAGCCGATGATTCAAGATTTCCACAAATATATTGCACTTCGGCAGGCCCATTACAAACATTACTGTATGTAATATACCTAGCCAGACAGATAAGATGACACAAGGTGATGAAATATTACTAAAATTACATCACTTTGTCGTATTTATATTGTTTCGGAATATTTTATTAGATGTTTGCAATATACAGGGTATGCATAAATTCCCCCATTTCTCCTTAGATGCAAATTCTACCCAAAAATAAAAAAATCATATAAATGTGAGTCCTGAAATGCTTTTTAAAGAAATCCTTTGAGTATAGCGTCAAAATATACCTTTTCATTGATTATTATTTAGGAAATAATCTGGGAAAACTTTATGAGACTTGGTTCAAGATTTTGAATTATTAAGACTTATTTTATCCATAGGCAGAGAAATGAGGGATTTGTTTCCACTTTTCTTTTTGTTTTACTGTCCAAATTTAAAACTCAATTATGACTGCTAATATTACTTTTAAAAACCTCTTGATAATTAGCGTTGTGACAAACATTTATCGAGGCAAGCGGATTAAATGAAATATTGTTGATTTGTTAGGAATATGTGTTATAATTTTTCGAAGTAGTTTTATGCCATGTATTAATTTAAAAGACACATGTTTAGAGGAACTTCTTTATTACTTTTGTACATCCATGTGAATCCATCAGATGTTTATAGGGAGTTTCCTCGCTATTTTTGAATGTATAAGCAGCACTTAAAACGGAATTTGGAAATTTCACTGTATAATATTTTTAAGAAGACTTCTTTTTCTTTATAATTTTATTTTCTTATATTTAATGATGTAATATAAAACAATAAAAAAAGATGTGGGATGGCCCCCTTCAGCAAAACAATTCCTTAATAACTAAAAACAGACTGAAAATCACCAATTATCTATTTTACAGAGGCCTTAGGAAAATTGTTCGCATATCATTGGAATGTCATATCTATTAAATGACCACTACTGAATTTATGACAGCTTTTGGCTCTTTTCATCATATTAAATACAGTGCGTATAGCGAAAGATTAGACATGTACATTCATATAGTGCAAGGGATATGACAACCCAGCAGCAGGAAACTCGCCCGATGCGACGGCACAAGGCCACACTGGCCACAGAAGTATCCCAGCTGTAGTTATTCATTGCCGACTAGCACACGTGATGTTGCAATTCCTACTTCCTATGTCTAGCTCGCTATTACACTCACTATATTTGCATTTTTCAAATGGGATGAAGCATCTGTTGTTGACTGACATTGAAACTTCAAAAACTGAAGCACTACACCTGCATATTACACTCAATATGCGTTTTGACAACCACATAGGCATGATCAGGATATAGTAAAAGCTAATGACATGTTTGAATGAATTCAATGGATCAAGTTATCCCCTATTCTGTCTTAGCTCGATGAACTGTGACCTAATTACTAATAAATCAGACTGTCTGACACAGACACATTGTTACAATTCACATAATTTTTACAGAACATGCTAGTCAGATAACTTGAGTCAAAGATTCCTACTGTTCAAAACACAAAAGAACTGAGAGCTGCTCTAATTGGTGAGGTATAGTACCGGTTTCAGTGGCGAGATCTCAATCGACGAAGTTAAAGCACGCCGGGCGAGTACGTCACTTAGATGGGATGGGATCTCATCTTGCCGTCCTGGTTAAGTGGTGGAATAGCATTAGTTAAACTTCAGGACATCAAAATAAATAAAACATTAAAATAAATAAATAATTGATACATGGGAGAATTTGCCCCCAGAAATGATCAATAACGTCATAAGCATGGGAAAAAGGATGGATGCAGTCATAATGGCGCGTGGGTACACACGTTATTGAAAAAATAAACTTTTTAATTTTGCTTGATCATTAAATATACTATTTATTTTTTGTAAAAACGCTATTGCATTATGTTTGTTAAACAGGCTACAGAATGGAAGATGTAGATGCTAGTTTAATCTGCATGGCCATAGGGGACTGTGTGGATGCTAGTTGTTGAACGAGAATTTTCAAATAAGAAATTATACAAATTTATTTTAATTTGCTAACATAACCAGAATTCAGGTTATCGAAAGAATGCAAATATTTCATTAACATTTTTACATACAGTTTTTCTTTTAGTTCTCATAGATAGTTTTTCTTTCCACTCTGTTTGCAAAATCCTATAAATAATACATTTATATAATTTTGGTGTTAAGAGTTTACGAATACAAGTTACTTAAACAATTAACGGTATACCCTGAAACAACACACAATAAACAATATATTTTAATTACTGATCGTTTAAAAAATATTCTGTATTTTATAATTATGAGTAAAGTCAAAGAAAATCTGATTATTTTAAAATACTACACCTCCAGTTTTATTACATAAGATGGTAATGAAGAATAAAAATTTGTGGTCGAGGCAAAAAAAAAATTGACAGCTTTTTCCACTTCACTTGTCACCCTGTATTTCATTTACAAGCTACGATTCCAAGTTCCGACTCTGGTAATATCGGTGGGTGAAACTAAGAGGATACCTATTTTATTTGTCAGTGACTTTTTTAAAACTGTAAATATTGCTTATACTGACAAAGGGCGTAGCAGGATAAGTATGGTAAAATGGCCCCAGAAGCGTTTCGTCCTAATTGGGCATTAGTAGATCAACAATAGCAAAAGAAACGTTTTCCTTGAGTTGTACCCCCTGTCGCCACTGGTAACCCCTGTACCCTAATAAATATAGTTTTTTGTTTTTATTTTTTATCCCTGCAAGATGTGCGTTAATTATTAGGAAAAAAATTGACGATACACATGTGATTTAAATGCACCTTAGAAAAAAAATCAGCCGATTTGGTGGCCTCCTTCGAATAAGAAAAAATATTAAAAAATTAATATTTATTTTTCCATGAAAATAATGATTCGCATACACAAAACATTCATCAAAAATACATTGTTAGGGGTAGTTTATTGTAGATTTTTTCAAATTTTTAGAAGCGGTGCGCCATAATTCAAAAAAATTGAAAATATTGTGATGCGTTATATTAGTTTGATCTATGTGACTAGTGGCATTTAGCCACTGAAACATCTGAAACTTTCATTTAATTATCTATTAATATGGTGTCGTATTCTACTGATAATTATTATTCACTGCATTGACCTTCATTGCAATGCATATGTCGCTCAGAGCTAAATATTAACGTTGTCGGAATTTTGACAGCTCCACGATTAAGCCATACCAAATTAATCCTACATTTATAATAGCAGTTTTAAGTTTTTTTTTTTATTTAAATATTTATTTACAATTAATTATTACCGGATATTCTGAGGATCATGTAATTCGGTAACTTTTATTTATTAAATAAGGATAAGCCTATCTTGAAGTTCCATAAAGTTTGCTTGTACCGTAGTTCATGAATTTTTTCGAATTCCTATTATAATAGCTAAAAAAAATATTGGGATTCTTATTACAGTTGCCACAAAAAAATATAGTGAAACAGAGAGGGGTCATCAAAGAGTTTACTGCTTAAGTAATCGAAGCCGCCAATAACACTTAACAAACATGCACGCTGTCCTTATTATTTTCGTAAAGTTAGAGATTTTAGAAGAGAAAAATTTGGATAGAATGATTTTTGCATAGTTGTGTATCATATCAGCGTTCACCATCACTTGAACTTTCTTAATTATGTTAAAGTATATATAAATATATTTTATCACAGTTGATATAAGGAGTAGCATCAGAATTTTACTGGTAATTTCTAAACATTCTGAATACATCATGGTCATGAAATATTATTAGTGTTACTCTATACCATTATCCAAATATTTTCATTATACTAGCACGCCAACTCTGTATGTCCCATATAATTAATTTTTGACTTCTTGACGTTTTGCAAATGTCTTATTTGACCGCGATAAACAATTTTTTCAATGAGAACGAGAAAAGTATACCTCAGTTATCTAGAATTTAATATTTACATGTAATGTAATGTTTGGAAGAACTGAGTTACAACTTCTGCAGGAGTGTTGAATTTATATATCCCTTCATTAAGATTAGTGCAGTGCATATTACATGTAAAATAACACAATAATTTAATTAGTTACGTTGAGAATCCATATGTTGGAAACATTATTGAAATGTTATACATTTATTTAAATTTTTTTCTTATTTCTACAGATATTTCATATCAACATAAATAACATATGCCGCTTGTAGTCAAAGTGATTGTTTTTAAAAATTCTCTTGATGATAGAGTAGTGATGTTTATATTATGATTACTTAACAAACTTTTTGATGATATTTATACTCTTTCGCAGCGCCAGTATCTGAACTAATTAAACGTAAGACATATGGATACATAGTTTCAATGGTTAAGCACCACTAACCATTTGAAAAAAATCTACAATAAACTACTCATAACAATGCATTTTTGATAAAAGTTTTGTGTACGCGAATCATTATTTTCATGAAAAAATAAATATTTTAATTTTATAATATAGGTTTTTCATTCGAAGGAGGCAGCCAAATCAGCTGATTTTTTTTTCTGAGATGCATTTAAATCATTTGTCCATCGTCAATTTTTAAAAAAATAATTAACGCACAACTTGAAGGGATACAAACG
The DNA here is from genome assembly GCA_963583905.1 of Stenurella melanura. NCBI lineage: Eukaryota > Metazoa > Arthropoda > Insecta > Coleoptera > Cerambycidae > Stenurella > Stenurella melanura. Next base: position 29,428,001 of record OY757318.1, on the reverse strand, counting down.
AAAACGAAAAATTATATTTATTAGGGTATAGGGGTTACCAGTGGTGACAGGGGGCTACAACTCGAGGAAAACATTTCTCTTCCTACTGTCGATCTACTGGCGCCGGATTAATTCGAAACGCTTCTGGGGCCATTTTACCATGCTTATTCTGCTACATCCTTTGTCATATTGTTTTGTTAGCTATCGAATTCTGAACAATTTTCAATATGTCCATCTATCTGTCTGTCCCCAACATTTTTTATAGGCTTAGTGTTAGCTGGAAGGAGAACCCTGTTGTTTATGAAAAAAATAAATCAATGAATGGCTAGTATTTGCAGCTGGACGATTGCAATATCTTGAATATAATTTTCTTTACACAGACAAAACACTCAAATTATTATAGCCATACCACTTAACCAGTTCTATACATTATTTTGTCTTGTAGTGCTTTGTAATAATTGTAATACACTTTTTCTAAAGCCTGTATTGAGAGTGAGATAAAAGTCGGACTAGCAAACATGTATAACAAAAAGGCAATGAACTAAAATAACTTAAATAATTTGCCACACCCTGTATCTTGTTTTCCAATTACCACATTTATAGAGTTACACCAGAATTTGCATTTTAACTAACCTGCACTATTGATAACAAAATCCAATCACACAAAAACCACACTAAAATGTGTATTAGATAAAAAACTAGGGGTTCCCAACGAAACAGTAGACTTGATGCCCAAGCAGCACAAGCCCCAATTACCATGCATTCGGTAAGTGGCTCCAAAATTATTACGGGAGGCAACATAGCTACACGTAATTTTGCCCACCTGCAACAAAACACATATGTTATCACTTATATATTATTTTTATTCCTATAAGCTTACAGACATTTATTGCTCATTAACTTATCAAATTAATGATTTGTTATTATAGAACTATCTAGTAACCACACATAATGTTCAAACATTTAAAATATTTCTTTTACTGTAACAGTCAACTCAAAATGTCACGATTTTACCATTTCAGGTAACGAAAATACAGCCATATTAGTAAATGTGAGATGATCATTTTTATGTTTTGAAATAACGTTTGATTAAGGTGTTTAGTTAACGTACATTCAATTTGGAAAACAAGATTTAAGAAAAGTTTTAAAAGCCATATTTTTCAATGTTCTTTCTATATAGATGTTCTTATTTTCTTGAGTTTTAATATCAAATTAGCTTGATGTTCCTGGGATCTTTACTGACCGACCAGGACAACTTATAAACCCTATATAACTTATTTACTGTCTTAAGACATATTTCGCATTTTCGAGATTATCCGTCGTAACAATTAAAGTAGGCCATCGATTTCAAATATCTTTACACCATTCTGCAGCTCATAAAAAGTGACACAATTTTTGTATCAACATTTTTTTCTGCAGGACTGATATTAAGCAAGATATCCCCGAGGGTCGTAATAAAATGGACGGGATGGCCTGTATATAAAAATATTCCTGATTGGTTTTTGCTAAATAAGTAGTTTTTTATGTTACTATTTTAACTATTTTATATCATCAATTCATTTTGTCCGGAAGGTCCAAGCACCATATATGCCTGCATATATAGAGAATTAAAAGTCAAATAAAGATATATTAAAAAGTGTTCCATTAAAAAAATTAGCCCCTCCATCACCATGTGAAACATACTGTAGATTTAAAAATAATTTTAAAATATACCACCTTTGATCCCCTAACTTTTATCTGAGATATGTTTTCAAATTTCAAGGGGTTGAGGAGATACTGACTGTATACAGGGTCAATACATGTTGTGTTCAATCTTCATCAATATATTTTTCAATTATGGGGAGATATTGCTGCGAGTACAAAGACAATTCCAGACTGTTTTAAAAAAATATATCGGATTTGTTACAATGACAAGTGTAATATACCTTTTCAACGCAAAGAAGTAGATTTTGCTACACCGGGCATGAATGTGGTAACTTTGCAAAATTTTAGATAATTTAAGTATGTCCCAGTTACATCCATCGACGTCGAGCGGTCCTAATCACAATATAAATGCATTTTAAATGAAAGACATCAAAGCTTTACTCCAAAACATTTAGAACAGATAATAGTAATATACTTTTATTCTTGTAATCGGCATTGAAAAATACTTGTGTACGTTAATTCAGGATTAAGTACATCTCCTTATAGGCACCTCCAGTTCTCTTCGAGTCAGTGTTTATAATAAATTGACTTATCAGCTTTGGATAATATGGAATTCACTAAAAAAAATTCAAGGTAAGATATTGTTTCAGACATGCATGCAAATCTTTATGCACTGACACATAACCACCTAAAGCCCACCCTGGTTTTACCTCATATCCGATAGGTAATTCGATCCTCTGGTGATCATATACTGTACATACAATTCTAAAATCTATCATTATATGCAGTTAATATTCAAAAACTGTATACTTGATATATATGTAATCTTAAAATTTGCTAGACAGATATCAAGGAACTGGTGACAGCGGTGACTCATATTTGCTAATAAAAAATAGCCGATTTCATTGAAAGAGTAAATATTTATTATATTATTGCCCAAGACATCTGATGATAAAATATTTAATCTGTGGATTTTCCAACATTCCATCGAACTACTCTAAATAAATAGTAATTGCTTTAAAAAAAAACTGATATATAGCCAAATTATGATATCTCTGTTCTCAAATATTTTAAGATTATTAACATATTTATGTTACCACTAAACTGTTTGGCACAAAATTAATACATTTTTCTCTTAGAGTTGCAATAGTACTTACTTATTGCTTTGTCTTAAATTAGTTTATAAAAATGTCTAATTGAGCAATAAAATTAAGATCAGCTGATAATTTGTTAATGAAATTGAGGTTAAATGGATGTAAAATATAAACAAATTTGTCCTGAATTACTGCTATAGAGATAATTCGGCATCTTAACTTAATTAGTGGGCATGCCCAATTTTCAACAAGTTAATAAAAATGTATACAGTGGCGGCCCGACAGGGATGGCAGGGTAGGCAGTGGCCACCCAATTATCTAAGAGCGCCAAAGCCAAGCAGTAGTTAGTCATAAAATTTTGCCATTAATTAATTTTCATATAAAAATTACAAAATTAAAAAGTTATTTTTATTTATACAGGGTGTTTCAGTTAAAAGTCCCCATGCCATTATCTCTAAAATTAATAAAGATATTTTATTTTTGTAAATGGCAGATGATTGATACCAAAGAAAGGTTTAAATAACGGTGATTAGAATTTTTCCTCAACAGCACACAGAGATGGCGCTGCGATGCAAAACTATTTTTTGATGGCTGAAACCTTGAAACATAAGTCATGTGATTAAACAATAATTTGTGAATAATTTTGATGGTATAGAGAATTTACAAAAAACAAGCCGTTTTGGAGTTACATGAGTTTCTTTCATTAATGCCAGTACACGTGAATTTTGATAAATCCCTATAATTTATTTATTATTTATTATAGAATATTGGTTACCAAACACTTTTTTTCAAGATAAGGAAAGTGATATAATACACTATCATAAAATTATGTAACTGTTTTTTTGTTTTTGTGATCACTATTTTATAAACTGAGCTTTTATCTATGTACTAGTAATGTAGAATATTGTGACCTGCCCTTTGTACTGTGTATGTTAGTTTGGGCCAATAAACTATTCTATTCTATCTAGTTTACATCTTAATGAAAAGTTCTCATGGCCACAAGGCCCGAAAATTTACAGTTTTTTTTCTATGGCCTTTTGAAATGTCCGCATTTCGTCATTATATGATATCAGGCAAAAATAACAGTTCTTCTATTTGAAATTAAAAATGCTCCATTATGTACCATTTGTGTTACAAAGCTGTGATGACACGTCAGATAAAAATTATTCGTTGTAGAAATCGATAGTGTTATAATATTTTGAGAGACATTTCTTTATGATCTGCAAATTTAAATGAAACTGATGAGCACAGAGAATATATTCATAAAATCGAAATTTAGCCATTCCATAGCCAATTAATGATTTTATAATACTATATGTTTGTTTATAATATTACATCAATATACGAAATACATTCAACTTGTTCCTTACTAACCCCTCTCTTTCCCTTTCTCCCTTTAAACAATCCATCAGTTTTATATTACGGCTATATCTGATGAGCTGTGGTGAGGGTTAAGCGCCACGTTAAGCGCCACAATGATAGGACCAAAACCGTACCCTCTGTGCCAAATTTCGCTTTATCGTATTTCGAATTCATTTTACTACTAAGATGATAAAAATATAATTTACAAAATGTTGCGAAATATTTTTATACCTTTTTTTTGCAAAAATCTTTGTGGCACAACATTTGTACCTCGCTGCACAGACGTATTTTCTCTACACTTTCCACATGCAAAAAGACATTTTATGCCGATTGCTTCTTCAAAGTACATAAAGCTAATTTTGTATAATTTCAAATAAGTATCTATGAATACATGAATACATATTAGTTATATAATACGTGTCTTTATTTTTCTTTATATTAGGTTTTTTTATTTATCTTTTACATAAATTTTGCTTCAATTGATTATAAAATCCGAAACAAAAATAATTTTCTGGGGGTTTTTACACTGTCTGCATTATCTTGCCGAGCTTATTTCATTCCCATTTAATAATACGGTATCTGTGGCACTGCTGTTGTGTCACAGTCCAGGAAAGGATAATAGTACGTGAGGCACTACATTTGTGCCTCGAAGCGGGGTGGGATAATTCTGTGAGGCACATCACGTATGCCTCATGGCAGTTAACGTGTTAAAGAGAGGGGAGGATAAGGGGAAGGGTGTTAAATATATTTTGCAAATCAATATAACATAAACAACCATATAACAATAAATCTTTAAAATGAGGAATGTCTAAAGTTAGATTTTGTCCCAATAGATTTTTGTCACATGTACGATTTCTTCACAATTTACAGATTGTAAGGAAATATCTCAAAATAAGCTCATACTATCAACATTTTCTACATCGACTAATGTTCATTTGATGTAAGATAACAGTTTTGTAAGATATTCAGTTCAAAAGTTACGTTATCTCAAAGTTGGTCAAAAACATAATTTTTGCACATTTGAGCCTCAATATCACAAAAATGGTATGTAATGAAGCATTTCTATAAATGGGATTCAATTCATCATAAAAAAAATCTTGAGATATAACATATAATTATTCATAAAATAGAAGAAAAGTATTTTTTTTAACATTGCAAAGTCCTTTATTAATGATTCTAAAACTGCCAATCTGATTGGCACCAGAAATCAATTTTATTGGAGTCCTCATTGAGACAAACATAAAAAAATCAAATTCGATCTATTCTTGCTATGTGAAATACTGTAAAATATCTGTGTTTGCAGACATACATACAATGGCATACCAACGAAGTATAAATCGACTAATTATGATTTATATAATAGTTTAAGTTTAAATAAAGGTAAGTCTAGATATGTCTACGTCTAAATATGGGTGGCAAATTTAAATTATCTCCATATAATCTCTCATATCCTTATCTAACTATTGAAATTATGGGAAACAAACTAGATAAAGTAAATAAAATCAAATATTTAGGACTAGTTATTGATGAGCATGTTAATTTAAAAAATTGTTTCTATTACATAATGAACAAAATGTATATAAGTATATTTTTTGAGAATAAGCAGCTGGTTAAACAAGAATTTTACATTTATAAAAGGTTAATAATTAGTCCACATATTAAATTTTGTTCTACATTACCATTTAACTTAAATTCAATTCAATTCAATTCAATTCAATTTGTATTCAAATTAGTATATACACCACATTTAAGGTGGCCATTCCCTAGAAAGAAGCATCCGATAGGGAAATAATTACTATTCTTGGCCATAACTTTTTTCTTAGTATGCATATTTAAAAAAAACTATAAGACTACCTAAGTAGAACCCTAACGAGAATATTACTATCAATTTTCACTCAATAATTTCAGTGGTTTGCAAAATAGATTTAAATTTAAAAATTATGCTAATCTTCCTATTTCGTAGTTTTAAATTAAACTATTTTGCAAACCACTGAAATTATTGAATAAAAATTCATTGTAATAGTCTTATTATGGTTCTACTTAGGTAGTCTTATAGTTTTGTAAATATATTTACATACTAAGAAAAAAAAGTTATGACCAAAAATAATAAATATTTCCCTATCGGAAGTCTCATTCTAAGGAATGGCCACCTTAATACAATGGTAATAAACAATAGATTTATAGATTTTTTTAAATTGGAGATAGGCACCTAAATGACTTAACATTTGCATGTGCCTTGATTTTTTAATTTGAATACATCTTACACTAGATACTAAATAATATAGGATTAAAGATAAACTAAAACTAAAACTAGGAACCAAAATTTATGAAGTACTCAGAGGATTGAACGAATTGTATTCTATTTATTAAAGAAATAAGAAAGAAAAAAATTTTTCCTAAAAAAAGATTCTGAATGAATCAAAGTTAGTACTTATAAAATGTCTACATTCTTTATTAAACCTTTTAAGATTAATCAAAATGAAATACATATATTTCAAGTTTTATAACTTATAATAAAGCTATGTGAATAATTTTTATGAATGTTAAACAGCGAATTCTTTTCACAACACCACAATGATTTTTAAAATAAAAAAAATAAATGCCTTTTTATAGACATTCCTCAATCAACCAGATTAGCCATTATTTTACTTACTTCCAAACAATATCAAACAATATAATAATTACTTAAAATTTAAAAAACTATTAACTGCATGTTTTCGAAAATGAACAAAATTAAAACTGCTTAATACTTTATAGTTAGTTATAGTTCAACTAAACATATGTTATTAATATGTAGTATCTTTTAAGTAGTTATTTATCATTGATGTACGCAAACATTATTTACATATGTATATGTATAGCATGAATAAGTTTCTATTCTATTCTACGTATTTCATACATTACTCATAAGTTATAGGATAATTGACTATTAATGAACGTTATAATTGGCATTATTTATTTTATTGTATCTTACACTCCATATGTTTTTAATAATTCATACGGTAAATAAAGAGATTATTATTACAGTTGTCATGAATAAAAATTTCACAGATAGACACACAGACAGACAGGCATACATAGCTGCCATGTGGAAAACCACTTTTAGTAGGTTTTGAGTGAAGTACAATTAAAATTTGACCTTATCTAGAGGGTTGGCAAAAACTGTAAATCACATATAGCAAAAACACCATGAAACCACCCAGTATGTATAAATTCCATCTAATAACAAAATAACAAAATATTTGCCAGGAAATAAAAATTAGAGGTCACCTTTTATTATTTTGCTTGTGAATTATTCTACCCCATTAAAAAGCAATAAAATACCTAAAGTAAACAAACTAAATTTAGTACAATAAATATTTGGTTTTAAATTTATTCCTGATCCTATAGAAATAAAATTTTAATGAAAAGCAGTACAGTGTCTGATTATATATTGTATTAATTAAGTTATTTTGTCATAGGTACAAAATAATAACAGAGAAAAACTAAACTTCTGAAATCATCAAAAATAAACCAAGCGATATATACACATTTGTAAATAGCATAGAAGTAAAAAACATATCTATCGATATACTTGTTAAATACATGCAGATAAACGTATATTTAAATTATTCATACAATAAACTGATAAGATGATATTGAGACAAAAATTCTGCCAGAGACAATTGTGTTGATAACAAATGACAACAAAAATAGTGATTCAATTTTTCAAGCTCAAAAATTTGATAATTATGGAGTAGGGTGTAATAGAAGTTTAAAAAACGTTTATAAAGTCTCCAATAAATTTGTATACAGGGCAAGTTACTAGTGCGTGGACGGTCAATATCTCCTCAACCATTTGAAATTAAAAAAAATATGTCAAAATTGTATGAGATCAAGAGCGTCATATTTTAAATCTACAAAATGTTTCATCTGGCAAGCTAATACTTGGATTTTTTAAATGCTACACCCAACATTTTTATATGTTTTTATTTGACTCTTTATTCTCTATTCAGGCTATATCATTTTTTTGCACTGCGGTATTGCACGTTATTCCACTTTTTATGATAAAAAATGCATTTGCAGCAGTTAAGGTCTTGTACTAGTGTCCAGGCCTTTCAAAGTCGAACCTAATTCTACAGGGTGTTCTCCATAATAATACAAATTTTTACATGTTTCAACTGTCATAACTCAATTTTTTCAAACCATATATTTTTATTTCAAATGTTTTAGAAATCAATTACTTACACCCCGATATTCATAGTGACTACTTTCTTTCGACTTTAATTTTTCAAAAACTGTCGAACAAAAAGTTGTCACTATGTGGTAGTGTGTATGTTGATTGCTGAAACATTTTAAGCAAAAACATGTAGGATGTTCCATTTGAAGAAAATTGAGTTACGACAGTTTTAATATGTAAACATTTGAATATCGTGGAGAATACCTTGTAGGATTAGGTTCGACTTTGAGAGGCCCAGAAATTAACACACGGCCTTGACTAAACACTGAAAGGGAAACTACAGTCAAATTTATGCAGTTTTTGCAGATTTTAATCTGAAACTCTGCAAATTCATTTTTTTATCGGAAAAAAAGATATCACGGGAAAACAATTTTATCACAGGAATATGTTTATAAAATACACATTTTCCTGCTTTTCCGAGTTTTGACAAAAATATGTTTTTTTCTCAAATTTTTAAATTCCGAATTAACTGGCAAACTCAAAATTCGAATTCAGCAGAAAATTTTAAATAGGAATCTGTTTTTCGTTTTTGTATACCCTTTAGTCGACCCCTCTTCCTTTAAAATGCATCGTAATGGGCTCTAGACTTTCTACTAAGTGTGAAAATGCATGTCTTTTTCAGAGTTGAAAAACTTTTAATTTACAAGTCAAAATGTATTTGCTGACTTTTATTTGAGAAATTCTTCACCTAAGCTGTCCTATTAATACGATCGATAGAATTATGTGGTTTCCTTCATACATTCTACACTATCTAAAATTTGACCTTCAAATTAACGCATTCTGTTAACGAATATATAGTGATAACACAGCAAAACTTTGAGACCAATTAATTGGTCCATTTATGATTTAGAGCGACTTAAATGAAAAAATAATTGTTTTATTTTGTTTTCAACTACTTATTCAATAGACGCCGAGAGAAACGGACCGCGAAAATGGTGTTAAATAAATGTTTATAATAATCAAACTACTCGACAGATTATTACAAAATTCAATAGGGTTCTATTCTAATGGTAGACAAAGCGGTTGAAAAAATTCAAGATATCATAGGTGTATGCGCCATGTGACACCACTTATCAATCTACGGCTGACCGAGTTTACTTCTGGTCAAATGTGAATATGCTGCTAATAATCCAACTGAGCTGAATTTCTTTTCTGACGCTATTGACATGTTATAATAATAATAATAATAATAATTCGTTTATTTAGCTAATGAAAGCTATACAGTTTCACATACACCTTACGTCTAACAAAAGTATAGATAATAAACAATGTAAAACTGCTACATTGCGATTACCATATTTAAATTTTCCATTTTAGAAAAATATTTACTGATAATATCATGATGGCCACATTTGCTGACAAGACCTATCCTGCTGTCGGATCCAGATCCCGATAGTGCCTCACAAAAAGTTCAAGATCACTTGAATGAGCTGCAAAATTGGATGGAACGTTGGAAAATAAAAGTAAATAGTGAAAAGTCAACGCAAGTCACCTTCACTACTAGACGAACTACTTGTCCTGAAGTTCAAATAAATAATTCGCTAATTTCGGTCAAAACTGAAGTCAAATATCTTGGACTCCATCTGGACCAAAAGCTAACCTGGAGAAACCATATAAAAACCAAGAGAAATCAACTACAACTAAAAGTTGAAAACAGATGAATTGGATGATTAACGGGAAATCTCAGCTGTCACCCGAAAATAAATTGTTAATTTATAAAATTATCCTAAAACCCATTTGGACGTATGGAATTGAACTGTGGGGATGCAGCAAGCCTTCCAACACGAAGATTTTACAGACATTTCAGTCAAAATATCTACTCATGATTACAAACGCTCCCTGGTATGTATCTAATGCAACCCTCCACAATGACCTGAGAGTTCCATTCATAAACAAAGTCATAACTGCATATGTTAATAAAGCAAAACAAACAAATTGTGGACACAAAAGTCAAACTGTGAATCAACTCTACCAGCTCCCTCAACAATACAGAAGACTCAAGAGATCCTGCATGGCCCGAAAACCTTGCTGAATATGTAGATATGGAGAACCGTTAATGGATGATACCCAACACAAGCCAACGCCTTATCATCTTATTTACTAATTACTCTATTGAATAGATTGTTTGAGTAGATTGTAAATTTCTTTAATAAAATAATTTTTAAAAACAAGAAAAATATTTCTTACCTTGTGAGTCTGGCTTGAAAACTATTAACATCACAGAGACCACAATTTTGTAAAGCTGGCTGACTACTAATGGCAGTTTTCCATCCCCTATCTAGGAAAGACTTTGCAATAAAAAAATCTTCTGCTAAATAACAGCCAAATATTTTTAAGCCTCCTTGTTCCTCAAGAACTGGTTTTCTCATTAAAGCTGACATGCCTGTATGACAATTCACCCTTACAAAATCTGCAGCTAAATATATTCTAGATTGTGCTGTACCAAAGTATATCTAAAACAATGGCAATATTGTACAAAAGTAGCATTCACCCGTTTCTTATAGTATCGAAAGGTAGAATGATGAATTAAATAATTATGAATGGGCTACATGGGTAAGAGAAAAAGGACCCCGGACATTCTTTATGGAAAGTGGCCCTCAGTGATAACAACTCTATAACATATTTGGTTGGCTGAAAAGTTATGTTACCTCAAAGTTGGCAAAAAACTGTATTTTTGCTATGTTTGAGCCTCAATATGTGAAAAATCGTCTGCAATGGAGCATTTATACACGGCATTCAATTTGACCTGAAAAAATCTTCAAGAATAACATATTATGATTTATACAACAGAAAAAAGTATTCTTTTCTGATATTGTGTAATGGTGAAATGCAAACACTTCAAACAGATGTACAAAAAGGAACTATGAATTTTCGAGCCTTGTGGCCATAAGAACTTTTGATCAGCGAGTTGTGAGTTATAAACTATAACATACTAAATTTTTATTCAATTTCTCTAAGAAATGTTAGGGGTCCTTTCATTAGAAACAAAAAATTCAAATTAAAAGAAATTTCCACTATATGTCCTATAAAACTAAGTAAAAGAAAACATTCAATAACAACAGTACCACGTATCCTAGCATATTAATTAAATTTCTGAGAAATGGTAATAAATCATATCAACTATTTTTAAGATCCAAAGTACTTCAAGGTTTATTATACGAATACCAAATTAACAATACAAAAATTATGTATTGTTTGTGGGTATAAATTATTGTATGTACATAATTCAATAAAAAATTAGTGAACTAAACTTCAGTGTAAATAATTGATACAATCATTCGCTACATTTCTGTTTTACTTTGTAATATACCACTTTTCCGTTTTTGTGCTTTATGTACATATTTATTGTAATTTTCATTATTGGAATATAGTTTAAAAAAACCGGAACCTAGGTAATTTCATCTGTTTTTAAATTACATAAATAAGTAAGCATAGGCAGTAATATTGACATTAATACATATTTTTGAATTTTGATTAACAGGAAGAACTCATATCATTAATCATTACGAGTATTATATTACTACTAGGAAGATTATTACCATTCAGGCATATTCTTAGTCATATATAAGACAGTACAAAGTTTAAACATACATACTTTTTCTAAAGTAGCTGCAAATCCATTTCTATCACATGTAAAAGGCATTTGATGAACTAAACCTGTTCTCTCAGTCATGTGATTGACCATGTCAAGTAAGGTATCTTCTTTCACTAAAACAACCAAATTATATTAACGTAATAATAAGGGCGAGGATTACGTACTCCTTATTCCACTATCTGATATGAGAATTAAATTATAATTTGATGCTTCATAAGCCTTATTCATATTGTTAATTTTTGGATTAACACCTACGGTCGAACCACCAATAAAAACATTGGCTGAAACTTTTGGATACTTTTCGATTAAAGCATTTACGACATCTACGGCTGGGTCCTTTTCATCTTCAATACAAAATAAAATTTCGTACTAAAAAACACACGATCAGCAATGAATGTGTTTGGGGAAATGATATAAACTTTAAATGAAAAAAATTACTGAAGATATTTACCAGGGGATAACTCAACGTAAAAAAAGTTTCTAAATTGGAAACTAAATGCGGATCGACACCCATTAAAGGTTTCAAAATCGAGACACCAGGATAAGGTTCGTCTGTAGGTAGAGGCTTAACTTTCTTATGCAGTCTATATTTGCTAAAATAAGAGAGAAACATACAGTGTTAGTGTTAGAAATGAAATTCTAAATACCAAGAAGTTGAGGTTATGTACAATTGCATATCAATTTCAAAAACTACTTACCCATAAAATATTGCTATTAAGTGTAGTAACCACATCGCACACCAAAATATGAAAAAAAATATTGCAAATCCATATAAAGTGTAAATCATTGGCGCCATAATTCCATTTATTTAAAAAAGTTGGTCATTATGTTCTTACTTAAATTATCACAACATCAGAAATTTGTACACATTTTTATTATTTATTTAACTTAAGTTGTGGCTAAACCACGAAAACCTTACTTTTAAAACTAAAGTAATCTTAATCTCGTCATTCTCTTGGTACATCAATATTTTTTAACAGAGTGGGGGGACATCGACACTTCACTGTCAAGCAGATCACCTCGGGTTTCTCACTTGGGTTTCTCGGCTGCCGCTATCGCATGTAATTTGAGCCCACCATAGGCGCACAACGCGTTTTGCAATTCTAAGAAAACATTCATCGGATCTGGAAATCCTAGAAATGAAAATGACTGTTTTGTAAGTTATGTACAGATAAATTAATATGTAGTAAACATTATATATTCTTTATTAATGTTATTGGTATAGCTACTACATTATTAAATTATTTGTACTACCTTTTGAAAAAGTATAAAACATAACAAAGATAGAAATGACATTCTAACATGGATACTATATATCATGCAGCGATGTTTTACAGGAACATGTGCATGAATAGGGTATACATCAAGTTTTTATTGTAGGTAATAAGTTATATCATTTTTTATGTACCTTGGAACACTCTGAACAATATTTTTATTTCGAATGGAAATCCCTTCCCAATTATCGGTTCGAGCACTAGGTACTTATTTATTAACTGCATTCTTGCTACGAAACAACTAAACTCAACGTTACTGGTCGGTATGTACCCTTCTTTACTTTTAGAACGAACAAACGAAATGAAAAGTACAGTCGGAGGCAGGCCTGTAGCCAGGGTGGGTGTCAGAGGATGCTCGGCACCGGCTGGGAATATTTGAGCACCCACTGGATAAATTCAAACATTACCTGTGTGGGACGATTATATATTCAAAATAGTCCTATTTTATAAATTTTTCCAAATTATGAAGGCAAATTATGGCATCCCCAGAAATTCGATGAGCACGCCCTGAAATCCGATGAGCACACACTACAATTTATTTCAGCCTACAGGTCTGGTCGGAGGATACGTATTATCACGAGACTTTGCTTCAGAAAACCGTTGAATTTATTAAGTCGTGTTTGAGAAGAAAAGCAAACATAGGTATAAGTATATTGGTAGAAATATTTATATAGGAGAGCAGAGAACAAATAGTAAAACAAGCAGGCGACAATTATATAGATACTAAAAAGCAGTAGTAAATCAATATCAACACTCCATTATGTAGTTCTTACTAAAATGGGGTGTTGCCATTGGTTTATTTTCTTGATTTTGCTCTCTGTATTGCTCCTAGCTCGATTAGCTCTGATTCAGTACCAAAGAGTTTAATAAATAGAGAAGACAAGCTGGCGATTTGCCGGGAGTCGCGGTTTGGTTGCCTTGGAGACGGTAGGCTCTTTGTCCTTGTCGCACACTCGGCACACCTCGTATCCTCTCTCTCCACTGTTTTATAAAGCAACACAGCCTTACCTGCAAAGATTTTAATAAATAAAGAAGACAAGCTGGCGATTTGCCGGGAGTCGCGGTTTGGTTGCCTTGGAGACGGTAGGCTCTTCGTCCGTGTCGCACACCCGGCGCACCTCGTACCCTCTCTCTCCACTGTTTTAACAAAGCAACACAGCCTTACCCGGCGCTCTTTGATTTCCAACAAATAACGTCAATCTCAATCGTCACCACCACTCATGTACTATGCGACAAAGAGAGAACGAACCTTGTGAGAGGGATGAGAAGCCTACAGCCTCCCGCTGCTTATACATTATACGCTTATGGAGCTTGTCTCCTCTATTTGTTAAACTCTTATTTGTTCAGTACATTTGTCACCATAATTTAATGTATTGAATAATCCACTTGTTGAACACCTTGAAATAATGGTTGTCCAAAAAGCTTTTGCTGTAATTGAATTATCTGTATACATTTTGTATATGTGAATATCTGTGACACATAATTTTCTATAAATAGGATATTACTTTCAGGCCTTCAAATTTAAGGCTTTTTACTTTATTACTGATGACTTAATACATTTGTAATACTTATCAACACAAAATATAATAAGTTTTAGGCCATATTCGGAACGCACCTTTATAACGTAGAGAGGAATTTAGATTATAGGTATTGTATTATCCCATGAACAGATACTATATATTTTGCGGATATGAAAGTAATGAAGATACCTATTGCATGAATTCGAACCTTGACTATTAGCTCAGAAATAAAACGAATATAATTTTATTTGATATTTCATTACGAATTAAATGCTTATTAAATGCTTGTGTTAATGTATTAAACTTACAGGCTCAATTATACCAATTAAAAAAAAACTACAACACCTCAATTTTAAATTCTCAAATCTGAATCATTAGAAACTTTCAAGTATATGTCACTTCGAGGAAATGTAACTTATGACTAATGACCGGTCTTCGTGAAAGTCAAATTATGGAGTGCTGCCAAAATTGAGAAATTGAACGTTCATCAAAAACAGTCAACAACAAAATGTTGATAGAAAGTTGTCAAATATGACAGATGGAGGAAATATTGTTATCGAAAATGAATTAAAAGACAGTGCTTGGGACGGTTTTCACAACTGGCTCTATTGTGTATGTGTAGTAACGTTCGACTTAGAATTAGGACAAGCATTAGAGGTAACAACTGAAACTTTGTTTTCTCTTTATTCTGATGTGTTTACTATATTTCAGAGTATTTTTCCACGACATGTATCCCTTTCTAAACAAGAGATATCAAATATTTGCTATCTGGCTTTCCCAGATTCGAATTCAGGATGCATGGGAGATACAACTTTCATTATAAGACTGCAAAATAGCCAAGGAAAGAAAAATCTCAGACCAGAACATAATAATTATAATTCGAAATGCCCTACATCATTACAAATAGATGGATCCTATTACTGGGGCTATGTTTACTTTCGACAGGTCAAAGACATCACACTACCTAGGGGATATTTTCAAAAGGTGAGGCAATACCAATTTCCCATATTCCTCCATCACAGTAACACAGTGAACTAAAGCATGTGTACACTGGATTTGATCCCTATCTCTCACTTTGGCTAATGTAGTAGTAGTTGTAGTAGTTTTTGTTTTGCAAATGTGTAAACCCCTTCCAGACAGCCTTGGCTTTGGATTTGACAGTTGTCTAATATTTTGTTTATGTTAATGTCATTAAACAAAATATCGTAAGCATTACCACTTTGCTTTGTTCTAAATAATTTTGTTTTATTTATTTTGAATTTTACCATTGTTGATTTTTTTGAACATTTTCGGTCTTTTTGACGATTCAATGACTAATTTAGAGAAGAACTAACTGCTTTTTATTTTGTGCACCACAATTATATCTCAAAGTCTATATACTCTCTATATACTTTCTGTGTTTAGTGCTAAAGCAGTTACTTACATATTGTTTTTTCCATTACTAGAAATATATTAAGTACCCCTGTCCAGTAGTTATAAAAATTTTTGTTCTTGTACTTGCACAAAAATTAGCAACTTTCATGTAGTTTACTTATGCCATTACAGAGTTATTTAAAAAAAAGGGGACTCCATGCATAACTTTAAGAATAATTCCCACTGGATATATGTGTAAAATATAACTGAAAAAGAAATAGTTTCTCAATTAAAATTAAATAAAGCACATGGAATCGATAATATACCGTCCGAGATATTAAAGGAAACTGTTATTAAAATATCAGGATCTTTAAAGTGCATTATTAGTAAATAAATGTTTTGAATCAGGCCTGTGAGCATTTAAAATAGCTGTAGTAAAACCAATCCATAAGAATGCTGATAGACTGGATATGAGTAACTACCAACCTATTTCCCGTATCACCAACACTGCTAAACTTTTTGAGAAGATATTACTAGCTTTTTAAATAGGTGTGTTAGTTTGTCAGAATTTTGTTTCATAGGGGGCAGAAATCAACACAATATGCAATACTTTATCTTTCTGCAAAAATTTATAAATAGATGAATGCTAGCAAACCAATGCTACGCATCTTTTTTGACTTCACATAGGCTTTTGAAACGGTTAGTCATATTTAATTATTACAGATATTTCAAAGTATGATTTCAAAGGTATTCCATACTATCCATACATGCTAGTAAAAAGTTATTTATGGAATAGGCAATATTGTGTAGATATTGGTGGCACATTTTGTAAGTAAAAAGAAAAGGTAGAGTATGGTGTACTCCAAGAAAATGTTTTGGGACCAATTCCTTTTAATATCCACCTGAATGGTTTATTTGATTTACCTTTGTGTATGGATATGATAAGTTTTTCCGATGACAATGCCATGTTATATACTGGTAACAACTGAACAATTCTTAGGGAGCATACATAAATTACGTAAGGTATTTGAGGTTGGGTGGGTCTCTGCTAATATCTTATAAAATCTTATATGGGGTTGGATGGGTATTTGAAAAGGATTTTACCACCATCAATCACCACCAACTCTGTGTGTGCCCCTAATCATATGCCACCCCACGCCATAATTGAGCTTCCACCGAAAGAGACAGTAGATGGAGATAGATAGATAGAAAGATAGTTTATTGGTGGGCAGATACAACAAACTGACTCTAATCTGAATACCTGGCCACTCTGGCATGGAAGGCAACGAAGTTGCTGATTAGTTCACTCAAAGAAGTTTATTACATACCCCTTGAAGTCAAGAACTAAAAAACTATTAGAGTTAAATAGGCTATACCTAAGAACTCTAATTGGTCTAAACACTGGGCACTGCATACTAAATCATCACCTACACAGAATTGGACTGGTGGAAAAAGCCGAATGCCGTTTGTGTCTGGAGGATGATGAAATGGCAGGGCACGTTTTGTATACCTGTCCTGCTGCAGATAAAACCAAGTTCTCCCTGTTTGGCAAAGGGTAATTGGAGCTGGAGGACCTGGACAGTTTCTCACCCAACAAGATTATCGGCTTTATTAAAAACCTGAATCTGTTGGGTGAACTATAACTAGGAGTGAGCCACAATAGACCTGATGGTCGCAGTGGAGGGTTTGACAAGAGTCCACTCACATATTAACCTAACCTAGTTTATTGGTGCTAAAATAATACAATTTCTTACACAAGTCCAGTAGTTACAGTGCTGATAGTTAATTAACATTGTATTTAAAATTAATGTCACTGAAAAGATATCTTCTTCAATGCATATACTATAATTTGGATTTTTTTTTCCTCAAAACCTATAACTTATTACTATCATTATTACTAAAATAAAGAAAGAAAACACACGCTCAGAGGAAATATATGTCCAATAAAATATTGTGTATTTTACGATAGGAGTAGAATTGAATTGTTTATTTTATTCCCTTGGACGTAGATACACGCTTTGTCTGTCATCATTTGAAGTTACGCAGAAACGGCTCACATCCGTGAACAAAACTAGACCCCACTGATTAGCATTCCAGTTTTGATGTTCTCGAGTAATGGCTAGTTGCGCTCTCTGTAATTTTAGGACTTTTTTCGACCTATGAGACTTCAAATCAACTTCTTTGAGTCTTCCTCTAATTGTATGCTATTCTGGTTCCACGAACTTCTTCCAGTTCGTTTCTTGTTTGAACTACCCTTCGATCCCTATTTCGGAGCGTTTGCAGCCTTATAAATTGGTCATACAGCTGTGATTGACATTTTCTACCTTGACCTCCTCTTCTCACATACTCTCCAGTTTCCCTCCAACGTGGGACATTACAATGGATCGTCGATTTTGATTTACTAAACACATCGACATCGCTGTAAGATTGACCATTTTCGATCATTGCTGCAGCTCCAGCGATATCAGTCAGTGCCAAATCACCCATTATAGACTGTTCTAAAATCAAGGTGACGATAGTAAACAATAACAAAATAAATTTAAACAATTACTTATGAAAACCCAACTAACTTTAAAGTGGAAGAAAAATTCATGTAACAAATGTAATGGAACAACTAACAGATCTTGTCACGTTGACATCGAGTTTGACATTGAGTAACTTGATTAAAATGTGCAAAATAAGCAATAATTGTAATATGAAATTTGTGGCTGTCTAGACCTTCAAATCTGTTAGGAGACAAAGAAAATATGTAGAAAATAATGCCTCTGTTCCTTTAAATTTGCTAGTGTGTGTACCTATATCTGTGATTGGGGAATTAAGGTTATTATTATTACTATTATAAGTAAATGTTATCATGTTCATATTTAATTGTATTTACGTAAATAATATTATTTGATTTCAGAGTGTTGTCATATTGTCTCTTCTTCCATTTAATCACTTATTTAGTAAAATATGTGGTTATATTGCTCCTGAGTATTTCGAAAATGGCGAAGTTAGCTTAGAAGCCGTTTGCTACAACATAGAACGATGGCCACCTCCAACACCAGGTGTTACATTAAATTTACCATTATTAGGATCTGTTTTTCAGGTAAATTGCAGTAGACTTTATGAACAAATTTTATAAGGTTTCATATTGATAAAATTATGCTAATTATATTTTAGACGTATATTCCCTTGTCGACCAACTGTTCTGCTAATTCAACATTGGCATTATTGAGCGAAGCAGGGGATAAACAGATTCAAACACATGTTGAGGATTTAAATTTATTTGAGATATTACAGCCCATTCTATCGCACATTCATTTGCTGTGGGAATTAGTTATTATTTGTGAGCCTATTGTTATTATGGCTTCCTCTCCTACGTATTGTTCCTCGATGGTATTAGCATTAACTAGGTAAGTATAATTCTAGGAATAGTTTTTTTAAATTGTATTATTAATCTTTGGAAGGAAAGATATATGACTTCAGTTAATATTTTGGTATCACCTACACTCAGAAAAAACATTAATTTAAACAAATAATATTTAACTGAAATAAATAAAAGTGTCATATATCCACAACTAAATATATTTTTAAGTAAATTTAATACTTTATGTTATCATGGATGTCTTTTTTAGTAAACATTGTGTCAATTCACTTAATAAATTATTTTGATAGATTAAAAGAAACATGAAATTAATATTGAGCTAATCCTGTTTTAAAATAGACTGTTCTTTTGTCAAGTCATCTGAGTGGAATCTAAATATAACTGATATATTTTTTTGAGAAGTTTACAGTATTTTGTTTATTTAAGTAACATCTACTATTATATTTGAAAAATGGTTGTTTGTTGCAACTAAATAATTTATTTGTATTCATATTTTTGTTTTTTTAAATTAATTAAAACTTCTTGATACCACCGCTACTAATAGTGATTCCTTAAATCACTATTTCTACATTCCAGTATGTTAATAATATAATGTTTAAATTCGTCTGTTATAATCAAGGGTCGGAATTTTTCGGTGTTAACAGAGTCGGACTTGATTGATGTTTAATTTTTCAAGAAATATTATAACATAACAATCTTGTGTTTTGACAATTGTGAATTTGTAATTGTGATTTCTCTTTATGTTAATCCTATTTATAGCATTAACATATTACCTTTCGTATTTCTAAGTTATTTTATTGAGAAGAGAAATTTTTACTAACAAATAACAATCAGTTGGAACTGAGAAAATGTATTGGAAAAGTACTTACTCCAGATGTTTGCCTCTATGTGATCAGATTTAAATGACATAAATAGATACCAACAGTCAGCTTCAGATAGATACAGTACAACCTAATGGGCATCGCATAAAAGATGTAATAACCAATGTCTTATTCGTTTAATAATAATAATAATAATAAAAGTACTTTATTGAGTAAAAAACCCAAATGGCCATTGACCGAAGTCCTTCAGCCTTTTTTTAACAATAATATAATAAATTTTGTAATAAGTATGGATAACAGACAGCAAAATTTAAATAGCATGTGAAAAAAAAAAAATCAGGTAAATATGTTACAATGTTACAATTATTATTGACTTTTTATCATGTGGTCCTTATTTCACGAATGTGTTCCCACAGGGTTTTGTCCGGAAACTTCCTGCTGCTGGGTCTTTCATGGTTTCTTGTTTTGCACAGAGGTTGAAGTATTTCTACGTTGTGGTCATTCTTGGCGAACTTAGTGGATAGTTTAAATAGTCTCTGTGGAATTGGCTCTATATTAGTTATTTGATAAAGAAGAGTGTTTGGTGGGTTGTGCAAGGGATTTCTTGGGTGTCGATATTTAGTGATGGCTCTGAGCGATGATGTTTCTGCAACATGGATGTTGTTTATTGCTGGTTTTCTGGCATTTAAGTAGATGGGATGGCTGTAGTCTAACATTGGTCTGCTTATTCGTTTATTTTATTTACATATATTTATTTGCTTGGTATAAAATTATTTTTTCCAAATTGTCTGTAGTCATTTTTTGATGCCAACTGTTAAATATCCACCACAGAAGACAGGATAGTTCCTGTTTTCTGCGTATCCACTGAATGCTGAAAAGGAGCGTTCTAGATCAGCAGAAATAATCGGTGCATACCTCATGGCCAAATATTTTGAATGTTCGGTATTACCCAGATTACCCTCCAAAAGTTTGCTAGTTGTTGCACCCCGAATGCAGCACGTTCAAGATTTGAGGATAGTGTGCAGAACAACTGTATTTCATTAGGCAAGATTTTGTTGTACTAATCAATTATGTGAAGTGAGAGTTGTTGCTTTGAAGCACCAAAATGTAATGCTTGTGGTTCAGAGAAACACTTCGTAACAGAATTCTCAGAAAAGTCCATGTGGACTAAGATTTCATGGCTGCTCATGTTTTCTTTTAAATCTGCCATTTCGCTATATTGGTGGTGTATGTCATAAGTATGAGCCAGTATGTTGATAAACTTTTGCCAAAAATTGTCAAAAAGATATTTTAAAGTACAGTCAAAGCTTCACTTTGTTGTAAGGATTACTACTTTTCTTTTGTTCTTTATCATTCGTTCTTCTTTTTTCTTAGTCCACTGGTAGTGGTTTGCTTTTTGGTCAACATCATATCCATTCAGATCAATCTTAAGTTTCGTACTACACGTTCTGCATCTTCTATACGTGCAGTTCCTGTCTTAGCACTGCAGCATGCCATATTTATGTTCAGTCAGGGAATTTGTAGGCAGCATTTTCACAGTTTGTTACACGCTAATATCATCTTTGCTTGCTCAACACAAACAGGTCTTCCTGTCTTGTGCCTTTGGTGGTACAATGTAGAAGGGCCTTAGTTTTCTAAATAATATGTATGACATTTTGATGCCATATGTTCTCACGAACTTCAGATCAAGGTTTTTAATGAATTCAGCAGAATTCTTTTTTGAAACTCGATCTTCGATTTAGTCCTTGTTTCCTTTTTCCGGACACATTCGTCTGTTAATATCTTGTTCAAGAAAAGTCTTAACCATCATTCCATAGTCCATCTTTTTATTAGGTGCTTTTCTTCTCCTACTAGTTACTGCTGTGTTGTACATTTTGTAAGATACAAATGATAATGCTTATCATTTTTTTTATTTTAATTTAAATTTTTCAGGTATCTAATATGAATTTATTGGGTGTGTAGAATGTTATATTTCTGAAGTTGGAACATACGCTTTTCCTCATTTCCCCATTTGGTCCCATAAATATAATTCTCCCAAGACTGTTATTGTTTGAATAAAACACTTTTTATTCAAAACTGTAGCCATTAAAATTTCACACCTTAACTTAGAAAGTGCTTTACACTACATCTACTTCAACTTAGAAATGAAAAAACAATGGCATAGTAACATTTCGTGTTTCAGGTGAATTGTGTCGGAAATTGCTGGAATAGGGTATTATTTCTACACGATTATTGTGTGAGCTCTGATTGGTTAAATCTTAATAGCTGAGATGAGTATATTTTGTTTTGCCTAATATTTAGGTAATAGTAAAGCTGAATAAAGGCAACTCAAAACAAAAATATTTGTGTCATTGTGAAAGAGATTGTGTTTATATTGTACAAGAACTTCTCTTAAATAAAACGAACAGCACACATTGAAATAGTTGTTTTTTTTTTTTATTTTATTTTAACCCACATTCAGTGAACCGACTAAAAGTATGGCTTACCATAAGTAGTTATTTAAGCATATTCTTTTTGTTGACATCAAACGAATTATGTATCAAATTTGAACAATTAACAAATAAATTGTTTAATTGCTTCTAACATTGCCGTTGCTTAGAATATGTTAGTAATATTTTGAATGAACAATATTTATTTTAAATGAACCAAAAAAATGTTGACAAAATAATTTTACTTATACTAACAAATTAGTTTTTACTGTGTATTTAAAGAATGGTTTTACTCCTGTACTTATGTTTAAATTTTTAGACTCATATCTCCGTTGCAATATTGCGGTGACTATAGGCCATATTTTACGATTCACGATAGTGAGTTCAAGCAATTTACAAGTAAAGTACAAGGTCCTCCTCCAGTAATTTTGGGAGTAACTAATCCATTTTTTGCAAAAACGCTTCATCATTGGCCACATACGATACGACTAAGCGACGACTTGGGTAGTGAGTAGTAGTTCTTTTTTATCTTTCCCAACAAAATACACATTTAACTGTAATATATTTTATTTCTGCACAGACTTCATTCAGAAAAGCATTCTTGGGTATTCTGTAGAAAATTTTCATACACTCCATCTAATATTTAATAACCAAGTTGTCCGCAGAATATCCAAAGAATGTTTTTCTCAATATGCACGTATATAACATATTATTTGTAGGTCAAGCTCAAAAATATAAACTGAAGAAAACTGCACCTACAAAATTGGTCGACAATACTTCTGGTATGTTTACTGCCTACAAGCCATTTTTACAAAAAGACAAAAATATAATAAAGAAGTTGATGACCGGAGTCAGTTCAAAAAGGCCATTTGAAGTACAATCAGCTCTACTCAGAAGACATTTGTTAGAGCTTACTCAAAGTTTTATGATTCCACTAGAGAGATACATAGCCAGTTTAATGCCCCTTCAAAAGAGCATATCTCCATTTAAGGTAGGCAAAACGCTTACTAATATACGAATCAGATGAATTGACTCCTCACTTTAACGGCGAAAAATGGAGGAGTGAAAAAATTGTGTTCATTATGTGTCTATTGTAAATCATTCACTGATTCGAGTTATATTGAAAAATGTCCTACTTTTTCAGCAAATTTTGCCCATACCAGTTTTAAATTCATTATATCTTGGAAAATATGCCTACTCTGTAAATAATATTTTAGATACCGATAAAGCACGGCATTTTTTGTACAAGGAAATTTTTTCATAATTTTTTAATTCTAACATTTTGCAGTTATTCTCAAAAACATGACCT
Source organism: Stenurella melanura (assembly GCA_963583905.1). Classification (NCBI taxonomy): domain Eukaryota; kingdom Metazoa; phylum Arthropoda; class Insecta; order Coleoptera; family Cerambycidae; genus Stenurella; species Stenurella melanura. Next base: position 29,404,035 of record OY757318.1, on the reverse strand, counting down.
CATGTTTACTCGGTTATTTATCAAGGTATTTAAAAATGTTTTGATAAAGTAGTTAATTATATAAAGTGTAAACATTGTCAGAAAAAAAGAATTGGTATATCTCAAATATTAATTTAGTTATCAAGTGCAACAGATAATATTGCTCGTGTTCTATAATATTATCTATTGCACTTGATAACTAAATTAATATTTGATATACAGTGTGACCCATTTTGAATTGAAACACCCCTGTAAAAAATGTGTCCATTGTTTGATTTTAACAGGGTTTTCTTAAAAGACAGGCCATCGCAAGCTCTACTTTATGACAAATATTTAGAGATAAATTTCAATTTTCAGGACCTACTATGATTTTTTTTCAATGTCAAAACTGGACAAACTAATACTTGATAATATTATTGATCAATTTTATAATTTCAATAACAATGTACTCTGAGTATATGCGTATTTTAAAGATTTGACGTCTGACTTTAAAATTTGTTTTCCATGGCACCCTATTATTATCTGTCATTACTCAATAAAAAGACAATATTTATTAAAACTATCCCCTTAATTTATCTTTCTATTGTTTATTTTTCATGGGCTACTTCGATTTTTAGAAAAAATCATGTAAAAGTTATTATAAAATATTACCTACATTAATTTTGTCATAAATCTGTCATTATTTAATATATTTTCACAAAATGTTGGATTTACCCATTTGAGATGTTTCTGAATCCAGTGGTATAGTTAAATTTTATAAAAAAGAAAACGCTAATCAAATTTGTCCATTTTTGACATTGAAAAAAAATCATAGTAGATCTTGAAAATTGAAATTTATCTCTAAATTTTTGTCATAAAGTAGAGCTTTTAATGGTCTATCTTTTAAAAAAAAGCCCCGTTAAAATCAGGTAATAGACACAGGGGTGTTTCCATTCAAAACGAGTCACACTGTATATCATTTATTTTTCCTGAAAATCCTTACATTTTATGTAATTAACTATTTTATCTTTTTTTTTTAATACTTTAATAAATAACCGAATACACGTCATGAGGTCACATTTTTGAGAATAACTGCAAAATTTTAGAATAAAAAATTATGGAAAAATTTTCTTATACAAGAAAATGCCATGATTTATCGAATTCTAAAATATTATTTACATAGTAGGAACGTTTTCCAAGATATAACGGATTTAAAACTGGTATGGTCAAAATTTCCTTAGAAAATAGGACATTCTTCAATATAAGTTAGCAGAATTTCAAAACTATCTGATGTACATTACTCAAATTTCAGTGAATGATTTACAATAGACACATAATGAACACATAATTTTTTCAATTTTTTCTGCTGCTCCGTTTTTCAGATATTCGCGGTTAAAGTGAGGAGTCAATACATTTGAATCGTATATTAGGTACCTATCTATTGTATGGAAAATTACTTTAGACAAGAAAAAAACGTTTTTAGGCAGCCCCCACCCCATTGCCGTTTAACCCAGATCATTTTTTTGCAACTTTGGAAACAGCTGGACCACAATTAACATTAAACAACACAGGAATAAAAGGGGATTGGGTGGGGCTATATAAAAAATTTTTTAGGTCGCCCAATTTTAAAGCATGGTTCAACATGAGGTACACAGATCTGACGTTGAAACTACAGGCATTACAGTTAGAAGCTCTCTCCAAAGCCGTGAGTATCTGTTCTATCATTATATAATTATTATTAATTATTGAACTTTATACCAAAGTGGAATGCTTACCTTAGTAGTGAAAATTCACAGAAAGAGAGAGGGTTAAATGGGACGATTAACTACAAAATAACGATTAACGGTTCTCAATTCATAAGAAACCAACGGAATCCTTAAGTTTATGCGTAAAATCAGAACCATGCATTAAATGCATACAAGCATTCACTAAGAAAAAGTAATACAAAATAATTGAGGGTTATTTGACCCGTATTTTTTTATTTTACATTCCAAATTCATTTTAATAGTGAAATTAATTATTTAAGTTACGAAATTTTGAATTGGCGCCTATGGTGACGTCAGATGTGAAAGTATACGCAGTTAACAAATAGAGGAATAATCGATGGGCGTCGTACGTTTACTGTTACAGCACAGAGTAGTGTGGTTTTAGTATTGACGTGAGTCCTTGTCATATTAATTGTCTTCAAACTATTATTGTTCTTGTTATTAGGATTTAACTTGATTAAAATATGAAGTGCACTGTAAGCTAAAGTAAGTATGTAAATGATTTTCTATTAATAATATACTGTTGCAGATATGTTTTAAAATAGAAAATAAAATTTAAAATTTTTAGGTGATAATTTACTGAAAAATCAACACAATGTAAACAACAAATACGCAACAAATCTACCGAGCATTACCGCCAACATGATAGAGAAAACATGAAAATCTCTAAAATTTAATTCTCATTACATACATCATCATTTACCGCCTTGTTATTTTGAAAACCAATTTTTTCTTGCATGTGATTATTAGGACTTTCTTTAATATGATATATGAAATATATATTTAGTATATTTTTTGATGGTACAATAATATTTTATAAATTTTGTTGAAGGAAACGACCCTATTCATATAAATCCAATGTAATAAGGAATTTTCAAATTTCTTTATATAAAAGCTATGTAAGAAACTAAATCACCCGTACCTCGCAATATTTTTTTCTTTAGTACATTTTGGGCATAAAGGAGTTATTCAAATTCAAACATTTCTGTTTCTCATGGAAACGATAGGATTTGCAGTATGGCGGTAGTCTGACGTCACAAGACACAGCCAACTGTTCTCAGTAAAGTGCGCATTATTCCATTCATCAGCTGATAGTAGTGGGTTCCGAAGATATTTTCTTTATTTGTTTACTTGTATTGCAAAATTAATAATTTATACAGAATTTGACTAGGGAAAATAGGATAATCTACCAAAAATCAATTCCTTGTCAGTGTTTTTATTTCTTCAAAAAAATACAGATTGCCTAATATTAAAGTAACCCGCCTACCTATTATTACTATTTTAGAATTGAAATATTATTATGGTATACCTACCTACATAAATTTTGTAAAAGAACCGCTGTTTTGCATAAACATAATTTTTGTTTGTTGTTAAACCTCAAAGTTATTTTCACCAAAATGTTTGCATTCCTTTCAAACTGCAGGAAGTAAATGCCTTTACAGAGTAAACATACTTAAACCTACATGCTACCACCCTGTCCTTTTATTAGGGGTAGGTTACTGATGCAGTTTTTTAACAATTCATGCGATCCAGCTACTTACTCTCGTACAATGGATGCCAAAACTTGTATTTTGACTAAACACACCATACTCTATCCCGACGCAAAGTATATTTACTAAAGATATAGAAATTTTTTTGTTACCAAGTAATTATGTATTTAAATCTAAAATATAACACTTAGAATCAGTTTTTATAGCCACATATATTTTTTAATAATTATAATTTTTGAATTACTAAACATCCATCAGTAAACTACTCTTAATAGAGGAGAGAGGGCCAAGGGTAGTAGTATGAAGGTTTCGGGCTGTTCACTTAAAATATGAATTTTAACATCTATTGTACGAAATTAGTAACAACTGGTCAGCATGAATTTTTTAAAAACCGCATCGATAAACTACCTACCACTTTAATAAGGTTGCCAGGTGTAGTTGAGGGTGATAATATGCAGGTTTAGATCTGACATCAAAACTCGTGTGTAGACAACACACGAGTTTTGATGTCTATTCTATCAGAGTAAATAGCTAGTCAGTACAAATTTTTAGATGAAGCAACATCAGACGGGGTAGCTGAGTGTGGTACCATGTAGCTTTAGTACAATATAATAGTGTTTATACTGTGGTTTTAGCTCATACTTCATATATCAGGGGTTTTTTTTCACTAACAATAGTAGGTATCTACAAATAGGTCAACAGGTTCAGTGTTTGGTCAGCAAACTATGTAGGACCTTTTATTTTTGAATACATACATTTAAAATTAAAAAACGTGAGAATGAAATCGAAGATGTAATCATTTAGAAAAACATGCAAAAAATGCATTCATTACTTACATTAAAATGATCCTCACAATACACAGCGCTAATCAGAGAAAGTGGCGAATTTTTCTTCTCATTGCTCTTTACTGTCCCACACCACTTTATGAATATTCTGATCTTTGGAACTGAAAAGAATATTCTGCTTGGAGTTGCCAGTGACGTGTTCTTGCACATAGGCACCATGCATTATTTATATGTATGCTTCTTTTCAGTCATATTTTAAGATGTTTACAAGGTTTACATTGAAATGAGTTGTGTGTTCACAATAACACCACATGTAAAACTGAATTAACCGCGAGGCGACTGTGTATTGTGACGTCATGACCATCTTAACTAATCATGAATTCCAAAGAAATTAATCAAGTAATTTATTTTTACTTCTGATTTATTTTTCGAATTATTACTGCTTTATTAATGTGTCTATTCACTGAAACAACGTTTCTGAACATTTTTAACATTATTGGAAAAATAGGCAAATTCCTGATTCTTTATATGCCAAAAATTGATTGTAACTACATAGACGCACTAAAGTACAGGACTACTGAGTAGAGTGGGATAACTAAGGTGCATAAAAAGAGACCATTTATTCTGGAATAGCAACCAATGGAATTCTTCACAATGCTTATGGATTTTCAACAAAATCTCTTTGGTGTGTGAAAAATTCTCATTCCTTGGAATGAATGTAGACCATCTGTGATCTGTTCACAGGCAACATTGACAAAAAGAAGGCACTGGGAATAACTAGTCATAGTCAAAAAGTGCCTTATTTATAATATTAGTCAGCTAAGTTAATATCTTACTTATTTTTTAAATAAAATATTAATAATGCTTATGGAAGTCAATTAGTTCTTAGTTTATTTTATTTTTAATAAAGCATTAGAGATTAACGTATATGTATTACTCTTCAAAGTCAACTTTGAAATCAAGATACTACGATGAAAATGAAATATTGTTCCGTTTCACCCCATTTTTTACCCCTTAATTATCCCACTTTACTCAGTGGTCTTGTATTTTTGTCCGTATATGTAGTTAATATCAATTTTTGATGTTAAGAATTGCATTGGTTTTACGTAAGCAATTGATTGCTGTTTCCAAGAAAATCTCCCCATTTCACCTCACTTTCTACCCTTTAATTATCTTACTTTACTTTTTATTCGTGAACTTTCGTGTGTATATGCATCTAGTGCTTATTTGGTTTCGATTTCCAGAGTAAAGTCTTTTTTTAATCTCATTTTTTAGCCTAGTAAAGTTAAAGATTTCATTAGGTTATCATGAATTGTGAGCCTTTAATTGCCATTTTGTAGTTAATTGTCCCATTTATCCCCAGTTTATTCCCCAAGATGAAAATGAAATTTCTATGATGGGTAGGCTTTATAGGCAAATTCCTCATGAATGTATTAAGAAAACCCCATTGAAAAAATGTGGGAATAGCCCTGGAGCTCGATTTTTTTGCCAATAAATCCTTTTGTTTCATAGTGCGATTTTAATGACTTTGGCCTTCAGTTATAATTTATTTATTTATTTGACATAGTACACTACAGAATTAAGTACAATTCCAATTGTTACATTAACAACTTGTATCTAATATAAAAAAAAACACATCTAACACATACAGATTATTATTAATATGAGACAACAACAATATAAATAATTTGAATGAATGAAAAGGACGCAAGGAAAAAAAAAGCACATTTAACGCCCATTGAAACCATTGATTAGGAAGGTCAAAACTGTAACATACTAAAAAATTTTAACAGATTTTGAATTTCCATAAGCGGTATGCGGAGTCCTATTGAGAACCTATTGTGCCAAAACAGAAAGGCCCTTTGGACACTATTGACTTAGACATCTGAGTTCAGTGGATCTGGCAGATGATGCAACGTGCAGATTCTGCCAAGAAGACGGGAGGCTAGGATAGTGGTTACGATTTGGATATTTTTGATACGGAGTGTACAGTCAGGTAATGTTACCTTCAACCAATCAAATCTTATCACACAAGTATTGGTACTGTTTATAAATAAACCATAACTTATAAATAATCTGTGTCTCTCTAAAAACTGGTGATGCTATTTCCGAATACCTAAGGCATTCCTGTTTGGTATTGAGTTCGAAGTTATTAACAAACCACTTTTTGTTGGCATATCCCAGCAAACATTTTTGTTAAAATTAACTCCAATCCAACTTGGGAAAAGACAAATTTAGTTATTAAAGTAAATATGACGTAAAATTGACTGGAAAAATAGACTTCCGATAAAAAGTTACCAATTAGTCTTCATTTAGATTTCAGTTTACGTAAATAATACCAATTAATCTACCTCATACACAATTTTCTTTGAAAATAAATGTAACTAAAGCAGTGAGTGAAAACCTACTAAAAAAATCCACCAAAAATGACCTCAAGGATAAATTTCTATTAAGATTGCCATGCCCTAGAAAGAGACATCTGATAGGGAAATATTTATTATTTTTTGCAATAACTTTTTTTTCTTAGTACGTATATTTAAAAGAACTATAAGACTACCTAAGTAGAACCATAATAAGACTGTTACTAAGAATTTTCACTCAATAATTTCAGTGGTTTAGAAAATAGTTAGATTTAAAAGTACAAAATAGGAAAATAATCATAATTGTTAAATTTAAATCTAACTATTTAGAAAACCACTGAAATTATTGAGTGAAAATTCGTAGTAATAATCTTATTATGATTCTACTTAGGTAGTTTCATAGTTTTTTTAAATATGCGTACTAAGAAAAAAAGTTATGGCCAAAAATAATAAATATGTTCCTATCGGATGTCTCTTTCTAGGAAATGGCCACCTTAAGGCCGAAATAGGTAATATAATTAGGTAGTATTTATCTTTTTAGTGACTAAAAATATTTCTAATAGTCGAATATCTTACTAGGTAAGGAAATCCTACGTAATGTATACCTAATTAGCAACCTATTTGGTGACTTTTATTACACTCCATTGAAGTAATATTAGCTCGATAACATCGATAAATTCTACGTAGTTTATCTACCTGATTACAACCATTAAGTCAATTACTGTTAAACTGACCTTAAAGTTACTCTGAAGAAATAAATTTTAAACCTCTTTGTAGTAGTAACCTGGCAAATCGACCTCAAAGTGAACTTGACTATAAAATAGTAATTCAGAAGCTAACCACCGTCTAAGCTATTTGTAAAATTCATATTATTTAGATAATTTTTCCAGTTAGGTAGGTGGTTTAGTTATTATCTAAAAATTATTTCAGTCATTAAAAGAAGCCATTAACGTAGTATAGTTGGATAATTCGTGACGCCAATATACAAATGAAGTATGCCAAAAGTAAGAAACTGCTGGATGACGGAATCACTACTTCCATATCCAGATTTCCCATCCCAGTATCTTTAAAGGAAAACATCTTGGCTATATTTCCACTCTAGTATGTGGAAATAATTGGTTGCCGAACGCTAGCTGCTCCTCCAGAACTTTCGGATTCTGCCGAATACCAAGGCAATTTCATAGAGCTCCACTATAACACTTTCGGTTCACTTGTCAACACAATAAGTCATCTTAAAATTTACACATCACAGGTATAATTTACAGTAGGTGTAGTATATAATTATCTGATATAACATCAGAGTTCAATAGGTAAAGTTAACCAAAATGTGGTAAATTTTAGGGTAACTTAACCTGTGATAATTTCTACCCATAAAATACGTAGATTTTCGAGGTCTAATTAGCACAAAACGCCATATTTTCTCAGTGCAGTTAAAGTGTGATTCCAAATTGAAATTTGTACAATGAGTGTGTATGGAAGCGAACTAACGAAAAGGTAAAAAAAAAATGTAATTATACCTGTAAACGATTTAACAATTAGAATACTTTTGGCTCAAATTATTACTATAATTTTTTTATTTGATAATACGAATTTCCTTATAACATTATTATTTTACGAAGTACAGCTGCTATTCACAAAAAAAAAATTGACGCATTGATTTCAACAAGCGAGAACTGCAAATATTTTCCTTATAAAATGAATTTATTATAGTTACAGACATTCATTTTGTATCGTTATTGTAAGTTAAGTATCTCTTCAGTTTTGTAAGTGACAACAATATTTCGACTCCTTATAGAGAAAAATATCTTATTTTTTTCAGTTTCACATACGTCTATAGATTCTACCTTAAACTGGTCAACTTAATGTCGAATTAACGTTGAATTTAAGTAAAATTCACCTAAACAGGTATTAGTAACCAAATAAACTGTGCCACTACCGGTACGATTTATCTGTAATTTTACCTGTTTTAGTTGATATCAGTTGATTTCTACGTCGTCTTATTCTCCACTTTTGTTGATTCCACGTAGCGTCAACGTAAATTTTACCAAAACATGGTTAATTCTAATTTTGCGACTAAATTTATTGTACATAATTTAGGTAGGTAGGTCAAATAATACCTTAATATTTGCTGGAGGGCACTAAAGCCTTCAGGAAACATAATGACATTATAAATTTCTTAAACAGCAACTTCCCAACAACTCGTACTACATGTTATGCCATGATACTAATGTCTTAGTAGTAGATGATGATTTAGGCACTTAAAACTATGGCTGAACACGTATACCAAAATATAATATTGTGGTCAGAAAAAAATTGTTTGCAATTAAATGGAGGAAAGACTAATTCAATTTTATTTAGAATATGAGGAGAGGGTAATCAATTTCGCCTTTTTGAGAACGAAGATCTAGAAATTACTTGTACTAAGTCAGTGTGTTAGGTGTTATTCTCGACTACAAATTAATATGGTCACCACATGTTGAGTCACTTTGTTCTCAATTGCGTAGAAGTTGCTATGCTCTCCATTACGTGGCAAAACATTGCAGCCCACAGGTGCTATTAACGTTATATTTTGCAAATTTTCATTCACATTTAAAGTACTGGATAGTTAATTGGGGAACAAGTGCCCAAGTTGAGAGAGTATTTATACTACAAAAGTATGCTGTAAGAATAATCGCCGGACTAAATTATCATCAGTCATGCTGTGATGCTTTCAAAAATTTTAAGATTCTTACAGTAGCTGGAACATACATTTTAGAAATATACATATGTGTATAAAAATATGTCACAGTTTTTAATGAATCAGCAAGATCACAGTCACGAAACTAGATCAAGAGGCTTGCTAATTCCAAATCACTTTCGAACTACATTTTTAAAAAAAAGTTTTCACTACACTGGGTGTAAATTTTATAATACCTTAAATTCAGAAATCAAAAACTCCTCTAGTGTTCGCATATTTAAATCTAGATTAAAAATATGTTTGCTACAAAAAAACTGTTATACAGGAATTTTTTTAAAACAAATCAATTTCATCTTTTGAAACTTAATTGACGTATATATTTGTCCTATTAAATTACATTGATATATTTTGTGTTTGTGATTTTCTATTGTTGTGTAATTTGCATATACATATATGTATGTTGTTTGTATGTACTTAATGTTATACACTTATTTCTTTGACTTTTTCTTTTATTAGTATTTTTATACATTTAAATGAAAGAAATAAAATATATTATTATTATTATAATTTATGTTTACTTTTAGGATTTGAAAGATTGGGTTCAAGGTCGTCCGGAAGTAGAGGTAGTGGATATGGTTTTAAAGATAAAGAACAAAATCACGAGGTGTAATGAACATGATATACCGGTAAACGAGACAACGAAAGATCAACTATCTGACCGTTTAAATGATATTGTTACCTCTTTACCCGACGATCTGAAAAATATACTTCAAGTTTCATGATACATGCTGAAAAGGGCTAGAAATTTACGTGTGACTATTATATAATGAAGTATCGAGTAAACCTTGTCTTAAATTCAGTAGTCAAACAGGGTAATAAGAAACAGTATGGTATATGCTGATATAGTTGTTGAAAGAAGTATTTCTCGACTTACCCGTTTGATTTATTGCTCTAGCCCTCCTGTATTGTTGATAATAAATTGTTATTTTTGTAAAGTTTTTACATTGTTTGTTGTTCAGAGTCGATAAGATGTTCACTAATGAAGAGAAAGTACTTCGCTTATGATTTTTGATGATAAGCATTCATTAACACATGACATGTCTTGAATATATGATGTTTTCTGTTTTTTTTACTCGGATAGTTTAATATAGTCCACGTTTGTTTTCAGTATCACATTATTTGTTGCTTTCTAGCAGAAAATCATGTGAGCTGCATATAGAGATTCAAATAATGGAACTTGCCCTATTATTATATAGAAAATCCTCAAGAAAAATAAACTGCATATTCCTCCATTTTGGTGAAAGTTCTCTATTTTACAACATTCCCTATTTTAAATTCCACTTAATAGTTGCAATATTGAAGATGTGCTCCTACAGATGCTGCATTTGAAGAACATTGTGATATTTGCCAGAGGGATGACAGATAAACATGAGCAAATTTCCCCCCTTAGAAAGCCTTATTAATAACTTCCATTAGCTATTTTAGAGTTGTTGTGACTGACTTTTAAGAATCATTATCAAGGTATTTCTAATTAAATTAATTTTGAGTTGTAAGGTGACGATGAAGGTGCTTTACGAAATACCACTATGAAATTTATTATGATTATAAAGAATTATATGTTCTGTACGATTCTCATGGTCTGTCTTCTCTTACTTTAACCTAGGTGTCTGAGAGACCTCTGTAAAAACGTTCATGCGTGTTCAATACGTTACTTACCTTTTAGAATACTGCTTGTTTTGTTTTTTAATAAAGCTTACATTGTCCTTTTAACAAACATTCACTTACAATAAAAAATCAGGTCTGCCACATGTTTGGTCAATTTTTTTTATATGGCAGACCTATATACTCGTTAAGTGGATAATTTAAGCTATAAATTATTTAAAGAGCATGCAGTATTCTATAAAAAGTATTTAACACATAATGAACATGTACATCTTTACAGAGGTCTGCCGGACACTTAGGTCAAAGTAAGCCTGGGCATTATGGTATTTTGTGGATCGTTACCTACACGTTGGTATAGTTATTAATAGGGCTTCCTATTGGGGACAATTTACCTGTGCTTATCTCGGTATAGTTTTCAAACAATAATTATGAAAAAGATTGTCAAGATATATAATATATAGATTCCTACCTCAAGAAAATATTAAATTTAACGAAACTAAAATTCTGAGGATTTTTACATTCACTTTAATTTTAGCAGATGGGGACATGTTCTCCAAAAATAAATTCCATCACTATGTATGCATTTATTTTTCATACTGTTTTATCTTTTGAAGAACTGTAGTTATATAGTGTTTTCTCTACAATAATTGCCATTCCATTTTCAACAGTTGGATATATTTGCAGAGGAATGTTAGCATTGCACTTTTTCACTGAAAGTTTCAGCAGACAATTCCATTATTGGGCTAGCCATACCTCAGATTTAACAGGAAATAATTTTGGTGAATAAAATGCAGACAACCTCTGTGTCTATGCTTAACTGTTGTATCGGGATGATGAAATATGCTCATGAATCTTTTGTTTAGAACAAAAAATATGATTTTTAAAATGTCATTTTTGCTCATACTTAGCCATTTTTATCAACGTAGAGTCAATTGTTTGCAGGGGCCGCTCTAGCTCTTTTGCCGTCCAGGGCGAAATGGCATTTTGTCGCCCCCCTCCATAAAATATTCGCATCGCTATGCCGAAACTGCCGCCCCTGCAATTCTGGCGCCCTGGATGGCCGCCCACCATCTGGAGCGGCCCCTGATTGTTTGTAGACATAGATTATAAGGTTTGTCTCTCATATTATGAACATTAATTATACTTATCAAGTTTTTATCGTGTCAATAGATATCTGTTATTTAATTTTGTAACAGACCTACCTTGTCCATTGAACAAATTTTTATAATGCAATACTAATATTCATTTGTATATAAATATCATTAAAAGATTTATTTTGTATTATGTATGTGTTTTTGTTCCACCATGTCATTAATGATATTTTGCCTGAATTTATGTGGTATGTACTGTATGAATCTACACCAAACACTTAAATAGTAATCAGTGTTCTGAACAAACTTGTGCTAAATTGGCCAAATTAAGCTGCTGTAAATACCTAGTGATAAAATGTACTTATAATTAATTACCAGTACAAGTATTGTCATGAAAGCTGTTCTTATCAGTATATATTATTTGTTAATGTGCTGAGCAAATCGGATTTTTGATGAAAAAAAATATACTGCAGTCAAATCATAATAAGACAAAAGAGTCGTTTGCGGGGAGGATAGAGGAGAGTATTATAAGTTTTATGTAACTGCTTCCAAAGTGAAAAGGAAATATATGTCTGTTTTCAATCAAATTTACCCAATCTACCACCCTCTCACACAAAACAAAAAAAAATTAGAACAGTTTGGCAGTAACTTGTTTACTTGTAATTATAATTGTTATGACAATGATAGCAACAGGCAATAGATCAAGCAAAATATTTATAGTTAAAAACAACTGACAGTGAAATCAATACTTTTAAATAGTATTTTCTTTCAATCTCTTACTGCAGGAAGTAATCCTTAAGAGATATCGACTTGAATTTTTTTAACCACTTTGTCTACTACCTTATTGAACTTCAATATATTCTGTCGAATAGTTTAATTATTTAACACTGTTTTCGCCGACTGTTTCTCTTGACTTCTTTTTGAAAAATAATTCAAAATAACGCATCAATATTTTTCTGCTCAGCAAAGATGTGTTGATTTGAAATATGTTGGTAAAATGTAATAATTTGCAGGAATTAATACAGCAAGCAATAAACTTTTTATCTGTCAAAATACATAACAAGTATATCGAGAAGAAGTAAAGATAAGGTTAATTTTTTATTTAAATTTTTTTTTCTAGGACTAGCAGTTTTCGAGAAAATCACGGGGTAATAATTTACCGATGAACCAATGTTATACGTGTAGCACTAACTACATAAAACAATTTGCAAGGTGTGCACTGATGGCTTTACCAACGAATATTATTTTAATAAATAAATAAATACGCAATTACTGCCAGAAAAAAAAAATATGTACAGGCAAAAGGTGACAGATACCGCATAACGTTTTTTCACTAACTCCTAGTATGTAAAATATCTTAGGACAAACATTTACTTAATACTGTATTATAAAGATAATTAAAAGGAAAAAGTTAATAAAATATTACGTGTATATATTATGACATTGAGTAATAGAATATTTGATATAAAAGAACGTTCACTGGCTGTCGCATGTGAAGTATACAATCTCTGGCTTGTTTTTTGAACATGGTAGTAGTGCTTGTTGTATTATTATTGTGTATGCATGTCATTTTATTAAAAATATGAGCTGCCTGATAACTAAACCATTGTTATAAAACTGTCTTGTGCTGGGGAATAGACAGCATATTGTTGTTTCTAACCTCTACATTATGCAATTCTCTACGGCGTATCATTAGTTATCATAGGTATGTCGGACTGTTAGCTTTAATATTTTATGTATTAGACAGCTGATATGTAAGAGTTTCCTCTGTTCCATTGTAAGCCAACATGATGCTCTGATATGCTGACTGGTATGCTCTCATCTGGATAAGGACATCACAAATCTTATGCAAGAATTTTGTATTCTTTGTAGCCTGCGTACATATTAAGAACTGTTAGGTAAGGGTCATTGAAAACATCTATGTAATTGGTAATAGATAGTACAGTCACGTCAGATTACATCAACTTTGTTGTTATTCGTAGGCTATCCTAAAATTCACAATACTTTCATACTCATACTTTTCATTCATCATACTTTTTAATTTAAAGAAATTTGATTGGCAAACCTTAGTGACCTGTTCATCAAAGTTTAATTTGTCCATAATCTAGCCCAAATTTGAGACAGAATGTTGAAACCAGACCGACTTAGTATAACTGCTTGAGACTTATTTGTAGGATTAATTATCAATGAATTATCTGTGGCCCATTGATACACAAGCTGTAAATCTGGATTTAAATGTGTTTGCCAAATTAATAGTCTAATGCATCTGCCGAGAAATTAAAATAAATCTGTAGGTTGTCCGCATACATGTGTGCTGCACAATTTTGAATTACTGAGCATATATCTATTGTGTAGATTGAAAACAGTAGTGGCACAAGAACTCACTCTTGGGGGATGCCTGATGGGGTTGTTTTAAAATCAGATAATAATAATTCGCCTTGTATACAGAACTTAGCTTGCTGCCTATATAGAAGATAGTTGGAGAACCAATCTAATGCGACATTTGTAATTTTATAAAAAAATAGTTTTGTAAGAAGGAACTTATATTGAGTCAAACACTTGACATATATCAATTAAAACTATAGTGGTATGCTTTAGCCATTATCAAAACCCCTTGTTATATCATCGGTAATCTTGAGAAGTGGCGTAGTACAACTAAAACAGTGCCTAGTTTTTAGAGAGTAATTGATTAATTATGTTTGTTGAAGGACCTAAACAATGTGGTACCGACAGCTTTAGCATTTTAGCAGAGATGTTATCTGCATATTTTGTTTGTATTTAATTTCCTGTACTGTTTAATTAGTATACTAACTACATTGATTGAGTTTTGAAAGAAGTTTAGGTTTTATATTATATATTTTATATTCGCCTTCGTGTGGTACGTTGTCACAACATCCTTGCCTCTTTACTTTTCAAGATAAAATAATATTTGATTTGGCATTGTCCCATTTGTACTCATGCATCCAAGAACTAAAAAATTATCAGAGTTAAATAGGTTACACCTAAGAACTCTATTGCTCTATACACGGGACACTGTAGATTATAATAATAATAATAAACATTTGTCGATGCTGGTGTAAAAAATTATTTGCACAGGTCAAAAATATATTACAATTCAAAGAAACATAAGTAATATAAAAAATATATATTTACAATGAATTAAAAAGATAAGCAGATGTTTTACAATACGCATACTTTAAAAAATTGCAATTAAAATTTAAAAAACTACAGATACATGAGAATTTCAATTAATAACATTATTATATAACATGTCACTGAAATGATTCTGAAGTTACTCCTCGATGCTATAAAAGCTGTTCTTTTAAAGTATAAATTAATTTTGTTGTTAAAAAGGTATGAAGGCTAAGGCTTTTATACCTTCGAGGACATTGTACATTTATGTAATGACGAGCTAATAGAGTTGGGCAAAATGTAATCGATTCCTGATTACTAATTACAAGTAATCATGGATCGCCTATCTACAGACTGTGATTAGTTCTAGGTAATCGCAATCATAAACAAGTATGAGTATGATTACAGCAATTTTAGACTGTTACGATTACAATTTGGATTACTTAAGTTGAAATAATGAGTGGAAATCAAAGTTGTAGAATAATTTGTTTTCATCAAAAACATTTACTGGATAAAATGATATGTTAATTATATTCATTTATTATAGTTTAGGTTAGCTTTTGATACAACCCTTTTGTCAAACATATTAAAAAGCCTATTTGCCTTTTGGGTATTTGTCATAGTTGCAAAAGAAAATAGTATTTCAACTAAATTTAAAAAAGCCCAACACAAAAGCATCGATTAAAATAACAAAAATAAATACACAATTTTAAAAAGTATGAAATAATATGGAATATCCATAATTTGAACAAGAATTTGTTTTTTATTTAGTCTGTTCAATATAATCGTTTCTGTTTACATATAGAACAGAACTAGGTATTTGTCATAGTTATTAGCTTGAGGTCGTCAATAAAACTACTCAAGTAGTATAACAAATTGAGATGTATCTATATTAATTAAAGCGAGCGGGCTTTTAGTCTTTTTAAAAATGTTAACGCTAATTTTGCTTTACATTGCGTATTTTTTTTGTTTTTTAAAAAATAATCCTACATTTTTAATTTAGCAGTTAGCATATTTAAAAAAATATTCAGCCTAATGTAAACTTATGAGCTACTCCATATGTCTAAATATATATATATAATATAGTTTGTATATTGGATATTTAAATTTGGTTGAAAAAGCTACACGAGTAATACTACTTCTTGTGAAAAGCAAGAAGATTTACTTCCAATTAAACCTGCATCACAATAATGCAAGTATAATTTTTTTCGTAAAAATTAGAAAAATCGTACATCTTAGCGTCACCAGTTGAAAGAACGAAAACTTCAAACAGATTCTTAAAAACGTATTCTTTTTTATTCAAACTGTTAATCAAAATCTTGTGTTTAATATTTCCAAGAATAAAAAATTATCTGATTATTCTGATTTTCAGATACCCAACACTAACATGGTTAGCATTTTGTCATTTCGAACATTAAAATTTGTTACTTATTTTTGCCTATGCTCGTTATTTCTGCGAAATGCTTTAGTTATATCGTTATACTCATTATAAATATGAATCAATAATAATCTACTTTATAATCTTCTACTTCTGATCTACCTTACTCCTTATACGGGGCCATCCATTAATTATGTCAGGCAAATGTAATGATTTTTTCTACCCCTCTCTTCCCCTGTCACATTCGAGTCATCTCCTCCCCCACTTGTTGTGACGTAACCTATTTTAGAGTATTAAATATTGAGGTAGAAATTTCTGATTTTTGTATTTTTTTTGAATTCCATTCAATTAAAATGTTACAATTATAATTTTATTCTTAAAAGCTTTTCAAATATTTAACAAAATAAATCATCCTAAAGGCACAAAACAAACGTTTCTTACTGATTTTAATTGGTAGTAATCATATCGGTTTTATTTGACAAAAAATGCTCGATTGATTTATTGTAATAATAAACAATCAAATAATTTAAGATCTTGTGTGCTGTAAACTGTTGTATTTCCCAGAAAAATAAAAGTGAAAATAAACTTTAAACAATTTTGTTTTAGGTACTTCTAGTAATGCAGGCGTAATTAATTTCCATTATATCCATAATTTCCATTATTTAAATAATATGTCACAAGTTTGACCCCCCCCCCCCCTCTTCTCTTGGTCACGCTCTATCACACTTTATGGACCTCTAAGTGTGACATAATTAATGGATGGCCCCTACTTGGAAGTCACAAGAAACAATTAAACAAAATAATTGCAACTTTAGTTGGAAATTCAAAGCTACAAACATCAAAAATTAAAATAGCAAATTTTCAGATTTTAAATTGGAAAATTCCGGGTTACAAACAATGCAACTGTAAAAATGTATTTTACAGACTTGAAAAACTTCGACTTCCAAGTCGAAATGTATTTTCCGACTTCTATTTGATTTTTTTTTTTTTCGCTGGCTCTGGATGTCTCCATTTAACCATGATGTTTCTTATTAAATAGACTTTATTAAACATATCACAAATGATCTATGGTTAAAACCTATAATTCTAAAGTTTTCCTATTAATAAGTTTCCATCGGCCAAGTCTTGTGTTTCACCTTTAAAATTTTGGTTCCTAACTCTGAAGTCATTGCATTGCAATTTAACCCTTTAATTTCTCAAATATTTACACAAGGCTATATTTACATTGTAGTTCGTATCTGTTTTTATTTTGCATTCTTTTTTTTTGTGAAAGTATCTTTTCTAATATTTTTGAAAAGAATAAATGTTTATGTGATTGATTATTTCGATTTATATGGCTAAATGAAGCATGTATATTCGTATAAGTTTTCACATACCGTACAGTTCTGCAAGCGCCAGCGCCTCCCACGGTCGTTTTGTAGACACATGTAAAACTCAGTGCCGAAATGAAAGGGTTAACTGACTTTCTTAGTTAAATTTATAAAAAGTTAGAACCAAGGTGCTTTGCGCTTGGTGCTCGAGAATTTAAATTACTATCTAAAAAAGCTTAACTCATTCAATTCGGCATTAGTTTTTATATGTCGAGCCCACTATACGATAGCAGGAGGTGTTTGCGGATTCATATAGCTCCCGTTACTAAATGTGAAAACTTATGCACATATACAAACGGCTCCCGTAATTAAGTTTGCCATCGTCGTCGCTGTTCATAAGAATATCTAGGAGCTCTGCACCGGGAATATTTAATTTTATTAGTTTAAATTCTTTAAATGAAAAAAATTATATTATATTAAAGAGTCTGTGATGGGACATATTGAGAAAATAATGTTTTACCCACACACACCAATTTTAGTACAACTGAGAAGAAAAGGTAAAATTGCATGCATACCCATATTACGAATTTGTGAGAGGTTTAAAGCAGTCAGTGCTTAGTGCTTGATTATTACAAGCATCTTTTTAGTGCTTAGTGGTTATGCTCGAAGCACTTTTTATCAGTGTTCGGTATAGATCTGAACCTAACCTAACCTAACTAGTTATCTAAATACAAGGCTGATTTTGTATTAAATTGCTTTTCTATTCAATTTTTTGGTAAGCCACAGAAGACATAATTCACTTTTGAAGATTGCTTTTACAGTTGCAGTGAACTTTTCGTATTCACGCCTTGTCAGGCATTTTGTGGCCTATACATTTTACTAGAATTGCAAAATTTAATATCACTTTCACGTACAATGTACATTTATGAACATCACTGGACAAATTTATTAAAACAAAATAATAAGAATACAAGTTAAAGAAGTGGCAAGAGGGAGGGGCCAGTGGAGTTAGGCGGGTTGTTAAAACACATGGCAATAAAGCAGGAATATAAATGACTTATAAGTACACATATCTTTCACATAGGACATAAATAAATACACACATAATAATTAAATTATTTAGAAACCTCAAAAATTTAACTAAAAGGTATCCCTTTCTTGTCGCTATATAAATTATGGCGGATGGGTGTAGCCAGAAAATTTAAAAAATTATAAAAGTCAAATTTTTTTATTATGAAAAAATTTACTGTCTACTTTATGCATTTACATTATTTATCAACATGAGGAGACAAAAAAATATAATTATGTTTTGTACTTAGTCATAATTGCATTATAAATAACGTTTTTACATAAATAAAGAAACAAGAAACTTACAAGCTAATTAAGACCCAATCATAGTTTTTACTGGCAAATAAATTTAGTACAAGATAATTTTATTTTTCTGTATAACCACATATATACAAAGAGAAATAGTTGCGAATAATGTCTGCCAGCGTGCACTACATTTAAATTAAATAAACTTGGTAGATGTGTCGTGATCATTGGTATCGGTATATAAATATAAAATTATATATCCAGATATATATATAAACATTTCTATGCATTAAAATATACATAGCAATACAAAAAGTAAGTAGTAAAAGTAATGCAAAAAGCGTAAAAATAAATCAGTTAAACATAATTCTATACAACATATAAAATAATTAAAGAAAATTATTTGTTAGATATGAAAATAACTAAAACTAGTTTTAATGCAGGCCATACTTTTAGTACAAATTAAAATGTAAAAATAGAGAAGATTTAAAATTTTCCTAAAATGCAACAAAACTCAATTTTTTAACTCTATCGTTCAATATAACTAGGCAATCCAAAGTACGTTTCAAACTAATGATTTGTAAATATAGCATTCTCATATTTTTAGACAGATTCATTTTGCAAACAAGGGCGTGCAACAGAAAATATCCTAGACTAGTAAATTTGTGTATACCACGTGTTTTAGCATCTTACATTTTGCAAAATAAACCATCTACAAACATGTTAATTGTGAGTACTACATTTACACCATTAGCAAAACTAGAAATCGTTTTGGACTGCCTAATTATATTGAATTTAACCATCAGTAAAGCATATGCATATCCGTCAAACCATTTATTTCACGATTTAAGTCTATTTGTTGCTTTAATAAGGCATCTACTTGGCCCTCAAATTCTTTGGTTATTTGCTCTGTGAATATCCCCTTCTCAAACTCATCACCTTCTTCTTGTTGGGACGTTTTTCTTGATATTATTATTTTATTGTACAGATCCAAAACCTGAAAACAAACATTGCTTATAAACAAGGTGTTTAGGAGCTGATTCTACATACAAAATTTGTAAGTAAAGTTAATACTAATATGCGCCCGCAAAACTTCCCTAACTGAGCTACAGCCATCAGAGGATGGCAGGTGAATAGTGGATTTTAATGATTACCTCGGAGATACCTTGGGAAAATTTTTTGAGACTTGGTTTATAACTTTACATGAATCTTACAGTATAAAACAACAAAATTATGACATTCAGTGCTGCTAGATCAAATGTACTTTTGGTAATTAATTTATACCAAAAATAGGAACTAGATGTTACAAAAATTATTAGACATCGAACAAGTAACATAACATCTTTGAACATAGAATATATCGACTGTACCAAACTTATAGCAGTCTAAGTCATAAAACAGAGAAGCGCTCGATCTAATAAAGATATGACATTCGTGTGCTCGACAAGAACTTAAGATATTAAAATTTTGCTTTTCCACCAAGGCTACAGATAATTGGGGACACAAGTAAATTCTTTCGCTGATTAAATTGAATCGGCTAAAATCTTATTGAATACTTCTTCAATTACTAAATTTGACCCATACAGATAAACAACAACCGACGACACGACATGATGTTGAACCTTAAGGAAACCATTGAAAAACAGTCACTGAAGAAACCATGGTGGAAAGAACTCTTCAAAAAGCGCAAGCCAAACATTGGGCAGTGTTACATATAACACTGCCCAAGGTGTGTGTATCTTCATTGTACAGCTGCATTAAAATGAAACGAAAGGAGGTACATAGATTAATGATAAATGTCGTAGTAATTGCCCGCATGCCGATAGTGTAAAAGAAATGGATTCACTTGTTGGAGGCATTTTGTAGCTCAGCTGGACACTTTTACAACTCAGAATGCTATAAGTTTGATATAGAGTATAGTATCCTGTTCTGTATAAAGTCAATAAGCTTTTCTCAAAATTTCTATTTTTTTTTAAATAAACCATTCACATAACATTAAATCTTACACAATAAATATAAATAAGGACTTTAAACATCAGACCAATATATCACTTACTTTTAAAATGTACTACGAAACAGAAATTTGTACAGCATGGCAAATTGAAATATATTCAATTTCAAAATTTTAGTATATATTCATTATATACATTTCTTATGAAAGGCCCTCGGTTAAATTGGCCAAAAATTTAGTACGTCATAGTTTATGACACTGATCAAAGTTCTCATGACCACAAGGTCCGAAAATTTACAGTTTTTTATGGGAATCCTGTATCTAACTGACAACGTGAGACAACTGGTAAGCATAAAATGAAAGGGAATGGTGGTATCGAGCCACAATCTGCAACCTCATTAGTGTAATAGATACGATTGCGAAGGAATGGCGTGGAGTTAGAGCCCACGGCGGTTATTAAAATGTCTCATTTGTATCCTTCACAGGCACAGAAGCATATTACAGAAGCTATGATAAAAGAATTTCTGGGCAGTTAAAACAAATATTAATAGACACATTTCCTCAGAAAATTGTAAAAGGTGTACCAGTGGTCGTCCTATAGTGAGAGGCAAGGCAATTTTAACTAAGTTAGTAGAAATGATGGCTGGATGTAACATACTATGGACAAAACTAAATAAGACGCTTGTTAAATAATTTTTGGCTGTATTTGTGACTAATATAGCAATGTTTAGTTTAAAGTTAATACTAGGAAAAAATATTTATCAGCATCTCTGTGACAATATTAGACAGAAAAGTTCTTTTAAGTTCAGTGGGAAATACATCTGGATTAGAGGAAAATTATTCAATGCCTTAGATACTTGATAACATCAAAGATAGTACAAATTGCAAATTTTAGCACTATAGTGGAGGCAGTAAATTCAAGTTGAAGACAATTATGGGTTGGCAGAATATCAGGACAAGTTGCCATTATTTGTTACCAATTGAGTATCTCAAAGAATATAAATGGGTTTTTAATAAAAGATGTCAAAATTTAACTCCAAAACAGTTAGAACAGATATTAGTCATACACACTCTTTGTAGTAAAAATTACAAATCTTAATTGAATATTACATCACCCAATATTTCCAGCCCTTTTCAAGTACGTGTTACAATAATTGTACTTCATTAACTTGGGATTTTACGGAATTTGCTAAAAGAACAATACCTAAGGCCAACCCTGGTTTTGACATCATGAAGAATGAATTCCAGGCTTTCCCCTGCTAGTATGACACAACAACAATCTTCTTGACAGTCAGCTGTAGGACAAACGATTTACAAGGAAAAATAAATAAATTGTTTAATAATGAAATTTAAGAAGTTTTCAAAAACATTCTAAAATATAGCAGCAAAAAAACAAACTTAAAAATCAAGTATATAGTGTATTGCATCACTGATTCCCAAGATACCTACTTTATATGCTTGAGGAGAACTCTAAAACAACAAAGAAGACACCTGTTAATCAAAAGTGCCATTTTCCTTGGCCAATTTTTGAAAAGGTGTGTATAATTCATTAATGTGTAAGGTTATGTTTTCGAAGAAAAATTCACATTGATAATGGTTTAGTGATGTAGTGTGCCAAAAAGGCATGCATCACAGATGTTAAGGATATTTATATAATGTGCACAACCAATGCAATGGTCTTGGTATCCCATATTTTTCCAAGATAATCAATAAAATACTACATTACGACTACATTCTCAGAAGGTAGCTCACTTAGGAAACATTTCTAGACATGTTTATATGAACTTTTTTACTGGTTTTGTATGTAGAAATAGTCTCTAAATGAATGAGATATTCCCTAACATCCAGTACGTTATGGTAAAAGCGATTAACAGGAAATGATGTAGGTACATAGGGTTTCTGAATAACTCCCAAGAAAACTGGTGAAACGATAAATATAACATTATTGCTCATTTAACTGATTTAACTTAATGCATTCCAGCAGCTAATAGTCATAATAAATAAACAATGAGTTGCTATTTATCATAGAATTGTACAAAGCTTTTAATTTTCTGCACTTACATACAGTGTTTCCACAGATTGTATTTCTATTTGTAATTTTACGAAAATGACTATAAAAATGTCTGCTTTACATGCAAAGTCTGAAAATGACGATATTTTCCAAAATTTATATGCAGGAGGCCAAATATTTTCAAAAATGTGAAAATTATAAAGAGTGAGATATTTTATACAATTTTATGGATTAAAAGTGACAGGTCACAGTCAATTATCTTGATCTACTGTAAAATTGTTTTTTTTTTTTTTTGAAGATTCACATTTGTATGAACAGTTCTTCTCCAATCTGTTCTTTTAAATTGTTCAAACTGATACTAAATACTGTTGCATACACTTCTTGATATCCCATAAGTAAAAATTTATAATAGTCAGATCAGGGCTGCCAGGTGGCCAAGGAATTTGGCCATGAAATTTTCCTGTGACTTCACTATACAAAATATCTTCTCCAAACCGTAATATTTAACAATAAACATTTTTTGTTTCTTTTTTAGCATTTTTAGGAAAATATTTTGCTATGTGAAATATAATAATGTGACACTGGCATAACAATTGATATTGCTGATGAATAAGGGATTAGGTTTCAGTAAGACGGTTAAAAACTGTATGCAAAACCATTAATAATTTAAAAAGAACAAAAAACCCAATTCGCATTATAATTGACTAACTTTCAATCCATAATTTTTTTTTAATACCACTCAATATTTTTATAAAGGTACTTTATTTTGCAGTATTTCGCATTTCTTGCAAATATTTAACATGTATATAAATTTTTGAAAACAGTAGTATAGTTTCCATAAAAAGCAGTGTTTCTATAAAAAATTACTTTTTCTCGTAAACTTACAAATAATAAAGTTTTCCCTCATCCAACACACTGTATATTTGACTTACAATATCCTTTGCATCTGCAACCAGACAGTAAACTATCTCTGTGATATAATACAGCCAGGTACATCTTCTAAGCTTAAAAATATTCACAGCAAATAGTAAACAGGCTACTTGTGTACGACAACGACCATAGTGCCAAGTGATAACTATAACTGCTAGATATTCTTGCATCACCCCGAGAACGATTGATATCAGGAACATTCAAATACGCCATAATAATAAGAAATGATTTTCGGATATCTGTTTCATCTTTCTTGCCTATCCGTGGAGATAGAGATGTTGTTGGTTCCGATCACTTTTTTTTAATAACACACACCACACATATTAAACAACTCCCAGACCCAACAGGATTTCCAAAAGGGAGTTAAACGTGTGAAAAAAAAACAGATAACATCCATTACCCATTAACATTGCTCATGTTGGAGCTTGGAATCAAATCCGGGACACGATAGACAGTCTGACCAGCCATGCTCGTTACTAACACAATTGAACCCCCATGCGCGTGTTACTTCTTTTTGCTTATCAGAGCCAAATTTCTATCTTTCCAACATTATTTTCATAAATCTTGTTTAAAAGCTCTTCTCGACCTTCACTTTTATTCTCGGGTTATTAAGTACTCATTTGATCCTTTGTCTCATCATTTGACATCGTCCAGGAATGGGCATGCCATATTCACCAATGTATCACAACTGACTTTAGAAACTTGTGGTTTGACTCTAACAGTAAGCGCTTTGCTATAAATAAGTTTTTATTCATCCCATGTTACGTACACTCAGTGCACCAAATTTTTTAAAGATCTAGCAAAATCTACACTACACGTTCTTTGACTCATTTTGTTTTCAAAGAAACTAATTTATTTTTAACATTTTGTTCACAATTTCACAATTATACCAAATATTCTAATGACACGATATTATTAACCATTTGTTCAATATATTTCTCTTACTGTGTCCATTTGTTATGTGCATTTCAAAATTCTTCTCTAATTATAATAACTATCCACAGTATTAATAAATCAACGACCACGTTGCAAATCCAACTGTCCATTTTTTATTTAAAAGACACCGAAAAGTGCAATTTAATCACATTTACCCAAATTTCTGTAACTTGGATATCAATAAATGTCCTAGACCTGATAACATACCTCCAATCATCCTTAAGTACTGTAGTTTTATCTTTTTCAGACCTTTATTTTATGTTTAACTTGTCACTTGATATTAGTAAATATCCAGAATTCTGGAGACAGGATTCATAAATCTAGAAATAAAGAAGACGTAATTAATTACAGCCCATCTGCATTTTTAGTGCTGTTCGTAACCTATTCGAAAGTCTTGTTACTGATTTTTTGACACCACCATCATCGATAATCACTTTGATCTTTGTTCGGAGAGATCCACG
This sequence comes from Stenurella melanura, assembly GCA_963583905.1. Classification (NCBI taxonomy): domain Eukaryota; kingdom Metazoa; phylum Arthropoda; class Insecta; order Coleoptera; family Cerambycidae; genus Stenurella; species Stenurella melanura. Next base: position 29,378,823 of record OY757318.1, on the reverse strand, counting down.
TAATTGAATTTGCTCACCTACACTGACTTTCTGCAGCTTGCGATGGAGAATAGATTTCATGTTCACTCCATCTATACAAACTTCGCAAAGGCCTTCGATAGTGTCAACTACCGGTATTTGTTGGACAAGTATGGTAGAAATAAATGGTTCTCCTTTGAAATCGGCTGAAAGCTACTTACTTTATCAGACACATATTGTTTGAGTTAACAATTTCAAATCAAAAGAAATTTAAGTCACGTCAGGTGTACCACAAGGCTCTCATTTGGGACCCTTGCTCTTTAATATATTTATTAATGACATCCATAATGTTTTACTAATGGTAGTTTTCTCTTATTCGCAGAAAATGGCAACAAATTATAGACTTGAATATTTATTACATGCAGTCACCGTAATGGTATGGAGTTTAAAGCAAGCAAATATCATGCTATGTCCTTCTGTTGCAACAGAGATCCTCCCCAATATGTTTACTAATATTACAAATAAATCCGTTGATTATGTTTCTGTTATTAAAGACCTGAGTGTAATACTAGATCCATCATTATCTTTCACAACCTACATTTCTCAAACTGCTAAAACGAGTTTCATGTGATTATTTAATATTACTTCCATTAAGCTACTTTGCTGCTCACTTGTAAGTCCACATACTTAGAATATGCTTCATGTATTTGGAGTCCACATTATAATATTCACATCCCTAGCAAGTTAAACAAATTCTTGTGCTATTTCACTTTTCCCATTATTCTCTTGGAAGTTCGTTGAAAACACAGATTTAAACTTACTGTATAACATAATTCGTTAATGTTTTCTGTCCATATTTGCTGGAAAAATTTGGCATCATGTGTCCATTAAGAACTGTCCGCTCAGCAAATAGTTTACGAAGCAGCTCGTAAAACTAATTATGGGTTGAACTAGTTTGGTATTAGGTCCTTCAGACTCGTAAATAGTTATAGCAATTCTCTTGATTTCTTTCACCAAATCATCAACTTTCTGACTGCAATTAACAAACTGTCTTTTTAACCCTTAATATTAAGCTTACCACATTCCCACGTTATTTTTATTTGTTTCTGTGTAAATCCATCTTAAATATTTTAATGTTTATATGCACTATTTTAAATTGAATTTTGAAAATGGGATTAGACTGGCAAAGAAGATAACTATTATTAAATTAAACTTTTATATCTGATTTTAATATATTAATTTTATATTTTACATAATTTTATGTTATATTTTCCAACACTGGAAATATGGAAAATTGCCAGGAATTACATATAAAATCGGATGAATCGCTTTACCATAACATACTTCTCTAAAACGAATTTTAACCTGCTTGTCCACTTGTTCTAACTGTTCCTTTAACTCATTCGAATGCAAATCAATGCATACTACAGTTTTTAATTTACTCAATTCCTCAATGTTATATTCATTCACTGTTCCTAGTTCTTGTTGACATTTTTTAATCTCCGTTAAAATTTCATCTTCAGGTATGCTCTGAAATCACAATATTTTTAAAAAGGTTCCTTGGAAAATAATAAAACATACTTTCGTTAAATCTTCTATGTTAAGAATCCCCTGTTCTACAAGTTCCTTTTTAATTCGCCTATCCAAACACGTGCCTACTTTCTGACCTGCCAAAGAAGTTTTTAATTTTGTCAATTCAGATGCTGAAATCAATGAAATTAGTTAAATGAGAAACAAAAATAGAAATACACATATTTACATTTTAATTTTGCCACCTTAGTTCCATTTTCTCCGTTCTTGGGAAGTGCATTCAGTACTCGCTCTTCAATCAGTGCAGCTAGCAGTCTTTGCGTCTGAGGCGTTGAAAAGGTCTCCACCATACTAGATTTTAAAATATTCAACATTATTGAAATGGGCATATAAGTTAAATTACCATAAAATCTAACTATACTCTATATCAAACTTATAGCATTCTGAGTTGGAAAAGTCTCCAGCCGAGCTACGAAATGCCGTCAACAAGTGAATCCCTTTCTTTTACACTATTGGCATACGGGCAATTACTACGATGTCTGTCATTAATCTGTGCATCTCCTTTCGTTTCATTTTAATGCAGCTGTACGACGAAGATAGAGATGTACAACATTGTCAAATGTTTGACTTGCTCTATTGGAAGAATTGTCTTTCCACTAAGGTTACTTCAGTGAATGATTTTCAATGGTTTTCTTAAGATTCGACATCACGTTGCGTCGTCGATTATCGTTTTTCTGTATGGGTCAAATTTAGTAATTGAAATATGATCACTTCCCTTTATCCAAATGAGCTGAAATTTTGCACACAGCTTTGGTTCTAATGACAATACAATATGAAAAAATGTTACACATTCCATCGACCCAGGAACAATAAAATTAAATTTTCTATTAAAAAGTCGGTGGTGGCATATGTTTATCTTAAATGCTTTTGGCGAGAAGATAGTTGAAAGTCGCGCACTGGATAATTGTAAATTTTGTATTCAATTTTCAATCACTCTCACTCCTAAAGTATTGAAGATAGACATATGCCATCCCTGACTTTTTTATAGAAAATATAATTCTCCATAAAATTGTCTATGTCCATTTTTTTCACAACTCTAGCGTTTGAAGTCCAAAGTTCCGGCATCAAATTTTACTCGTTTTTTTTTCACAGTAGCTGGCAATTTAGAGAATAATATTAATAATGTACTTTTGTTTGCAAGCAAGTGTACATGCCTGTTGTTCAATAAGATTTAACTAACAAGAAGTATTCAATAAGACTTCAGCGAGAGAATTTACTTATGTGTCCCCAATTATCTGTGGCCTTCGGTGGAAAAGCAAATTTCTAATATTTTAAGTTTTTGTCGAGCAGACGAACGTCATGTCTTTATTACATCGAGCGCTTCTCTGTTTTACGACTTAGACTGCTATAAGTTTGATACGGTCTATATTGGCATCATTGTTGGAGTAATTGATAAACACACCACATACTAAACAACCACCAAATCCAACGTCATTTGAAAAAGGTACACACATATATGTTTTATTCTTTACATAATGTCCCGAGGAAGTTTAGCCATAGCTGTACTACCATTTAACCAGGAGACACTCACAACAGACAGCTACATAACAACCATTCCCTGGCATATTGCCATCTGTTGATCCTGAGACTAGAACAACGATTAGACATGTTTTAAAACTTAACAGTCTAGCCTACTGTTACTGTCGCAACACATTAAATAGGCCAATAACCATCCATACCCTAGCCAGGATGATTTGATTCCAGGATCTCTTGGTCTTGAGCCTAACTAACAATCACAGCCGTCGAGTTGGTGGCTCAGAGTTGGAGCCGGAGATTGAATTCCTTGAATGCGAAAAAGGTTATAGATCAGGCATAAGTTATTTTGAGGTCATACCATGAAGATTAAAGGGAAGAAGTGCTAACTCCTTCTAAATTTTATGGCATGATCTCAAAATAATTTTATGCACTGCACTCCCAGTAAAGTGAAAAAAGAAGGTGGCACTTGAAAAACGACCATGAATGAGAGAAAACATGCAAGTACAGTTTAGAGTTTGACAGACATCGTGTTTTGCGCAACAGTTTTCTTCAACATTACCATAAGCAAGCTAATTTCTTTCTCTCTATTTTTCATGGTTATATGATATTAAAATGGAAAGATATACTGTTATCTCTTGACTTATTTATTATAACAATATATGGTAGACCAAAAACTGTACAACCCAAACAACTTCACTGGAATTTGGAGTTCCACAATATTAAAAACAATAGGTGGGCTATTTTTAATAGGCTTCTTGTATTCCAAACTGTATTGGATACAAAAAATATGACAAAAAAACTCTCATTTCAAATGAGGTATCCTTATAGTTAAACATCTCTAAAAACTAAAAGGAAAGCCAATGAAAGAAACAATATGAACGGACCCCACACATTTCTTATGGAAATTGTACTTACTGATGAAAAGTTGTCATAAGGTCTGAAAATTGATAGTTTTTTTTCTACAGCCGTTGAAGCGTTCGCATTTTGCTATTACACATTGCCAGGAAAAAATACTTTTCTTGTGTTCTATGAACAATAATACGTTATTCCTAAATATTTTTTTACAACGAATTGAACCATGGCGGTGTTATAACATTTTGAGGGACATTCCTTTATGATCTGTAAATTGTGATAAGATAAAATCGTATGAGTTAAAATGTACTTATATATTTGTTCATATCCTATATGTATTTTGTGAGTTTTACATTTATACCATATATACTAACGATTCATATCTGTAGATACAATCTACAGCTATACATGAATAAATGTTGTTATTATTATTATATTGAGTATATTCACAAAATCTAAATTCAGGCATTTATCGAATTAATGATTTTATATTAAGTACTATATAGTATTCATTCGGCTAGTAAATATGAATGGAGTTTTTCTTATTTGGCACTTGTGTTATTAAATAAAATTTTAGATCACTTGGATTTATCTGTCAATCTGTTTAAGAACAATGAGCAAAGTTATCGGTCAAATGCAAATTGAAAATACATAAATATATGTATTTCTTTAAATAGAATAATATACGTAACATAAACACTAGTTTCTTTCTTTTTTTATAAGTAAACAATTTAAATGTTTCTCTTTTTCATTGTGCCTTTTGGATATTACCATCATTTATTAATTTTCCAGAAATATAATACTTTAGGATAGGTATTTAAGGCTATTATATAATACATAATATATATTTTGTGTAATGTAGGTACCTACCATATTTTACAATATTTTTGGTACACAATTTGTTAATTTGTATTATTTAAGTATTACTTTACCTATTATATAGGGGAGGTGGAAGACACCTTAGGCTAACCTCTTCCTTTTGTGTCAATTTATTTACATAGTTGTCTATAATATTATATCAATGTGTGAACTAACTCCTTTCCTTTTCTCCTCTCTTAATCCCTTCTTTCCCTTTAAACAATGTATCAGTTTTATATTGCGGTTATATTTGACGCTCTGTTTAACGGAGATATGGTTTAAAGAGGGGGAGGGGGGGATTTAACATAATAATTATAAAATAGAGGTTTTATCGTTATCATTATTATACTTCAGCCCCCCTGCCCCTCCCACCATCATTAAACACTTTTTTATTAAACATTCGCAATTCGATATATTATAAAATTTTTAAATCGGGGATTGCCTGAAGTTAGATTTTGTCACAATAGATTTTTGTCATACACCATTTTATCAGGAAACCAGCATAGATACGTTTGCCTATACTCATATTTCGATACGAAAATGCAGCAAGGTCAAGCGAGGTTAGTACTTGGACGAGTAACTCAGTCCAGGGAAATAAAGCGATCTCGCTCCATCTTCTAGCGGCTTGTATATCAGCGCAAACAAAGAAGTAACTTTAGGCGGGGGTTATACTATTCTTCGGAGAGGATGTAAAATAGTCGGTCCCTTATCTATTAAATGTTAGGCAAGTAAAAAAATCCCTACTCTTCGATTTCCAGGTTGCGGGTAGCTCATCTCCTGGCGTCGTTGATAGGTCTCATTAGCGAAAATAGGCCGACGTTAAATAAGTGAGAAAAAAACAAACATATCATCAAGGTAATAACGAATTTTACGGAAATGTAACTCAAAATAAGTTTACAGCAACATTTTCTACATAATCTTCATTAGGCGTGAGATAACAGCATTGCAAGATATTCGGTTCACAAGCTGTTTATTTATTTATTTCATTAATGTACTTATGATCGGCGAGTCAAAAATTATAACATACTTTTAGCAAATTTAGCAGTAGATCAATTTCCATAAGGAATATATGGGGGTCCCTTGTACCCATTACTTTATTTCGAAAAAGTAAGCTTATTGATGTGCTCTTTGTTGAAGAATTACTCCTTATCCACGGACAAAATTTAACATAGATGCAATAATCGCAGTAGAGAATTTACGAGCCATGAGGTGGAGATGCCAACTAGAGTGAACAATTAAATGTTTTATTTTTATTTCTTAGAAAATTATGTTTTACTTCTGGGCCCCTAACTTCAAGGGAATTATTTGCTCCACTGTGGGTTGAAAGATCTTCAATTAATATATAATACTCAGGGCAAAATATTATTCCATCGAAATAATCTAGTTTAAGATTAATTATAGAGAAAAAGGAATTTATATATACTTACGCATGGAGACCATTCCTCTTGTCAGGATTTCCATTTTTTTTAAGAGGCGATTTCGCTAAATTTTGCTCATCATTCAAAATTTCTTCTGACCAGGCACTAGCATAATGTTCCCCTACTTCGGGTAACTTTATATCGATATCTTTAGAGAATTCTTGAATTAAACTATCAAGAAACTATCAGAGGAACAATTAAATTCATATGGATTTCCAGCAATGCTAAAATACTCACCGCTATATCATCTTTATTTACATTTGTACAAAACGGTTCTATGGAAGCCCAAAATTTATCAGAATTGTCATTTTTAGGCAAAGTTACTTTTGGTATCTCCTGCTGTAAGTGTCCATCACCAGTAAATTTATTTACAGGTAAACCATAATGCTTTTTTATTACCCTCATACCATTCTTTAGATCCTTAAATTTAGGTTTCTCGTCCGGTCGTTTTCTTTTAAGGGATGTCTAAAATAATGAAAAAAATACTTATTTCGTTTCGGAATTCATGAAATTCTTGGTACATAGATAAAATATAAGTTACACCACCTTATCGTGAGCTTTTCTATCATGAGTATCGTCATTTCTATCTATTTCGCCAATTTCTGACAGAAGATATCTAATTCTTACGGCACTGGTGGACAATAGTTTCTCCAAATCTTGTTGCAATTGGTCCAAATCGTCCATAGAAACACCATCATCTTCTGACTTCGCTAAAACTGTTAATAATTTAAATAAAATGTTCCCAATCAAAAATGAAACTTTATTTACTTGTCGTATATTTTGGCAATAACCTAGCATTATCAGTTTGTTTTATAATAGGTATATTTGCTAAATCAGGCTCTATTACTTTTCCTTCAGATTTGTGTCGTGAAGAAGAAAGTATATCTTTTAATTTTCCATTATATCTGGCTATATTATTTTTTGGTATTGTATACGATCGTTTTGTTGCACTCATCATGGTTTCATCGAACTAAAAATAAAACAGGTAAATGTAAATACCAAATATTTTGAAACCACTTTTGTTTTTATCATCAATAAACTAACCTTAACAGTTACTCGTCGGACCCACTGTTGCCAACGATACGAAATCAAAACATACACCACCAAAAAAATCAGTGAAGATTAGACAGAATAGAAACTTTGTCTACACAAGTAACAGCACCATCTGTCGGGCGTGATGCGGAAACACTGAAATGAGATGCAAATACACATACACACACTCACACGCACACGAAAGATCTAATTCTCCTTTAACAAACTACGTTATAGATCTCAAACTTCAGGAAAAACTAACTGAAACACATGAGAAATTTGTTAACCGGTGAGTGCTTAATCTTTTAAACCTATTAGCGCTTATGTGAACATTATATGTCTAACAAAATGCCAACCTATTGCAGTGGAAGTGCGATAATCAAAGACGTTAGTTTTTATAAAATATTTTCGATTTACAACCAGAAGCTAGAGTTAAGAGGCGCCATTTGATTGGAGGCAATTAAAAGAAATTATTTTGCAAGGCTGTAAAATATGTTTGATTCAGTTGGTGGTAAGTTGTAAGATTTTTATTTTTAATGTGGATTTATATTATAAAATAAAATAAAAATAAATAAATAAAAAATAATATTGCAGGAAACTCTGCTGTATTACAAGATCAGTATGATTCATGAAGTTGAATATTTTTGTCGTTGGTCGCTGGTTAAGATAAAACGAGGACATGAGAAAGATTTGTGAGTCAATTAAGTTTTCAATGCAAAAAAGTGGTAATAAGCCATAATTGGGTGTAGCCACCTGACGATGGGTGGCTTGGGAAGAGCCGACAGAAGAATGACGATGACGCATTGCTGTATGTAGGCATTTGATTCTATCACTAAAATATGTTTATTTTATTTATCTATCAATATATTTCAAACAGGTGTTTGATTTATCTGATTCATATTTTATTTGATATACAATTCAGCATACCTATATCTGTTACATGTACAGTACCTGTGTACACGCATACACGGAATAAAATGCTGGTGGTAGACAGAGATACAAACAGAACAAAAAGTCTTGTTCTCAAACTGATTTTTTGTGTTTTAACCGCAAAACTTAAAGTTAAAATATTCGTATTGATGAACGCAGAGATGTAAGCAAACTGTGAAATATCTATAATTAATTATAAATCCGTAAACTCAACAATTATCTGTCCATTGGCAACACTGATCTGACCTCGTTATGATTATAGAAATCATATGAACACTAGACATCTCTAGACTTTCTATTATTAAATATATGTTCGGGATTCGAAGTTAGACGATTCTAAATTTAGAATATTTCTAATGGATAGAAGAGTCAGAAATTAGATTTTCCATTGGATAAATAAACTCTAAATTGTATTTTGGGTTGCCTACACCAAATGTTTCAGATATTTTATATTGTTCTGTTTATACTTTCATGAAGATGAAAATAATCACAGAATAATTTTTAAAACTATTTTATTGTGTCATATACTTACACTAACCTTAATATTTATTTTCATTCATTTTGTTGTTTTACTTACAATGTATGTAAACACATATTCAATTTTCTGGATAAGCGATCATTTTTCTTTCCAAAGGTTATACATTTTTCCCATCATTAATTATGCTACTGAAATAATGATAAAAATATAATTTCAAAACGTATCTTGTTTTAATTTCTTCTGACTCAGATCAAGTGTGGTATATCTTGAAATTATTTTAAATCTGCAGTGTTTGGCACAGAGATAGCAAAGTTAATAGGTACCTACTTGAATTTTTCTAATAGAACGCCCAACATTTTTTTCATATGTTTATTTTTATTTGACTCAGTTATTTATCAGTCATATATTATTTTTTGATTTACACACTGCGGCGTTGCAGCGGTGTCCCACTTTTTCCGATAAAAATGCCTATACGTACAAAAAATAAGAAGAAAAAGCAGGCCGGTCCAGTCTGCAGCGATAATTGGGGCAAAGAGCTCAAGCTCGACCCCTAATACTTATGGATTTTTTTTAGCCATACACATATGTCAGTAAAATTAATGTAATTAAATTTTGATTTTGGGAATATAGTTGATTGCAATTAAGTTTTTACCTCGGAACCCAGTTATAAATAATGGATTTCCCTGATTCCTTTTTGTATTAAGTTTCTATTACTGAGTACAAAAAGTTTACCCTTCAATAATTGTCGATTTTTACATGGGGGCGGTTTCCAGTCTCTCTAGAGGGATGGGCAAAAAGTAAAATAATAACCACCGAATCTGATATAGAATCACATTGTAAGAGAAAATGGTTGAAGATTACGACTAGCATTACAAAATTGGTACCTTGAGACTATCTTTCGTAAATAACTCAAAATTTACATTTATGGAAAAAGTGGTATGGTACAAAAAACAAGATTATAAGTACTTTATACTTTGTTTATTGTACGATGAATAGTTCTAAAAGCATGATAGTTTAAAAATGGCGCTCGAACGTTTATCAGTCGAGATATAATGTTTAAATATCAAATATGTCATAAACAATCAGTATGATGTTAAAAGTACATATAACAGAAATTAAAGGGCTTGAAGTACTCTTTTATAAGATATTTCTTATATCCGTACAGCTTGAAAGATAACAATGTCATGCGCAAAACAATGAGTGCTTTGTAATTTTTTGTGAAGAAAAAATTTAGGATATTCCTGCTGCCATTGGCCATATAATGGAAATTAAAAAATCTGTGCTAATTTTTATTAATATATAGCAATACTAATATACGAAGCTCTGGAAGGGACACCTAAAATAAAATAATTTCTGTTTTTAAACTTCCGTGTTATAACTGGGCATTTTATATTAAAATTCCAATTTATAAGTCGAAATTTTATTTCAAAATTCCGAGTTATAAATCGGAATTTTAAAATTCCGAGATATAATTCAGAATTTTAAGGTAAAATTCTTAGTTACGACTCGAAATTTTAAAATTCCGATTTATAACTCGGAATTTCAATATTCTGAATTATAAGTCGAAATTTTAAAATTTCGTTGTTCTGAACCCTTAATGTGGAATTTTGCACGATAATCGGCTCAAGTATTAAAGAAACGATTATTCACTTAAATCACATTTAGATCACATAAATAAAACTCAAAATTTCCATTTTTTGAAAGCAAATTCTAGCTTTTGACGTACCTTATTAATGTCTACAATAAAATCTAATTTTTCTATTGCTGTTGATAGTTAAAAAAATGCTTACTAAAGAAGAAAAAATTGAAATTATTTTAATTCCCGACGAAAATAGAACCAATAGGGGCACGGCTGATATTATTAACAAAAAATATCCCAAAAAGCCTGTTTCCCATTCAGCAGTTTTAAAAAATTTGAAACAACCGGACCAATTGAAAATTTTTACAAAAAGCCACACGAGAATTGTAAAATTGATGAACATAAAGAAAACGTTTTGTTTGATAGAATAGAACATAAACTAGATAGAACTGGCGCAGGAGTGTAAGGAGAATTTTGAGGAAACCCAAATTTCGCCCGTACAAGCCAAAGTTCATTAAAACGCTTAAAGAACGCGATTTTGACGTCAGATTCATTTTTTGTTCTTGGATACAAGGAAAAATAGAAGAAAATCGATCTTTTGCTACACAGATTCTATTCACAGACGAAGCAACTTTTTCTTCAAATGGGATAGTAAGTTCCCAAAATTGCAGGTGGTGAGCCGACGAAAACCCAGGATTTGTGATTAAATGTAGAGACCAGTACTCTTTTAAAACCAATGTTTGGTGCGGTATTTTTAGTAGCAGACCAAATAGCCCCTTTTTTTCGGCATAATCTCAATTCGGAAAGATATTTGAACTTTCTTATGAATGCAATTACTGAAGCAATTGACGGAATGTCGTTGGAGGAAAGAGCCGTCTTATGATTTCAACAAGACGGTGTGGCGCTTCAATTCACAGTACCATTAACGTAAGTTATCTGGACAACTTGTTTAGAGGCAAATGGATTGGCAGATATTCACAATACCCATGACCAGCAAGATCCCCGGATATACCATCCCTTATTTATTTTACGATGTTACTTGAAAAATAAAGTTTACCGTAGAAAACCGTTCGAAAATATCGATCATTAGAAAACACTATCAAGGATATCTGTCTTGAAATACTCCCACGAATTTTGAGAAATGTAACCAAAGAATTTTGCAATACAACAATAATATGTATGGAAAAGAAGAAGACAAAGAGAAATGTAGTATTTAATTTAAGAGAATATAATTGGCAAACATGGTTTAATGTTAATTGTATTATTCACTTTTAAGGTTTTTGAAGTATATTTTAAATGTAATTTTGTGTTTTATTTATGTGATATATATTTCATTTAAATTAACAATCATTGCTCTAATATTTAAGCTGATTATCGTGCAAAATTCCACAGTAAGGTTTCAGAATTACCGAAAGTAGTTTACGACTGTCCTGTTGTTTTTTGTAAAATGTTTTTTTTGTCATTATTAATTACATTTAAAACAGAAATGCAATATTTATGTATTATTATAAAAAAAATTTAAAAAAATTAAATTTTACATATTTTTGGAAACAAATGAAAAAGCTAAAACACTGAAATCTTCAAACCAAACTTCACATTTAAATTCTTAATGTAATTACAAACAACTTTTCCCCTCTGGTACTTTTTCATATTTTGATAAATAAGAGCATTTCAGGCAATTTTAAAATTTCTAATGACATTTTGGAGGTGATATAGTTATGATATGACAAATAATTTTGGCAATTTTGTAGATATTAATTATGCTGAAACTAATGCTGAAACCGTTAACTCGAAAGTTTAAAATTCCGACTTATAACTCAGAATTTCGAAATTCCGAGTTATAAGTCGGAATTTTTAAATTTCGAGTTATAACTAAGAATTTTACCTTAAAATTCTGAATTATGTCTCGGAATTTTAAAATTCCGATTTATAACTCGGAATTTTGAAATAAATATATCGACTGATAAGTCGGGATTTTAAAAACAGAAATTATTTTATTTTAAGTGTCCCTTCCAGGGCTTCGTACTACGATGGTCAAATTTTTTGGCATTTTTAAAGCAGTCGTTTTTAAAAATACTTTACTACTTTAAATTAAGAGAGATTTTACGGTTTTGCTGAAAAAAATCCATTCCTTTATAAATAACTCCAAAACAACTGCATTAAAGAAAAATATGACAATATAGAAAAATAATGCTTAAGAAGCGATATATGAATTTGTTTTTTATAATATTTGTAGAATTAATAGTTTCGGAAATATGAATACAAATGTGGGGCTTGAACTTTTAGTTTCCAAGAAATTCATTTAAATCTCATATTTCTTCAAAACTTTTGATAAATTGAGGCTCTCAGAATCAGAGCCTATTGGTAATACTATATATTAATAAAAACTGGTACAGATTTTTGAAATTTCTATTCTATGGCCGACAGCAGGAAAATCCTAAATTTTTTACTTAAAAAATTACAAAACATTCATTGCCTTGCACATAACATCGTTATTTATCAAGCTGTACGAATTGAAAGAAAGTCATATCAAAGAGTACCCCAAGCCATTTAATTTCTATTATATACATTTTAACATCATACTGATTGTTTCTGACATATTTGAGATTTAAACAGTATATCTCGACTGATAAACGTTCGAACGCCATTTTTAAGTCACATTTCAAGAACTAATCATAGTACTGACATAAACAAAAACAGCTGTAATTTCACAATCTTATTTTTTGTACCATACCAAACGTAAGACTTTTGAGTTATTTACGAACAATAGGGTAGTAATTGTGTAAAGCTAAAATCATAATCTTCAAATTGTTATAAGTTGGAAAATATAAATTTTCCTGAAAAATTATAAACCACCTTTCTCATACAATATAATTCTATGTCAGATTCGGTGGTTACTACTACTTTTTTGCCAACCTCTCTAGAGTAGATGGTAACCACCCCCTAGTAAGAAGCGGCAATTTCTTGTGTTTAATTGCACTCGACTAATGTATAGTTGCCTTCATATTTCTAAGGCACATAAAAAATTCCCGTCAATGGAGTCCGCGCGGCGGTATCATTGAATAGGTGCAGATGCCACCTGCCCGCTTTGTAGTTACCGCAGTTTTTACATGAATTAAAATTATGAAGACGACTTTTTTTCTTTTTACATCGTCTTGGTAAACAAACTGCAAATTATTTTTATCATTTCTTAACACCACACTTTCATTTAATATAATATCGCTACGTCGCATAATAAGTATACAATAGCTAGTATCATGTAGGTACTCATAATTGCAATACTAAATATCATGTCACTATCATTTTTAAATAAATATATGTACCTATACCTATATGTCCCGCCTTCGTAAGTATTAAATTCACAGAATAAATACTTAATCTATTTAATATGTTTTATCAAGAACCTGCCGCGGACTCAGTTCAATTAATAAAAATCTTTTTGAAAACTCTTTTAAAACTGGTATATTACTGTCGTGGAGAGATGTATAGTATTCAGACTTCTAAAACTTTCGTAAAACAGTTATATAATTGGTGTGGGTTTTTTTTTATATAACACTTCAAAAATGAGTTAAGGATTTTGTAAAACGGTGCCTATTTGCACTTATAATTATTATCGTATATGATATACGAATGAGGAAAACATCTTATGATGACTTACTTTTACAACATTTTGCTTTATCGATGTTCTGACGTCCCTTATACAGTGTGCAACAAAAAGATTGGGACGCTGGAATATCTCGAGAAATACACTTCCAAACACAAATTAAAAAGCACGTGTAATATTTTCAAGAGAGGTTTCCAATAATTATACTAAACTGAAGCTGCCCCCGTCCCCCCCTTGTCAACGAACTTTTGTGTGACATATTTTTTCCAATTCGTGACAGATGGCGCTCTCTTGTAAATATTAAACACGTTTTTTTGTAACATGTCAGTCGAAAGTGTATTTCTCAAGATATTTTGCCGTTCCAATCTTTTTGTTACCCGCTGCATAACCACTTTGTGCTTGCTGGAAATTGTAACAAAAAACAAAGTAATTAATAAAAACATTAAACAGAAGCGGCTTCAGTGTAGATCGCTGTGGAATATCTCAAGTAGCCAAGATGCTGAATGCCAGGAATTCTCGTGAATAAACATAAGATTAAGAAAGATCTAGAAACAAAATCGTCATGTCACTTTTTTATAACCTTGTGCGTTAAAGGTAACACAAAAGCGACCAACGAAGGCCGATTCAGAACAGATACCAGAGCCCCTTGGCCTTCTTGCAATGGATTTAAGTTCCCCAACCACAATAATTATCTATGTTAGTAGCGTAACTTCAGTTGAGAAGAATAAGCTGAGTATCTCTCCTTAAAGAGTAACACGTAATGTCTTAAAGGCTGCGTACTTGTGGAGCCAGTTATAATTTCGCCCTAGTTTTTGCATCAATATAAACAGATATCAATGTTTAGTGTTTTTAAAATTTTAAAATAAGAAATACTACTTGTTTATATCAACAAACTATTAATCATCTATGCAGATATGCGTTTTGAGATGTTGGCCTGGAAAAATGACAAGTTCTTTTAATATTCACAAGCACTCTAGCTTTGCCAATATCAGTAAAATTAAGAGGGAAGAGGATTTTATATATTATCTGATCCAAAAAATTATAATTGGCAATCATCCAACTGGCTTATTTTCATCATAAATACCAAACATTAAAGTAAATAAGAAAGATATGTCAATAAATCAGAAACCAATTAGTAGCATCTTCCTTTATTGTATGAATTCTGATTAATTCACTACTTGTTCTATTGTTATCATAGCGGAGTCTTTCTGTTCAAGGTGGGCCCGAAGCAAGTTTAACTCAAAGTGTCACTCGGGATTTTTCTCATATTTTTGGATATATGTAGAGTAGATTTCCACAAAAATGGAAATCGCCTATCGCAGATCTTTTGTAAAACGCGTCTTACTTTTTTTTGTTTCATTAATTTTAACTAGTAAAATTGAGGTAAATTAAAAAAAAAAAATTATTTTTATATAATTTAGTGAAACGTAACAACTTTTTACACTTGTAAAATTTTCGAAAAAATGCATATTTTCCGAGATACAGGGTTCGAATTTTTCCAAAAAGGAGGGAGGAGGAATAGAAAATGACCAGAAATAATCCAGAAAAATTCTAGTGAATGTACTATTGAAATATAAGACTTTTTGCCCTTCATTACTTTTTCCTAAAGTGCACTCTGTCCAAATTTTTCCAGAAAAACACGAAAAAAGACCCTTATCAGAAAATAAAAAATCTCGTAAACTATGAAATACAAAAATCTGAAAAAATTCAGACGTATCGGTTAATACATTCTTTAATAATTTAGTCTCTTGTAATTTTTTGCATCGTGCATATTGTACGAGTTATCAACAGTATTTCACGATCAAAAACGTGCTCTTGATCATGAAAAACTGTAAAGAACTGGGAAAATATGCACGCTACAAAAAATCACAAGAGACCAAAATTTTAAAGAATAACTTAACCTATACGTCTGATTATTTTCAGATTATTAAAACTCAGGGTTTACGATATTTTCCATTTTCCAATAAGGGTCTTTTTTGTGACTTTCCGGAGAAACTGGGACAGAGTGCACTTCAGGAAAAAGTCGTAAAGGAAAAAAGTCTTATATTTCAATATGTAATACATTTAGCAGAATTTTTCTTGATTTTTTTCTCGTCACTTTCTATTCCCGCTCTATCCTTTTTGGAAAAATTCGAACCGCTATATCTCGAATAATACGCATTCTTTAGAAAATTTTACAGGAGTAAAAAGTTGTTATTTTTCGTCAAATTATTTAAAAACATATTTAGTTTTTTTTATTTTTACTTCAATTTTGCAAGTTATTTATTTATTTTATTATTTTTAGATTTATCCCAATTAGATTACTGTATTATTTGTTCGATAAAACTTCCTACCCACAAAGAATAAAATCTATTTGTCAGCTTGAAGCCCCTGTTTTGAATTCTTGAATTTCGACTAAATATTTACAATCTGTGACCTCGAAAATCCCCAGATACGAATTTTCAGACGAGTCAAGCCGCAAATTACAAAAGTTCTTCGCCATTTTGAATTCTAAAGTTTCGACCAAATATTTATAATCTGCAACTTCGACAACCGACAGAAACAGATTTTCAGTCGAATCACACTATAAATGATTAAGACTTATCCGCCATATCGACGCCGCCATTTTGAATTTTTGAGTTTCTATCACATATTTATAATCTGTGACCACAAAAATTCCCAGGTACCATTTTTTAGTAAAAAAACATGACAATAAACTGTCTGCCATGTTTGATTTTTCTATAATAAATGTCAAATTGTATTGTCATGTGAACCATATACACATGCAAAATTTCATGTCAATACGACATGTGGAAGTGGTTGAACAGTGAGCTGTAAGATTTTCTTACATTCAAAGTTACAGGTTAAGCTAAAAAAAGCGTGTTAATAAAAAAAAGTTTATTATCATTTGTTGCGGTAGCATTACTTTTATGAATATTAAGTAGATATTAAGTTTGCATCTTTGTTAAATTATACATTTGATATAAACATGTTGATTTCCTTAACGATATAGACCTGGGTTCGCGCCTTCTGTTAGAGAATTGGTATGTAGGTTATGCCACGAAAAATCAATACCTGCTCTGATTTTATGACGTTCGAAAGTAATATACAGGGCGTTTGATGGATGGTTTGTTAACTAAACGTAAGGGGTGGATATGTGATGCCATTTGGAACATATTTTGCCCCTACGACCTCCATACAAAGTCTCACGGTGTTCAAGATATGAATATTTTCTGAAGAGGGGGAGGGTCGACAAGGCCCGATTTCCGCCCCCTTCCTATCTGAAAAAAAATCATTGGAAACTTAATTGTGGACATAAATATATCTTTTTAAAAATATTCCGGCCTAAGCAGAGACATCCCAGCCTCTCCAAGTCATTTTCTCCTCTCCCACCCATTTTCATGTTTCTACGCTTCTATGTTGGATCGTACCTATCACCTACGTACACCCACAGAAAATTTAAAAAACTGTGGGATGAAACTCATAGTTGTCAGTTGGCCAGGGATCTGCTTAGATACCCCGACAAGGATACAACGATGACTTACCTGGCAATGCCCAGGAAGAACCTGCGCTTCGCGACAGGAATTCTTACTGGTCATTGCCAGCTGAGAAAGCACCTTTATAACATGAAGTTAAACGACACACCCCTATGCAGAGGTTGTGAACAAGAAGACGAGATTGTCCAACACGTACTCTGTGAGTGCCCGGCAGTCTTCTCTAGCAGAGAATCCATTTTGGGAGAACGTTGGCCTACTTTGGCCGACTTGAGGGATATTCCCCTAGGCAGCATCACCACTTTCTTCACAAGATCAGGATGGTTGGAGGCATAGGTGAAATCTTGTATCCCTCGGGAGGATGTACAAGGGGTCCAATGGGGCCTAGGTGCTGCGGTCACGCTTTGTGACTGCCCTCCCACAAACTCCAACTCCAGAGTCCCTCTTATGGCCCGAAATACATCTGCTGCTTGTTTCTGTCTCACCACTACTATCACTACCACCACCACCACCACCACCACCACCACCACCACCACCACCCCGCCAGGAAGGTGGGAAGTGGCAGGAGTGAAAATGACTTGGAGATGTCGGGATGTCTCTGCTTAGGCTGGAATGTTTTTAAAAAGGTATATTTATGTTCGCAATCAAGATTCCAATGAAAAATTTACTATGTTATTATTTTACTATTTATTTAGAGAATTTTTTTCATGTTCGAATTTCTTTTGAACGAATAATTTATCGTTGCTTTTTTTTTAGAATTAACAATTTTAATTGTTTCCCTGGAGAAACCCAGAGCATAGACCCCCCTACCTTTATGTATTTTGAAACGCTGAAACCGAATATGACAATAGAAAAGATCTTAATAATTCATTTTCCCCTAGCACCCACCCCCTTACAACCCTCATGGGGAGTTGAAATGCCACTTGTTCTAGAAAATTTAAAAGTATGTATATTTTTAGGAATATGACGGTAAAAACTGATTTCAACCATCCAGTCATCCCCTAGCACCCCCTGCAAGCCCCAGGAGGGGCTGAAATTTCGCTTGTTTTGAACACATGAAAAGTATGTGTATTTTCAGGTTTCTTGGTGCGCTGAATTTATTCTAACCACTCGGTCACACACTACAACCCCTCGGATGGGGTTTGAAGTCGCACAATCTTATGTATTATATCTGGGGATAAAGTTAGAGCCATATTTTTCTTGACGATAAATTTAAATATATTTCTCTCTATGACACAGAAATCTCTTGCTTTTGAACGCCCTTCTAAGTCTAAGATGGGGTTTTCTCTTGGAAGCTCTCTTTTCGGGTAAATCTACCTTTAAATTCCAGCATTAGTATGCCAACATACTTGCATCCCACCTACCTTGATAACACCGCTTCTTATAAGCTATCAGAAAGAAACAAATTTAAAAAAGATATCCCTCTAACTATATCCGCAGATATAATACATAAGATTGTGCACAACCCCCACCCGCCCCATCTGGAAGGGTTGTAAGGGGATGACCGGGTGGTTAGAATCATTTCTAATCATCATATTCGGTTTCAACGTACCAAGAAACCTAAAAATATACATGCTTTTCATATGTTTAGAACAAGTGGAATTTCAACCCCTCCTGGGCATTATAAGTGGAATTTCAACTCCTCCGTGGGGTGTAGGAGGTGCTAGAGGGTGACTGGGTGGTTAAAATCAGTTTTTAACGTCATATTCCTAAAAATATACGTACTTTTCAAATTTTTAGAACAAGTGGAATTTCAACTTCCCAGGAGGGTTGTAAGGGGGTGCTAGGGGCAAATCGGGTAATTAAAACCTTTTTTTAATCTCATATTCGGTCACAGCGTCTCAAAATACATAGAAGTAGGGGATCTACCCTTTGGGTTTCGACTTTTTTTTGTGCGTGTGTGTGAATTAAATATAATAAATAAAGATATAAAAACAAATATCCATCGACTTGAAAGGAGTATTATACTTGATATACACCTGTAATTACCAGAAAAGAAAGTTCACATTCTTTAACTTACGACTTTGATGATGCTATAATAAACCCGACATAGAGGGTCAACTTGATACAAGTATAATTACAAATAATGCGCCAATTATAGAACACCAATACTAATTGCTGTTATATATAGGTAAAGCCTAACCCTTCGTGACATTTGCCCTTTGATTAGAATGGCTCCATGTGTGTGTATTATTTTATTGCCAGATTCGTTACCGAATTAACAAGGGGTATACAGAAATCGTTACTAAAATCAAAAGTGCACATCCTGTAAATTATTTTACCAATTGGGTAATACTTCTGAATTTCTTAAACACTCATTTGAATTTTAATTAGTTAGTAAAAAAAAAGGAGGAAAACAAGAATTAAACTAATTATTCTCATTTTCAGTTATCCATGATATTTTCGTTGTACTAGAACCGATTTGCTACTGCGCATGCAAAGATCAGCCGGAGAAAATATTTTGTATCTATAGTATATAGAGTTATTCTTTATGTATTGATCTCTCTCTTAACTCTCTTGTTTTTAGCGTTCTGAAAAAAGTTAAATACAAAAGTTGTAGGGGCTGGAGTTCATCTATACATTTTCTAAAATATATACAACTAAAAGACAATAGCTTGCTTAGATCAGGTGATACGAAAATGAAGGTGCTTTTTTTAAATGGAGGATGTTCCATGTTTGCTACCTCCACATCCACGTAGTGGAGTGCCAAATATGCAATCATATCGATCTTTTTTGCCGACAGACCACCTCAAACGTCTTGCGGTTTGTCGATAATTTAATTAACGACGACCTGCTAACCATGACATTTTATTCTGATGAAGCGTGGTTTCATTTTTCGGGATACGTCAATTCTGTAAATATGCGAATGTGGAGCGCTGCTAATCCGCCTATTTATGTTGAGTCTCCATCCACATCCTCAAAAGTTGGTATTTGGATGGCAGTTTCAGGAGAATAATGTTTTCAATTGCACCGTCAATTCTGAAAGATAGAGACACCAAATTTAACTGTGTTTGTTCTTCAACAACACGATGATGAGTTTTAGGGTGGTTTTTTCAGCAGGGCGGAGGAGCAGCGTAAACGGCAAGGGAAAATATAGCTTTTATTTTCGAGTTTTTTGGTAATAATCGGCTAAGCAGTTTACATACTCAAGTTAAATTTCCTTTAATGTACATGTATTTACAAGGTATGCTATTGCGCAGCTTTTGCAACAACCAATCATATGCTTTGAACCCAACTGGAACCATGTTGGTAATCGGACCAATAGCGTTTGGTGCGCGTATTACAAATAGTATAGTGTATTCTAGGGTACTAAACGAGCCGATTCCACATTCTATTGAAAAATAAATGCCTTATTTTCGAAACAAAGTTCAAACTTGACCAAACATTATTTTTAAAATTATTTAAGAAATAATATAGTATGAAGGTATTTCTTTGATGCAATATATACATACGCGGGCGATGTCCAATTATATAAATCTTGCCCTACATCAAAGTTAAATGAAACATCAACATCATCAATATAGACTTACATTCAATAACTGTTTGATGCTCTAATAATGGTCTAAAGATTAATCCCAGCAAAGCAAATGCACTATGTATCGGAAACGAACGTTAAAGATATTTCATCAGTCAAAAGAAGTTAAATGATAAATAATGCACAAATTGAGTGGGTCGGATCAGCAACAAATCTTGGCCTGTTTATTGATCTTAGTTTTAACAAACATGTTGATAACATCATCAGTGCGTCTTATTTTAGGCTCAAATCATTATATCATCTAAAAAATCAGTTAAACGAACAAACTAAACTGAAATGAGCAAAATCCCTTATTTATTCCCACGCCTATTTCTATTACTGCTGTACTGGATTTATCATTTTCTAACTAATTATAATAAAGTCAAATTACAGAACACACAAAATTCGTGCATGCGATTTTTCTGTTGTATCCCATTTCTAATTCACATAACCCCTTACTTAAATAGACCTAAAAAAACTCAAAGTTTGAATAGAGCACATTATCTTTACTACATATTCCTTTTCAAAGTCATAACATATCAAAAACCTGAGTATTTGTATAATTTACTAGAAAAAAGATCTAATATTCACAACGTGAACGTAAGAATAGATTTATTTGTGTGTCCCACGATATTCCACTATAGTAAATTCGAGAGTTCTTTTACATACATAGCTCCTCATTTGCTAAATAAACTCTTAAATTTGTTTTATATATCCAGTTATTTATTTACTATGTGTATTAAAAATAAGTTATTAAATGACACGGAGTAATAGGTGCACAAATCCTATTTAGGTGTTGATACTTATTTTACATGTATCAACTTTATATTGTTTATTATTTTTACTTATTATTTACTTTTACGTATCTATGTTCTTATACTTACTGTGTTTATATTCTTATTGGGGGGAGTGGAAGAACGGCATTGCCAAACTTCTACCTTTTATGTAACATTTTTGTATGTTATACAATGAACGACTTTATTATTATTATTATTATATTTAATTTTATATGATCCAGTTCGGCTACGTTCAAGAGGTTATAGGTTAAGTTATTCGTACTAAAAACATTAACATGTATATAATTATAGTCATTATTTATAAAATATTTCGTGAATTGGTAGTGTATGAGTTTTGGTACAATTTTATAATCAATGTCAATTTTGCAATATAAATAACATATTTTTATACAAATTACAAGTTATTTGCACAGAATAAAATTAATCTTTTTAGTTCTAAACGCTATATTGTCAGTAAATGTTAACCAATATTTAAAAAAATACATGCACTACAGGCACTACGATCTCTTTATTATTTCAGAAAGACACCTCGTATGGGATGAGGTTTCATTTAGGATGATGATAAAAGAAATCATGCATACACTTGTTTTGTTTTGTATTTTTATTCTATAACAAAATAAATGCACTACACTTATTAATAAAAAAAAAATGAATATAAAAGATAGACTTCTTACAACATGAATAGTATTCAAGGTGTCACGACAAAAGACATAAGTGACATTTTACAGGGGAACAAAATATAAATACTCCTAAAGTTTTAGATATTTTAGATTCACCTAAATTTTGTATATTTTTTACTATGATTATAATTTATTTACTTATAAAATAGCTTTTAAATTCACGATCTCTTGTTTTACGGTTAACCTTCTTTAAATTGTTGAAATCTATTGCACTTAAATAATAATAAACACACCACACATAGCCAAAGCCTAGGCTATCCGGAAGAGGGTTACACATTTGAAAAAACACAAACATCCATTACCCACCATTATTGCCAGTGTCGGAGCTGGGGATCGAACGAAGTACACAATAGACAGTTTGCGGAAGCGTGCTTGCCACTGTTAACACGCTTTAGCTGGAAGAGCTACCGTGTCGGTAAAGGTACCGTGCGTGTAGCGACGGGCTAGGTATAGGGAGTAATAAATTGCAAAGTCGTTTGTGCCAGTCGGCAATGAATAACTACGGCTGGGATACTTCAGTGGCCGCCTGCTGTCGCGTCGGGCGAGTTTGCTGTTGCTGGGTTGTCATATCTCTCATATTACATGAATGTACATACCTAGCCCGCCGCTACACACACGGTACAAATTATTTACATCGACTTGCTGGCACTCTTTCGTTGTCTTTGTCTCTTTAGATATGCTGCAATAAGTAAAACAAATATTTCTTCATTCTGCATAACAACTTTCTTTAAAATGAAGCAACGTGCATAAATATGTTTGCGTTATAATTTTTACGTTGCTTTATTCGTTGTCTTGAAAAGCATTTTTTGAATCATGTATCAAATTTTCTATAGGTGACACGAGGCAGAAGGACATGAATATTCTTTACAGAATTAGTCCTCAACATTTTGCAGATACCTTGGTGATAGGTTGAAATCTAATTTCTTAAAATCAATTGAACAAATGCGAGCTGCAATAAGAAAAACCTTTTCTGTTTCTAAGTGCATTTATTTTAAATAATAAACCTAACTGTTGTTGCAATTACCACTTTCGAGGTTAACCAGTTTTTCAGAATTTCTTCATTTTTCGGGATTCGAAAGAATTTCATATTTCTCTCAATTGAAGTTTCATTTCTAATTTTGCAACACTTTATCCCGCTTCCTACCATGTCTTATTTATTATAAATAATCGCTTTTTTTACATCTGACAATATCACTATCACAAGAACCAGAAACCTAAATGTTATTACGCCTCCCAACACGTCTATCGGTTGCGTCATAAACCTTTATAAGAAATAAACAATAATACAAAAATTTGAAATATATACCCAATGCGCAGAACAAGTAAAATTCTGCTCGCTAGGATGAGCATTACTTGTATATTTGTACCATGGTCACACGTTTAACCATTATAGACTATTTTCTTATCCCTTCCTTGAAAAATCGGATTTTCAGAACTCCTGTGCCTAATTAGCAAGAAGTAGAACAAAGAATTGACACGGAAAAATGACACATTTAGGTGAACCAAAATAAAATTTCGAATTGTTATCAATAAATAAAATGAACAAGAACGCTGCAGACGTTAGCAAGGTTGTGAAGAAGTATAAGACGTGACGTCAGCTCATTCATGCCTTAAATAGGACATAAAAAAGTAGCTTTTGCCATGCAGAAGAGTCTAATCAAGAGCCGGAAACGGACAGCTGATGATGTAGACGCAATTAAGTCCAAGGAGTTTGAAGAGAATGAAAACAGCATGCGAATCAATCCTAACAATCACTCCTTACAGCCTAGAAGAAACTTTGCCCTTGTTATTGTAAATATTCCATTTGATTACCTTTTGGATGATTTTCAAATATGAGATAAATGTATTATGTAAAAAAAATAAACAAATTGATTTTTTGTGGAAAATAAACTTTAAAAAGCATCTACTTATTCAGAGATCCAATATTTAATAACAGTAATAATAAAAAAACAATTTTATTAAACAAAATATAAATGCATGGTACAATGTCTTCCCAGGTAATGTACATATATGTATATATTTGTTTTATGCAATACATAAGTTTAAAACGAGCAAGTTCAGTTGAAATTAACTGCTCTTCCACTTTGGCCTCAGGTACTTACACTACGAAAATAATTTTTTAGTAGAGAGAAAAATTAGTAAATAACTAAACGATATATGCTTCTAACAGAATTTAAGCTATGACATACTTGGGGATACTTAATGCTATATGTTACTAGAACAAAAATGAACAAATGTGAACACAGAAAGATTATTAGTGCGGCTCTTGTTTTTTATGTAACAGATTGAGAACAAAGGTACGAAACCTTTTTACTGACAGAGACTTACACTCTTTCGGTAACTCATTTAACTGTGCGGCTATATTATATACAAAGGATCTTTGGAACAGCGAGGATTTATGCTGAGGAATAGTTAATGCATCCTTACGTCTAATATTTATATTATGAACATCTGCTCTGTATCTTATTTTTTTATGAAGATATGCCGGAGTATGACCAGTTAAAATTTTATGATATAATATATAAGCATGCAATTTTCTACGACTAGCCATGTCCAGCCAAAATAAATAATAATAATAAAATGGGCTTTAGTTAGAGTATGTGATATTGTGTCGTATTTACGTATACCATATATAAACCTTAAACATGAGTTTTGTAAGATTTGTATTCTTTTAGAATCTCTTGATGTAAGGGGCATGGCCCATAAACAAAGTCACAGTAAATGCACTGAAAAAGGACAAGAGAGTTGCATAAAATTATTTTTGATTTTCTGTTTAAAGTATGTCTGTTAGGATACATCATTCTTAGTTTGCCATAAGATTTTTTTAGTAAATAAGAAACATGATCCGTAAATCTGAGTTGATTGTCTATAACCATACCTAAATTTTTTGCTTTAGATGCCACTTCTATCTTATCCTCTCCCAGTTCAATCATCATGTCTTTTTCCGAGAGGTTACCATATAATACAACCGAAGATTTTGTGGAACTGATTTTAAGATTGTGTTGTTTGGAAAGATTTACTAAAGCTTTTATATCGCTATTAATATTTTGACATTCAGCTTTCAGCTGCAATACTGTTACGATAAAAAGAGTAATATAGTTGCGTGTCCTCTGCATACATATGATAAATTACAGGTATTAAGAACAGAGGGGAGTTGCATGTATAGATCGTATATAAAAGTGGTCCCTAGATTGACCCTTGAGCAACCCCTCTGACAGCATCATAAACCTCTGATGTTTCCCCAGATAATATAACTTTTTGTGTCCGACCCTTTAAATAATTTTTGAATAACATTATAGCGTTCTGACTTAAACCTATAAAGCGGAGTATTGCAAGTAATATGTCATGATTGATCATGTCAAAAGCTGTAGTATAATCAAGTAGTATTAAGGCTACAACATTTTTTTTGTCCAGTGCTCCAATAATATCATCGGTTATATTAAGAAGTGCAGTTCCACAGCTATGACCTGGACGAAAACCTGATTGATTAGGTGGTAAGGAGTTATATTTTATTAAGTGGTTACGTAATTGCCCTTCAATTATCATTTCCATTACCTTAGATAAAGCCGGTAGAACAGTAATTGGGCGGAGGTCTTTTATTTCCTTAGGGGAATCTACTTTTTGAATAGGTGTAACCCTACCCTCTTTTCATTGTTTGGGAAATACCGAGTGGTCTGACTAATTATATACAGAAATGGTGCGCAAGATCAAACACTATGCAATGTAATGATTATTGCAATTTGAGTATTTTTGTCCAACTAAATGTCGCATTTTTACGTGTGTGGGGCGGGGAGCAATTTCAACTGTTTCATTAAATTCGCTTTTTCATGAAAAAAAGCGTGAATAGCCTTTTATGATTCAGTTTGCTGACACAGCAGTTTTTAATTCCATGGCCATCTTTGACTACGATAATTTTTGATATCACGGTATATCTTATGTGTAGTAATTCCCAGAATGACTAAATATGTACTTATTCTTGCACAGAACAAGTCGCTCCTCTTAAGTTAATTTCCTCATAATCTAAAGTTTCAAAACTTGAAAACTATGAGAGTAAGTATTGATTATACTACTTCTTGGTGGGAGAAAATTTATTCTGATATGTAGGTCAATCTTCCAAATAGGGAAACTTTGCATCAAAACTGATAAATCATCTTTGTGCGCATTTAGCAAATAAATTTTCTCTCACAAACTTTAATTCTGATTGTCCTAATTGATTTATTAATTTAAAGGCACCTGCTTGCATTATAACTTTTGCTGTTAATTGTAATTTAATTTCAATCTGGTGTTATGTCATTCACCCTGTTATTGAGTTCTGTGTATATTAGCCAATATGTTAATGCGTTTTTTGTAGACGTTGTTTCTTGACAGTTTCATGTCAACATGGTTATTTATTATAGCCTCATGATTTTTTGCGCACTAGATAATCGTGCTAGAAGCATTATTTATTAAACGCTGGGTCACACGACCAACAAACACCGATTTGGGTATAACCATCCAAAGAAATGATAATACTTAACCTTCAAGTTTGGGATTTACAACATGATGTAAGATAGTTCCATAGGTTTTGTCGTCGTTTTTGTGCTGCTCTAAGTACCCATTGCAAAATGAATTTAGTGCAAGGAATTTAATTTTATACGTAAACTAGCTTCTGTTGAGCATTGGCGGCGCGAGGATTTTGGTTTGTGGATTGAAACTGTGCACTCATGTGAAACTGCTCTTCAATTTGTTATTTCGGAATGGAAACATAAAATTGACGAGAAAAGTGTAGGCGTTTGTGCAGTATTTATAGATTTGAAAAATATGGATTTACTGGAAGTGTATTAAAGTGGATTAATAACTACCTCTATAACCGATTTCAATGCACAAAGTAGGTAATTCCAAATCATCGTTAGAAATAAACAACTTCGAAGTCCCCCAAAGAAGTGTACTTGGACCACTTTCATTTATATTGTATGTAAATTACATAGGAAATGTCCTAAATAAATGTAAAATTCACCTCCTTGCAGACGACACCTTAATATACTATGCCCACAATAATTTCAGGGAACTAATATCAACGTTAATATAAATAAGGCGATTAAATAAATAGGTGAATAAATAAACTATCAACGACGAACTTAAAATGTTCACCACTAAATTTAGATATAACAAACTGAAAGTTTAAAATCCAAATGGATGTTGGATAACTATTGGTTTAACATATTTAAAGAGTTCAATTTAAAAATAGTAATAAATGAGCAGACCGTAGAACAAGTAGAACAAATGAAATATCCAGGTTTTGGTATTTATAGAGAACTAAAATTCGGACGTCATATCGATTATATTTCGAAAAAAATTGGCAAAAAATAGGATTCTTAGGAGTAACTCCCTATTTATCAATTCCAACAATATTAACTCTTCATAATCCTTTGATATTGCCTCATAGTACTTATTGCTGCCCTGTATTATATGTTACTTGTACAAACCTTGACAGATTGCAGAAGTTGCAAAACAAGGCAGTGGAAATAATATTGAAATATGATAGATACTCAAGTATTCAGATTATATTGAATTGCTCGACATTGAAAATTTTTATTTTCCTCAAACAATAATTTTCATTTATAAAATGAAAAACGATGCACTACCTGAATACTTAAAATATCAGTTAATATTAGTTAATGAAATACATTCATATCATACCAGATCTGCCTTAAACTTTTATGTTTCACCAACTTTAAAAAACTATACCATGAATAGTGTGTTTCATAAAGGCATTAATCAATACAATCTTCTTCCTCAAACCCTTAAAGATCTTAAGAGTATTCATCTACTTAAAACATATATAAGAAAACTTGTTAGCCAAGTCTACGATATTTATGTATGTACAATAAGTACATGTCGAGGTATACGAATATAAGTTTTATATATCTTATCATTTCATATATTTTAAGTTTAGGTACTAATTTTAAGGATTTAGTCGCTAAATGTGCATTTTTTTTTTTTGTCTTGGTTTTTCCTTCAGCCAATGTCACCGAATTAAGGCAAATACCACTACTACTCTGCTGTACCCGTAGCATTCCCGATCAAATATTTACATACTTGGCTTTACTAAAATAAACATTTAACGCTAATAACCATAACAAGTTCTTAGTTCGGTATTACATATTTCTTTTTTTTTTCCTCTATACATATTATATTTTTATTTTTTTATTTATTTTTTATTTTTTTTCCTTTTTTCTTTTTTTTTTTCTTTTTTGCCTTTTTTCTTCCTTTTCTTTCTTGTTTTTTTTTTCCTTTTTCCCTATTTTTTTTTTCTTATTTTTTTTCCTCCCTTTTTTTTTTAATATATTACAGATTTAACAAAGAAATTACACTATCATATTACTACTCCAGTAGAGTTTACAAATTCGAACAATGCTTGATATGCTGGCAAATTTTCCGAGCACAGGATATAATTCATGTTCATTGGCAACTGGAGCTCCAACGTAAGGAGCTTATTCATAAGCTGGGCTCGTGCTGCTGAGTACAGTGTACATTAAAAAAACATGTTATTTATATCCCCCACTCTTCCACACGAACATAAGTCATTATTTATAATTTTTATTTTATTCAGATGATACGGAAAACGACCATGATTAAATTTTAGTCGACCTATTATGGTATACATTTTTCTTGGTACTGCTACATCATGATACCATTTGTGTTGCAATATACCCGGGTGCATAAGGAAGTAATTGGTTGGCCTTTCTTTGTAAGCGTTGTTGTAAATCCTAGCCCAGCTTGACATTATTTCCTTTTTAAATATTGGAAGTACATCTGTCACCGGAATTTCGTTTAACTCCTTATCATAATCAGTACAGGCTCTCTTCGCAAGTAGATCGACCTGCTCGTTATAAGCTAGTCCTGTGTGTGCCTTTATCCACATGAAATGTATTATATACCCCCTTCTATGTAAATCGTGATATAAATGTGGATTCATATTGTATTATCTGTTTCCTGGATAAATAAAGATTACTTTACTCTACTTTACTTTTTTACTTATGCAGTTGACGATTCAAGCGGAAATATTCTCTCCGAGTGATTTATTACTTTCTGTCCTTTCTAAACAGAGTATACATATCTTTTGAAGTTTTACCCATTCACAATAAAGGACCAGTAGAATTTGCAATCGGGCGTGGCCGACTACATATAAATATTTGATTACCATTTTGCTCGAATGTGACTCGAATCACTGTTACGTGGTGCCACCGTGATTAAGTACACAGCCAATATTTTATATTTTTATTATTAAACTTGGTATTTGCAGTTGGGAACGCTCTATGGCAACTTGCATTTGTTTCGTAATAATCTTAACTTAATAATTAAAGATATATTCTTATAAAAATTGACAGTAAAATTGATATATTGTTGGCCATTCTCCCATTCCAAAATTGTGTATAATCCATAAGACATGAACTTCTCGCGACAAGCTTTTAAGTCAGGTCTTTTTTCTTGGCACAAAGGCCAAGAGCCATACAGCCAGCTAAAATTTAATAAATAAAAATTAATAAAAAAAACTAACCTAACCAAGAACCATCACGTGTATGTCAGCGATAAAACAAAGGGTGTTCATGAGTTACAAATTTCTTGTCCAAGGGTCTATCAGGACGTCTTTCTGATGCATAACACAAGATCACAATTAGGAAGGTATATAATATATAACACGAGGATGTATAACGTAAGGAACACAGGTAACCTACTGACCTATAACTTAATTTTCGTCTCTTTCAAAAACCCAATTAGACAGTCAAAAATATTTTTCTCATTTAAGGATAACAGATGAAGTAGGTATATTAAAGGTGTTGAGATTTTACCATTTTTTATTATATTATTATATGGCTTCTGTGTGCTCTTTACATTTAAGGTCAGGTCATCAACATTGATAAAATGATGTTATGGTACATTGATTAGGATTTAAGATTTTCACAGTATATGACTGATTCTATTATAAAATCTTACCTTAATACAAAATTTTTATGTTAGTGTTCCACTGTATTAGATAAAAAAACAATAGCAATACTGTGTAATTCACTATTTCTCAGTCATTTTAATTCTTAAGATATAGTTTACCATCCTTATATAACAGTAACTAAAGGCCACTTTACATGAATGCAATATTGCAGGTTGAATGCAAATTTTTATTGCGCGCATGCGTACATCGAGCTATTTCAGTCAGCTGATGGCAATATTTTTCATTGCATTGAACTAGCGCGTGTTCTAATGGGAGATGCAATATAGTTACTTTATTTGGGAATATTTGGGTTGGCAACTGAGCATTAAAGGAACTGAAGCAACGAACATAACTTACATTTTAGAGTGTTATTGTTTCTAGAAGTTAGAAGTGGCTTAACCCACCCGACTCTTTTCTTCCTCTTATTTTCTAATAAAGGTGCTGAAGTTGTGAGTAGCACTGTAATTACAACTGCTTTCACTTGATTTTCTATCTTTCTGTTCATAACGATCAGTGATTGTAAAGTAAATAAATAAACAATAAACCTAATCAAAAGTTTTCCTTCTCGCCTGGCTGGTAGTTCCAAAACTTTCACAAAATATTGCAGTAGTGTAAAGTGCTTTCATGATGCAAAAATTATCATGCAAAGTTTTGCATGCCATCCATTTCATTGCATTGCATAAATGTAAAGCCGCTTTAATGAAATACGTATACATGTGCAACATTCTTGTGTTTAGTGTATTATTGAAACAAAAACATACGATTCTATATCAAGTAAGATTTTGGAACTGCAATCGACGACAATGGATCAATGAAGAACGTTTCATACTTGTTGTTTCTATCACAAATTACTGGAGCACAAGACTCCACATTATTATATTCCTACTCTTCCCAAATAAAGAAGACAGTATATTGCATTCGATCGGCACATTTCTAAAACCGGAAATATCTCTCGTAGAGAAAACATTTTCATATCACTGTGTTGGTGATCGAATTCTGAACAACTTTCAAAACGTCCGACCGTCTGTCTCTCTGTCTGTCTGTCCGTCTGTATGTCTGTCCGTCCGTAACGTTTCTTGTAAGCACGAAACTTAAGAACTAAAAGTCGGATTGTAGTGAAATTTGTACAGTAAGTTGGTAGAGGAAGAACAAACTTGGTTACGGAGTCATCTACTTTAATTATGGGTTCGGAATCTAGATATGGCTTTAATCATTCAAGAATAAAATCAAGGGAGATTATTTGCACTTTTGACAATAAAGAACAAATTAAAGTTACCTAAATGCTTCAAATACGAAAATTACTAGCAGTTACTTCTGCTGATTTTTATTATTGTTATTATTATTATTACGTAGATACGAAAGTACAAATTTGTCATAATGAAGGCATGAGGGCTGAAAACAATATTTAAAAAATTGGAAAAAGATCATAGTTACTACACAGAGAGAAACACAACATTAGATTTTCACTCAGTTTTTTTCTTAGGGTTACCTTTGGGGTGGTAGAATATATCACTTTGCACAGTGATGATTTTCGTTTTCATATTTTTTTCTTAGGTCACAATAGAGGTCATTTTAGAGAGGTAGAGGACTGATGATATATTTTTTTAAATAATAAAAAATTACACAGTGAAAGGTAACTTTTGATGGGTATTGCAGTTTTGATGTTTCAATTTGTTTCAAAAAGGGCATTTTCGACCCACCCTAATAACCATATCTCAGAAAGACTAAAGATTCTTAAATACAATTGTTTCAAAAGAGAAATTAAAAAATACATACTAGATATCAATTATAATTAGCACATTTCTTAAACCGGTAATAGCGCTTGTAGAGAACAAAAAATCATATCACTGTGTTGGTGATCGAATTCTAAACAACTTTGAAAATGTCCGTCCTTCCGCCGGTCCATCTGTCTGTCTGTACGTCTTCCACGTTTCTTGTAAGCACGATAACTTAAGAACGGAAAGCCCGATTGTATTGAAATATTGACAGTAAGTTAGTGTTAGCTAGAGGAAAAACCCTATTGTTTTTTAACAAAATCGATCAATAAATAAAAAAGTCATTAATTTATTTACATTTTTTAAAAATTTTATGTTTTGTAATTAAACCAAAAATTTCTTAAACTAATATTATTTACAAAAGACACTGCGAAGAGTATCCTATTCAATGTACACTTATGTAAAAAGTGCAGTAAAACGGCGAAGAGTGTAATGTTATATAAGAAATGTCCTGACAGACCCCTGGACGAGAAGAGAGTGTCCTTGTGAACTATCATCCTGTGTATATCGTATGGTTGGGTCGTCGTTCGTGTTAGGTTAGTTATGAACGTATGAGTAAAGCAGTAAATACATAATATGTATCTGGCTAATGGAGAAATCCAATGCCAAAAAAAAAAAAAAAAAATACATGAAAATCTTTATGCGAGTGAGTAAGTACTACCACAGACATGGTTGGAGGTTTGGAGTTTGTGGGAGGGCAGTCACATTTAAGTGACCGCAGCACCTAGGCTCCATTGGGCCCCTTGTACATCCTCCCGAGGAATACAAGATCCCATCTAGGCCTCCAACCATCCTAATCTTGTGAAGAAGGTGGTGATGCTGCCTAGGGGAATATCCCTCAAGTAGGCCAAAGTAGGCCAACGTTCTCCCGAAATGGATTCTCTGCTAGAGGAGACTGCCGGGCACTCACAGAGTACGTGTTGGACAGTCTCGTCTTCTTGTTCACAACCTCTGCATAGGGGTGCGTCGTTTAACTTCATGTTATAAAGGTGCTTTCTCAGCTGGCAATGACCAGTAAGAATTCCTGTCGCGAAGCGCAGGTTCTTCCTGGACATTCCCAGGTAGATCATCGTTGTATCCTTGTCCGGGTATCTAAGCAGATCCCTGGCCAACCGACAACTATGAGTTTCATCCCACAGTTTTTTAAATTTTCTGTGCCTGATGGCATTCCCATACTGACCCTGTTGTTATTTTGTGTCTCTGTAGGGCCAGTAGTGATTGTCTACTATCAGTGTAGATTCTGATTGTTTTTCCCGTTATTTGTCTACGGGAAATTTCTTTTGCGGCTATGGTTATTTCCACCAGTTCTGTTTGTGTTATACTGGCTTGTTTGTCCATAGCCCATTTAATTTGAATTTGCAGGTTCCTGGAGTATACCCCACAACCTGTCCCTTCTTTCTTTTTCGATCCGTCTGTGAAGATGTTAACTGTTCCTTCACTGACAGCCTCATTGCTACTGTTGGTGTGTATTGCATAGGGTCTATCAAAGATGAACTGTGGAGAAATACCATCTGCACGTACCTGCAGAAGTGGCATCTGTTTGATTACCTCATTCCACAGCCGGCATCTGGTCACTCCACATCCTATGTTTGACTGTATACCAACGGATTTGAGACGTGCCATAGTAGTTAGGGCCACCTCTTCTAGATATATGTCTAGTGGTAGCAGGCACAGCATCACTTCCATTGCTCTTGTTGGTGTCGTTCTCATAGCTCCAATTGTGTTTAAACAGGCTACTCGTTGTACCTGGCTGAGCTTACGTTTCGCTACAGTCTGCTGACTTTTAGGCCACCAGACAATGGCCCCATAGGCTATCATCGGTCTTATTATAGCAGTGTAAATCCACATAGCCACTTTGGGTTTCATTCCCCAGGTTTTCCCTATGGTTCTGCGGCACTGCTAAAAAGAGATGTAAGCCTTCTTTAGTCTTCTATCTAAATGAAGATTCCAAGTTAGTTTGGCATCAACAGTTACTCCAAGGTATTTAACTTCTTATGCGATTTTAGTGTGATATTTAGGAGAACGGGTGCCGTCATTGGCCCCAATTCCCTTTTCCTTGTGAAGAGGACCAGCTCTGTCTTCCTGGGGTTGACCGACAGAGAGTGTTCTCTACACCATCTTTCGATTATTCTCAGGGCTATCTGCATTCGATCACAGAGGACTCCTTCGAATTTACCACTAAGCAGTATCGTTGGATTATCAGCGTATGCAATTGTGTGGAATCCCTCGGAGTTGAGGCGGCGCAGGAGGCTGTCAAGAACTAAGTTCCATAGAAGAGGTGATAAGACATCCCCCTGAGGACAGCCTCTTGCAACCATTCCTTTAACAGCGATGTCTCCCATGGTAATCTGTACAGCTCTTTTTGAGAGCATGTTGGATATCCAGCCACTTAACGATCGGAGAAACGTTCCTGCTCGTGAGGGCTGCTGTAATTTTTGGAAAGGTGGTTTTATCAAAAGCGCCTTCTATGTCTATGAAGACATACATGGAGCCACTTTTCATTTTTGCAAATTTTGCCCGCGTCATGGAATTCTGACGTCACTTCCGGTCACAAATTTTTGTGTAATCGAATACAGAATAAAACTTACGTCAAAATGTAGTTTTGAGGTATGCAATGAGACTGCAGTAAGCTGCTAGGCTTAATTTGCCCGCAACCCTGAGATGCCCTCGATTAAAGTTTTTTTTTCTGTTTTTTTAAGTCATCGAATACATGAATTACTATTTTTATAAGTTACAGCACAAGCCTTGTAGTTATTTAAAAAAATAGGATGCCTCTTCTTATTTGTCCGCATCCTCCCATTTTGACATCACTTCCGGTGAAATTCCATGACGCGGGCAAAATTTGCTTATATGAAAAGTGGCTCCCTGTAGGTCTGTGGCAGTACTTACTCACTCATACAAAGTTTTTCATGTATCTTATTCATAGGAAATCTATACAGCGGGCTCTCTACCTATACGAATTATCAACCAATGACACAATGGGAATACATTTTATAAACATATATGTGTTTACTGGAAATCGTGTCCAAACTTACCTCTTGAAACCATCAATACGCAGATGAGGAAAACTAGGCCGTGAGGGCTTTGCAAATTTTGTTCAACTGACGTTACTGATCTTGTGATCTGTATTTATGTCAAGTCTCATGTTCACATATTCTCAGTCGCCAGACTTGTTTGTTACCTCACACTCTTCTTATCTTTAACGTGTTTGAATGGTTTTCATTTGCAAGCTTCACGATTATAATTTTCATTTTGTTTTAATTTACACTTTGCCGGTTGTAGATCCAGGGTTGGTATGACTTAATACATAACATAGGCTCAAGTCCGACGCAGGGATCTTTGGATTTAATTCTGTTATCAGTTATCAGCTTGTTTGCTCCGTAAAATATATATGTAGAGTTCTCCGATTCTCCTATAGTTTTACGTCTCTTGTAATTTGGGATAGTGATAGGGGTTAAAGAAAAACAGAATTTATTATGGAAAATTTATTGTTCTTACAATAAATCCAAAAGAATAAAATTGGAGTACGAAGAAACAAACTACCTATACAAAAAGAGTTTCGTTAAATTAATCTAGATATTTATAATTTTAAACTTTTACATTAGCTATAGTATTCATTACAGTTAACTAATAAAGTTACTTTAGATGTAGTGCAATTAATACATGCTATTCAATAAGACTTTAAACGATTCTTACAAAGTAAAGTAATTGTGGCCAGTTTTAGAATATTTTTAGTTAACAAAAAGCGTAGCAACTTCTGAATACTTAAATGAAAATTTAATGCATATTAAGTTTTGCTCGTAAGATGGAGAACAATCGATGGGAATGTATAAGAAAATGGCGTACGGAGTTGTTCTGTATAATAAGCTCACTAAAATATAACCTTTATTTAGAAGAAATGCCCTAATCTATGTTTCAGACAGATAGGCATCAGTTAGATTAGGAGTCCCTCGTTTCACATGCAATTCCTTGAATGATCTTGAGGTGATACATCCAGGATATTTTTTGAAAAAAGGATAAATATAACTGAAGAACAATCACTTTATGTTGAAAACGAAAACACAAGATAACACAAAATAGTTATCTTGCAACTTTTTTGAAAAACAATAATTTGTAATTTTTGATCATTTTTTAAATACAGTATGTTCGAAACTTCTTGCCGAAACTTACTTGTCTCGGAAAGCAACTATTTCGAGCACACTCTATATAGACTATCAACATTAAATACCACCTATTAAAATGACATTTATGGTCTCTTGGTAGTTAGGAACATGCAACTAAACTCGCAAGTATTATTTTTCACAATATTTGTAATTATCCTAAAAAATTGGAACATTTAGATTGAACATGTAACATGCCAAAAAGTAACCAGAGGCGGACCAACATTTAAAAGGCATCACAGAAAAAATTTCACAATTTTTTATTCATAGGTATATATTTTTTTAATTCCAAATCATTTCAAAACAGGAAATATTCTATCCTTCTCTACTACACACGTGACTTATGCACGGTTTTGGTTGCGTATGGCCAGAAGACACTGGAGGTTCTTCCACATCTAAGGCTACCGAGTTTGGAGGCATGACTCCCATGGTCTCTTCTCTGGTTCCGCCCCTGGTAGTAACAAACAGCAACAAATCTTCCGAGCTAAGTGAATTAATTTTAAGTTTGTGAAATTGTTTGGTTTTTACATATAACCAAGTAATAAGAGTATATCTTTATAACACTGTTCATAAAAAATATACAGAATGAGTCATTAGTAAGTGAACGGTCTCTATCGATAAAAATTGTAGATCAAGAGTGGCATACTTTAAAATTATTTTTAAATCTACAGGCTGTTTCATATAGTGGTGGCAAGCTATTACTTGGATTTTTTTAAATAGAATACCCAACATTTTTGTATAGATTTTCATTTAACTTTTAATTCTCTATCTAGGCATATACATAATTTTTGGCCTTATACTATGACGTTGCAACTTTATTCCACTTTTTCCGATAAAAAAATTTATTTAAGGTCCACAGTAAAATCTGCAAAAAAAGTTTTCATACATTTCACCCTCCTTTCATTTTGAGTGGTAGTAAAGACCATATACTAATTTCCAGATCGCTCAAAGTTAAGCCTAATTCTACAGGTTACTCTACATTATTAAAATTTGTACATTTTAAACTGTCAATTTAATTTTCTCAAATGGAACATAGTGTATGTTTTTACTTAAATTGTTTCAGAAATAAACGACCACACGCTAATACTTAGTGATTACTTATTTTCGACGGTTGTGGAAATATTAAAATCGAAAAAAAATAGTCACTATGGATATTAGCGTGTAGGTAACTGATTGCTGAAACATTTTATGTAAAGACATACAGGGTGTTTCGTTTGAGAAAATTCAGTTATGATAGTTTAAAAATGTAAATATTTGAATCATTGTATAGAACAATTAATAAAATTATGTTCGACTTCGAGAGGCATGAAAATTAGTACACGGCCTCGACTAAAATATCGGAATGAAACAACGCACGACGGTCAAACTTATGAAAGTACGGTTTTGGCAGATTTTACTCTCAAACACTGTAAATACATTTTTATCGGAAAAACTGGAATAACGTGACAATGCCGCAGTATAAGCCCAAAAATTATATACACCTGGATACAGAATTAAGAGTAAAATTAATCTATAAAAAAATGTTAGGTGTTCCATTAAAAAAAATGTAAGTATTAGCATGCCACCATGTAGATTCAAAAATAATTAAAAAATATGCTGCTCTTGCGCTTTTCAACAGAGACATTTTACTGCAAATTTCATCGTCCACGCACTAGAAACATTCGTCTTGTCATATGGATTTCAGAAGATGATGGTTCGAACTTCGAGGAAAGTGTTCTTTCTTAATATTTAGGAAATCGGTAGTTCAAATATTGAATTTCACTTAAGCTCTTAAAATTTATAAAAACCGCATTTTGGAGCGTATGGGACTCAGGGCTATGGCGGTTTATATAGTCCCTAACTCTGGACAAACGAAGAAGAAGAATCTGCTACAGCATCTGATATAACAACTTCTTCATAGATCAAACAAAAAATATATAAAATATGTTCAGACAGACGATACTACATCATAAAAAAAATATAAAATAATTATTTGCAGAGAACGAATAAAGCTCTGCTAGAAAGAAATAACGTAAAAAAGTAATATAATAAAGGCCAGTCTTTACTCAGTTACTCTTATAATTGTAGAATTTACATCACTCATGGTATACTTAGTGTGAATAATAATATTAACAACTTACAAACAGCCAATATTTTTTGCAAGATTTCATGTTTTTTGCCTGTATGCAGCATCCCACAGCAGGAATTAATTGGTCAGTGATAAAATTCTTTATTGGCTACGGTCTCACTTGTGTGTCCAAAAAGGCAAATGCAAAACTCGAATCACTCGATATGTCAACCGAGTCGAGGCAATATCGAAAAATTATTTTTTGGATACCTTGGAAAAATATGGTTTTGTCATCTTAAATCGCTCGCATTGTACATGCACATAATAAATAAAAATGTATATCTCTGGCTTAGTGCCAAAACTGACCAAGCATATTTTACTAGGCTAAGGTGTAATTTAAACAGTAATTTATTTTATGTCCTACAGGACTTGCGAACGAAAATAAAATTACGTTGTTGGTAATTTCTCAAACGATAAATGAAAGGAGGCTTTGTGGCAAGTAGAGCATCGCAGTGGAACCATAAAGCCTTAAAATTACTTATTTAATCCAATTTTACTATAGCCTATACGGGAGCTCTCGAAATTAATATAAGCCGAAACTTAGTATTAAGTGAAATTATGA
The DNA here is from genome assembly GCA_963583905.1 of Stenurella melanura. Taxonomy (NCBI): domain Eukaryota; kingdom Metazoa; phylum Arthropoda; class Insecta; order Coleoptera; family Cerambycidae; genus Stenurella; species Stenurella melanura. The sequence goes on along the minus strand of OY757318.1, from coordinate 29,340,011 downwards.
ATTAAAAAAATATATATTCTAGGAGAAAATTTGAAATATTTTTAATTTTTGAGGAAGGCCAGCTTAGTATTTCATTTCGGCTTATAATTTTAACGGGATTGACTGCAAATGTTCTACCGATGGTAACATACATTGGTTTTTTTTAATATTTATTAGACCGTACTAAATACAGCAAACGCTAATTATGATGAAGTTGCGAAGTAGACAACTTTGACCTTGCTCCACCCAGGCACGAAAACAAATATTGAATAGCCTTGTATTTTATTTGTATTATTTAAAAATCGGCCTCACACGTGTAACAAAAAACTTGTCCTTAGAAGTCAAACACGTGGAATAGTCTAGTCTAGTCTGAAAAATGTATCCCTTAAATACAGGCATTGAAACATGCATGTTACAGTTTTGTGATAATTGTTTATTTTACCAATCATACTTGAGGAAGGCGTGATCTATCTGTGCCTCAAAACCTCAACATAATTGGCGTTTGCTGTAGCAATCTTTCAAATCCAATGAGCATGTTATATTGAACACATGGTACTGCACGATTTCGCTGCATTGGCCAGTTCTATAAACAATTGAAGATGCAACTATTTTTTACAATAAATATATTTTCGTCTATGAAGAGGTGTACAACCATTTTCCATTAAATAACTGTTATTTTTAAAATTATCAGCTATATCACAATTTATACTACACAATTTACACAACAATATGATGATTGAAAAATGCCCCACCTAGTGGTCTACAAAGGACTGGACTGAAAATCTACCTAATATTAAGGGTATATTCGACAAACGCTTTGACAAACTTTGTTACTAATTTAATGATTAACATTTTGATCACCATAGATTTACCAGGTTAAAGCTAAATTTATTAAGGATGTGATAACAGAAATTAAATTGTATATAAATGACTCGCCTACTTGTTTTAGTAATTGGTGTTAAAGTACAAAGAAATTATGAGGCAAAAGTGTACAAATTTTAATTCCCCTATCATATTCTCAAAAATTTAGGCCAAGACCTTGAGAAGTTCGGTTATACACCGATTGTTTTTTGTCCAGTGTTTTTGTAAACCGCTTGGAGAAACGAAAAAATGACAAAAGTGTAGAACGAGAACGCTTGGCTTAAATAAGTCGAGTCAATACGGTGACGTGTTAACGTCCTATTTCACGATCTGCACCAGATATTTGGCGCTGTGGTGAAGGCAATAGATGTGATATGTCTTAAAAAGACGCCTCAACGAGATAAGTCCCATCCATTCCACCTCCAGTTTGATTGGTCTGAGCTGCGGACGCAGCGGGCATGTATTTTCCGCAAGTCTGTTGATACCTTCTTGGACAGCAGCGCCCACAGCAGGATTGTAATAGGCCTATCGATACTGCTGAGTGGGCAGGACTTGCCATCGGCGATGGGGATCCTGGTCTTTTAGGGTGGCCATTGTAAGGTACTTCTAGCTCAACAAATTCACGATCTGTCGTCTTTTCCAGACATCGCAGCAAATGGTGGTGTTGTAGTTCGAAAATATCTTCGTCTCTGTAGTTATCGTCTAGTTCGATTCCAGATTCTTGAGCAGCCAAGCGAGCTTCAGCGGCCTTCTTCTTGCTGACAAATGCGGCGCCGGATGATGCTTTGGCGATTCGAATTCGCGCCAGTCGGGCTTTCTGAAAAGCACATAGTAAACATAAGTAAAATGCAATATGTACTCATTAGTCCGGCCTTAGATTAGAGTTTAGTGTCCAATAGTAGTTCGTCGAGATAACTTTGGTGAAAATAATTTAAATGATCCTCATATTAAGAAAATCTTGGTTATTTTTCCAAAAGGGTTTAAAAGGTTAAAAAAAATTAAATATTTGTGTTTTTTAGCTTTTGATGTCCATATCTCGCAACCAGTGCGATGTGCTTATTTGTTTTCATAAAACTGGGGTAGAATTCAAAATTTGCCATAGTATATAACAAGGCTAATTACGTCAGAAATAACATCGAAATATTCCAGTTCATTTAGACGAAAACATGGGAGCTAGTCCAGATTGAATTCGCCTCCATTTTGTACCGAGATGTGCTCAAAGTCTATGTGAACCGCTCACCTTGATATTTCATAAATCTCTTGTTGAGGACAAATTTTCCAACTAGTGAAAAGTACCGCGCATATTTTCTGTAATGTTTTTGAGTTCATTGGTCATATTGGTCATTAATCATATTTGTTTAACTTCAGATCCTTAATAATTTCAGAGCTACATGGCTTTTTCCTAAAAAGTCAATTGAATAAAATCGAATGGTATATTCAGAATATATTACAAATACCAAGGATTACCAAAAAGTCGACTGTGTGCTTCAGCAAAGAATTTGATAGAATAAATTACAATATACGGATCGCTAAATTGGTTGAAGTAGGTGTGTATGGAGATTTCCGGAGATAATTCACATTTCGTTTTTATAACTGATCAGAAATAATAACGGTTAGTGGATATAAGTCAGTCTCATATATAGTTACCATAGGAGTATCCCATACTCATACCTTGGGCCGTTGGTATTTTTGATCTATTGTATAAACGATACACAAATTTGATTTTTTTGTAAATTTGTGTACGCAGACGACTTTAAAATACACTCCCAAATAAGTAATATAGCTAACCGCACCTTAATTTAGGAAGACAGATTCTTTTTACAAATATTGTATGAAGAACAAGCTAAAGATCAAGGCGGTAAATGATTACGTATGTAATAAGAATTCAATTTTAAGAAATTTTCATGTTTTCGTTTATCATGTTGGTGGTAGTGCTCGGTTGATTTGTTGTGTATTTGTTTACATTGTGTTGATTTTCCCTGATTTTCCATTATAAATTATAACCTAAAAATTTTAAATTCTATTTTCTGTTTTAAAACATGTCTTCAACAGTATATTATTAATATAAAATCATTTACATCCTTACTTTAGCTTACAGTGTCCTTCATATTTTAATCGAGTTAAATAATAACAATAGTTTGAAGACAATTAATATGACAATGACTCACGTCGATACTATAACCTATAACCACAGAGTGGATTAAATACGAACGACGCCCGTCGATTATTCCTCTATTTGTTAACTGCGCATGCTCTCACATCTGACGTCACCATAGGCGCCAATTCAAAATTTCGTAAGTTAAATAATTAATTTCACTATTAAAATGAATTTGGAATGTAAAATAAAAAAATACGAGTCAAATGAAATTTTATAAATCACTTGAATATAAAATTTAAAAAAAATGGTCAACGACCCTGTTGTCACCATATCCGTTGCTTTATCTTCAGCATATGTAAATAATTTAAATCCCTAATAGCAATAAAAACAATTTATTTTTCATTGGTGTGTAGTAAGATAGATTTTGAACCAATAGCTTGGAACTCACAATATTTACTTTACAAATCTAGATTAGAATTGATTGGTGAGGCTTTTAAATATGAAAGTGACTGAAGAATACGATTTCCAGTGCAGCGTTGCTCAGTAAGAAATAGAAAAGCCCTAAGTATTTTTGTATACAAATTGATCAATGCTTTAATGGATTCCTCTGACTTATTAGCTTTGGCAAATTTTCAAGTACCCCTCGTAATATTACAAATAATATTGTTTCATGAATCTTACTATCAACAAATTTAGCCAAATCTCCCTCTTAAATAGAGCAGACCTACCATTCAAACTTTTCTGAAATTGACATATTTCTATTATCATTAGGAAGTTTTAAAACAATTTTAAAAATACAAATATTATCTGACTGTCGTCTCTTTGTCATGACTAGGTCGTGTATTCGATACGTTAATCTTAGTATATAGTCTACTTTAGTTAATTTAGTTTTAGTGGACACTCTTTTGAACTATCTAGCCTGTACGTATCCCTTTTCTGTCATAAATAAACATTACTTTGTAAACAAATGTTCATAGTATAATGAAGCAGTCGTTTCAAATTTTCCAATGAACTTACAAAAAGTGTAATATTTAGAATTTATCTTTACGACTAGTTTTGGACATTCTACAAATGACCACAAGAATAAAAACCAGACTAAAAAAATCTTTCAACGTTGGACAGAATTTAGTCCTAGTAGTGTCCATTTAGATACAGAATTTAAACAAAAGATTTGTTGTTCCAATAACACCGAATTTGTTGATTTTCAAAAAGTTGAAATTATGGCGCGCCGCGCCGCGCCGTCCAAAGCCATAAGTTCGAGCGTACTTTCCACTAATTTCGACAGTTTTAAAAAAAGTGATTTTATTATTGTCCTTTAGAATGTTTTATGAGTTTTACAATTTTAAAACTCATAAAATATTCTTAAAGGAATAACTTGTCTGTCTTGAATTTTTAGCATATTATCTATTGGCATCAAAAGCCGAAAAAGCACAACTTTTTTTTAAAAATCGATTTTTTATTTTTGACATTTCCACTAAAGTTATCTCAGCGACCTACTGTTGAACTCTGGGAACACATGTACAGGGTGTCTGCCGTATACGTACAAACAGTTTGCATGATAATACATTGTATTATGTATCGTTAAAATACATTTCTTGTAGTTAGACAAAAATTTGTCAATACAGACATCTTGTAGTGGTACTGTTGCTTCATAATTTAAAGTCCTCGGGATATTCTTAGCTGTGTAAGTAAATAATAATTAAAAATGACGACCGTTTACTTCAATTAATTGTGATATTTATGAAAAAGTGCTAACTGACCGATTATAAATTAAAAATACATTTTAGTTAGTGTTTTCAATTTAAAACTAATTAAACAATGTAAAAGTAAAGCTGTTTTATTATTTTTAAATGACAGAGTGGTAACATTGTAAAATCTTCATCAATGACACAACAAGTGAGTTTATAGTTGTATAAGCTACACTAAAACAGTGCCTATTTTTAATTAATTTAAAATAAAAAAAAATAGGTTTGAGTTAGAAAGTTATATATAAGAATTTTTTACTTGCCAAACTTGAGCCAAACAAACTATTGTGCAAAATATCTGTACGTATATAGCAAGTACCCTGTATACTAATATACTACATATGTCAAATACAAACATTTGACCTCTATTTTCATTGTCGGGTAAATTGTAATATTACCCCCTTAATTTCTTTAAAAAAAAAAACTATGTTATGTTATCTTCGAATATTTTACCAATAAACAAACAGTAACTAAATATCTACAACACATGAAAATAAAATAAAATATAATTGTTGTGATACAGATAGCTTTATTGATATTTGCAATATTTGTTATCGACATTTTAGTAATATATTATTTATGTGCAGAGAATCGAACAAAGGAAAATATGAACACAGAATAGAAACATTTCCATGAATTTAATTGTTTTGTAGCAAAATGTTATGAACAGGTAAAAGTGTTCCGAAAGAGCATTAAATATTGAAATAATAAATAAACAAGTCAACAATAACACTTTTATATAATTTTGTGTAATCAATGTTAATCATTTCAATTCGATATTCGTTTGCTATTTTTAGCATCATGGGGCACTAATTCACTACCCAATAAAATCGGGATTTAGCAGTCTTCTTCCCCTTAATCAAGTCTTGGCGGACGGTATATTGTGATCCAAGCTATTACTCTAATTGGCCTCACTTTGCTGTATGGCACGTATGAGAGCACTGTCAGTTTGTCTCATTTCATGTTGACAAAAGCCTTACATATGCAAGTAAGTTATTTTGCTTTCTCGATAAGTTGATGTAAAACTCAGTATTTGTTGTTACTCCATACTTTAAAAAAATCTGCTTGCTCTGGAGGTATTTGCCAAGACAGATAATGCTGTAGTTTGGATTGAAGTGTATAAAGAACTATTTTACTGGCATGTGATATTAACGCCAGTCATCTGTAGTTATCACAAACATATGTTGTCCCCTTTTTATGCAAATGGTATAGTTCACTCCATATTTATACTGTACATAAAAAAGTCAAAGCTGCCGACCGAGCTAATATAAGGATAGACCGATAGACCATGCTTTATTTTTTTATACTCTATTAAATAATTAATATAATGTATTACTTAACAGATAAAATATCATTACTCTTAAAGTATGTTCTGGCAAGATTAAGAAAAGAAATACATGGAAACAAGCCCCTTTTAATTAATATTTCGCGAAGGACGGGCAATGCGTCCACCGATGCATAACATATTCCTACCTTGACGCAAAACAGATTTTTTAAGTTACTAGAAATATTATTAAGTTTCTACCGCAAACACTATTTTCAAATCTCTAGTATTATTTTGTTCATTCTAATATGCAAAAATTTTAAGTACCTACGTCTCTGTAGTACTCTTGTCAGCAGTAATTGTGCCGGTTTTGGGTATTTTTATGGCCGTTTTTTTATAACATTTTTTATGTGCTCCAATCGTCGCACAGTGGGGTTATTGACGACTGCCAAATTAACTATCAAATATAATAACTTAAAAGTGTATCTTCTGTTATATAGAAAATAATGTAAGATTTTAAAGAAATAAATATAAAATACTTTAAGACTTCCTAGTTACGCAATTAATACTAATCTTTAAAGACAGCTGCCAAAATCATAAACAAAATATATTTGACATTAATTTCTTGTCAAGTATCTCCTAAATCTATAGGAAATTAACAGATTACCACTTCATATTTGGAAATACTTTATAAATGGTTTTTCATTGAGTTTTTTTAGTTTTTTTTTAATGGCATTAGGAGTTATCCATGCAGCCACAAGTTGTTATAAATACAACCTAATAGAAACATTTCCATGAATTTAATTGTTTTGTAGCAAAATGTTATGAACAGGTAAAAGTGTTCCGAAAGAGCATTAAATATTGAAATAATAAATAAACAAGTCAACAATAACACTTTTATATAATTTTGTGTAATCAATGTTAATCATTTCAATTCGATATTCGTTTGCTATTTTTAGCATCATGGGGCACTAATTCACTACCCAATAAAATCGGGATTTAGCAGTCTTCTTCCCCTTAATCAAGTCTTGGCGGACGGTATATTGTGATCCAAGCTATTACTCTAATTGGCCTCACTTTGCTGTATGGCACGTATGAGAGCACTGTCAGTTTGTCTCATTTCATGTTGACAAAAGCCTTACATATGCAAGTAAGTTATTTTGCTTTCTCGATAAGTTGATGTAAAACTCAGTATTTGTTGTTACTCCATACTTTAAAAAAATCTGCTTGCTCTGGAGGTATTTGCCAAGACAGATAATGCTGTAGTTTGGATTGAAGTGTATAAAGAACTATTTTACTGGCATGTGATATTAACGCCAGTCATCTGTAGTTATCACAAACATATGTTGTCCCCTTTTTATGCAAATGGTATAGTTCACTCCATATTTATACTGTACATAAAAAAGTCAAAGCTGCCGACCGAGCTAATATAAGGATAGACCGATAGACCATGCTTTATTAAACAAAATATATTTGACATTAATTTCTTGTCAAGTATCTCCTAAATCTATAGGAAATTAACAGATTACCACTTCATATTTGGAAATACTTTATAAATGGTTTTTCATTGAGTTTTTTTAGTTTTTTTTTAATGGCATTAGGAGTTATCCATGCAGCCACAAGTTGTTATAAATACAACCTAATGGTATATTAACAATTGCACATATGCACGCAGCGCACACTTATACATATCTTACCCTAAACCTATTCTAAACCAAAACTCGGGAAATTATAAAGTGGAAAGTCCAAATCAACGCGGAGAAGAGCAAAGTCATCCTCTTCAAGAGAGTCAGGAAGCAAACTCCCACAGGACACGTCTCCTTAAACGGCGAGAAGATCCAATGGCACGATACCGTTAAGTACCTTGGCGTTATTATAAATCGAAGCCGGATGTGGAGACAGAACACGGAAGCGATAATACAGAAAGCGAGGACGAGGAGGACCCTACTTTACCCTATGATAAGTAGATAGAACCAACTCAACTTGAGGAACAAGCTCACGCTTATCAGGACCCTCATTGCATCTATTCTGACCTACGCCTCCGTTGCCTGGAGATACCAAGTAGCCACCCACCTGAAGAGGATACAAGCTGTGGAAAACGTCGCACCTAGGTGCGCCGTGGATGCACCATGGTTTGTCAGAAACGCTGACAACGCAGAAACCTGGAGTACACCCCGGTAACTGAAGTCTTCTGGGACAGAGCGAAGAATCTATACGCCCGTGCAGCAGAGCATGGGAATCCGCTGATCAGACAGGCGACTGACTACGACCCCAACGATGCTCCGAGTCACAAGAGTCCGAAGCTCCAGATCCTGGATAACGAGTAAGCATAACTTAACCGTTTTTCTGTTTCAGCTACACAAGCCACACTGCAAGGAAACAATGACCAAACACATTCAAATCACCCGATCCCAGGGGTACCAAGCAATCAACCAGCTCGGTACCCTTACTGACCCGTGCCGGCTTCTGACGCTAAAATAAGCATCTTTGGCCGAACACAACCCTTGAGCTACACAGTTCACACTTCCTTCCCACGACTAGTCAACACCCCGCAAATCCCTCCAAACGCCGAGAGAGCTCGGCAACAGCTCTCTCTCACGACAGACTAAAGACGCTCCCGGGAGCCCACATACCAGCCAAGAAAGAAGTCCAAGGCAGAAGAGCGCCAGAAGAAACGACCCAGCTGGCAGGGTCCAACAGCCAGGACCAGGAGAGGTCTACTGACATCGCCTAAACCGTCCGCATTTGCGGGGGAGATAGGCAAAAAAGCAGGCCCACCCCTTACGAGGCCGGTCCAGGTCTACAGCGATGATTGGGGCAAAGAGGTCAAGCTCGACCTCTAATCATCCGAGACCAGTGAAGGCTCGTCAGGGGAGGCAGGGGAGGCTGAGCCTCCCCTTGGAAGAACCACCATATCTTCAAAAGTAATATCTTAAGAAATTTCTACTTAGGTATATCTCAATTTTCAATATTTTTTATTGTTTATAATTCATTAATTAATTTTCAGTGTTAATATAAAAGTTTTGCATTTCCCTTCCACAAAGATACCTATAACGTTGCAGTCCGGATAGTCTCTGTATGTATATTTACCGGTCGGCCGGTCGTCTTTTACTGAATGAACACTGCGGTTCGCTGGAGGCTAATACGAAATAGCTTCCAACTTTAACGCATTTACTTATAACATGAATGACCTTGAATTACTTTGCGCTGTGTAAAATAGCAACACTTCGAATAGCCAAGTAGGAGGCTAGCCTCAGATCTCAGTTCTTTATAGCGCATGTGCAGTTCAGGAGTTTAGGTATTTTACAAAGAAAACGAACTGTCAGTTGCGTTTAGCCGGTTAAGATCAACTTGACGTAAAAATACATAAAACAGTTGATAGGCGGGCTAGAAATGAGTGCTCAGTTAGAAATAAATTATATTGTTGGAGATGTTTATTATTTACTAATGATCAATCCTCAATTTGGGGCAGGGCCGGGTTTAATAATTTGCAAAATTTGTCGCGAGGTTTAGAAAGGCATGAAAAATCCCAGGAGCACATTTCATCTTGCATTAAATTCGAAATGTTTGGTAAACAAAATATTGTAAATTTCTTGGATTCTGCACATAAGAGAGAAATAGAAAATTTTAACGAAAAGGTCCGTGAAAATAGGGAAATATTAAAGAGGTTAATAGATGCCGTTATATATTTATCTTCACAAGAAAATTCTTTCCGAGGACATGACGAAAAACGAGAATCGTGCAATAAAGGAAATTTCAAAGAGCTGATAGATTTTTTTAAAACGTATGACCCAAAAATTAGAGAACTTTTTGAATAACGCCACTATTTTTTCCGGAACATCTAAATAAATTCAAAATGATCTAATTGAGAATGTTAGCTCGATTATTAAAGACAAAATTTATGAAGAACTATATAATTGCGAATTTTTCTCGTGGTAAATTGACGAAACGACGGACGTTACTTGTAAATCTCAACATTCCGTAATTTTTAGATATGTAATGCACGGAGAAGTTATTGAAAGGTTTGTTGGTTTTCTTGATGTGAGTAGTGGAAGAAACGCGGAGAGTTTATTTAAATTATTAATCGACGTATTTGGTAAATCTTATTTGAAAAATAAATTAATAGCACAAACTTATGACTTCGCTGCAGTTATGTCAGGGCATCTTAATGGACTCCAAACAAAAATAAAAGATATTGCTCCTCAAGCTTACTTCATTCATTGTTACGCACACCAATTAAATTTAGCTCTGAGTAAAGCATGTAACGGAATTAAAGAAGTTAGAATATTTTTTTCAAATATTACTGGTTTGTCGTCATTTTTTTCAAAATCTACCAAAAGAACTGATGTTTTAAATAGAATTAATATGAAACATAGAATTCCGACAAACGCTCCCACTCCTTGGAAATTTTCTGTTGACAAATACAGGAAAGAACTTATTGACGTTTTTAATTTTATTTCAGAAAGTGAAGATTTTTTAAATGACGATCAGACTTTACGAGCAGCTTACGGATTAAAATCGTTATTTTTGGATAAAAATTTCATATTTTTTCTAAAGGCTTTTGAAATGATTTTTGAGCAACCTGATGTTGTTTTCCAAATTTTACAGAATAAACTAACTGATATAACATATTCTAAAAATAGACTTAATTCACTTATATCTAAATTAAAAGAATTTCGCAATACCGAAATACATTTCAATACTTTATACAATATTTTTTTAGAAAATGTTGAAAAAGTAGACGATGACGATGAGCCAGAGCCACAATGTAAAAAGAGAAAGACATATAATTTTGACAGGGCAGACATACATTACAAACAAATTTTTATAGAAATTTTGGACACCATTATAGTCCAAATTGAAATGCGATTGTCTGATTTAAATTCTTTGCAATGTTTCGATTTAGTAAATCCTAATAATTTTACAACGTTTTCTAAATCATTTCCTACTAGTCTAATGGAGAAATGAATGGACCATTATCCTTTTTTTGACCGTATTTTGTTGATGAACTATGCGTGTTGTATTCTGACCAGCAACTTTTGGCAAATTCAAAATCATCTCAAGAAATGCTTACTTTTATATATAATAACAATTTAAAAAGCTGTCTCCCCGAACTGTAGAAACTTTTGTCATTAGTGTCAACAATTCCGGTAACCGCAGCTTCTGTAGAACGATCATTTTCAGCACTTAAACGCATAAAAACATTTACTAGAAACAAAATGAGTCAAGACCGCCTCTCAAATGGATCGCTTATTTCAATAGAAAAACGTTTTTTGTCAGAATTGGAGAAACACGATTCATTTTATGATGAAGTAATCAACCATTTTGCTAGTTCCGAAAATCGCAGGTTACCACTCATTTATAAAAATATTTAGGCTTTAAAGCAGAGATTGATATAGGTAGTTGTTATTTTAGGAAAAATATTTATTTGTGTTATTTATTTTTTAGGAAATATTTTTTAATTCTCCATAATATAGAGTTCCGCGGTTATATTTTTTTATATAACTTCTTTCCCAGAACTATTTTAATTTTTATTAAAAGTTATAATTTTACACTCCTGGCAGTGACAATGAATACAATTTTTTGTTTGTAGAAAAACACTTTAATTTTTTACCAAAACTGTTTTTATTTTTATTAAAAGTTGTATAATTTAATTACAAGTGGGATAGTAGAGCTCCTTTGGATACCGATACTCGAGTCGTAGGAACGAGAATTTCATGAGAATGATTTTTTCATCTCATAATATTTTCTATTTCCTGTTCTTTCTATTTTTTTATTAGTTCTATTCTCTCAAGTCGTGAATCGGTATCCTGGCGAGCAACCCACGGCAAAAAAATGTAACACGCCGTTGTACTACCTCAGGGGTGGTGGGGAAATGTACAAATTGTAGTCATATTGCACATCAGTTGTCTTTCAGAATGTCAAGCCTCCTCTGCAGACAATATCACGAGCCTCCACTGTCCGAGACCGTCATCTTTAGTCAAGAATATTGGCACGGGAAATTATATAGAAGATCCAAAAGAGGTACGTATGAATATTATTCTCGCCCAGGAGTCTTTCAGGTCATTTTGTTAGACACACTAGAGTAGACTACGGTAAATGGGAATTAGGAAAAATATAAACAAAGGTGTGACATAAAGGGAACGAATCTATTGATACACCTTTATACTTTCAGACCAACGTTCTCAAAAAGCGTATAATGACTGCATTCAGTCTGTATCGTTTAAAGCTATTATAGGTGTAATAGATTGACTGGCATTTGGACGTAACGGTTCTGAATATCTGAATACAACTGGATACGACCAGATGTATGTTTAACATAGCTAAAAAATAAATGATCCAGATCGCCTACCACATTGCAATCATCACAGATCTTAGTTGGTAATATTCATATATTATTTAGATGTATATGATAGCAACCATGACCAAATCTCAACCTAATAAGTGTAGTAGTGTACTACCTTGGAATATGATAAAAGTGATACCAAGGTTCCTTAGGAATTTCTACTTGGATTTGGGTGTACCTTGTAGGTGTAGTAAAACAATATTCGTGCCAATGAGCAGTCCATTTTTTATTTAGTCTCTCTTTACTAATATTTACACCGTCGTGCAGACACAGAACATCTACAGTTTCATTGAGTTGACTGAAAAATTGACAGCTGCCAATATTGTACAATTGAAATAAATATTAACTAAGGAACCAATTAATTTTATATCACTTTAAATATCTCTTTTTTTATGGAAGCTTAGAATATTTTATAACAACGTAAGAAACACATGCTTATTTTTAATTTCGACAGAAGTTTTGACAACTGTTAATTAACATAATATATTTGACACTAATTTCTTGTCAAGCATCTCTAAAATCCTTTGGCGCTATAACATTTTAAAAATACTTAATGATACATTTTTCATTAAATTAACTGACAATTTAATAGTTGCCAATATAATCTACAATTTAAATTAATATTAACTATGGAACTAATTAATTGTAAATTACTTTAAATCTCTTTTTTCTCTCTTTTTAAGGGAAATCGGATTGTTTTATGATAAGGTAAGATGCCATGATTATTTTTAAATTGGACAGAAGTTTTGACGGCTGCCAACTAATATAATATATTTGACATTCATTTCCTACCAAGTATCTCCAAAATCTAAAGAAAAATAACTATTTAGCACTTTAACTTTCAAAAAAACTTAATAGATTAAAATTAAAAAATTGGGAACGAAAACCGAAAATCCGGCTAGAGGCATTAATAGAGAATTTCAAAACGAACATATTTTAAGTAAGAAGCTTCTTAAAATCTTTAATTTTAGGATCTATAAGTTGATTTGTGTGGAACATTACAGTTTTGTCCCACTGTACGCAGTGGTCATGCAGTTTCGAAAAACTGTTCTCAGTATTGGCGCCAAACCTCAATAATCTGATCTTTGTCAGTACTTATAGAGTAATGGAGGGATCTGGTTCACTAACCACGTGTTGAATTTAAAAATTATAGTAGGATAAGCTATTGAAAAGTGCCCCGGCAATTATGGAACTCGATTGGAATACTGATATTGTATTTTATACCGGGAATTACTTCCACAAAGTTTTATTCCCGTGTGACTGGTCGAGGGGTTAAAATGGCCATTTTACCCTTTTCACAAAACGAAAACATTTTTGAACAAAAACTATATTATTTTCTTTCTCCACTTTTAATAAATAAAATCCAAAAATAAATCATTTGCACCCCCTTAAGGGTAAGTATCCGTGCAAGCACAACCATAGTATTCTAATGAAATATGTGTTTCTGATTTAACTTAAATATGCCCAAGTTTCAGTTCAAATCAGTTTGCTGTGGTGGAACAAGGTAAAAAAAAATCGTCGTACCTGATACCAGTTGTGTCTACACTACGCGGTATATAACACTGTGGATGCTCTAGTATTTTGTAAAATAAATTTTTAGTTAATTGAGTTTTATATTACGTTTTGACACTATGTATGTAGACTTCTTTAAAAATATATTAGCATAAAATTTGTGTAATCTATATAACATATTTAGTTAATCTTATTCACTGCCTTTATCGATACTTGGGCAGTCAAGTATATTAGTCAGTTTATGTTAGTTTTACGCGATTGGAATTTAACATAAGAGCAACTGCCTGCTGTTCTGGTTTAACTTGAACACGTGTAGTAATGTCTCTTGATATAGGTGGTGGCGTTGCAATTAGGCTCGCAGTTGGTGAATATGTTGTATGCCCTTTTTCTTTGATGTTTAGACTTAGTGCATAAAATGTTTGGTGGGACTTTTATGTATTGTATTGTATTGATTGATTGATCTATCTGAGTTAAGAAGTAACACATCGACTACAATAATTAGTGCGTATCACCAAAAAATGTTCTTAACTGCTTTTAACTATATCTGGAACATTAAAAAAATCTTTGTTGGACAAATGTGCAATATCAACTTTCTTTCTCAACCACCCATTTGTTTCGATATCTTGAATTATCAGTGTGATCTACTAATTGTTAAATTATAGATATACCTAGTCCTATTAATGTTAACGTAAATGATGCCGACATGATGAAGCAGAAAATGTGGAACTCCAATGGTAAAACAAAAATGTTAAAATCCGATATCGTAATAGTTGTTGACTGCGGGGTTCGAGATGACCCAGAATTGGAATTTAGGGAGTTAAAACTAAAAGTTCTTATGCCTACACTGACGGAAAATAGATTGGAACTTCCAGCCTCAGAAGTAAACAGCTCCCGGCTTGTTACTAAGATAAAATGTAAACAATTAAGGTGAACAATTGGAGCAGTGCATGTTTATTACTTGATCGGAATATCGATAATAAGTTAGTACCGAAAGTTGGTATATCATGTCATTATTTTTATATAAATTCGGCTAGGCAGCGATGTCAACATTAAAGAAGAAATATTTGAACATTTACGAATTAAGGCAAGAGAGCAAATAATTTCTTTGACTCAAGATATCGGAACAAATTAATGGTTATGGAAGAAAGTTAATTTTGACCGGATTAAATTTTTTTTTTTTTAATACTCGTTAATGATTCATGATTCTAGTTTACCCTTCGAGTGCCACAATTTAAATGTCTATTTTTCTGATGAACGTATCTGACCCAATATTCGAACATTTTAACAAAAATAGTGACTGCCCTATATTGTAGATGCTGATTAAGAATATGATACGCAATGTGTTCAAAAGTGGTCCAATTTTCAAATATTGGCCATTCTTTAGTCACTTTTGTGGGTTTTTCGATATATAATTCTTTACTTTAGGCTGCTGTTAAATTATTTTATTATTTTTTGATTGCTTTAGGCTTTTGTTTAGTTATTCTATTATTTCTGGATTGCTGATTACAAACAGGTTGTCTAACTTGTCCAAAAATTGTCCAATTTCCAGATATTGGACATTTTTCGGATCCTGGAAAGTTTTCAGGTTCTTTTCGATATACAATTTATTACTCTAGGTTGTTTAATTAATTGTATTTATGAATAAAATAAATTTTGAAAAGCATAACAGATATAAAAAATAAGAATATTTACTCAAAGATGACGTTAAATTCAAGCTTTATAAAATATAATAGTGTAATAGATGTATTTAAGTGTTTACAATTAAGAAGCAGATAAGCAACTTTGAGGTTGCATATCCATGGGCTTCTTATACTTTCAACTTCTTATGCTTTCTTAGCGCCAAAATTGAAATTTGGTAACTTTTTTTACTTTATTTGTTTTTTTAATTAAAATAATCGCGATTTTTAATTACATTATATATATGATAAGATCAGCGCGCTGATGTTCCGATATTGGGTCAGATAGGTTCATCAGAAGAATAGGTATTTAAATTGTAGCAATCGGAGGTTAAACTAGATTCATTCACGAGTATTTAAAAAAAAATAAAATCAGTTAGTAACTGTGAGTCGAATGGACTTTTGTCCAAAAAAAGTGGTAAGTTTCCCACTGTGCGATGATGTAAGCATATGTTCCGTGCTCTGTATATCAGACCAGTCGTTACACATTTCTGTTACGAACAATAAGTGTTATATTTAATTTAATTTTTGTTTTTCTGACTTGCTACAAATGTACTCTTGTGTATGAAATGTAGTTAAATAAATTATCTATCTATATCTATCTATCTATCTATCGTTCCATTGTCGTGATTCGTAGATTCGTGTTTACGATGAAACGCAATCGCAATATAAAACATACAACCAATTTTTGAGAATATTTCGATAAAAAGCTATACCGATACAATGAAAGATGATGATGATTTGGTGAAAGATGTTGTTTAGGAGCATGGTAGAATGGAAAGTAGTAGTAATGACGATGAATCGGTACCATCAACATCAACGTCTAAACTAACTAAACTAAGCTAAAACTAAAACTTTTTAACTGTGGAAGAGTCTTGTAACATGGCAGTACCAGTACCAAAATTACGTGAAACAAAAAAAAAAGAAATAACTAAATCGAATTCGAGTAAATCGAGTGCCGCTGTGCTCATTTTAAGAAGTATTTCGACGTCCAAAAATTAGCAGACAATGCAGACAGTGACTTACAGCCCAAAAAAGTGACAACATTGCGATCTGTACCCTTTGTCATTCAAAAATAATAATAAAGCAATCTAATACGACTGGTTTAAAACGACGCTTGAAAATCCATCACACTCAAGAATTTAGCAAATTATTTGCTAACAAGGACATTTCAAGATCAGAAACTCGAAGTCCAACCGGCATGATAACACTCTTAAATACCGCACACACCGCAATAGACTTTGATCATGATTCTGTTAGGGCACTACTGTGTTTAAACTCTTGGCAGACATGCGAACTTATGAAAAAAACATTTAATATAACCAAAATGTAGGAGGCTATGTTTTTATCCATTACAGATCCTTAATGTATTTTTTATGAAAGTAAAGCTTTATATCCTACAGCCATTCTGCTTTGTTTAAAAAATTCTTCATGCGTTTTTGAGACCGAGAATCACAAAAGAAACCGAGTATTAGGTTAATCTCTTCTCGATCTCGTCTCGAATATTCGAGATCTAAAAATGTCCATCTCGATCTCGAATTTCGAGACGAGATGAGACGAGATCGAGAATTATCTCGTCTCAGCGGCATCACTAGGTACCATGGATTCTATTTTTTCCCCTATTCAACCACAGAAAATTGAGTCGAACTTATACGCTTTCAAGTTAAATCAGCAACGAATATTTCCTTAGAATATGGTGGTTGTGGAAGAAGGGACGCTTACCCTTAAGGGGGTGTAAATTGTTTTTCTATGTTTCTGTTGGGGTTGGAAGAGTCATAGTTACAGTGATAAATTAAAAGAATGTACTCTGCCTTGCTTGTGTCAAGATAGGAATAATATCTTATATATTTGTGGAGCATTGACAAATTCGATATTCCATGATACGCTAACAATATTAAGTTCGACCCTGTCGTGGGTAGGGTTTACATACCTGCTGTAAACTGCTACATCCTAAAATAAGAGCGACTCGGGTAACTATATCAAAATAATTTGAAATTATAATTCAAACAGGCGTGTTTTCGTTAATTTCTTATTTTGATCATACCTGAACATACTTTACATGAGAAAAATGTTGTTCTATGTATTAGATAATACATTATATTTATGATTTACCATTTTATACAAAAATAGAACATGCCCCGCTCTCCCGTCCATACGTAAGCGGTAAAGCTTTGAAGCTTTTATATGCCTTAAATATATATTGTCTACATGTTATTTGTGGCAATATCTTAATTTTTTTCAAATTTTTTGAGATTTCCTGCCACATGTATTTTTTTCCTTTTAACCGGTGCTCGGGGAATCTACAAAATATCACAATTAACCAGTATGTTACTGGGAAATAACCTCTACGTCTGTGACTTTTACGTCAAAGGATCAGTTAGAGGTTGCTTTTTCTAAACAAATAACACAAATAAGTATAAAAACTTAAAATTAAATATTTCGCCGACGTTTCGGAAATCTAATCTGTTTTCTTTTTCAAGGCTTTTTTGAAAAACCTTTTTTGCTGTATATGATAAATACATAGCTCTAAGAATGTTTGTTATATTCAATATCCATAGATACTTACTATTTATATAGAACTGTTGATATAGTTAACAGTTTTTTTAAATTTTTATACAATGTTAAGTTTGTGAAGTTCTTCTTTTAATGTTGGCAACCAGGTTGTACAGACATCTATGGAAAAATTTGACCCGCACCTATCCTCATTCAATAATGGTATCGCTGATTCTTTAATTTTTGTTTTTTTGCTATACGCCTTTTTTGTTATTTTATTATATGTCCGTTCTCCCAAGCGTGTTCGCAGATCTTGGACCTCTGAATTTCATTTTTTCTGATACAATTTTTGTGTTCACCCAATCTTACACTAAACGGTCTGGATGACTCACCCACGTAATGTTTGTTGCACTCACACGGAATACTATAAATGCAGTTTTTTGAATTTTGCTCGTGGTTCTTCGGTTTTGTCTTTGTCAGAATAGATCTTGTTTGAAATACCGTCCTAATATCAAATCTATCACCGATACGGCGCAACTTTTCGGATAATGCGCATACATAAGGAATTAACGCTGTGTAACGTTTTTCGGGTTTTTGTCGTACCTGATTGTTATTTTCAATATTTATGAAGGTTTTATCGACAAAACCCTCAGGCTATTGGTTATTTATAAGAACTTCTTTTATAAACCGCTTCTCATTGTTTAGTATTTCATCATTAGAAGAAATGATTTTGGCCCTATTATACGAACATTTTATAACACCCCTCTTAACGTGCATCGACTGATTTGAGTTGGAATTTAAATATCTGTTAGTATGTATTGGTTTTCTATAAACACTTGTTTCAATTGTAGCATTTACTCTTTTAATTAAAACGTCTAAAAATAGTAATTTATTTCTAGTTTCCTTTTCTAAAGTAAATTTAATAGAAGGTTCTTTATTATTTAAATGTTCTAAAAAGCGATCTAGTAACTCAATACCGTGAGGCCAGATTGCAAATGTGGTCTACATATCTCGATCAGTTAACCGGTTTGTGTGCACAATTTTGAACATGTCTAGTCTCAAAATCCTCCATAAATATATTGATTAAAATCGTCAAAACTAACATCAGATGTGTATTATGAATATTGTTTTCACAAATTTTTTCGATAAAATGTTTACTATTTTTTATATACGAGTCTGTATTTCCAGATAATGGATTAACAATTTTAAGCAAGAATTTTGCCAAATTGTGGCATCGCGAATTAATGGAACTAACAGTTGGTCTTAAATGTATGTAGTGAACTATACGTATCTCGTGTTCTGGTTGCTGCTCGTGTGATGTTCTTTTCTAGAGAATCCCACAAGGAATTTGAATCTTCGTTATGTAGTGGATTGACTTGACTCACATATCCCAATTTGTGCAATGCTGCACCTTTAGTTACGAAGGGCAGACCTTTTTACATTTACTTTTGACACTTTAGCCTCAATGGAAAGGTGTACAATGTACATGAGCAACTGATGTTCTGAACATCAGTCAACCCCACGCAGGTTTATAATAAATATTTAAAATTCTACATACGTGGTATGATATTTAACAAAGTAGAGTATTGATTTTATTCTATTAATAATAAAGCCAATTATTTGTTAATTGAAATGTTCAGTCGCCTTTATGTTCTAACAATGAAAGTGAAAGGTTTTGTGGATAACTTTCTATACACAAACTTTCTATACATACAATAAATATTCAGATACAACGCAAGAGATGGGTAAAAGCGCGAGCTAAAGTTTAGGATCAATTTCATTTCGATGTAAGGTCTTTGTGGATCCGACAGTTAATTACTATTCATATTTTCCTTTGCTATATAAATTGTTTCAGAATGTCTATTCGCTTTTCATATCTGTTTTAAAACAAAGCTTACCCTTTGTGCTTTTCTTTTGTCGGCTCTTTGATTTTGATGGTATATTCTACTGAAATTCGATACAATAACTGGCACAGGTAGAGCGATTACAAGTACACCACTCAATGAACACACGCCTCCTACAATTTTACCAGCTATTGTAGCAGGTACCATGTCTCCATATCTGGAAGAGAAAGAATTTTTTTATTATATATATAATATAAGAGAGATAGCCAAATGTATGGCCTTAACGAAAAAAAATCCGTTAAAGCGCGGCCCCTTACAGAAAATTTATTATAAACTAGTAGAGGTGTTTTAAAACCTCATGAGCTGTGACCTTCATATGCGCAGAGACATAATCCCTCCTGTTGACTTAGTTACACTTCTTAAAAATATTATATTTATTGTTTACAATTTATCCCGAGCTCTTGTTTATGTATACAGCAAGGCAGCCTCCAGTGTCTTCAAAAACATACTTATAACTCAGAATAAACTTTGCCTTTTGCGCATTTCGCGGCTCATGAGATTCTGAAACACCTCTAGTTCAGTGCATTTAGATTTTTGTTTCAGAAATTCTCTGAATTCGCGAAAATGTCAAAGAATATTCTCAGAACGGTAGAATGTTAACTTGAAAATCTTACCGACTTAACCTTTGTGCACTTTTTATTATTTAACAAATTCGGTGCACAAATTTGGTTTTTTGTAAATAACTTTGTTAGTTTTATTTCTTCAGGAAAATGATAAGACAAAAAAAGAAAAGAGGAAATTTTACATGGATTTTTCTTTATTTGGACAAAACTGTCGTAGCTCGAGATTTTGTAAGTAACGCTGGGAACTAAGCTCAGGACCATAGTATTCAAACGTGCTACTTACAGTGCGATCTCGCGCGGAGTGTGCCAGAACGTTTTTGTCACTCTCCGAGATTTTTAAGGTTGTGTAATAAATAAAAATGATACAGTCATCAAACAACTAATCCAAGAACAAAATCGTTGGCAACACCAGAAGTACACGCCCCACAAGCTGCTTTATTCAATATAAGCTCTGCGTATTACAATAGTTCATAGGTCAAATCTCTTATTATACGATTTTCTCGAAAACTGCTATTCCTGAAAAAAAAAAACGTTTCAAGGAAGAAAGTTGCTTTATCTGTATCTCTTCCTAATAACAACACACTTTATTCGTACTTTTTGACATTATGCAAATTGGATAGCAAATTAATATAATTGAAAAGGCGAAGTTCAGCTAGAGGAATACTTAAAGCTGGTTTTACACTTAACCAAATGAAATGGTAGGTAACACTTAAGAAAAATACATATTTAAGAAGAAATACATACATTTAACACACATAATATATAAAGAGACATACACACATCGAATATAATATATGCCAAATTAATACTGAAAGTGAAAATTAAAATGAAAATGCCACGTTTAAAAGGAGAAATATGTTGATTAGCTAAGTCGAAGATAAAATACGTTTCTGCATTTTTGAGAAAGAGGAAACGAGTGAGATTTGAGTAAAGGGGGAAGAGAGTTGTATATTTTACATACATTGTAAGAAAATGAATGACCTTTCGAACAAAGCAGTTCTACGTACAGGTGAAGTTTTAACCTTTAAATCTAACATTTATATTATGTACATCAGTACGAAATGTAATCTTGCTATAGAGATATGAAGGCTTATTTGTTACTATGATTTTATAATATAGAGAGCTAAGGTGCAGATGTCGCCTATTTTTCATATTAAACCAATTTGTTTCCTGCACTTTATGATTAATGGGTTCTCTTCTTCTAATGTCATATATAAATTGCTAGCAATCATTTTATATTTTTTGCATGCGTTGTAAATCTGCAGCTGTGACACAGGGTCCATATACTGTGTCACAATAATTAAATATTGACAAGATCAGCGACTCACAGAGAATCGTTCTTAAATTAATATTTAAGAAACGCCTGAAACTATATAAAACTTTCAATCTAGCAATGGCAAGTTTAATGCAGTTTGATATGTGTTTTTGATATGTGCGCATGATTGTACGATTATCAAGTTTAAACCATTCATTTTGAATGTGCCATTTTGAATTTTGAAATTATAATATCCAAATCGTAATTGGTTACCTCGAAAGATCTTGTTTAAATTTTTTTGAAATGATGATTAGGCACAATCATCAATGTGTCAGTCATTCTCTTATCTCAAAAAATGTCAGTACGTTTAGATTACAATCACAAAGACTTTTCAAATTTGTTTATCATTTTTGGAGAATGCGATTTGGTAATATTAAGAATATTTATAATTTCAATTAAAAACTGTGTAACGTCAGTATGAACGCAACATCTCGTTACACTGTATAAGGTTTTGATCAGTTTTTTCTATATAAACCACTTATTTCTTGATAATGTGGGTAATAATTGTATGTTCAGTTTCTCACAAATATATAAATAGTCGCGTCATTTTGGCATTCTACTTCTAAAATTGAAAGTACAGGGTCAATTCACTTCATTTTTGTTGCAGAGTTCAGAAAGACATTTAGAAAAAAACAGTACCTTTTATTTTTTTAAGGAAATATTTGGTTTAATTTTTTGTCCAATAATTGGCCAATTTTAATGGGCAATTTAATCAAATGAATTGATTTTTTTATCATACACAGTATGCCATAAAATTAGACGAAAATGGTTACTCGGGAGTTTTTGGGATCGCTGATCACGTTTCTGTGGTTCAAATTAACCTAATGCTTAAATTAGGCCCAATAATCAAATCAAATCAAATCAAATCATTTTATTGGTGCTATATACAGAGATCGTATTGGCACAAGTCAGTATTTCAGTTTTAAACATATGTATATACATATCTTGTAATCATATAAAGTATAAGACAAACATCAGGAAATGAAACAAACGGACATTTACTTATGTACTAAAATTATGTGATAGAAATTCATCATAAGAATAAAAAGATTTCTCGAGTAAGATGGCCCTTATTTTTTTCTTGAATGCCCGATCTGGTAGGTTTATTATATTCATTGGTAATTTATTATGAAATTTGGGTGCTAAATATTGGATTCCCTTTTGCCTCTTGGTTAATCTTACATAAGGTGCGGTTAACATATTTTTGTGTCTTGTCATGTAATGGTAGTCATTCCTTGTTTATACTTTGAGGATACAAGTTCTCTCTAGCATACAGAAGCAATTCATAAATATATATCGATGGTAATGTGAGTATGTTTAGCCTACGAAATTGTTCTCTACAGTCGTCTTTATAACTTAACCCAGATATTATACGTATTGCTCTTCTTTGTAGAGCAAAGATTCTAGGCCAATTTGATGCTTGTCCCCAAACTAAAACAGCATAAGAAAGCAAAGAGCGGCATAGTGCAAAATATTTTCAAGGCTTCTTCACCTACTTCATTTGCTAAATTTCTCAAGATGAATATGTTTTTTGCTAATTTTTTTGACAAGTTTTCTATGTGTACCTGCCAGGTCAATTTATCATCCAGATAAACTCTCAAGAACTTCATTGATTCCTGGGGTTCGGGAACATAGTGCCCTATTTTATTACGCAGTGAAAATCATATGCACTGTTTTTTCTCTATTTAATGTAAGTTTATTTGACTTGAACCACTGTTCTGCCTTTGCCTCCACCTTACACGCCATAGCAGAAAGTTGTTCAATATTCGTGTTTTGAACAGAAATAGTTACTCGTTTGAGCTTCCACGAGGTCCTTCCATGACAGCTTGGAATTCAGAGTTACCCCGAGATACCTTACTGTACGGAAAAGGCACAAACGTGTGTCCGTAAGAGAAGGAGGCTGGAAGTCGCTTATTTTTCTCCTTTTAGCGAACAGCATTAGCTCTGTCTTACCAGGGTTGGCAGAGAGCCTGTTACACCATTCCTGAACTATGTTGGGAGCCCGTTGCATGACCCCTGTGATGGTTGTTTCAAATTGGCCTCTTATCGTGATAGCCAAATCATCTGCGTATGCTTGTGCATAGAAACCTGCCTCGTTCAATTCGGCCAGTAGCCGGTCGAGCAGAAGATTCCACAGTAGTGGGGATAGTACCCCTCCCTGCGGACATCCTTGGCCCACCTTGGCTCTGACCGTGTCGTTACGAAGTGTGATCTCGATGTCGCGGGTGCTGAACATGGACGATATCCATCTGATAACGATACCATCCACATTGCGGTCCGCAACTGCTTGAGAGAGAGAGACTCGAAGGTGGCGATATTAAACGCCCCTTCGATGTCCAAAAACGCTACCATGGCAAGTTCTTTCTGCTCAAGCGCCTTCTCAGTTCTAACAACAAGCTGATGAAGGGCCGTCTCTGCAGATTTTCCAGCCTGGTATGCATGCTGATTGGGGTGGATTGGTGATAGCGGCAATGCCCCATGGAAATGGTATATTATTTGATTTGTCTATGTTCAACAATAACTTATTTGCATGAAACCAGTCTACTAGTTCATATAATTTTTGTTGTATATGAACTGATTTATTGATAACAGCACTTTATTGCTAATCGAACCAATGAGATACTCAAATTAAACGAAACCTCCCCGATCAATTAAAGCAAGGAGGACGGAAATCTTTTTGCTGAGTGCCAGATGAGAACAGAGCAAAAACTGTTGTAAATAAGCACATGGTCTCCTTGACGCCATAGGGTCATAGGAAAAGAGTCGGAAGCAAACGACGGTCTGCTTCGATAGGCACGTCCCACATAAGTATGACGTCCCTGATGTTGAAAACTTTTTCAAGAGTAGATTGTTAATATTTTTCTTATTTACTATGGCCTCAAGACAAAATATACTCAATCTTACTTATTTAGTGGATAAAAATTAAGATATTTTATGTTTTGCTGTCATGGAAAATAAAAAATCACATGAACGCTTCTTCCTCCAGTTTCATTCTTTGGCACTAATACTGTTCTGGTTCTGACCATTTTATTTGTAGAATTTCTAGAGTAGTCTATCGAATTGAAGAGGATTACTAAGAAAACTCGCCGAAAGCCTACCGAGAACAAATTGTTGCCAGGGCTGTATACATAATATAATCTAAATATCTATCTATCTAATATAAACAGAAAAAAAATAAAGTGCTTATAGAAGCTTATATTTACAACCAATTTGTTCATACACTTGAGAAAATATGCTACTGTTAAATCCAGTAAGAGGATTTTTTTCAATACATGTATTTTTTCATGAAATCTATTTTTGGAAAGTTGTAAGGTATTAAATACTTTCAATACAAAATAAAATTCTAATTCGTTATTTTCAGATATAAAGACACTTTATAAAGACAGGAATACCTTTATCTGGCTTTAACAATTTGCTGCTATCATAAGTTCTGATACAGTCTATAAGAATCATCTTTTGCTGATTTATTCAGTATAAGGATATTTATTCCTTACATTTGCGATATTTATTTTTACTTTAAGTGGGCATTAAGCCACAGTTTTATAAAAAATAGAGAGTAAGTTAAGAATAAATTCTCTGTGCCAAAATTAACAGCCAGAAGTTGGATTTTGATATTAATATTTAACTTATATATTCGAAACTATCTCACACCTTAAAATAGACAAACTTGAAAATGAAATTAGCATATAAAATATTCAAGACTGACGAGCTGTTTTGGAATAGAACGCATACTTTTGTAATTAGAACTTTCTTTCTTTTGTTTATGTTTAATGATAGACACATGCGAAATTATTTTGTTCTGGATTAGCTTTTTATGACTCGTTTTATTACGTTATAAACCATTATTGTTGCAGTTTGCAGGTGCAACTCCGTCTTCTGAGTCGCATTTTCAACTACTAGTACAAGTTATTTTTCCTACCCTATCTCAATCAATAGTAATAATAATAGGAAAGATAAAACTAAAGCTGCCAAAAAAGAGTCGATAAATCTTAGCACTGTGGTTCTATTCTATATCTACCGCCACACTGAAGGGTATATTACGATCTGGAATTTAAAATCACCCATATCCCAAGTACTACGCTCCCCAATGTCTCTTCTGCAAGGCACTATTTCGAATTCTACCGTCTTTTGGTCTCACCGATAGACAGAAGACAATACGGAACAGTTGATAGTTCAAGGGACCTAGATGTAAGCAGTGAAAAGGACCCCCGAACAGGTAACCACGACAGATGGTATGATGCAGTTAAACGTAACATACAGCAAAGAGAGACCTACTACAATAACACATGAGCGACAAAACGCCTGCCAAGGTGTAGTGGATAAGAAAAGAAGATCTAAAATATTATTACGAGGTAGATCTTCGGTCAAAGAACTTATTCCTAGATACATAACTTTAGTACATATCTAGTTTGCTGCTAACATAGTCACATTATATATCCATTAAGAAGTATAGAGAATCATCACATCCCACACGAAGCAGTGGCGGGTACGCATAGAAGGGTAAATATTTTATTAAAATTAATTATTATAATTCTTGAATTACCTGCTTTTTATACAAAAAATTTGATATAGGCATGTAATATGTAAGATATGTGAGACAATGCTTGATATATTTTACATTCAAACATCGTAAACTTTAGAATATAGATAGCTATTGGCACAAATTCACAAAATGCCTCATTTGTAAATATTACGTTGCTCTCTTCTTTCTGAAAGTTTACATAATAAGATGGTACAATTTAGCCTCTATATAGCTCACTGAGTTACCATCTCAGTGAAATATTCAAAATCACCAGACGTACAGAAAGTTATTTGTAAATATAAAACCTTATATTGTGTCAAAGTATCTGTATTTACATTTACAATATTAATACAAGAAAAATCAGTGAGCTTTAAAAAGTGTAACTTTGTTACCATATTCCCTATTCTATTTACTTCCTATGTTGGTCGTGATATAACAATTTTTTCCCCAAAATAGAACACTATATTTCTCTCATACTAGCATTCTTTGCTAACCTACAAAGCAATGTTAATATTAACTTAAGTGTTGTTAAGCTAACTTTACCTAAGTATTAGGAATTATCATTGTAGACATTTATTTAGCGTAATTTTATTATTATTGTTGTGATATATACGCTGAGGCGGGATGTTTGTTTGGGTTATAATTCTGTTTACTTTAAAAACATGTATCTCGATGGATCACGAAAGTGCGATACTACTTTGTGTAATTATCTTCGGAAGAAAAGCTAGGAAAATTAAAATTGACTTTCCTACAGTTAAGTCAATCAATGTTTTAATCAATTTAGTATAATGAGCACTTAATATGTGTGTGAAGCATATTTTTGTTCTTGTGTAATTCCCATTATAAGTGAGGTTTATCAAAAAAATAACTAGATACGTTTTTATTAAAATCTCTGATAAATAGTAGTAACATCTGTTAGCGTTAATGGCAGACACGTTAAACTGAGATAACAATAATCGAGTTGAACCGGTCGTTCCCGAAATATTACAATTTTGTTCAAATAAAGGTCACGAGTAGTTCGAGCAGCCAATAAGAAACTTATGGGACGTTCACAACTCAAGTGCCTTAGACTGTGACCATCTCAGCGACATACAAACCAATACACATTATGTATCTAGGGACAAGTTCTTTGATCGGAGAGGTACACCAATCATTCGTGCTATAAAAGTTATCTGCTAAATATCCAAAATACCATTTTGCAATAGTTATCAAAGCACAAATAAACATATTCCTAAAATGGCATGCGCCTTACGTGATTGATTACTATCATCTTTTACCGATAGGTACTCCCAACCCATCAATAATAATTAGAAAGGAACAATACCTTACAAATTACAAAGACATATCAATATCAATATTATTCCTGTCAACATCTAAATCAAAACATTATTGTTCAGAAATATAAATCAATCATCTGAATGAACAAGTAGACTGTATTAATACAAAGAATAGCACAGGTTTACAAAAAAAAGTTGTCTGGATCTGTGGTCAAACTATACATTTCTTATGTATTCTTCGACACTGAATTCGAATCTATTTTTAGTTTTGCTCTATCGCGTCAGGATTTTGAGATAATCTAACCTAAAAGTGCAAAAGGCACGTTTTTTTTACATATTTGAGGGTATGTAGCTTTGCCAATTTTTTTCCTTAAAAGAACATGTATGGAATCTTAAAGTATGAATCTTCCTCTTTAAAATGCCGTTGAGTTTGCTCAAATGTCTTTTTTTTTCGCCAAGATATTGAATTTTGAAAATTGTCTGTTCATATCATATCTTTCCCAATATCACAGGTCTACAAAATGAGACAAATTTTTTGTATCAAAAACGCTACTATACTTTCCCAAAGGTTTTCGGTGCACTGAATCTGAATCCGGTCACGTCAGAATTTTGAGATATCGTAACCTAAAAGTGCAAAAAACACAGTTTTTGGGTATAGTTGAGGTTATGTAGCCTCGAGAATTGTTTTCTCAAGAAACCATGTGTGGGGTCTTAAAGTACAAGTCTTCATCTTTAAAATGCCGCTGAGTTTGCTCAAATATCTTTTTTTTTTTCGCCGAGATATTGCTATTCAAATAATGACCATATGGTTTCTGTACTAATTAAATGTATTGGGAAAAATATGATATGAACAGACAATTTTAAAAATTCGAAACCTTAGCGAAACGAAAAGATATTTGAGCATACTCGACGGCATTTTAAAGAGGAAGATTTGTACTTTAATCTCGATAGATGGCATGAAGCTGTCGAACGTTTTCTAACAAAGCGAGCCAAACTAAAATATTGCGCGAAACACAGAACATTCACTAAGAGAAGAGGTTAACAATTTCACTTCTTCCATTCCCATCTTGATATTCTTGCTGAGAATATAGGGAACACAAATGATGAACATGTAAATGTGAAGAGAACTGACAATAACGCTTAAAAACTGTTCCATTATATATTTTTCTAAATAACTTTTAATTTCAATAATATTTCAAAAACATAACGTGACATGTTCTCCGTGCTACAGTTTTGAAGTCTTGTATTTCATCAACCTGGAATGAAACCTTGTAAACTAATGTAATTGAATTAATGTAATCAATATAAAAATAAAATACATATTCCTTGTAATAAAATTAATGCCATCATAGGTAGTATTTATCTGGTAACGCCTTGATGAGTTCAATTGAATCTGGTAATACAAAATCAGGAAATGGGGGTAGCTAGTAGGCGCTCTCTTAAAGATGCGTACAGAGTCTCCAGGCACGCGTTGCAAAGGAGGCTATACCTGGGGCTCGTTGCGACCAGCACATTCTAAGTGGTGAGCAACTCAATCGAAGTAAGGTACAGACTATACCTGCGAGGCCGCATCGGAGAGTCTGTACGTCACTTAAGTCCCTTGAGACATAGTCCTACTTCAGGGAAATGAATGCACTTGCCCACGCGAATTCCGGGTTACCCCTGACCCAGGGGGTGGTAACCTGTAAGGGTTCCCACTAGGGTCACGACGATAATTGGCAGCAATGTTGTCATTATTGGACTGTGAATTACTTGACGCCAAATAACCAAGAGTGCAGTTGCAACAATTTTGGTGGCATGGGGTAGACTTATTCTATTCCTACAAAACCAATGAACATGAACTATTATCTTTATATGGAGGGCACTGTGAAATTAACGACTCGGTACAGGGTCTACTAGTGTGGACACAATGAAAATCTGGTTTGTAATTTGGGACGTCAAAAGACGCTTGCAACTGAGAAAATTTTGTCTGCTGGAAAAATAACTTAGAGAATTAAATTGAAAATAGTCGGTTTTATCGGGATTATAGGGAGTCCAAGCATTTTAGAACTATAATGCTTAGATAGAAATAATAGAATCTAGAATGGAGTTGGATTCTAGATCTCTAAAGGAGTAGTTTGATTATAAATCGGATATAAAACTATCAGCGATCGACTAATCTCTTGAAAATCAACGCCGAACAATCAATGAATTTGATACAAATATGTGCATTTCTATCGCAAAAAATAGAGTCAGTCATAAAAGTACAGTTCATCAATATAATATAATAGAAAGAAAGTACTAGAATACATTTTAATAATAAGCTGACTGACTATATTGGGGCGCCAGATGAGTAAAAGTATTTTGAACGAACCATACTTTTACGTTTATTAACATAATTATTGTTATGATTTACATTATTTCCTTCTCTTTAATACAGTTTTTTTATAGCTTCAGTTGGTCTGTAAACACGTGTTATTTAATTTTTTTTTAATTAATTTATTTATTTTCTTCCTTTTAGTTTTTTCCCATTAGGCTATACTTCATTCATTTGGAGATGAACAAAAGCAATACAAGCTCATTATAAGTCAGTCCTAAAAGTACAGCTCGTCAATACCATATAATATAATAGAAAGAAAGTACTAGAATACATTTTAAGAATAAGCTGACTGACTATATCGGGGCGCCAGATGAGTAAAAGTATTTTGAGCGCACCATACTTTTACGTTTATTAATTACTGTTATGATTTACATTATTTCCTTCTCATACATTAAACTCCGAATGGCGTTAATAAATAGGATATTTACATTTATTGGCACGGATATAAACGCTTGATTAATGTACTGTTTTATTTATTTATTTTCTTCCTTTTAGTTTTGTCCCATTAGGCTATACTTCATTCATTTGGAGATGAAGAAAAGCAATACAAGCTCATTATAAGTCAGTCATAAAAGTACAGCTCATCAATATAATATAATAGAAAGAAAGTACTAGAATACATTTTAAGAATAAGCTGACTGACTATATTGGGGCGCCAGATGAGTAAAAGTATTTTGAACGCACCATACTTTTACGTTTATTAACATAATTACTGTTATGATTTACATTATTTCCTTCTCTTTAGTGCAGTTTTTTATAGTTTCAGTTGGTCTGTAAACACGTGTTATTTAATTTTTTTTTAATTTATTTATTTATTTTCTTCCTTTTAGTTTTGTCCCATTAGGCTATACTTCATTCATTTGGAGATGAAGAAAAGCAATACAAGCTCATTATAAGTCAGTCATAAAAGTACAGCTCATCAATATAATATAATAGAAAGAAAGTACTAGAATACATTTTAAGAATAAGCTGACTGACTATATTGAGGCGCCAGATGAGTAAAAGTATTTTGAGCGCACCATACTTTTACGTTTATTAACATAATTACTGTTATGATTTACATTATTTCCTTCTCTTTAGTGTAGTTTTTTTATAGTTTCAGTTGGTCTGTAAACACGTGTTGTTTAATTTTTTTTTAATTATTTATTTATTTTCTTCCTTTTAGTTTTGTCCCATTAGGCTATATTATTTGGAGATGAAGAAAAGCAATAAAAGCTCATTCTAACTATAATTTCTCAAAAACATGGTCAGTCATAAAAGTACGGCTTACCAATATACCGGGTGGTATATTCGTATCGAGCCTATGCTGTGGTAGAACCGGAAGTAGCTGAATATTTGTGCATATCGAGCATGTGTAATCGCAGCATGTGTGCAATAATGCGCGCTCCTTAGAACTGTTTAAAATGGTACTTTAATTTTGTCTTTTAACATTTACCATCGAGAAGGGCAAGGAGCATTTATGCTGTTTTCGCAATTTATTTTCAATTGCAAAAACAGCACAAATGTTTCTTGCCCTTCTCGGACATCTCCTACTGACCTTCAACGGATGACTTTGGCCTATCTCAAACAACAGATCGTACGTTATTGGTTACTTCCAACTCTGCCATAGCATACGCTCGAAGCGAATATGCTACCGGGTGAGGCATTTAAGTTGACAATTGCGAATTTGCGAATAACTTGAAAATATGGAATTTTCGGGGAAAAATGTTTCAGACACCACCCGGTATAATAGCAAAACTGACTGGCTATATTTCTTGCGGATTTGTATTTATAATGGGTTTTTATTACTCTTCATTTCCAAATAGACTATAGCGTGTTTGTTCGATAAAATTCCCTAACCATAAATGGCGAAACCTATTGACGCGGCCATTTAAAATTTCTGTGATTCGATAACATATTTATAATCATCGACCTCAAAAATTCCCAGATATCAATTTGTAGTAGAACCGGATATTAAATGACAATAGACTATTTGCAATTTTGGAAATGCCATCTTGGATATTTCTATTAAAAATGTCAAATTGTATTGTCGTACGAATCACATACACACGCAAAATTTCAAGTCAATACATCTGGAAGTGGGTGAAAATAGAACTGCAAGTTTGTCTTACGTACAAAGTTGCAGGTAGAGGTAATAAAAGCGTGTTCAATTGGACAGTTACACATCGCGTCCAGAGTCGAGGGCTCGAATTTCCACCGTTGGAGACACCTATTAGCGTTCTTATGAGCTCCTATTACTATCAATTTAATGTCGTTATTTGCAGTCATTTTAGTTTTTTTTTAATCCCAGTGGAAAGGGTTCTTTCTGTTTTACGCATTTGCTTTTCCTGTTTACCAACTCTTGTTTTTATTCTGTATAGCACCAGTGGCCTGTCAAAAGGATGTTTATTATATGTATACACACGTTCAGCTTCAAAGCAGGTTCTGTTTATATAGCGCTATGGTGTGATAAATTAATTGAGGTAAGATTTATGCGTTTGTTGGGAAATAGAAAAAGCTTCTCTGTTATAGTCAGAGAGACCATCGTGCGAAAGTGGAATTCATTTCTCAAAGCACCAAACGTTTGAAGGATAGTATTTATAATGACACTTAATGCTTAAACTCTCCACCAACAAGAAAAAATAAGTTGCCATATCTTACATTGATTGCAGTACCTGGCAACCTATTAATTATATTGTAAATTAAAAAAAAGATTTAAGACACGCTTAGGTAAGATGCTATATTTTTTAGAATAGTTATTTTTGGTCTAATTATATTGTAGTTTTTAACAAAATACCAATATGAAGCTGTACTGTACTGTAAAGAAAAACAACAATGTGACTGATTTTAATAATGAAACTTTTGAGAAGAGTTCTCAAATAAAGAAAAACTTTAAATATTGTGAGATGGAATTTCTCTACGTATATAACATATAACATACAATACAATACGTAACACACAATCCAATACTGCAGCGGCTACTGAGGCTTGGATTGTCCAATGTACTTAGATTTATGAACTCGCTGAAAGTTTGGGAGGATATTCTCAAAATGGTAGAAATGATAACATGAAAAGTTTACCGACTTAACCCACGTACAATTTTCTCTATTTAAAAAATTAGGTGCACAAACGTGGTTTTTGGTGAATAACTTTGTTAGTTTAATTGTTTTAGGAAAATGATTAGAGAATAAAAATAAACAGGAGGAAGTTTTACATAACGAAATGTACCCTATAATTTTTTTCGTTGAGCAAAATAGCGTAGCTAGAGATTTTACAAGTAACTCTTGTAAACTCACAGTCACGGTCAGTGATGTAAATGAAAAAAAACAGTAATGTTTTTTTTCAGTTTGCATGTTTTTTTTGTGAAAAAATACACATAACCTTTGTTTTTTTTCAGGAATTGGTATTTTTTCATAATTAAAATAAAAATTCTATTTATGTATACATTATACATGTATTGCAATTTTTACAATAAAAACGTCCATAAAATAATATTAAAGATTAAAATGAAACAAATAAACTCAACTCTATTTAAAATTTAGATTCAATAAATAAATTAAAATAAAAAGATAACTAAGAGTGGTACTGACACTTCCAGTATCGCAAACTTATAGTTCTTCTTCTTCCTCCATTTCTTCTAAATCTCCAGAAGAATCTGTGTCGTGCACAGAAAAATGGGAGCCAGAATTAGACGATTCGTCGTCAGTAAAAACAGTATCGTCACTGTCACTGTTCCATTCCATAAGACTGTCGTCTATTTTTGACTTTGACGTTGATGCCACTCCACTTGTGGATGTAGTAGGCAAATGCTTGGTGTTGGTAATACTGATAATATTGACATTCGGTGTGTCAATGTCACTAGTGATGGGAGTACTGCCAGTACTGGTACTGGTAGTAATAGCCTTAGTGTTTTGTTCTTCAACACATTCAGGTAGCTTTAAACTGGCAGTCTTCCGAGTCTTCGTGTTTTTAAGACATTCACTTTGTAATTTTAAATTATGCCCAATATACACAAGCTTGGCCGCCCTGTCGTTTCTAAGTCTGTCCTTTTAGAGGTATGTATTGCTGCATATGTACTGAAAGTTCTTTCACAAGCAGCTGAGGTAGCTGGTAGTTGAAGAAATCTTACTGCTAATATCGACAATTCCGTACTTTTGCATAAACCATTCCACCAAGCAGTCGGTGAGATTTCAGATGCTGCCAACCACAGAAATTGTTTGCTGAAGAATCCTTCCTTTGCTTGGAAACTGGCAAGTTCGGATAGAACGTTTATTTCATTCAAATTAGGTATTGTTTTTGCCGTTTGAAAAATTTGTTCAATGGCATCGGTCTGGAAAGGAATTACTTCAAATAAATTCTGATTTTATGAATATTATATTTATCTTACCTGTTCAGTTGGACTAAGATCAGAACCTTTAATAGAAGGATCTAGCAAATTACAGATCTTATGAACATCACACACAGCAAATTCCTTTCTGTTTGCAATTATCTGTGTTACTTTTGCTTCTTCTTGTTTACTCAAAGGGCAAGTTGGCAAGGCTCTCTTAAAATGTTCTTCAAGTTGCTGAAAAATTTTGACCACCATCGAAATTCGTGGTTTATCACTTTCAATGAATTTAATTGCACTCTCAATAGGTTTTAGTAACTGAATGAAACCTTCTACCTTGTCCCAGAATGTATCGTCTAGTGCATTTTTCTTTAAGCCCGGATGCTTCTTGATTAACGTTTGCACAGTATCTTCATCTTCGATTGCAAGAGACATGATAGCTTGCTTATTTGCCTGCACACTTTCAAGACAATAAATTATAGATCCCCATCTTGTCACAACAGGTAATTTTAGTGACTTTACTTTAAGCGGATTAGCTATAGCTATAACTTTATTTTGTTTTTCTTTAAATACTGATAGTAGAATATGCGATTGTCTAATCGTTTTTATTAGTGCTACAGTTTCAGCCAGAAACTTGCGAAATGTTGCTTGCTTTTTTATATCATTGAATATCAAATTTAATGAGTGTGCAAAACAACCGTATGTAAAAAGAACTGAATTTCCGTCCTTCATGTCTCTTTTTAAAATGGCCCAAGCAGCTTTCATATTTGCGGCATTGTCAGTTACTAGCCCAAAAACCTTTTGCATGCCAATTTCTTGAATCACTATATTAATTTCTTTAGCTATGTATTCGGCAGTGTGCGACTCCTTTCCTGTTGGTAGGCTCTTGTATAGTATAGCATTCGGTGTCGTCACCACAAAGTTTATGATGGACTCGTTGCGTATATTGCTCCAACCATCGCACATTATACCAACGGAATCAGCAGCTGCAATTTGTTCATCCACAAAAGCATGAACTTTATCATATTCTCGCTGAAGTAAAGGGCCAGAGATTTCATATCGAGATGGTACTTTTAATGCCGGTCGTATGAAATGAAAATATTGTAGCCAATAATCATTTTCTACAATAGCTAGAGGTGCACCACTACTATAAATTGCGCGAGCCAGGAGCTCATTAGCTCTCAATTGATCTACTGCACTTAGTTTATCAGCAAATGATAAAATTTGTTGCTTAGTATTAGTGTTGCTCTTGCTTAACATAGACCGTGGTGGTGTTGCAGAGGAATATGATTGAACACTAAAAGATGAAGTAGCAGAGGGAGCATCAACATCGCTGTTTGAGTTTTCAGACTTCTCATTTTTTAGGTACTTAGTTTTGACTGTCAGCGGACACTTTAAGCACTGACCTATGTGTTTTGTCATTCTGGTCCCACTTTTAGACAGCTCATTTGAACAAAATGTACACATTACACGTGCCGTTTTCCCTATCGTTTTAACGTCTTTAAATAAACATGCAACAGAGGCTCTCTTCCTCCCTGACCCCTCACGTTTAGGCATAATTGTAATTAAATCTTTCAATGTGTAAACACTACAGACAAACTCCAACAATGTCAACAAATCAAAATAAAACTAAAAATCTGTTGTCTCCACACCACTTCTATAACTTTACACTATGATGCATATGCAGGAACTGACTTGTTTATTGCCAAACAGTGGCCGTGTTGCCGATTTCGTTTGCGCGAGCGCGTAGTGTGAAAAAAAACGTGTAAATGTTTTTTTTCATTATAAAAAACACGTTTTTTTTCTAGTTTTTTTTCTAATTACAAAAAAACGGTTTTTTTACATCACTGGTCACGGTAGGTACTTGAATGAACTACGACGTCGAAATACGTTTTAAAGTAGATCTTGTCGTGTAATTTGTGTATATATTTGTGTTTCAAAAACAATTTTTAAATTATCAACCACTGATAGGTAAAGTTACGAGATATGAAATTTGTTATTTATGTCATTCCTATAATGTTTATAATATTTTCTTAATTGACTTCACATTACAACAACGTACTTTCAAAATACTATGTTATGCATGAGGAAAAAACAATTACCAAAATGTATTTTCGAAAACAAAGCCCTTTGAAATTAATCAATTCTTGAAAAATGAATATCTGCCTCTCATACATTAAACTCCGAATGGCGTTAATAAATAGGATATTTCCATTTTATGGCACGGATATAAACGCTTGATTAATGTACGATGCGATGTTATATCGCATTTTTATAAAAATAACAACTTACTTATTGCTTTCGCAAAATTCGAGGCACAAGTCGTAGTTGAAAATCATCTGCTGTAAATTAGTCGAACTTTCAACAGCTGTAACATTTACAGAAACTTTTTAAAAAATTTTGCGATACCAGGATCTGGCAGCTGAAAGCATCCTCTCTAAAGTCTATAAATATAGGCTTTATTCTTATTTTTTTTATTATTTGATAGTTCGATCAAGATTTACTAATAATCCAGTCGGTAAAATAAGAAATACACCAGAAGCTCGTAAAAAATGTTATTTGAGATTTTCCTTCCGTAACTGTTAGTGCGAAGATTAAACATCACAAAACCATAAGGTTCTGGTGGTGACGCACAACCCCCCAAAAAACCACCCCTTCTGTGAAAAAAGTCTTATTTTACTGATAACTCGTTAACCGTTGAAAGTATAAAAAATTGCTCGTCATAAAAAAAATAGCTCCACTAATTGCCTAAAGAAAATGCCTCTTGTAATTTTCTTTTATATGCCATGGTTTTCGAGAAAATCGATATTGACAAAAATTTGTATTTTTAATGCGCGAATTTTCGTTTATTTGAAATTTTTTGCGCGAGGCCTATACAAAAAATTGAATTGCTTGAAAACCAAACAACCTAGGAAGAAAAATCAAATTGAGTCTTAAAGGGGATATAAAATAGGTACTCTATTGTGTTGCCATTTTTGAGAGCTATTGATATTTATTAGCGTATAAAAATAACAATATAATATAGTTATTTCTTGATTTTTTGTACATCTAACTATTCACAGGCCCATAAAAAATAACTGATTATAATATAAATTATAAATGCATTACCTTTTAGTTCAAGGCAGTACTTCAATGCAGAAAAAGTTAGGAATAAAAATATTGACATTTACAAATTTAGCATTATGTTAAAGTTAGCCAAAAACAAAATCTAAAGAAGGCTGGATATTCAATTTTTTGATGATATTTTCTTAATACAGTTTATTAACTCTTAAATTATTAAAAACAATAGTTATATGATATACAAACTTTAAAAAAAAATTTGAGCTAAATTTTCAAGATGTTTTGGTCATTTTTATTTTTAGGAAACAATGAAAAATTGGCCAAAATTTGGCTAACTTCAACATGCTGGTGAATTTGTAAGTGTGAATATTTTTATTCCTAACTTTTTCTGCATTGAGGTACTAACTTGAACTAAAAGATAATGCATTTATAACTTACATTAAGGTCAGTTAATTTTTATGGGCCTGTAAATAGTTAAAAGTGCAAAAAATCAAGAGGTAACTATATTATATTGTTATTTTTATATACTAATAGATATCAATAACCATCAAAAATGGAAACACAAAAGAGTATTTTATATCCCCTTTAAAACCCATTTTGATTTTCGAGCAATTCAATTTTTTCTATAGGCCGCGCGCAAAAAATTTCAAATAAACGAAAATTCGTGCGCATTTAAAATACAAATTTTGCAGTTTTTTTCAATATCGATTTTCTCGAAAACTATGGCATATACAAGAAAATTTTTAGGCAATTAATCAAGCTTTCTTTTTTTATATCTTCTACGGTTAACGAGTTATCAGTAAAATAAGGCTTTTTTCACCGAAGGGCTGGTTTTCTGGTGGGTTGCGCGGTACCCCCCAGGACTGATTTATTTTGTGTTTTTGTGTATAATCCCTCCACTAACAGTTACTGAAGGGAAATCTGAGATAACATTTTTTGTTATGGACATTTTTATAATTATTGGACTATAAAGCAACCATATATATTTAAATAGAGCTCTGTGTGGCTTGCAATTTGAGTTTTAAGCCTGAATTCCGTGAAGTCAGTAAGTATATAAAAACTAGTAGGTACCGGAAATTAACTTCCTCCGGCCGCTGGCGCTGGATCGGATTTTCGGAAGATAATCGTCTTAAGTGACTAGTGTCATGATAAATACTATATTCCCTAAAAGTTCGTCGCCCCCCCAGCCCCCCCGCCTATTGCTAGTAAAAAGGTAAATGAATGAATAATTAATTTCGCATCGATGTGCGGTGATTCAGTTTAACAATGAAATGGTGTTTATTTATGTCTATTCGTCGGCAGACGACGTGTATCATAGAATTGTGGGTGTATTTGATAGACTATCAGAAAAACAGAATGCCGTAAAAAAAATTTACACAAGGAAATTCAATACAGTTGTATACTAATGAAAACGTTGTGAAAGTTTATTTATTCTATTGTTTATTTTTTCAAGCGAATGCGTAAAACTGTGCAGGTTTTAAATTATGTTATTGTAATGCAGTGGTGATATTTATATTACGTTTTCTTTAATTGATATTATTAGATTAAATTAAAAGAAATAAACCATTTAAAATGGATTCAACATAAACCTGTTATTAAAGTTAAAATTGAGTCTGTTTTTAATTAGCTTAAAAAATGGAAGAGCAATATTTTCTATTTATTCAAGCACATTATTGTGTGCGTTAATTCATAAAATACACTTAATACGTAAACGTTTATATTTCTCTTAACGTTATTTTAACACAAATTTATTTAATTTATAAAAGTTACACATGTCAATTATCGAGGCAGTTATTTTTGTTTGAAACTGAATCAACCTCCAAGAAAATACTAAATGCACTTGAAACGTAAATTTGTAAACTATTTTTGACATATGGAAACCAACTCTGATCAACTCGTGTAAATGTATATACAGGTGCAAACACTTCGAGATGTCTGAAGTGAAAAATATCTCTAAATATTCAAAACAAATATTTCTTTTGCTTGGTATTATAAACAAATTTTATAATGTACACTCATGTCCAAATGTTTTGATTAGCTCTATGTATTTATTTATGGGAAATAATTTGACGTTTTGGGAGTATTTTTTTTACGTTTGCTAGTCCATATTTTGATAAAAAGGTTTATTAAGATGTCGCTATCGGTTTAAACAAAGTATTGTTGCGTGTTTCCACCCCTTAGGAAACCACCCTTTAAAATCCGTGGGTTCTAAAATTATAACAAGAGATAAACACTAACACACTTTATGGAATAACTTACTGAAAACTTTACAATACTTTTATTACCTAAAATACGTTACGTGTACTGACTAAAATAACCTGTAACAATGTTTATTACTTGATATTTACACT
Organism: Stenurella melanura; assembly: GCA_963583905.1. NCBI lineage: Eukaryota > Metazoa > Arthropoda > Insecta > Coleoptera > Cerambycidae > Stenurella > Stenurella melanura. Next base: position 29,300,380 of record OY757318.1, on the reverse strand, counting down.
CTACTGTTCACTTTACATCACTTCGGATTTCCTAAACTTAATTCATTTAAAGACTGCTTTTCCGCGTGTTTACAATGGCTTATATACTCTATAAAAGGCATCTAGAAGCATCCCAGCAATGACCATAACCTTCTCGTACGGCAATCTAGAATAATGTAGAAATCTCGATCCATCAACAAGACCCCACAAAACGTAGTACCAGTTACTCAGACTGGCGCACACTACAGGCTTTGATGAATCCAGTTGCAGTTGCCTATCACCATTGTTACTTAATTCCGGCTACTACTCATGAGCTATCAGCCTCGGCCCCTAGGGAGCGTAAACTCGTAACCATATTTAGAATAAGCAGCAACAATATATTCATGCGTATAAAAAGGCAAATCTCGAGAAATTCACAAAATGACAATGAATATTGCCAAAGTAAAAAAATACTTGTTGACATCTGCTAATGATTCCAGAAAAAATCTCATTGCCCTAACATTCCTAGAAAACCAAGCACAAGTAAAAATTTAATCTAAGCACAGGTACAGAACATACCGGCAAATTTAAATGAACATACAAATTGCATGTCACCTCACACCATAATTGGGCCTCTACCGATAGGGAGAGCGGGAGTAAAATTGAACTGTTCGTTTTGCTCTTCTGGATGTCGATATACTCTTTCCCTACTATCAATGGAATTTACGAAGAAATGGCTCTCATTAATCAACAAAATTTGACTCCACTGATCATCACCCAACTAGCACCTAAGTGACAGTAACTGAGATAGGAACTTCGTATGAGTAACCATTACGTAATTGCGACTAAATTTACGACTTTGGTGTAAAAATAACTTCATTTGACAAGTCTACAGTCCCTGCCTCGTAGTTTCTACCACTAATGTTTACTTTATACTTATGCAACTCTACGTAGCTTTCGTGGTACATGGGAACGTGGTAGTTACCAGTGGGACGACTTTCGGGTTTTCAGAACTTGAAGGTGGTAAACTATAGTAGCAGCGACTAACTCACATCACTGAAATGTGACTTCAAAATAGCTTTAATAGTTGCCGCGACGTTCTGGGAACCTTCACTATTTCTTTAAAGTAGTGGAACTTGTAAGTATTATTCATAGGTGTTAATGACGTTACTGCTACCTACAGAACTGTGTACGGCTACTACAAAGTGCACATCACATCTGAAATTTACCATGAAGTAAATTTCACCATCTAGTTCCCAATGTTGACCATAGATAAAGTTAATGCAACAAACATAACCTATATAATATGTTTGCCTAACCTAGACTAGAATTATATGCTGCTATATTCATGCTATGCAACATTTTATGTTCAAAATAAGGCAACAAAATTTAATATTTCAGCAGAGTTTTATTACACCTACCTTTTCTTCTATGTTATCTATCACTGTAATAGTATATTATATCAACAAGGTTTATGTTTATTAAGTCGTTGATATATGGCTGTATACAAGTAAATTGCGACAGCTGATAGGTTTTTCAATGTGAAATTAGGTAAATGATAAACAGCAAAACCTAGACCTCAACGTACGGCTAACGCGTACGTTCCGAATCAATAGCGGGAGAAATGTAACCATGAAGTAGCAGCGGCAACTTTGAAGAGGTAATTTGTGGTAGTCACAACTTTGCTACGACTTTAAAGTAATGCCACAGTTCCATTCGCAGATTTGTGGTAAATATAACTTTAAAGTTACGTATTTGCAGTTTTCGTCACTATCGCCAAGTAGCAATTACTTTCAAGTAGCATTTCTTGGTCAAAACGACCTTAAAGTCATATTTTCTGAAATACGCCATGTTGATGGCCAAATTTATCGACGCCATTATTATAACACATGAACCATAATCTCACAATTGACTAATAAATTTAATTTATCGCAATTTCTTCACGAAATACAACAAATGAATACATAAAAAGTAGTGTTAAGTTCCGAAGAACAATAAAAAATAGGTTTGGGCATCTAGTGTGTCATATTCTCGCATGACATTACATATTTTAAAAACAATATTTTCATTAAAAAATGCATAATTTAAAGGCGCGTGGTTAGATTCGGACGTTTTATCATTATGTTTGTCACTAAAATTGCATTCGTTTTAATTGTGACCCTTAGACCACTGAAAAATAGCACAAGTTTTGTTGTCTAATATTACCTTCTGATATTCTATTAAATTTCTCAGTTAGGGAAATGAACAAGAACAAGAATCATATGTAAGAATGAAACGTAAATATAATAAGATCGGTTGCAAGACTAAGAAGGGGCAACATCGATTTGAAAGAGTAGGGAGTGGTAAAGTTTTCTGAAAGTTGCGGCGTCTACGCCGCCACGTCGCCGCTCCGGAGCAACAACGTCATTGGAACGTAGCCAGACAAGTTCCAGGAACGTGGCTGGAACGTTATCGTCACCAAATAAATATTCCCCATTTTGGTCATAAACACGACGTATTAGGAACGTTCCTATTGCGTGCCTGTGACTAGTACCAAAACACTTTAAAGTGCCTACAATAGTCATTGCTACGTTCCTACGACTAATTGTGCTAGTTCGGCATTCTACTGTTGGTGTTCTCGGGCAAAGGCTAGTGACGCTACTCGATGACGTCTCTGCAGTTTTGGGGCTTTTGAACTATACAACTTGAAACCAACTTCTTTGAGTCTTCTTCTAACTGTACACTTATAGTACGGGAGCTCATCGACAAAAGTGGCTTCGGGCACCGCAGTTAACGCCGCTTGGTGTAGATGTTGTGGGCATCTGTAATTACTATTCCCCCCCCTGCAAGTGAAGGTCATGTGACCTCGCGCTCTTTGAGAGAGAAGCAAAAAACAACGGGCCGCTTAAATGTTGCCAAAAAATTATGACCAAAATTCAGGCACATTTTTTGGGCAAAAATAAGCATATTTTATATCTTGGTGTTTTTTCCAACGTGCTTCCTTCTGTAGGAAAAAAATAACAAAAAGAAGAATTCATAGACCTTTATTAATTAGTTTAGGATGAAGGAAGCGTTTTAGAGAAATACTCCAAGAGTCAAAAGTTGCTTACTTTTGTCCAAACAATATACCTGTCGACTTTCAGAATTTTTTTGCCGAAATAATTTCGGCCAAGAATTTCCCTAGATTTTTTTTTCTTCAGAAAAATCCCAAAAAAATCAGGCGCGTTCCTCGGATGATATAAGCAACTTTAGCCTCGGACTTTTTCTCCAAGATGCCTCATTTTCCCACAAGGAAGTACTAAAAAAATTGGAATTCCAATTCTTATTTTTTTGGGGAAAAGGAAAAACTTTGGAAAAAACACCAAAAGGCAAAAGATGCTTATTTTAGACCAAAAAATATGCCTTAATTTTTTCATAATTTTTGGCAACATTTAAGCGGCCCTTGCCTCTCTCTCGAAGAGGGCGAGGTCCGGCGACCTGCCGTTGAGGTGAAATGGTTGCTACAGATGCCTATAATATCTCCACCAAGCGGCAGCAACTGCGGTGCCCGAAGCCACTTTTGTCGATGAGCTCCTGTGCTATTACTTATTCTGATTCCACGAACTTCTTCCAGTTTATTTCTTGAAAAAACTGTTTGCAACCTTATAAATCGATTATCTACAGCAGTGGTTGAGCGTTTTCTGCCTTGACTTCATCTTCTCACAATGACGTACTCTCTAAACTGTCTGTCGATTTTTTACTTACCAAACATATCAGCAACATCAGTATAAGATCGATCACATTTGATAATTGTTGCAGCCCTAGTGATATCAGTTTGTATAGTTTTTCTTATCTACAGGGTGTCCCATAATTGAGTTCCCGGGCGGGAACCTGTGATTCCTGAGTTCATATTGGGCCCATATAACTCAACTTACCTTAGTCCAAAAATGCATTCCTGGTGAAGTACATTCTCTTATAGTGAGACAGAAAATATATTTTTTTCCAATAACTTCCGTTATATTGGAGACAAAATTTACAAAAGTTAGTGGGAGCTGTATCACTATAGGTAGTCTATGTGAACTTGATAACAACCAAATATCTTTTATTTCCATTTTTATTTTCACAATAATAAATATTTAACTGGCTGTAATTTTTTAATCACTCTGTAAAATTACGGAACACTTGAACATTTTTATAGGGCATTGAAAGAGCTGCAAAAAAAGTACTCTTAAAAGTATTTGTAGTATCAATCAAATTACAAGAAATTATGGCTTTATTTTCTCCACTTGTATTTAACATTTATTTACAATTCTAAATAAAATGTTAATAACAGAAAAGCACAGTTTATTCTAAAAAATACATTAATAACAAATGCTCCACATGACGTCCACCTGTTTCAGTACACAAGCTAACACTTTTAAAATTTTGTATAATATCAACGAAAAATCAAGAATTGTCATTTTTTCTATGTAGGTGCTTGTGAAACAGGAAACCTGTCGCGTTTGAGAAAGAAAAGATATTTGGTTGTTATCAAGCTTACATAGGTCCCATGAAAATTTGAAAATTGTATCTTCAATATAACGGAAATTATTGGAAATTTTTTTTCTGTCTCACTTTAAGAGAATGTACTTTCTCAGGGACGCATTTTTGGACTAAGCTAAGTTGGATTATACAGGCCCAATATGAACTCAGGAAGCACAGGCTCCCGTCCGGGAACTCAATTCTGGGACACTCTTTATATAACGGATTATAAAAATTGCAAAGAAAGCCGGAACTCCGCCTCTCGGCAGTGGACTCATTCGTATGTGTAATTTGAAATATAAAAAGTGTGTTAGTACCTTAATTTCGCTCTGAGATATTACAGAATGTCCATGTTATTGTTTACTAAAGAATAATTACATTGTACATTACCTTTATAGCATAAAATACGATGAATTCTATGTTATATTTCTACTACAACTCATTTTCAATAGTATTGTGCCGGTCGCCCCATCTCGCGTGTCACATAGTGTGATATATGGCCTTGTGTGCAAACAGACACATGCTAGCGAAGTACAGAGTCGGTTTCGTTGAAAATGTAGAAGACACAAATAATGCAAGTCATAAGCAACCAAGAAAACCTGTAGAGAGAAAAAGAAAATATTTATGCGAAAGAGCGCAAGAAATTGTACTGTTTATAAAAATATGGTAGCAAATGACGGAGAATGAGGCGCAAAAGACAAAACGGCTTACTTGGCGGAACTATCGATATCGGCAATTGAGAATTTATTGAACAAGGGGGCCAGAAAAACAAAAATACGACGAGATATGGGAATATCGAAGGGGGTAGATCCCTCAATGGCCAAGGGTGTAAGAGACACAATTTACAATAACTACAAAAAAAAAATGAATACCGACACTAGAAACAATATACAGCTAATTACGAGAAAATGATAGGATTACTATTAGCAAGGTGGATTTCGAAATTGGGTTTTAAATTTAAAATGATAAATAAGCAGCAACAATATTTATTTTCGGTTACTAGTAATATACTGTTTATTATACTCTTCGCAAATACAAAACAAAGAGTACATTGCATTCGATCGGCACATTTCCAAAACCGGTAATATTGCTCACGAGCGACGTGACTGTCACGTCGCTTCGTGAGCGCATCTCCATAAGACTCGATGGACTCCGAGGTAGGTGACAAAACAGTTGCGTGACAAAAGTCACCCGTGCGCGCCTAGCCTAAGAGCATAATTGAGTAAAAAGCAGTGTGAATTAATTACGCCGTAGATGAATTTCGCAAGATGTAGCAATTTTGTAAATAGTTCAATTTTCCTCCTTGGAATGTGCAAGGATGTCTGTTCAGAAAAATGGGAGACATTTTGATCATGTATTGAATACGTAACATTAGTTTTATTTTTGCCTATTGTTATCGTTTTGTTAACCGACGAAATTTTTGAGATAAAAAAAATCACCCGTTTTTGTGGCCAAACTTCATGTAAATCTGCTAAAGTTATACAGCCCTGTTGGATTCACCATTTTGAATCATTAAATTTTGATGTCAAATTCAGTATCACCTGCTCCTATCAGTTTTAACACAGTTTTATCCAGTGAATCCGCCACATGCTCACATAGTCCACAACAATTTCTGTTTTTTTTATGTTTTCTTAACCGCTTCTCATGTCACCGAGACATCTCCTTGAAAAGTTAGGATCATTTTGTATTAGGTAAAGAGAAAAATCAAGAATTATCGTTTTTTCTCAGCTTATAATGGAGTTCAAACCACTTGTCAGGGGTAATTATATAATTCAAATTATTTCGCAGTACGCAGGATTTTATACTAGACATAATTTGATGAAAGAAATAGCAATAGTAACAATAGACTAGGCTAAACTTATACATTGATCAATAAAGACGTTTATTACACAGCCACACAAAAAAAATGATTTCTGACCTGGGGATCTCACCATGTTCACTATATGTTTTTGGGGTCGCTGAATCCAAATCCGAGGTCTACTTAACTTCATCACAGGATTTTGCCATAACCTCAAAAAACCCATAATTTAAGCGATTTCGACATCTCTTCTCATAAATCGCTGTAACTTTTTCTAGACAAAAATGACCCCCTCTTTTTTGTACTAGATCAATTGCAAATTAAATTTCCAATCCGATGATCGGGGCACGATATTCTTCGGGCGCTTTTTAAGTGAGATATCGGCCGCCAAAGTGAGAGGTACGAGAATTTCGCTTCTCGATCGATACGGCCCAGCTTCGAGGGCCATTTCTGCCAAACCAAAGTTAGCAAAAATGTGAAAAAATTCAGAGATACGTAGAGAGATGTAAGAAATCGTTTGGCGTAAATCTGAGGTCGATGCGTGCCTTGGTTTTCGAGATATCGCCGCTCGAATTCACAAGAAGGTGAAAATAGAATTTCTTTACCGCTTCCCGAGACTATATCTCGAAAACGAAACAAGGTACAGAGCTGCGGTTTACTCTATTCGATTTCTCTGGCCTACATACGTCTGAATTTTTTTAGATGCTTTACCTTAGAAATCTGAAACATCTGAAAGAATTCAGAGGCATGTAGGAAGACGAGAGAAATCGAATGACGCAAATTGCAGCTCTGCATCTCGTTTCATTTTCGAGATATAGCCTCGGGAAGCGATAAAAAAAATTCAATTTTTACCTTCCGATGACTTCGAGCGGCCATATCTCGAAAACAAAGGCGCGCCCCAGCCTCCAATTTACTCCAAACGATTTTTTACGTCCTTCTACGTACCCCTTTTTAGATTTTTTCTAGCTTTCGTTTGGTAGAAATGTCCCTCGAAGCTAGGCCGTGTCGCTCGAAAAGCGAAATTCTTGGACCTCTCAATTTGGCGGCCAGTATCTTACTTAAAAATCTCTGGAAAAATATCGTGCCACACATCATCGGATTGGAAATTTAATTTGCAATCGATTTATTACGAAAAAGGGGGATCATTATTGTCTAGAAAAAGTTACAGCGATTTATATGAAGAGATGTCGAAATTAAGGGTTTTTTGAGGTTATTGCAAAATCCTGATGTGATGGAGTTAAACAGACCTCGGACTCGGATTCAGCGACCCCCAAAACATATAGTAAACATGGCCAGATCCCCAGGCCGGAATTTTTTTTTGTGTGGCTGTGTTATTATTATTATTATTATTAATTGAGGACCACTGCCGACCCATCTATAGTTTTCAAAAGATTTTGATAGAAATGGTTTAAGGACCGGTTTATCAATGTGATGATAAAAGTTATCCTATGGTTAAAGCCTATGCATATGTCTATGCTTTAACCATAGGAAAACTTTAACCTCTCATCAATAAACCGGCCCTAAGTCATTCAAGAGAAATAATTGAACAGCCATTAAAAATATATATGTTGAGATCCTCCTCCTTTTCAAAAATTTTTGAAGTCGGTTAAAAACTGATCAACTTTTCATTTAATATATTTATAAAAGAAATTGGTGATGGCTTCTACCAGTTGTCGATTATTTTGGACAAAAATAATTAATTATTTTGCTGAAACTGTAAACTATGTAGTCCTTAAGTTTATATCTGTAACTGGAAGTGAAGATGAATTTGTATTTGGTTAAGAAAAAATATAAGAGAAAAAGTAATGTAACCCATTATTTACATTTTCTGGCGTTAAATAATTGAGATCGAGGCCGAATAAAGCTACTTGTACTGTTAGGGGTTCAGTATTAAGATAAATTACACTCTTGGAAGATCGAGAGCAGTGCGCAAGTTACCCTAGTTTAATAAGAGCAGTTCCGCAGAGCTAAATCAGAACTTTCGATTTAACCATAGACGTTCCACAGGGTGTATATAATATTATAATATTTTATTACCGTTTATTTTACGATACCATCTCATGCAACAGGCCCGTTTAACATTTTCTTTGTTATTGTAAATTCTGAAAGAGCTTGATGAGAATAGTAGCTATAGTGCAGTGCTATTTGCCATTAAAAATAAAATATGACGGAACCCAGCTACAGTGATCGGATTTTCGTAAAACTTTTTGCATTGGGTTTCTAAGACTGAGTACAAAAAATTTTACCCTTTAAAAATTGGCGTCATTTACTTAGGGGTGGTTCCCACCCCACTCTAGAGGGGTGGGCGATAAAGTGAAATAGTAACCACGGAATCTGATACAAAACCGTATTCAGAGAAAAAGGTGATCTACAATTTTTCATGAAAATTTATATTTTCCCAATATAACGATTTGAAGATTACGATTTTAGCTTTAAAAAATTGGTACCCTGAAACTGTTTTTCGTAAATAACTGAATAGTTTTACATTTACGGAAAAAGTGGCAAGGAACAAAAAATTAGATTATGAAATTACAGGTATTATGTTTTTTGTTTATTTCTGTACGTTGCGTTGACTAGTTCTAAAAATACGATAGTTTAAAAATTGCGCTCGAACGTTTATCAGTCGAGATATAATGTTTAAATCTCAAATATGTCAGAAACAATCAGTATGTTAAAAATTCATATAATCTGAATTAAAGGGCTTGAAGTACTCTTTTATAGGATTTTTCTTCTATCCGTACAGCTTGAAAGATAACAATGTTATGTAAAACAATGAGTGCTTTGTAATTTTCTCTTAAGAAATTATTTAGGATTTTCCTGCTGTCTTGGCCATGTAATGGAAATTCAAAAAATCTGTACCAGTTCTTATTAATATATAACATAACTAACATGCTCTAATTTTTTGGCACTTTTAAAGCAGTCGTTTTAAAATATATACCTACTTTAAATTAAGAAACATTTTACAATTTTGTTGAAAAAAATATTACTTTTTTTTTGTAAATAACTTCAAAACAATTGCATTAAAGGAAAATGTGACAATATAGAAAAATAAAGCTCAAGAAGCTATATATTAATTTATTTTTTCAAATATTTGTAGAATTAATATGAGAGTACAAATGTGGGGCTTGAACTTTTAGTGGCAAAGAAATACATTTAAATATCATATTTCTTCAAAACTTTTGATAAACTGAAGCTCTCAAAATTAGAACATGTTAGTAATACTGTATATTAATTAAAACTTACAGATTTTTTGAATTTCTATACTATAGCCAATGAGAGCAGGAAAATTCTAAATTAAAAAAAAAATTACAAAGCACTCATTGTTTTGCTCACAACATTGTAATCTTTCGAGCTGTACGGATAGAAAAGAAATCCTATAAAAGAGTATTTCAAGCCATTTCATTTTTATTATATTGTTACGGATTTCCACCTTTTTGGGAACACCCTGTATGAATCCGTGGGTTCTAAATAATTTCAACAAGAGATAAACACCACTAACACTTTATTTAACTATTTACTGATTACAATACTTCAAATTTACTTTATTTACTATTTATCTAACCTCACTTTTCACTTTTATCTTCCTAAAACTTCCTTCCCCGCGCTTGTAATCGCGCCTGATATACTCCGAAATTAGCTCTAGATCAATCCAGAATCTTCTCCAGCCATAATCTAGAAAAGTCCTTGGCTCTTTCTAGAGCCTTTCCAGTCACCATCAGAGGCATAGGCGTACCATCTCCTTTTCCAAGGGGGTGTAATTCATAACACTGCCCCCTCCTTAAGCCTGATCGTCCCGATCAGGCAACTCAGGATCACCAGTGTATCTCGCCAGCCTGTCCAAATGCACGATCTTCATCTTGGACTTTCTGCTTTGCTGAATCCGATAGACGACATCATTAATTCGGGTAATAACAGTGTACGGTCCATCCCAAGGCGGTTGAAGTTTCGGTGACCTTCGTTTTTTCCGCTGTGGGTTATACAGCCAAACCAGGTCTCCTGCCTTGAATCCTTCTGAACTACCCTTCCGGTCGTATCGAGCCTTCATTCGGTCACTGGCTGATGATGGTTCCGCTATATCGTTAGCCAACCTCTTGAAAGGAGCTCCGGCGTTGAACTGCTTCTTTTCACCCTTACTTCCAGTCTGTGGTCCCTTACTGGCTGCACAAATCTTGCATTTGCGACACCAAGCCTCCACATCCTGACGACTTCTTATCCAATAAAATCGCTCTCGTATTTTCTTCAGGGTCTTGTTAACACCGAAGTGTCCATCGGATGTTCCATTGTGCACTTCCTGAAGCACCTTCACTACTCGACACCTGGGAATCACTAGACGCATAACCACCTTTTTTCCATCCGGGCTTTCCCATGCTCTCCGCAACGGCCCGTTCCTGACTTTCAGTGATTCCCACTGCGCCCATAGTGCCTTCAGTCCCACTCTTTTGCCTGAAACATCCTTCCATTTTGGACGAGTTCCCCTTTCTTTGGCTCTCAATATAGGCCCAATTTCCACATCATTCAATTGCTCTTGTCTGAGAGCCTCATCTGTCCTGTCATCCGGCACCTCCACCTTGACAGTGTTGACTGCTCCCGTGACCTGCAGTTTCTCCTGGTGGTAGTACTTGCAATCTTCCTTGCACTTTCTTCCGGATGAAATATCTGCAATTTTCTGGGGTTTCGTTTTATCGTCATATCCTTGTAGTGGTGGCCTTTCTGTAATGCTCTGAAGCTGGGAAATCTTCACTTCTCTAGGGGCACCACGTTCGTTATCTGTCACAGCCTCTCTGGTACCAGCTTCCTCTGATTTTCCCCTCGGCTTCACAACATCGGCCTCTACTCTCTTTAAGTTTCTTCGTGGACATTCTAGCTGGATATGTCCTCGTTCTCCGCACCTGTAACATTTTATATGCCGTCCACTTGGCCTTCCACTACTTCTATTCTGTATCTCATCCATGTTTCCAGCATTCACATTCCTCGAGTTCCGCTGTCGACAGTCTCGTTTGATATGCCCTGCTCTGCCACAGTTGTAACATTCAATACCCCCGCTTGGCTTGTCTTGTCTTTCTGCAGTATCCACTTGAGCCAGTAACTGATTGAACATCTTATATATGTCGGCCAACATAGCGTTCTGGTTCTCCTTTTCAGACTGCGATCTTTCGAGACTCATAGCTTGTACTCTTGGACTCGGGGTATCTTGAAGGACAGCTTCCACCTCGAGTGCACGTACCAACGCTTCGCTGCTGTTCTGGTATCGAGATAACCTGAGGACTCGCCTGATCTCATCATCCTGTATACCATCCAGAAAAGCATCTACTGCCAGTTGATCTTGGAATTCCTTCGGTACATCCGGGTAAGCCAGGTGAGCCAGTCTCCACACGGCAGCTTCAAACTCTTGCAAACTTTCCCCAGCCCCTTGAACACGTGATTTCAGCTGGGTCTGGTACACTCGGGCAAGGTGTTGATCGCCATATCGTAGATCTAGGGCAGCTTCTAAAACTTTAAAATCCCGTTGTTGATCTACTGGGATTGTCTGGAGTATTTCCAATGCTTGGCCTCTTAATGCCACGATTAACGCCATAGCCTTTTCTTCGTCATTCCAGTTGTTTGCACTCGCTGCTGCCTCAAACTGCATCTTGTAAATGGTCCATGAACTTTGGCCGTCAAAGGAGAGAGGTTCGAACAGCTGATCTGATAATACCACTTGCTGGCTTCCTCTATCCCTCAACTGTCGCTTAAGCAGGTCTATTTCCTCTTTGATTTCACTTACTTCTTCTTGATGCCTTCTTTCTAGCCCTTCCAACACTTTCTGGAATTGTGCAAATAAGTCCTGTATTTGCTTTTCAGTTGCCATACTTCTGGTTGTTATAGGCATACGACTACGTTGAAATCTAATAAATTTAACAATTACGTCACTATCGGTAATGGGACTGTCCAGAAAAACCTCAAAACGGCACGAAAAAGTCTTATCTAGAGTCTTCGTCACTTAACCTCTAATGTCCAAATAAAATGTTCCAAAAATGTCTCAAAAATGCACTTAAACACTATTTTTCCTGTTCGAAAATAAACCTCGAACAATGTCCAGTAAATTAGTCCTTCCTGTGTTAGCACTAACTCCGAGAATACTGTCCCAGTCTTCTCAACACTCCCGAAAAATCCTCTTGTCAAAATTCCGCTTCCGACACCAAAATGTTACGGATTTCCACCTTTTTGGGAACACCCTGTATGAATCCGTGGGTTCTAAATAATTTCAACAAGAGATAAACACCACTAACACTTTATTTAACTATTTACTGATTACAATACTTCAAATTTACTTTATTTACTATTTATCTAACCTCACTTTTCACTTTTATCTTCCTAAAACTTCCTTCCCCGCGCTTGTAATCGCGCCTGATATACTCCGAAATTAGCTCTAGATCAATCCAGAATCTTCTCCAGCCATAATCTAGAAAAGTCCTTGGCTCTTTCTAGAGCCTTTCCAGTCACCATCAGAGGCATAGGCATACCATCTCCTTTTCCAAGGGGGTGTAATTCATAACAATATGTATTTATAACATCATACTGATTGAGATTTAAACATAATATCTCGATTGATAAAAGTTCGAGCGCCATTTTAGACTATCGTATTTTTAGAATTCATCATACAGAAATAAACAAAATAGTTGTAATTTCATAATTTCGTTGTTTGTACCATACCACTTTTCCATAAACGTAAGACTTGCGAGTTATTTACGAAAAACAGCCTCAAGGTAGGTACCAATTTATTAAAGCTAAAATCATAATCTGCAAATCGTTAGAACTTGGAAAATATAAATTTTCATGAAAAATTGTAAACCACTCCTTTCTCTTACAACATTATTCTATATCAAATTCGGCGGTATTTTACTTTTTTTCCCACCCCTCTAGAGGGGGTGGAAACCACCCCCAAGTAAATGATGGCAATTTTTAAAGGGTAAACTTTTTTGTATTCAGTATTAGAAACTCAATGCAAAAAAAAATATATGAAAATCGTCATTCATTATAACTGGATTCCGACATTTACTTACGGCACCTTCATCTACAAACAAATTATTATTGAAGTCGGCGCGCTCAAAAACACTTGAATAGCCAAGTAGTGGAATTTTGATATCACATGGCTGAGCAGGGCAGAGAACATGGCCAGTCAAATTAAATAAAAAGTGCCTAATCTGAATGAAAATTTTCACGCTAGTGAATTCTTGTTTGAAGTATGTTTTCGATGCTTTAAACAAAATGTCAAATGTCCTTAACGGTATCTCTCGAAATTTTACAAAAAGTCCACGGTCAAGACAAGAGTTCTTTTGCAAATATCTCTATTCCCAATTTTTCGTAACTTATCCTATAAACCATGTGTATATGAAATTACTGCTAAAGACCTGAATTCAAGTTGCAATTGTATATTCTCTCTAATTTCTATGTTTGTCAACTGGTTATCAAGAAAATTCTCGAGATATTGGTTATTTAACAGTTTTTAATAATTTCTTATTAGTTAAAATTACGTCATTTAAAGGAATTGTTTCAGCTCTGTTATAAATATTTAGCAACCCCTTTTTAGTAAATCCTAACTTATAAATGAAACAAACAGAATTATGTCATTGACTGGCTCTATTCGTATACTAACGTGGTCAGAATTACAGGGGTCCCAGCACATTTCTTTGTTTCTTTTTATGATTTTATGACACTTTTCCAAAATTTTATGACACTCGTTTGTTGTTGTTTGTTGTTTAATAACATTAACTTCATATAACATTATTTTTTAATATTATAATATTTAATTATATACAAAGAAAATAGTAAATAAAATATTTTTAGATACTTGTACATTAATATATACATAATTTTTGAATTATATTATAACAAAAAATACATTTTCTGAAAATGAAACATAAATAATTACCTAAATACACACTAAATGAAAATAGTAATAAATGTAAACGTAATAAAACAAATAAATCGAGGCAAAGTTTCCTTATTTCTTAGGCTTTTTATCAACAAGCTTTTCGATTAGTTTTTCGTTTTTCATTGTGATTTCCGTAATTTCAGTCTTAAGTGTATTCGCCTTATCAACACCCATGCTTATCATTGCTTGTGTCTCCAATGTACCTTTTAAATGTGCTCTTCAACACTTTTCCTAGTATGAGGTTTCCTTCTGATATCAGAGTGTTAGCTACCTTCAATTCAGATTCCATTTTCGCTACAACGTTTCGCATTTCATCCAATTCTTCTGTTTGCTTCCTCTTCAAATTACCCTCCTTTTTTTTGAGTTCCCGTGTCTTCTGTGATTTGTAGCATTGGAACTCGCCAAGGTATCGCGCATATTGTAGGTTAGGTTGTGATGTCAGCGCAACAGAATAAAAATGAGAAGCACCAGTTCAATTTTAAGTGCGAACTTTGACTAAAAAACTGACTTTAAAAATATAATTAATTGTAAGTATGAAAAACCTGTGCTCTCTCTCTATTTTTTATGATTTTCACGACAAGACAAATAATTTATGACACTTTATGACAGATTTCCTAATTTTATGATTTTTTTATGATTTTAAGACAACTGGGACCCCTGGAATTTCATTTACAATGTAGGTAATGAATAAGTAATTTATTGTTTTTCATATTAAATATTAGATGTTGACATAAAACTTGTCTGCAAAATACCCGAATAATAATTTTCAATGAATTGAATGCAGAAATAATATCACAGTTAAATACCTACTAATATATTGCTTTGAATTGAAATTTCAGTATCCGTCTGTGTGTGTTTGTTTTTGTAAACACTGGTTTCATATGTGTTGTCATAAGGGTATGTTTTAATTAAAATATCTAAGAAAGGTAATTCGTTATTATTTTCTGTATCTATTGTAAATTTAATTGACGGTTCTCTCTCGTTAATCTGATTTAAGAAAAACAACTAATTAATTATGTTATTCTCTGCCAACAGCTAGTTCCTCCATAGAAAATATGATAATTTAGGGAAATCCAGATTGCAAGAGGAAAAACGTTAGACTGCCACCAGGGAGTTAAATAGGAAACAGTTTTGCAATCAACCATAACAGATATCACTAAACGTCTGCTAAGATTCTGCGAAGAAGAAAAATGTCTTCTTGAACTGAGCTACTTGCATATATTTCTCAAATGAATATGGAACATAACAACAGCGAAATAAAACCACATTCTTAACTTCCCAGCATTCATATAGGGAAGAAATGGTCCAGAAAGTAGAAATCAACATTTTCAACTTATTTTTGTGTTTCAAGGTCCCTACAGTATTATTCAACAATTTTTCAAAAGAAGTATGTGTGTATGTGTAGATACGTACGTATGTACGTGCAAGGACAATTTTTCCTGCAGGAAATCTCACGAATATAACAATGATATCGACTTCGCTTTAGTGCCAATGGTAGCGTATTAACGTCAATATGATCTGAAAGTTTCATCAAATTCGGTCCAGCCATTTATTTGTTTAAACAGGAAGACTGCAAAAAAGTGAATTTTAGAATCTCTTGAAAAAGATTTAGCTGATCTAATTTATTCTGGTGGCAATCAATAATAAAATAGTAAAAAAAAACAATAAATAATCAATATTAATAACGAATAAGACGATGAATCAAATAAGATGTATTTTATTGACATTTCGCTTACTCGTTATTATATTATCATATCATGCTGAAAAGTTGGCCATGTGATACTCAGAGTCACACCGAACCCAGAGTTTAAAACGGTATATTCTATACTTGTAATAAATACGTTGTAACTCAGCTTGTTTCTATTATATTCTAGGTTAGTTCGAACATGTCATAACAGTATCATACGTTTGAGCAACAAATTAAAAAAAACATTTGATCCATTATCGCAGCCCTATACAGATTGCGGATAGTATTTACTTTTAGGTACTGATTCTACGTGCACAAATAGTAAAAACACTTGTTATAAGCACGAGTTCGCAAATGTTTCCTAAGGGTGTTACGGTCCTCTGAAGATGGCGCCTAAATAGAGGATTTAACTGATTATCTCGGAATTAATTTGGCACAACTTATTGAAACTTCGTTTTGTATTGCTAAGACTTATTTGTGTACGGTAACTAAAACTCGTTTTATTCATAAGCGCAGAAACTCTTTATTTCTACATTTTTTTTCTAGCTTATATTTTTAGTCGATTAAGACTTAATTATGATTCCCCACTTAACATTATTTAAAAAGCACCCACGCATTCGAGGAAAAGCACTGTACTGACAATTCTCTCATTTTCCGTCTATACATGAAATTAGTTTTAGTTAGTAGCGTAAAAATAGCCTTAACAATACAAAACCGTGAATCCATTTTCAAAAAATTCTGTCAAATTGTTTCTGAGATAATCGGTTAAAACCTTTATTTAAGCGCCATCTTCAGAGAGCCGTGAAGCATTTCCGGAAACATGTTTATAGGAAGTTTTATTACTATTCTTGCACGTAGAATCAGCACCTAAAGGAAAATGTGGGAAATTTGAGACACCCTGTAAAGCAAGAAAATAACAATTGGTAAAAATCATTTGGCTGTTGTGATATCCATTTCTAAATAATTACCATTGCTTCTCTTTCCCCCAAAGTCCGCGCACGCTCCTGTTTGAGTAAATCATTTGCTGTTAAAAATAATTTCCCATTTACTATTCCAGCGTATATTTTTAGATCTAACTTATGAAAATAGAGTTTAAGTAATAAACTGACTCACTAGACATCATCGCGTCAACACATACACAGACATACACGCATACACATGCAATTTACATTTGATGTAATGTACACAAAACTCATTTTCAGTTAAAAAATTTACTGTTTAACCGTTTCGTGTCGATTCGTTTCAAATTCCGATTTATTCTCCCGATTTATTCTTTTACGTACAACCACAGTTATTATATTATTGATCCTTAAAGTTATTCACACTGAATTCTTGGCTGAAGCGTAGCAAACATCTTTCGGGAATTGCCTATATTATTCACTCAAATAAATCGGTAAGTACCCAATCAATCAATAACTTGTCACTTCAGTTCTATTTCCAGGAAACAGATCCCACAAGTAATAAACCTGCTAAACGTTTTAGTAAAATCACCAGTCTCTGTTCTCTTTCTTTTCCAGCGCATGTCTTGGAAGATCTTACGTGGATCATGTGTTATTTTAGTTGGTATACCTTTGTTGTATGGCGCTTCTGACAGCAACAAGGACAATATATATAATCAATGAAAGATCTCCTCACATTCTAGAATTCCTATCACTTTCAAACCGCACAGAGACGATTATTGTGTGCTCTAAGCATCGGATAGATCATTAGTATTATCCTCTCAGTACTGCGAATGCAAGTGGTCCGGTAGGTAACTGCAAGGGGTGTGTTGCGAATGTTTCGGTCTCGTTATCCAATATGTTTCATTGATTCCTTCTTAATGTACCGTACCGTAAACCGAAGGATAAAGGACATCCCAAGACTAAAGTTCGATGGTGCAAAGCTTGATCCTGAAAGGTGTCAACAGGATCTCGTCTTGAGAAAAAACAGTATACTAAGATGTAGCGTCGGAACTGTGTGAATACTTTTGAAAGACAAAAAACATTTAACTTAAATTTAGGAAAAATAATGGCTGGGTGTAATTTTTTTTTTTTTTTTTTTTTAATGCCTTATTTATATTAACGTCCTGGCGGAGTTCAACTAATTGCTGCTCTACCACTCAACCAGGACACGTACACATAGACATCAACACAACAACCATTCCCTGCGATATTGCCATCTACCGCAGCTGAGACTCGAACTCAGGAGAGATAACAGCGACTAGACATGGCGTGCCACCCACCAACAGCGGTCTAGGTCACTGCTACCGTCTCGGTAACACATGAAAAAACGCCACCAACATCCATACCCTGGCCAGGATTCGAACCCGGGACTCCGTGGTCGCAAGCCAAACACCTTCAGCATTGCGCCACCGAGTTGGAATAAACTGAATAATCTGCTGTTTAAGGATTTCTTGCAAAACAATTAACCTTAATAGTAGAGTTCAAAACAATATCTATCTCTTCTTCCGTGGAACATTGAAAGGTAAAAATGTATGGATTACGTTGTTGCATAGTATTTGGCTTGTGTATACACCCCCTAAATTCGTCTGGCGATATCGGTGTCCAAACAACCCCTAGGGGTGAAAAAGCGAAAAAAATAGAAAATTAGATTTAGAAGTTATAGCAAATTATATGTGAAGAAATTTCATTAGTTGAAGCGGATAATGGTTGTTATAAACCTATGTAGTGGGGTCGGGTAGCTGAAAAAAACTTCACATCTGGCAACCAATGCGCCCTTTTGAATTCAGATAGTACATGGACAGACGAGTCTAAAAAGCCCGGGACACAAATTTTCCTGGCCCTTTAGCGGTGTTGATGATATAATCAATATGGCCGCCAAAGTTTTGTGACACACTTCTACATTTCCTTATATAACCCAGGTTTGTATTTTAATATCAACCTACATTATTAGTGAGTATTAATCAGGAGAAAACGCGTTTTCGAACAATATATTTGACATCATTGTTTAAGTTCAAAATACTAGAAATCTTTGTAACTTTATTAAAATTTTTGCTTTCGTTCTGATTTTTTTTCGAAACATTTTGCTTGATGACTTGGAATCCATTACATGTAGCTGAACACGTGTCCCATACTTTTTTTACCTTTCGAACGGTATGTATGACTTTTATTTTATCACAAACAGTTGCTAAAGATTTGTCAAGACAATGTAGCGTTGCACAGCGAGTCGTTATGCTAGCAATATAATTTATATGGGTTCCGAAAAGTAATAGAGCGGCTTTATAATTGTTTAAGAAGCAAATGTAATTATTGTAATTTTTTACGTATATGTAAATACATTCTAGCTTTTTGTAACATTAACTTTAATCACAGCCAGCCGAATGTAACACCTAAAATATTTGATGGATCAGCCATAATACACATGCTTAATCCTGGTATTATTACAATATTTTCCGGATACTATGAACATATTCTCAAACCATATTTCACTAATCAACTGAAGAATAGTTCATGACTAGATATTGTATTCGACAGATATGATAGTAACAGTTTGAAGGCTGATACGCGAGAAAGAAGAGGAAATGGCATAAGTATTAAAGTCTCAGACTCAACTGCATTTCCAATGTAAGCAATTTCTATGTGTCAATGAAAACAAGAGACAATTGTTCCAGTTGCTAGCTAAGAAAACGGTAAAAGACGAGTATCCAGGAAAACGCGTTGTCTATCAAGTATTTCTCCCGCCTTCCACGTAGAAGCAGATGGCCGCCTATTTCTCCATGTTAAGCATGCAGTAGAAGTGGACATACTCGCATCTTAATACGAACTGCGGACTCAGATGTAGTTGTTATTTCAATATCACTGTTCCCACAAATTCAAGATATTGATGAACTATGGATTGAGTATGGTTGCGACAAATACAGGAAATTCATACCGGAAATTTGCAGAAATTTGTTGGCTTTTCATTCTGTAACTGGTTGCGACATAGTTTCCACATTTTGTGGCATTAGCAAGAAAACAGTTTGGAAGGTCTGGATGCCATTTCGTGGAATTGATTGTGTATGGCATTAGCTCTGTACAGGTACCTCTGATATTGATGATGAATGACATGATCTGTTGCAGCGATTTGTTATTCTACTTTATGATCAAATTAGGTCTTCAGAGCCTCAATGCCTGCTGGCAAGTGTTATTTACAAGAAAGAATCGAGCAATCGAAAACATTCCTCTACGGCAGATGCTTTAACACAACACGACAAATGAGCTACTCTCCAAGCAAGAATTTGGAACAACAGCCTCGTTGCACAATACACAGTACCTTCGCCAACCAAGTGGGGATGGATAGTAACTTCAGGAGGATCATACCGACCTGTGTGGACAACAATTCCAGAAGTGTCAAAACACTGTGTACAACTTACCTCCTGTACTTGCCGCAAGCGATGCACATCTTGCAAATGTGTTAAAATGGGAATCCGATGTACGAAACTTTACGTATGTGAAGGCCAGTGCTCCGACAGTGATCGTTAATCACAAGTGAATTTACACAAATATTTGACAATGTATAGGATATTATTAAATTGGAATAATATATTACATACTTTTGTTTCTCATTCTTGTACCTAATGTTTGAAACCTATCTTACAGATATGCATTAAGTGTGCCTCATGTCACTGCTTTCAAACCGGAAATGAAAGATTCATCGCCCTAAAAAAGCTAGAATGTATTTACATATACATAAAAAATTACAATAATTACATTTGCTACTTAAACAGTTATAGAGCCACTCTATTACTTTTCGGAACCCATATAAATTACATTGTTGGCATAACCACGACTCGCTGTGCAACGCTACATTGTCTTGGTAAATTTTCAGCAACTGTTTGTAATAAAATAGAAGTCATATATACCGACCAAACGGTAATTTTTTTATGAACAGAAAAGTATTGGACATGTTTTCATCTACATGTAATGGATTCCAAGTTATTCAGCAGAATGTTTATAAAAAATCAAAATAAAAACAAAAATTTTAATAATTGTTCGGGGTTAAGTGGACTGTAGTTGGGGGTTGAACAGAACTGTTTTAATTAAAGTCACCTGATAGATATTTCCTTATTTACATTTATTCACTATTACAAACACTATTTACAAAAGTTCACTCGGTAACTACCTATGTACATTAATTGCCACTAAATAACATAGAGCCACTTGGGCGTGTGTGTGTTGGTTGTTCTTACACTTTCGATGTCTTATGTGATACTGTATTTTAAAGCGGCTGGAGTCACAGGGAACAGAGAGTGACTTATGAGGGTGTGTCTACATGTGGCTATAGTGCACACATAGTACAGGGTTATGCTAATACTAATTTTAAGTTGACTACACAACATCCTCCCCCCCGTTGAAATCAATTTTCAACATCATAAAAGGGCAAAGGACATAATTTGCGAATGGGTCTGGTAAATACACCGGTTTTAGTTTTTATTTTTACGACACGTACCCTTTTGTCTGATCCGGGAATTACCTCAAGTATACGTGCTAATATCCATTGCAAGGGAGGAACATTATCCTCCTTTACCAGAACTAGCATATTTTCCTTTAAGTTGCTAACAGAGTGCCACCACTTTGGTCTATTTTGAAGTCTGTTTAAGTACTCCACAGACCATCGCTTCCAAAAGTGTTGACGCAATTTGCTTACATGTTGCCAGTTCGTGAGCCTGTTGTCGGGAATAAGGGAGACGTCTTTGTCTGGAAATGAGGATAAGGGTTCACCTATCAGAAAATGAGCGGGAGTAAGGCAATTTAAATCGGTCGGATCATTAGATAAGGGACAGAGTGGCCGTGAATTTAAAATACTTTCAATTTCATATAAAACTGTAGTTAACGATTCAAATGATAAAACAGAGTTGCCCACTATACGGCGAAGATGATACTTAATAGACTTTACGCCTGCTTCCCAAAGTCCACCCCAGTGAGGGCTGTTTGGAGGAATAAATTTCCATTGGGTCCCACGAGTAGAGAGGTAAGCGACAATTGAATCCAAGTTTTGCTTGGTTTTAAAAAACTTGTACAAATTATTTAAAATGTTACTTGCTCCGTTGAAGTTAGTGGCGTTGTCACTGTAAATAGTATTGGGATTGCCACGACGTGAGATGAATCTTTTTAATGAAAGCAGAAAGGCTTCCGTGCTGAGGTTGGAGACAAGTTCAATGTGAATAGCCTTGCTGTTCATACAGACAAAAACAGCAATGTATGCCTTGGAAATAATTGACTTACGTAGTCGAGATTCTTTCACCATGACTGGTCCGGCAAAGTCAATTCCTATGTTTTTGAAAGGTTTTATTACATTAACACGATCGGGGGGCAATGGTCCCATAAGTTGCTCTACACTTTGGGCCTTGAATCTGTGGCAGATTGTGCAATGTTTTATAATATTCTTTATCTGTCTAAGAGCGCTGAGAGGCCAAAATCTTAGTCGTAAATTATACAGTACGTTGTGCGCGCCAGCATGACCTAACCTGAGATGTTCGTATCTCACTAATAATTCTACAAAATGACACTTAGATGGAAGTAACATGGGGTGTTTTTGATCGTACTTCAGATTAGCATGGACCAAGCGGCCACCAACACGTATTATTCCATGTCGGTCAAGAAACGGGTTAAGTGATAAAATTGATCCTTTTTTCAGACGATTATTTGATTTTAAACATTCAATTTCGTCAGAGAAGTGTTTTACTTGAACACATTTTACCATTGTTGTTAATGAATTATTTAATTCATTGACAGATAGAGGGCCAGTTAGTTTATCGTTTTTGAACATACAGTTGTTCAGAAATCTAAGTACATACGCGAATGTGCGTTGTAAAGTGGTGAATTTCGAAAAATTCGAAAACATAATCGTATTATTAATAGAAGTATGTGTTACAACTTTGCGTTGTTCAGGAATTACTTCGAATTGTTCAATATGAGTTTTCTTGTTTACCTGAAACAGAGGATTAGACAGACATTTTGGACCTGTCCACCAGATGACGCTTGTGAGAAACGCTTCTGGAGTAAGACCTCGGGAAATGAGATCAGCGGGGTTTTCTTCCGAAGAAACATGTGACCACTGACAGTTGACGGTAAGGTCCTGAATCTCCGATACTCGATTGGCTACGAAGGTGGTCCATCTGGAGGGGGTTGATTGTAACCAACTGAGAACTATTTGTGAGTCTGTCCACAGGACAGTCTTATGTATCTCAAACGAGAAAATATTGCTTATTTTATGTACTAGTCTAGCCAGCAAGAGAGCTCCACAGAGTTCGAGTCTGGGAAGGGTTATAGTTTTTAATGGAGCTACCCTTGACTTGGCACATATTAAAGTACATGAAACTTGTTTATCTGAGTACAAGACACGGAGGTAGACTGCTGCACCATAGGCGTTCATCGACGCATCTGAGAATCCATGGATTTCTCGAGTAATATGATTGGGGGTAGAGAACAATCACCTGGGAATTTTGTGAGAAGATAACTTATAAAGATTTTGAGAAAATGTTTTCCAAGCATTACATAAATCTATGGGTAGGGTGTCATCCCAATCAATTTTTGATTTCCATATTTTTTGCATAATAATTTTTGCGAAAACTATTATTGGACCCATTAAGCCCATGGGGTCATACATTTGTGCTATGTGGGATAAAACTTCGCGTTTTGTCATCAAAGGAGTGTGTGACACATCTTCTGGAATTGTAAATTTAAAACAGTCGAATTGAGGGTTCCATGAGATGCCTAAAACTTTAGAACAATAATCTTCTGGGAGTGTGACGTTTTCCAGAGATTTGTCTGAAGTGGGTAGCGAGTTTAAGAGGGAAGAACTGTTAGAGCACCATTTATGCAAACGAAATCCTGCAGATTGCAATAGTGAAACAAGTTCTTTATGTAACTGAAATAATTCCTTTTCGGAATTGGTACCTGCCAAAATGTCATCTACATAGCATTGGTTTAAAAGTGCGTTTGATGCTAAAGGGAAGTCGAGAGATTCATTTGCTAATTCTACTAAACATCTTGTGGCAAGATATGGAGCACAGTTTGTGCCATACGTAACTGTGTTAAGTTCAATACATTTTAGAGGGTCATTGGGTGAATCTCGCCATAATATATTTTGGAGATGTCGCTGAGTGGGATTAATTTCAATCTGCCTATACATTTTTTGTATGTCAGTTGTAAGAACATAAAAGAAACATCTGAATCTGCAGATGATATCAAATAGATCTGGTTGCACTAAGTAACCTTTAAGCATAATGTCATTTAGTGAGAAACCTGTAGATGTCTTCATTGAGGCGTCAAATACGACTCTGAGCTTTGTCGAAATACTATCTTCACGAATGACACAATGGTGTGGAAGAAAGTATTTGTTGCGAAGTGTATTATCGTTGAGAGATAAGGGAATATATTTGCCATGATTTAGTGCGATATATTCATCAATAAAGGCTTTATACTGAATATATAAATTTCTGTCTTTCATTAATCGATTTTCCAAAGATTTGTATCTTTGCAAAGCTGCCTTGTACGATTGACCTAATTTTGATTGAATATTATCATTTTGGAGGGGTAAGTCTACCTGAAATCTGCCGTTTGGCAACCTTTTAGTGGAATTCATAAAAATGCTTTCGCATAGTTTGTCTTCAGGCGAGAGGAACCTTGTACCAGTAACCTCTTCCAATTTCCAAAATTTAGGAATAAGTTCATCAGCTGTGCGGTAAATAGAGAAATACTCAGATTTGATGATTGGTGACAGATCGGTGCTGGGCCAGCTACTACCCAGCCTAACCAGGTATTTTGTATGGTAGGTAAATTAGGACCTAATTTTATTAAACCGGGTTTCAATATATCGTAATATGCATCTGCTCCTATCAGCATATCGATCTGGGAAGGTAGGAAGAACTGGGGATCCGCTAATTTTAAATCAGCTGGTATGTCCAGTTGACTAGTGTCCAATATCATTTGCGGGAGAATGCAAGTTATTTTGTCTAAAACTGCACAGGATAAATTTAGTTTAAAATTATTTTCTTTCTGTGATTCAATCAAAACATCTACCTGATATTTGACTCTGGTTTCCTTATTACCTAAACCGCAAACTTGCATAGAGCCCTTGTAATATTTTTTGTTTAATTTGTTAAAAAGCTTTGTTGTTATAAATGTGGTTTGTGAGCCCATATCTAATAAAGCTCGTGCTTGTATAATATGTCCCGATTCTAATCTTATATTAAGTAATGCTGTCGCCAATACAATTTGAGATTTGTTATGGTTTACGCTCGTCAATGAAGAATTATAAACACTTAAATTTGCTTGATGTACCGTTAGGTCTAAGGGTTGACTATTGTTTGTTGGTTCTAAGAAAGACGACGCCGACGGTTGTGTGTCAGGCCTAGTTTCATGTAACAAAGAATGGTGCCGTCTTCCACAAAACCTACAATTCCTCGACTTGCATTGAGAAGCAGTATGTTGAGTACCCAAACAGTTTAAACACTGACCACTTTTTATGGCATGTTCCTTTCTTTGAGCTACAGTAATTTTACTGAATTTATGACAAGTGTAAATTGAATGATTAGTGAGATTGCAATAACTAGATTTTTGTGGAGGCAGTCTGTTAACTGTTGAATTTGTCACGAAAGAGTGTTTTGTAGTTTTGGGTTTATTAGTGTCGGTGCTTACTCTTTCTAAAGCTAAGCACCTGTTTTCGAGAAATTCTAGCAGTTTGTCCATTGTCGGATACACATGCGGCTTTTGTTCTATCTCATATGCTCGGTGTGTATAAGTATCTAATTTTTTTGGTATAATGTATACTAAGATAAGATCCCAATGATCTACTGGAACCTCTAAACTTTTAAGTGCATTTATATTTTTTCGAATATTTGTAATAAATTCTCGTAATGAGACTGAGGTTATTTTAGTAATCTGAGGTAATTCTATCAACGATTTAATATGTGCATTAATAATAGACAACTTATTGTCGTATCTGTTTTGTAAAAGATCTAGTGCAATTTTATAATTTTCGTTAGTCACTTTTAAGTCTCCAATGAGCGAGAAAGGCTCACCCACTAAAGCTGTTTTCAGATAAAGAAATTTTCGTACATCACTTAGTTTTGAGTCGGAATCAACTAGTGCATTAAATATGTCTATGAAAGATTTCCAATCTTCATAGTTCCCATTGAATTTGGGTATATCTAAATTTGGAAGATTCACTTGAGAGGAGGATGAAGCGTCTTGTTCACTACTACGAGAATTAGAATGTATGTTCCTAACCCTATCTTTACTAGTTATTATTGATTTTAATTTTGACAGCAAACTCAGATATTGATCTTCTACTTTGTTCCTGTCTGTTACCTGTGAGTCATCCAGGTCTTCAATAACATTCTGAATTTCAGTATAATCATTAAAGGCTTTCTGTAAATGATCTGCTCGTACTGAAAAGTCATGTAATGTAATATCTGGATTATTTTCATGTGTTTTTAGAAAATTTTCTATTCTTGTAATAGTGCTTTTCGCACGTGCTCGCGTTTTAATATGACCTTCCATTTTATTAACTATATGAATTTTCAGTAGGGCTTTGGTTAAATAGTACAAAAATTAAATTTAAATATGGTAACAGATAATGAGATAATAACAGTTTTAATGTATGTAAACAATTGTTTTATTTTTCGTGTTGCACTTCACTTAACCTTGCTCGAATTTAATAGCGAAAGAATTCACTGAATTTGCATGCATAAAAGTTTAGAATCTACCTTATATCTGCGTCTTCTTTGCGTGTATCACCTGTGCTATACCTGTTCCTGAGTTAAGTTCCTTGGTATTGAGTAAGAGTGGTCCCTGTGTTTATTTAGCAGCGAGAGAGAGGGCGAATGTCGATGGATGCTGTATCGTTGCGTCACCGTGCGAGTGTGAGAGTGAGAGAGAGAATGTAAGCTTGCCTTGCGTCCTGAAGTGCGGGGTGTGTCCAACGTAGAGCTTGGCTTGGGCACGCTTAGGGGTTGCTTTAACGGGTACAACTTCAACAGCGATAATGAGAAGTAATTACCACTGGCTCGAACTGATGCTGATGCACTTGTAATAAATGTACTGTACTGATATTCTGTAGGTACCTTAAGCACTGCAAATCGGAAATATCTTCGTGGCTGATTTTTTAATAAGCTCCGGCTCGTAGGAACATCATGTTCGGGGTTAAGTGGACTGTAGTTGGGGGTTGAACAGAACTGTTTTAATTAAAGTCACCTGATAGATATTTCCTTATTTACATTTATTCACTATTACAAACACTATTTACAAAAGTTCACTCGGTAACTACCTATGTACATTAATTGCCACTAAATAACATAGAGCCACGTGGGCGTGTGTGTGTTGTTCGTTCTTACACTTTCGATGTCTTATGTGATACTGTATTTTTAAGGGGCTGGAGTCACAGGGAACAGAGAGTGACTTATGGGGTGTGTCTACATGTGGCTATAGTGCACACATAGTACAGGGTTATGCTAAAGCTAATTTTAAGTTGACTACACAACAATAATGTTACTAATATTTCTGGTATTATGAATCTAAAAAATGACGTCAAATATACCGTTGGAAAGCGCGTTTTCTCCTGATGAATAATCATTGATGATATAGGTTAATATCAAAATGCAAACCCGAGTTATATAGGGAAATGTAGAGGGATGTCACAAAACTTTAGCGGCCATATTGATTACGTCATAAACACCGCTAGAGGGCCAGAAAAATTTGTGTCCCGGGCTTTTTAGACTCGTTTACCAGTGTACTATCTGAATACAACGGGGCGCATTGGTTGCCAGATGTGAAATATTTTGGTATAATTTTTAGCTACCCGACTCCACTAATGTAACTTCCTTATTATGCATATATTCATTTTACTACTTTCGCTAATTCATTACACTCCTAATTGTAGGTAGACGAACGAAAATTTTAGAAAATTGATAAGAATAAAAGTTGTAGCCTGTACTATCTAGATTATAATCATTTTTTTATTTTTATATTCCGCTTATAAATAAGAAAGTTATGAAAGAAATACTAACCTATTGACAGAATTCCCGCAGAACCCCTGTTGCAAAACAGAAATAAGTTAAAAATACATTAACGCAGATACTAATGACCTAAGTTACATAGTTTTTAAAATACATAATGATGAATTTTGGGAGGAAAAACTACTTTTGTAATTAATGATTATTTACCCACACCCTTTACTTGTCTTAATAATAATAATAATAATGATAATAATAATAATAGTGCTAATAATAATAATAGGAGAAGTGTGAAATGCCACAATAATAATAAGAAATATTGTTATTTATAAACCAATTAAGAATAATAATAAACAAATAAAATTGATGAAAGTAATACATTTTCATATTAATTGAAAAATGCACATTATAATAAAATACAAAAGTAACGATCTCCGAAACTATCATTTTGCTAATATAATTCATTGTCCATTTCTTCATCTACAACTGTAATTTTGTCTGTGTAATCATCCACCCGAACAACACCAGTTTCCCAAACACGACAATTTATATTTTTTGCACTGGCACTTAATGGTTGCGCATCCTGAAATAACATTTATTAGAAAAACGTAGTTTAAACGATTCGCGATACTTTTACCTGTTTTACAATAAGAAAATGACATTTCTGCAGTCAGAGTTGGCATTGGCGATTTATTTGTCCTTATAGGTGAATAAGATTTATCTTCATTTATTCTCCACCCGTACTCCAAAAGATTCGGCATTTTAATAACTGGGTTTAAAGCACTGCTCCATATAATAAATTGGTAAAATGCTCTCAAACAGTGTTGATTCAAGGCGTCACTTATAGGGGGCAATTTGTCTATACTGATTTGAGATGCCATCTTCGCCCTCAAATCATTAATATTATCGCAATTAATGGGAGAGTACAGTAACATGCAAAACTTTTCCAACTCCTTAAATTTTGTTACTTCTAAAGAAACAGACTTTTCACATGAACGCGATAGCAGACTGAAATTTGTTTCAAAGATTTTCCAGACACTTTTTTTCCCAATTCCATTAAATTGGCTAGTTAGCGCGTGAAATAATAATACATTTTGTTTTAAAATGTTATCAAGATTGATAGAATTTATATCTATTATTTTCATTTGTTCTGTCTGCATGTAAACATTTACGTCAACACTTTCTACAAAATGAAGTAAGTATCCTTACAGCTTATAACGCATTCTGTAAAACCTTTAGATTTGGCTGATAATATGTGCAGCAATATTCTAGTATCTGCCTCTTCATGATTAAAACATAATAATTTTCTTGAATTAAGTGATTTTCGACTTTCAATCGGCAATTTAAATTCCGCATTTAATTCGTTTTCGGTATTACTTGATGAAGACTCCATAATGTTATAAATATATAACAATATCTAATTAAACACCACTAAAAATATGTAATGAATCAATTTTCTACACAGGAGTATGCATTCATTCATCATATGTAAGCATATAGAAGAGCTTTGCGGGCTGAGGTGACGAGCGGGAAGACGTGATAAAGTGCGAGGGAAAACGACAGAGTAGAGATAGTTGCAACTGGTGGTTGAATTACATCTTTAACAACAACTAACTATTTTCTTCGTAACTCGCTTATTTATAATCCAAAACTAAAACCGAAAAAACTACTTTTCTCTTACCTATAAATAGCCATAACTTTGTTATAATGTATAATTTATCAAAAATAAAAAAAATTGCAGAAATATGAGACAAATACCTCATTTTTCGTTTTTTTCGGTTTTCCACCCCTGGGGATGCTTGGACACCGGTATCGCCAGACGAATTTAGGGGGTGTATATACATGTTAGGTACTATATAATAATGTACTCAGTACATTTTTACCTTTCAATGTTCCACGGAACATGTTTCTAGACGACTTCTTCGTATTCTGAGTCTCTACTATAAGTTCACATAACCAAATTTTTTTTAACTTTTAATTTTATCTAATGAGGTACTCACAAAAAGGGATAACCAGCCTAACTAATTTTAAGTTCATGTACACAGATTTTTTTTAAATTTTCAAAGAACTAATGCAATAAAAAAAAGTTGCAAAATTCTGACTTGGAACCCGAGACATCACATTTTAACCTGACTGTCTTGCATACTGAAATATTCGATTCTTAACGCATAATGTGTGAATATAAATCTGCGCCTGCAACATTCCATACCTGCATACTTGGCACCGAATCACATTCCGTACCCGTATCTTGCACTATATTATTGGTTATTAAAATGGTGCCAAGTACATCTATGGAATGTTTATATGCGCTTCATTGTATGGGAATACCAAAAGTTGCAAAGCTTGTCGTTTTATTGACAATTTAATTTAATAATAATTTTAATTTTTGATATTTATAACTCGTCTGAGTCCGCCCCTTATAATATTGAAATTGCATCCTGACATACAATCTCTGGTTATGATCTGGTGTGAGATTAACTTGGAAGAGCTTACGAAATTTGTAAATCCATAATGTCCTAAACAAATATGGCTCCTTTTTGCTACGTGGAACTCGGACGCTAATCCAATAGAACATTTTTTAGAAGAAATTGAGCGTCTTGTATTAGCTGATCGTAAGGTACCACAATCTTTGTTAAATACCAGTTTCACAACGTATCTTTGTTAAAAAATATTATTAACTAAACTTCATATTTCTAAGTCAGATAAAAAATTTCAAAGCTTTGCCGCCTATTACCACTAGGATAGAGCGGGGCATGGATTAAAATAAGAAATTAAGGGAAACTAGCCAGTATCAGTTATAATTTCAAATTTACGCCACTCACTCCTAAAATATTTTACGATCTAACGGTCACTACTGTTTACTTAATTTTTTACACACATACATAATGCTGTAAAAGGGCAAGCAGAACGGCACAGATATTAAGCAGAGACGGAACACAGTATTCCGCGATATTTCGAACGAGTTTTGTTATATTTAGAATGTATAGGTTATGTGCTTCATACAATAATACAGTGTGTGGTTCAGTGTTTATATTTTATTTTGATTGTGAGAGCCTAGAATGTATAATACTTTAACAGATAAGTGAAATTGCTCTTTGTTTAAGCGTATTTTATGTAGTTGTGTAAAAATATTCCGGCGGCTGGTGAAATATTCGAGTGTTTTCCGTTTTTTAGTGGCTGTGGTTATATAATATTGTGATAATGTTCAGGCCTTGGGAAGATCCTCAACCTAGCACCAGCAGAGAATTTAACGAAGATATGGGAAATGGTAATGCCTCGCAAATTACAGAGAAAAGTTCTAGACAATATTTATGCGAACATACTAAAAAAGTAGTTTTAAACGTTTATAAAAATATAAAAGAAAGTGAAGGTGAAAAAGGAGCCGTGGAAAAAACGGCCTACTTAACAGAAATTTCAGAACGGTCTATCTATAGAATAATTAAGGATGTGATACCTAATCGAAAAGTTAGAGATAAAGGAGGAGCACGAGCATTAGATTCGTCTATGGTGAAATTGTTAAGAGATTTAATTTATAGCAAGTATATGGACAATGAGGTACCAACGGTGGAATCAATACATATGGAACTGAAAACAAATGGTGCAGTGTCAGTTAGTCAAGCAACACTTCGGCGCTGGATAATAAAGATAGGATTTAGGTTCAAGATTATTAATAAAAGGGCAGGTATGATGGAAAGCTTCAGAATTGTGCAGTGGCGTAAAGAATATTTGGAAAATATTAAAAAAAAATTAAAATGAACAACGACCTATTTATTATTTAGATGAAACTTGGTATGATACCCATGATACAGTGAAAAAAGGCTGGATAGATGGTTCAAAGAAATGTAAAGTTGATATGCCTGCAAATAAAGGAACCAGATTAGTAATTGTACATTGTGGATCAGAAAATGGATGGGTGCATAATGGTCTCAAATTAAGTGGAAAAAAATGGAAGAATCAAACGTTGACTATCACCAAAACATGACTGCGGATATTTTTGAAGCATGGTTTCAGACTTCATTGCTACCAGATATAGAAGAAAACGGCGTAATTGTTTTAGACAATGCTTCGTATCATTCGCGACAAACTGAGAAAATATCAAATACGGGAACAAAGAAAAAAGATATTCAAGAATTTCTCCGAAAACATAGTTTGTAATTTGAAGAAAATTTTAGGAAGGAAGATCTTTTGGAAATTGTTAAGAAGCAAAACTTCCCAAAACAATATGTGATTGATAGCATGGCTAAAGCTCAAGGACATACAGATTTACGGTTACCCCTATATTTTTGCATTTTTAACCCGGTGGAACTAACATGGAGTCAGCTGAAAAGAAGTATTCGCAAAAATAACACCTTCCCCAAATTTGATGCCAAAGTAGTCGACCTTAGTAAAGCTAAAGTGGGAGAAATAACACCAAGTAATTGGAAAAAATGTATTCAGCATGTCATTAAAATTGGAGATGAATTTATTAAGTTAGAAAAAAGCATCAGCCCTAATCAAGACCGTTTAATAATATCTGTAGTTTCAGATACCGACGATGATACCGATTTAGAAAGTGGTTATGTAGTGTTGAGTGAGTGCAGTGATTAGAGTTTTAAATAAAATGTTATATGTGATTTGATTTAGTGTACATTGTGAATTTATCGTTTCATTAGTGTTTTACATACGTGCAAATGCAATATAACGTGATTTTTATTTATTATATTATATGTATACATATTTTATTTGATAATTATTCATTTGTTTCTTTTTCAAAACTGAATTTATTTATTTTATAGTTATTTATTTGCTGTTCAGAATTGAATTTATTTATTTCAATTATTTGTTTGTTTTCTAGAATTTTATTTATTTATTTAATCTGGGTTAATTAGATTACGGGTTATTGACATAAATTCAATATTTTCTTTATTTAATGAATTTAAAAATTTACTTTGACCTATTTTATTAATATCGATAACCTTAACTCTGAACCCACATTTTTTGGCAAGGAATTGCTCGTACCTCCTCGTGGTCCTTGCTGGGCAACAATAATAATTCGATAGGTAGGTACATTAAATTATTATTGGCGAAACTGGGCAACAAAAGAATATTTGGTATAATTTTAATTTAGACTAATAAAATTCATCAATGCTCCACCAATATATAAAATATTATTCCTATCTTAACACAAGCAAAGCAGAATAATTTTTTAAAATTTATCATTGGCACTGTAACAAATAACTATTTATTTATCAACCATACATTAAATTAATTAGATTGTAACTCACGGCACAATAATTTTAAGTACGGTCCTGAGCCGCGATAAATTACGTCGGCTTTGACACTTTTATGGCCGAGTTTTACGGCTTTTTTGGGTTTCTCGCGCCGTGTTCACTCCTTTGTCGGGCATTTTTTATTTGACTCAGAAATATGAAGTTCACTTTACCGGATTAATTTTAAAGCTATCTCAAACGTTACATGAAGATAGTAGGGAGAGATTACTATTTTATATATAAATCAAAATAAATGAATAACGACGCATTATTCTATGTATATTTATTATACAAAATGTTTCAATAGAATGATGCCAATTTTTATCTCTGGCCAAATATTTTAAAACAGTTCAAAATTATATTTGGGTTTGGACATTCTTGAGTTAAATGCTTAACTGTGAATTGATCACCCACCTGAAATTTCAGATAGTGATGTAGTGAGTAAAAACTCAATTTACAAAAATATGTTTTTAATATATATCATACCGATAAAAAATAGCCAGTTTTATAAGAATGGTGTATTTATAACATTTGTTTAATTTTCGTCGTCGCGTGGGATTTCTATTGTAAACGCATTCAAATAAACACCGTAGTTACAAAGCTCTAAGATTTCAAAGGGGAAAGCAATCAAAAAACGTTTACGATTGTTTTCATTTTAATTGTCACCAAACACTTGAAATTTACATAGTCAGATTTAATTAACGAATACAAATATAATCTAATTTGGTTGTGTTAATATGAATAAAATGGAAATAAACATAAAACACAGTTAGTCTTTAGGCAAGTTATGGTCATTATACCATTAATGAATTAAGAAGCAGAACAAGCTAACCATTATCCTCTTCGTCGATTAACTGCACTTTTTATATAATTGTTGCAAATTCTACAGGATACTCTTCGCAGTATTTTTTGCAAATAATATTAGTTTTAGACATTTTTTGTTTAATTACAAAACAAAAAATTAAATTTAAATAATTAATACCTTCTTTATTTATTCATTGATTTTGTTCAAAAGCAATAAGGTGCTTCCTCTAGCTAACAATAACTTACTGTTCAAATTTCAATACAATCGGACTCTTCGTGCTTAAGGTATCGTGCTTACAAAAAAACGTGACGAACGGACAGACGGACAGACAGACGGACGTTTTGAAAGTTGTTCAGAATTCGATCACCAATACAGTGATATGAAATTTTCTTCTCTACGAGCTATATTACCGGCTTTAGAAATGTGCCAATCGAATGCGATACTCTTCGTTTTGTATTTGCGAAGAGTATAATAAATGGCTTTTAAGAGTAGTATTTTGAAACTTTGATATTGATTTCCTCACGATTGCAATACTTGCCTTGGGTAAGCGAGAGAAATAATATAGACCCTTCGTCGAAATTTGTTTAATTAGAAAATAACCGATTAATGCAATGAAATCCAACATGACCAGAGCGTCCTTGTCATCTAACAGTAACAAACTTTCATATTCAGTGGAATTATTACTGAGAACTCTGTAAGACGGGTTATTCATCGACTATATGATGATAAGCCTGCTTTCATGAAAGTTGACAACAGTAATTCCGATAGCGAGGATTAGCTCATATACCTACTGAACTACAGCTTTGAATACGATTTAAGTGTGAATTGAGGCAAAGTGAAAAGATATGAGTGTAAACCAACCAAGCCTTAAGAGTTGTTAATACCGGAAACCGCAAATATGAGATTCAAACCGACAGAGGGTGTATGCTTTCATGATGATGGTCTGGAGACATTTGCTACGAACTCCCTTCTAGTATTATATTCTTCAGAATCCTTTCATATCTCGGTCACAGAAACCGGAGAGAGGATAATAAAGAACGGTTGATAGTCCAGAGAAAATCAGACGACAATAAGCGATTAGGACACCTTCCAAATTGTTGGGTTATGTTGGACTCCATGAAGATAATGGGAGAAACATCGTCAACACGAATTTATAATCAACCTTTGGTGTGGTATTATTGCAGATGCAGTATTTTTTTCATGTAGGCTAACGCCAAATTCAAATGGTGACTTGTATCTGAATTTTTGGAAAATTACTTAACTGAACTGGTAGATGATTTACTGTTAAATTTAAGTCAAAATATGTGATTTGTGTAAAACGCTTTCCAGAACAATGAATTAAACTTTTGTGGCTTTGTGGCCTTTATTGTATATATACTCACATATAGAACTCACAATGTGTTATGTGTAAAAATTAATGAGACTGATATGATAAGTTTATTAAAACTTCAATCAATAAATTGTCAAATTTAACAATGGTATATCTCTCAATAAGGTATTTTGTATTTAACATATACTGATTAAGGAAGGAACTGGGTTAATAACGGAATGAGATCGGTTTGTGGGTCTAGGATATAGGAAAATAACCATCGTTGCGAACGAAAGAATAAACAATTGTAATTTGTGAAGCAGTTCTTTTGCACAAGGAGCAAATTCAGACGAAATGACCCAAATGGACTTGACAATATGATGCCTCTTGTAACGAATGGGGTAGGAATATTGGAAGGATTTACCCTTTGTTCCATTGAGTTATCACTCGAAAACATGTTTCGTGAAAATTTCAATAAAACGTTTCCAAGTATTTTAGGTGTTTTGTGAAAAGCAGTGTATAATATAAATTTATTTTTAATTGAAGCAATAAACAAACAATAAAACTGAAATGGCTTGCAGCGGGAAATGTTTACGTTCTTACTGTATTTTTGGTTTTAACTACAATTCTACAAATAATGTTAATCAATACGTATTTTGCTTAATTCCAGAATCAATTGTTTTTAGACCTTAAAACCATTTGTGGTTCAATAGTAAGAGAGGACATACTAAATGCATCAAACAATAGTTGCTACGAACATGCTTGTAGTACCGAAGAGCCAATGATTTGCGAGATATTCGAATTTAAACTACTAGATCGGAAATAAAGTACTTTCAACTAGTATCAAACAAACATCAGTTAAGGCAAACGATTTGCTATTTCCACGTTCAGGAAGCGTCTCAGTACATGCTATACATTGCAGTCGTGGCCACAATAGGGTTTCCAGTCTGAACAGTGAATTTTTGTTCCAGAATGCAGAAAGACGAAAATGACGCGAAATAAATTGATTTGAAGCTACCGCCAAAGCGTTGGGCTGATGCCACGAAAGAGATAATGGGAAAGAGAATTGGTGGGGCCGTAGTTCTAACAGGCAGCCGCGATACATAGCATGAGGTCGTTCGACATCCTATACAGCAAAGGGCGGTCAACTACAACATTACATCAATCATAAGATGTTAGGAATAAGAAGAAAAGGAAAGCTACTATGCGACCCATCTACGACAATAATTGTATTTTACTGCTCCAAGGATCATTTCATAGTTACTCATTTAAAACATAATTATCCTGCATGAGTACTAGGTTAAAATGTTGAATATTTATCTATGTAACACTTTTTCTTGTATTTCAATAAAATATGTGACCTCCAAAATATTAAAACAAAAATAAATGGCTTTATACCAACCTACTTGAACTTGGCGCGCAAAAAGGAACAGTTTAAATCGATACGTTTTCTCGAGTCCATTTTTTGGTTACAATACAGGTCTTAAGTTTATGTCATATATGAACCTTACATAACACTGTGCTGAACAATTATGTACAGTATACACAATATAATACACAATTCGGCCATAGCAGGTAAATTTTCAGAAGTACTTTATACAAATTCGATATTAGCCATTTCTTGACATTGTCTATAATCGTTTATTTGGGGCTTATTCAGATTTTCTTACTTTCTGTTGGGTATTTTGCCACTGAAAAATATTGAAACATTTTAATGACAAAGCCTCTGCGCCAAACGGATCAGAAAGAGGTTGGTTCTTGAATACTTAATGATTACAAAATGTCTCACACCTGGAAATATAATAATATAAACTAGAACAATGTTATAAAATAAAAGATGGAAAATGAAAACTGTGATTATTATTCCACGCGTGTTCACAAACTTTGACAAATTCTCCCTTTCTAGCATAATTTCTATGTTCACCTACGTAATGTTTTCCGCACTCACACGGAACACTATGAATACAATTTTTAGAATTTTGAACAATATTTAGAGGTTTGGTTTTTGATAAAACCGATTTTAGCATGGAGCCCCGTTTGGAAAACCGTTCGCACGGAAAATCTATTCCCAATTTTTCGTAATTTATCCGATAAACCGTTTATATATGGAATTACTGCTATAGACTTAAAGACTTCAGGTTGTGATAGTATGTTTTCTTTTCTGTAAATGTTCAGTAACTGTCTATCAACAAAACTCTCAGGATATTGATTATTTAATAAGATAGATTTATAAATTACTTTTCATTCCTTAATATTACAACATTTGAAAACATTATTTTGGCTCTGTCATACAAACATTTAACAACACCTTTCTTAACACCAATATGTTGATTTGAATTGAAATTTAAGAATCTACCTGTGTGTGTTTGTTTTCTGTACACACTGGTTTGGTATTTGTTATTTAACTTTTTAATTAAAATATCTGAAATCGGTAATTCATTATTATTTTCTCTTTCTATTGTAAATTTAATTGAAGGTTCTTTTTCGTTAATCTGATTTAAAAAATTATCTAAACATTCTTTACTATAAGGTCATATAGCAAAAATGTCTACTACATATTTCCACCATGCAATGGGTCTATAACCTAGATTACTAATCTTGCTTTCCTCAAAATTTGCTATAAAAATGTTGTTTAATATTGAAGATAATGAAGAACCCATGGCCATCTCAAAGTCTTGTTGATAGAAGTCATTATTTAATTAAATTATAGTTTCAATGCTTAACTTAGTTCTATTCGCCGAATTCTCATCATGTTGTACTTTGTTTTTAATTATTATTAATTTTTTATCTACAGGAATATATTGCAAATAGGCTTATTACATCAAAACTGATCATTAGATGATTATTATTAAAATGATTTTCTGACAGCTTTTACTAAAACTGTTTGCTATTTTTAATATAAGACTCGGAGGAACCTGATAATGGATTTAGGATTTTTAATAAATATTTTGAGAGTCTGCTACATGGAGAATTAATTGAAGTCACAATTGGTCTTAAAGGAATGTCAGGTTTATGAATTTTTGGCAAACCATAGAAATGAGAACCAACCTCGGTCTGATCCGTTAGGCGCGGAGGTTTTTTCATTAAAATTTTTAAATATCTTTCAGTGGTAAAGTATCCAACAGAAAGTAAGAAGATAGCCATTTCTTGTTTAGTCACACATAAATCATAAGTAAAGCCAATACAATGCTGTATTTATCTTTTCTTAAAAACTACTTGAGTCATCTAACAAAGCTGATGGCTTCACTGTCAGTTACAGCGTGCTTTGCGTACCCATTAAGTTATTCAAATTTTATGTTATTTACTTGTGGCAACTTTAATTCAATGGAAAATAGGATGCAGTTGAAATACTGGGAAGTGCTTTCAAGTACTTTATTTTAATCCCATTAAAAAGGCATATAGTGAAAATAACTAAATTGCTTCAGGTTGAAAACCTTCTTGTGACTGCGACGCACGGTGGCTGTACACGATAATCATAATTCGTTCAATGACACTATTTAGTAAAGGGTCCACGCCTTCGAAAGCCGTCAAAATCGCCAAGTAACCCATTCCAGCAAGGTATATAATTTTTGAGCTCGGATATCGATAGAGGGTCCTAATGGGCATCAGAAATGGCTTGTTGGACTTTTGTTGGCGATTGCACATCTTCTCCACAAGAAAAAGTTGGCGGAATGTTATTTCAAGAATTCGTGTTTTTAAACGTATGCCTCTCGCTAGAGAATTAAGTACATGCGATATTGATTTGATTTTTTTAAATTTATATACTACTGACATGAGCGTATCTATCTGTACTAACAGAATTGCAAAATCGCTTACGGTTTTTTCTAAATAAATCCTAAATTACAGTAAGGAAATTTGTGTGTTTGAAATTTCGACGTGCGGGCAACTACATTAAATGTTTAATTTTCTTATATATTATTTGCCAATGAAATATGGTGCAAAGATCAAAAAAGTTTTTGCAAAAAAAATTAGCTCGATATCTTATACAGTTTTTGAGATACCGACTTTTTAAAATAAACCATAATTAAATTCGTGGTATTCCTATTAGCATGCGGCATTTTTGAAATTGCGCTATTATTTACATTTTTACAATTTTGCAAAAATATTGATAGGTAAAAAGAAACTCATTTGGCAGATGATTTACTAGATCTGTTAACTATAAAGGTGTTGTATGGAGATAATGTTTATTAAGTATATCGTTATTGTGGAACAAATAATATAGCATTTTACAAATATGAAAATATAAAGACGAACACAAAACTTGTAATATATACATAAGTAATAATAATAATAATAACGCATAATACGTATACACACACAGCTCAGTAAGCATTGACGAAGCACTACATAGGCATTACTGGCAAGAATCAATGTCTGCTAAAACTGCTCTATATTTCTGTCCTTAAAACAATTGTTAGGAAAAGCTGCACATGCACATTTTTACTCGCACTTTACAATTCCACTATTTGTTTTCTTTAGATCTAGTTGTTTTGTCATTATTTGTGATTTTATTTGGTTATTCTCTATCAGATATCCAAATTTTCTGGGAAAGGGTAAATTGGGAAGGAGGTCAGAGAATAGCTTGGACACTAAAATTGTATGTGTTTTGTTAACTGCTTCTCAAGTCGAGAAAATTTGTTATAAATCCAGGATTTTGTGTTAGATAAGGGTCTAAACCACTTCTTGTGGATAATTTTTACAATTAAAATTATTTCGCAGTGAGCAGAGTTTTAACCCAATTCGGTAGGTACTTCAGTTGCTAGCTCTAAACCACTGGACTACCGTTCCCTGTAATGCTCGACTTAAATGCAGCAAGGAAGCGTCTTGTGTAGGACGCGGACGTAGCTGACGTAAAAAAAAAATTAATAAAATTATATAGTTGGCCTGTTCGTTCTAAGGCAACTGTAACTGCTCATTTTTACCTCTTCGGAAAAGATAACTGACAAGTCACACAATGCACCGGCTGCCAATATTTTCATCTTCATATTTTTCACCTAATTATTCACTGATTTCGTGAATACCTAAGATACCCTTTGTTGTCGTATACCCACACAATTTTTGTAGGTGTTCTATTTTGCAAAAATTAAACATACCTTACGCAAATATTATGGTGTTCGCTTCTTCACGATTGCACTTCAAACTGCATGCTACGCAGGAGGAATCCAAGTTCACATTGTTGGGAAAACATATGTCATTATTTATGCTAATATTCTAAAATGTAGTTTCGATTATTCGTTTTATACCTGTTACTATTTAAAGCGTAAGGGGATTTATTTAGAAGGAAAAACCGTAAGTGATTTTGAAACTCTACTAGTACATTTCTAATGCCCATTAGCACCCTCTTTCGATATGCGAGCTCGAAACTTATTTGCCTTATTGGAATGGGTCATATCAATTTTTAATGCTTTGGACTCCCCACGGTAAATATTACACTTATTAATCAATTATGTACACCATCTCTTGACATTTCCATGAATAAAATTATTCATAAAATTGTCAATTTTGTTCAGTACTATGGCTTTGCTACATCAGCATAACATTGCCTTATGTGCCACTCTTGACACAAGTTTACACCGCATCAATTAAAAGCAAGTTTCATATAAGGCCCTTCCACGCCACTCATTTCATAGAGTTTCATCAATGTCATCATATTCGTGGGAGATTTAACTTTGATCCTGTTGAGTTACGAAGCAGCATGTCTATATATAGCAGTATTTAATGGTGTCTTACATGAACTGATTGTATGTAATTTAACTTGTTAACTGTGAGAGTTCTCTGCGAGGCAGGAGCTGGTTTAAGTCGTAAGTGCTATTGGAATTTTCAGTAGAGCAGTTAACGACTCTATACAGAAAATTACTTTTTACTTTTTTAACTTTAACACAGTATCTACTGTGATACCAAAAGTTATCAGGGTTAAAGATGATCATGGAATTAAAACTGCTGTCTTAGCTGTCATCCATTTGTAACAATATTGACAATAATTTTTTCATTATTACAATATGAAATATGACAGGCAGTTCTGTTGAAGCTTCGTTTTTTTCTAATTATTAAATCATTTTTGCGTCATTTGAATTTCGTTTTTCACCACAGAGTACAGAGCACAAAACTCACATAACTCAAGCCCATTCTCGAACTAGTTTGGTAGTTATTGGAATTTGGGAATAGAGTCAGCGTTTACGTTTGGACGATTTTTAAGAGCAGTTTCCAGACCTACCTAATGACTATTTACTACTGTGTTGCTGATTCTTACGAAACTGACAATGTGACTCATAAAAATGGTGTTTGAATGCCAACGGGATGGAACAGGAGAAGTTGTTAATGACGTTCCTCAACGCATGGAACAAGAACCTGTAAAACCATTAAACCGTTTCTCTTGGGAAATGGGTATTTCTTATAGAACATGTCGAACGATTGTATAGAAGGTATATGCATATAAGATGCAACCATATCCAATTTGTTTTGCTGACAGACCACAATCGACTGAATTAATAAATTATTATTATTATTATTATTTCATGCACGTGACCCGTCTACACCCTAAAAGCTTTTTAATATACTTGAAAAATGTACTTAAAAATACAACACACGTGTTTCATATAAGGACCTATTTGAGTTAAATAGGTGTTTTCTATTGTTTTCCTGTAAGATTAGAAAGGATTATTTATGTTCCGCCCCGTTACGCCCTGATTACAAAGCTTTTAGTATCGATTTTATTTCCCTGTAAAAAAACGCGTAAAGATAATAAACATAACTCATAAAAAGTATTTGATAGCAGCTTGTTTATAAAAATAGACTTGCCAAGGTTCCAGCCAGACCATCGACGAACATTATTATATTTGTTTTTATGTTGCATAAATTAAATATTAGTATTATTTTCATAAATTATTATATACACAAATTTACACACCTTAGTATTAAGTCTAAAATGTACATATTTAAAAACAATAAAAAACTATTTAAATGGTAAATGCTAAGGACTTGCGATCACAGAGCCCCGGGTTCGAATCCTGGCGAGGATATGGATGTTTAGTGGCGTTTTTAATGTGTCACCGAGACGGTAGCAGTGTCGGTAACACATGTTGGGTGGCACATATCTGTTCGTAGCTAAACTCCGTCAGGACGTTATCATTATTATAAATAAGACTATAATAATAATAATAATAATAATAAAAACTTGAATAACTTTGACATAATCATTAGAAAAGGATGACATGACATGAAAGTTTTTTATTCCATAACCCTCTGTGACTAAGATAATTTTTAATATCACGTTAGAACCAATGCAGATCATTTTTTCCTATTGACGTATTTCTGTTCTAACCAAACGCAAAGGAAAACTGTTAGATCTTAAGCAAAGTACTTGCATAATTAAATATCTAAATATAAAAAGTCTGTTGACCTTTGTAAGGATTATATGTACTGTTCACTCCGTTAGAATTACTAAAATAACTTTCTAATGCTGGATATCAAACAAACTTTTAAAGCAATGTTTAAATTTTCTTCCCATCGAATTTAAAGTTAAAATTCGTTAATGTTGTAACTTGTATGAGCTTACAGGTAAAACACAAAAACTGCGTTTTTATAAATTAAAAAGTCATTGAACAACAAAATGCAAAGGGCCAAATGTTTCAAAGTACAAGCACACATGAAAATAATTATACACATAACTAAATTTTTCCACCATCTTCTTGCAGAATGAGTATATAACAAATTCTGTTTTTGATGCTAGATAGCGCTTGTTTAGACAGCTTTGTGACGGCATAGCGAACTTAATAACTAATTTATTTTTACGGTTGACGTATCAAATAGGCTGGAATATTTTTTATTTATTATATCTTGGTATTTTATATAGTAAATTACCAGTAGCCTGTAATTATTTGTGTTAGCTGATACGTAATGCCAACAACAATAAACGAATTATAAACATGGTGTAGAAACTTAATATTTATTCCTTTTGATATATCCAAACGGATAAAGTAATTTCCAGTCAAGTTAGTCGTACTTTTCGAATAACAATTTCGAATAACAGTGCCACTGTAGAAATTTTTAATACCAATGTTCATCATGAATCTCAGTTAATACACTGTGGCATCAAAAATTATCTTGGTCAAAGATGGTCATGGAATTAGCTTATGTCATCTTTTTGTAATCATTATACAGTGAGCACGTAAAGGTTGGAATAAATTCATTAAAATAGTTACAAAACAAGTGACAAAAATTCGCTCAGACCCGTCGATTTTTAAATACATATCTCAATCTGTTTATTTAAAAAAAAGTGCTGCAAATATTTTTTTTAAAGTTATGACGCCATCGCCATTTTTTTAAATGGCAACCCCCATTTTTTAAAATGTTATTTGAAAGAGCACAAGTACTCTATGATTTAACTGAAAATTGTCTTATATTTTTGTCATACAGAGTATTTTATTTTCACAGTAGAACATTGTTTTAGTTCAAAGGTCCAAAGGCATTTTTTCAAATATCTCCCTCCTCTATATTTTCCCACAATTTAATAAGAGTATTAAATTCTGCATTAATTGATATTGCCTATATCTATCTCTCTTTATTTTTTACTATGAACGAAATTTTATAAAATGTAGCCAATACAAGTCACCTAACTGGTTTCTTTTTTTTTATCACAAAGAAGAACAATCATGTAGATAACTGATAATTATTTGTTTATTATCAAGATAATAACATCTAAAATAAGAGATCATTTCCCTGATATGTAACAACAAACGTCCCCAGGACGTACCCTTAGGTCCTCGTTAGGCCTAAACGTCCCGGGTTTATACGGTACGTCCCAAAGACGTCTGTTTGCTATCGTCCCTAAAACGTTCTGAATAAAACGTTTTAAGGACATCCTGCTAGAGGCTAGTCAAGACAAACCTAAACACAGTTTGAAATAACCTCTAGGAGTGATGTTTTTTTTGAGCAGATGAGGACATGATTAAAAAAGGAAATTAAAAATTGTAAAAATGAAACTAAAATCCTTAAAAAGTTTTGCTAACAAAATTTCTTTTGATAACAAAATATTTTCATTTTTCATGGTCCATTTAAATTTTGTCAATTTGATTTTTCTGATTTCAGAAATCTTACATTCGCTTCAACTATTTTTTCATCTTGTGAAATCACATTCATTAGTACTTTTTGACAGTACAGTGTAGTTATTATACTACTATCCTCTATATTAGTGTGCTACTATAATTTAGTACGAAAATATCGTAACGAGAATAAATGGAAATACTGGAATGAATAACAAAAATAAGTTCCTATAAAGCTCTTTTATTTAAAAATTCCCGCCAAACGTCGTTTGAGATGTAGGAATTTCGGTTCGTTGCTGTCAAACTATGGGGAATTCAATTTGGCAGCCCTATGGTTATTGCATTGCATCATTTTTATTTCGTCCGCCCACTAATCACTTAAGTACCAAAAATAGGTAAGTCTATTTAATTGATTTATTAATATATAAGTATTTAATCGATATTTTATTCTAGATAAATTTGGTGCTGCTTATATGTAGGTTATAGCCTATGTATAATAAATATACTACCACCCACCTTATTTGGCTCTGTTAAAATTCTGTGGGAGATCAACTGTGAACCTGGGTATGTAGTTTTTAGTTGTTAATCATGGAGCGAACTTATTAACTTAAGGGTTGATACATCGAGTAATAAAAACATTTTCCAGAAAA
Organism: Stenurella melanura; assembly: GCA_963583905.1. Lineage (NCBI taxonomy): Eukaryota > Metazoa > Arthropoda > Insecta > Coleoptera > Cerambycidae > Stenurella > Stenurella melanura. The sequence goes on along the minus strand of OY757318.1, from coordinate 29,255,554 downwards.
CAACAAACTTGTAAAGCATATTTAGGGATTTCAGTAAATTAATATAAGGAAAAACTAATAAAGGTACTTTTTGAGGAAAATTTACAATTTTGTGACTCATATGCCCTATTTGTTATTTTTTCTGAAATTACGCTGTACATAAGTACAAAAACTTTTATACATCATCAATGTTCAACCTAATAAACCTGCTTCTAACCGTAAATCCTAATGCATCTTAACCCATAGCCATTTTGTTTACTTGAATTCTGTAATAATATTGGCAAAAAATATAACAAACTTATAATAATGTTATTAATCTGGTAGCATTAGTCACAACATATATTTCTGCTTCTCTCGGTCTTTGGTATTATTTGTAGAATCGATCATTCACATAAAGAGGCGTTCTTAACATTTTTAAATGAACAAGGGAACCTTTCAAATGCAAAAATATATAAATAAAATCAATCTATTTGAATAATTTTTCTACATGATAACTACATATTGTCATTTTTTTTTTATCTTTTTGGCTTTTCTAACCTCATTTATTCCCTTCGAAATAGAATCCAATCACTGGATTCTATTTCGAAAGAAATGCATGTGGTTAGAAAACTCAAAAAGGAACATAAATACCCTCTGCTGTGAATACACCTTAAAAGTGGTGGAGGGGGAAGTACCTATATGTTTTGCAAAGTATGTCCCAACAACGTTTTCAGGACGTCCTCTCTTGACCTATATTTGTCCCACATAAGTCCTGGGTTGGACGACCTCGGGACACCTCGTTTGGCTGACACAGAACGTCCCTCAAACGTCCTCAGTACGTCTTAGGTCGGTAAAGTACGTCCTCGGTACGTTTTCATGTTCTGTGAGTACGTTCTTGGGACGTTTTTGGGACGTCCATGTGCTATTAGGGTTTATATTATAGACTTATAACAAATGCTTTGGAACAAAATTTACAAAATTAATGTGTTATTGAATATAAATATTTAATGTAATAACTCTTCAAAATTCTCTCCACTTTGCTGCTGATAAGCAGCAGGAATTTACGGCACTTGCAGTGGCTCAGTGAACTTATTTGCTGAAATGCAGCCCGTACTCTGTTCTTTAGAACTTCTTTGGTAGTAGCCGGGGTGGCATCTACAATGTTTTTGATATTACCCCAAAGGTAAAAGTCTAAGGGGATCAAATCAGGGGACCTTGATAGTCATCTCCAAGATTCTCGGTAGGAAAACCACCTAAATTCGAACGATGCTACTAATTCGTCATACACTCCCTATGTATTATGTGGACTGCAACTATCCAATTGATAACTCATAGAATTATAAATATTTAGGGGCAAATTATCAACAAAAGTAACAACCACTGTTCACAAGAGGTCCGCGTATTTATTACAACTTAAATTCTTGTAGTAGATATGATGCTTATATTTACGAAGGCGTAGAAGCGCCACTTTAAAATTTATTTTTATTAATCTCGAAATTTCGAGTTTTATGTCGAAATTTCGACTTTAATCTCGAAATTTCAACTTTAATGTCGAAATTCCGAGTTTTATGTCGAAGTTTCAACTTATATGTCGAAATTTCGACTTTAATCTCGAAATTTCAACTTTAACGTTGAATTTTCGACTTTAATCTCGAAATTTCGACTTTAATCTCGAAATTTCGACATTAGTGTTGAAAATACAACTTTATATATGTAGGCTTTATATAATAATTTATAATATCGGGAAATAAAACAAAAAAAGACATATTAGAAATAGCTAAGGATCTATTTTTCCCTAATGGTATATCAGTAAAAGGTCGCATTTCAAAATACACAATTGACCTACTGGATTTTAAATGCAATATAGTGGATGATGATATGACAGTTAGTGAAATCTACAAAATAACTGGCTTAAATAGATTAAGATTCTATTTATCTTCTAAGAAAAAAGTAGCTATAGCAATAATCACTAGCAATTCAGATAATATGAATTAATACGATTCAATAAATCTTGACATTGAGCAAAATGTTCAAGAACTGCCAAATAGTGAATCTGTAAATCTAGAAAATTAGCAATATGTAACTGAATCAGACATTATTGTTCCTCAGTTAAATCTGCCCCTGGATTTGGATAACGGATTCTTTTTTGAAGAATCCTTAAAAAACTTTTAGGTCTATGTCAGTTTGACTTTTTTACGAAATTTTTAAAATCAAGGGTTGAAGCAGGGTGTGCATAAGTACACTGTGTGCAATTGAAATATCGAGAATATGTTTAAAGTAGTATTTATAGTAAATTTAGCTTACAAAATGTTATACTTAACCCAGATTACATTTAATGCTGGTTTTTTATATACAAGGGTTGATAAGGGGGTGTTCCGCCGGTTCGGCGAGAACAAGGCTTTGGGGGAATGTTAGGGGTATTGTTGGCAACTAGAAGGATGAAAAAACTTTTAGGTCTATGTCAGTTTGACTTTTTTACGAATTTTTAAAAATCAAAGGTTGAAGCAGGGGGTGCATAAGTACACTGTGTTCGATTGAAATATCGAGAATATGTTTAAAGTAGTATTTATAGTAAATTTACCTTACAAAATGTTATACTTAACCCAGATTACATTTAATGCTGATTTTTTATATACAAGGGTTGCTAAGGGGGTGTTCCGCCGGTTCGGCGAGAACAAGGCTTTGAGGGAATGTTAGGGGTATTGTTGGCAACTAAAAGGACAAAAAAACTTTTAGGTCTATGTCAGTTTGACTTTTTTACAAATTTTTTTAAATCAAGGGTTGAAGCAGGGGGTGCATAAGTACACTGTGTGCGATTGAAATATCGAGAATATGTTCAAAGTAGTATTTATAGTAAATTTAGCTTACAAAATGTTATACTTAACCCAGATTACATTTAATGCTGATTTTTTTATATACAATAGTTGATAAGGGGGTGTTCCGCCGGTTCGGCGAGAACAAGGCTTTGGGGGAATGTTAGGGGTATTGTTGGCAACTAGAAGGATGGAAAAACTTTTAGGTCTATGTCAGTTTGACTTTTTTACGAATTTTTTAAAATCAAGGGTTGAAGCAGGGGGTGCATAAGTACACTGTGTGCGATTGAAATATCGAGAATATGTTCAAAGTAGTATTTATAATAAATTTAGCTTACAAAATGTTATGCTGAACCCAGATTACATTTAATGCTGATTTTTTATATACAAGGGTTGCCAAGGGGGTGTTCCGCCACTTTGCGGTGAACGAGGCTTTGAAGGTATATTTAGGGCATTATTTGTAGTCAGTATTTTTCGTCTAAGCTAGATAGGATTTATGGTGTTTATTTTTTTGATTAGGGGTTGGCTAAGGGTGTGTTTCGCCACTTATCGTAGAGAGAAATTTTTTACGTCTAGGCCATTTTGCATTTTTAGTGATTTTTTTAAGTCAGGGGTTGTTTAGGGGTGCGCTATACGTTCGACGTAAGGGAGGCTTTGAGGGAGCATTATGAGTATTGGTACCAATCGATATAATAATAAAAAATTACTCTTAAGTCGATTTGCAGTTGATATTAATTTTTTTTTTTCATTTGAAATTCGTTCAAGTGAACGTTCGAAATTTCAGGTACATAATCCAGGGGCAGATTTAACTGAGGAACAATAATGTCTGATTCAGTTACATATTGCACATTTTCTAGCTATTTATATAAAAAATGAAATTCAATGTGATATTGTCCGTGTGGAGGAATTTGAGGATAACTCTAATACCTTAGAGCAGTTATGGATTAAATTTAAGAATAAAGGGAAAATTTATGGTTTTGGTGTGGTATGCAGGGCGCCCAAGATCAATGTTACTGCTTCTCTGCTGAGTTTAGAAAATAGTTTGACTAATATATTACCTCGGGTAGATGAAATTATTTGCGTTGGAGATTTAAATATTAACCAATTCAATATTTCTAATAATGATGTTATAAAATTTAATTCCTTATTGGAAGCTTATGGTTTAATGCAAATTATAAGTGAACCAACTAGAATTACGAATATTAGCGAGACCTTAATAGACGTGGTTATTGTTGTGATTAGTCCGTTGTAAATACTGTTCGAGTAATAGATAATGATATATCAGATCATAGGCTTATTTTTTGTGAATTATCATGTGTAATAGAAAAAATCACCTTTACACATATCGTGATTTCAAATACTTTGATTACAATACATTTTTGTACGATCTAAATAGTATTCCGTGGGATAGTATCTATTATCACGAACATGTAAACGATATGATCAGTTTCCTTAACAATAATATTTTGTTATTGTATGATATCCACGCACCTATCAGAACAGTGAGAATATCTAAACCTAAATCACCTTGGCTAACTGATACCATCAAATTAATGATTAAAACTAAAAACAATGCATTAACTAAATTTAAACAAACAAAAAGTTTACGTGACTGGTCGTACTATAAATATTTGCGTAATACTACTACCTCAGCAATTAGGCGTGAAAAAAGGCTTACCTAAACTCTGTCCAAAATTCAAAAACTGCAAAAGAGTTATGGCAAACTCTAGAAAATATGAATATTACTAAAACAAAAAACGCATCCGAAATTCCTCCACACCTTTCAAGTCCTAATGAGCTAAACGAATATTTTGCGTCAACATGTAAATACAATCCTGCTTGCAATGAATTGCTAAACTATTTTGATCAAAATATCTTTAAAATTTGTGACAAATTTTCTTTTGAGGCGGTATCAAAAGACCAAGTACATAAAGCACTTAATTCAGTCAAGTCAAATGCTTCTGGTACTGACTCTATATAAAAAAATGCTTTTATTGTGTTTTCCAGATTTACTGGTGTATTTAACTTATATAATAAATCAATGTATTCTGAAAGGCGTATTTCCAGACGTCTGGAAAGAAGCGCTTGTAAAACCCCTCAACAAAGTTAAATCTCCCACTGATTTTACTGACTTGCGTCCCATTAGTTTGTTGCCAATAATGTCCAAAATAATAAAAAAGCTCATGTAATTACGCGACAAAACATCAAATAATACTAAAAAATCAATCTGGCTTTAGAGTTGCTCATAGCACCACAAGTGTTCATCTCAAAGTCTCTGATGATATAATTAAAGGCTACGATATAGGAAAAACTACAGCTCTTGTGTTGCTTGACTATTCTAAAGCGTTTGATACGATTAAACACAACTTATTGCTCTCCAAACTAAAATACTATAACTTTTCTAACAGTGCTTTAAATATACTTAAATCTTACTTTACTAATCGCAAACAGAAAGTTGTAGTCAAGAATACTTCTTTTTCGGAGTCAAAGATGCTTGAATCTGGTGTACCACAAGGGTCAATTTTGGGACCGCTGTTATTTATCTTATGTACTGCTGATTTTTTCAGTGTCTTAAAAACCTGTAGATCACACTTCTATGCCGACGATACCCAGATTTACAGCACCTTTGATTCATCACAGATTATGCAGTCCATTGAGCACATAAATCAAGATATTAAAAATCTTGTAAATTACTCTTGCCGGCATTGCTTAAAAATTAATGCAGCTAAATCTGCTGTTATCGTGTTTGGCAAGGAGAGCAATAGACAATTCATTAGGGATAACAATATTCTTGTGGAAGATCAAAAACTAGCGTTCACGGATAGTATAAAAAATTTGGCCCTATTTTTTTACCATAATTTCAAATTTCAACAACATGTTAATAGCCTTATGAAAAAGTCCTACTGCGGATTAAAAAAATTATATTCTTGTCGTCATAGTTTGAATGTAAAATTAAGAACTTTTTAAAGCGAATCTCTAGTCTTATCTTTTTTTAACTATGGCAATATTATATATGGTCCCTGTCTCGACCAAACAAATGCTTATAGGATTCAAAAGGTGCAAAATACTTGTATTAGTTTTATGTTTGATTTAAAAAAACAAGATCATGTATCGCATAAGTTAAAAACCCTTGGATGGTTAAATATGGCCACAAGACGCAAATCACATCTTGCAAATTTTACTCATAAATTAGTACAATCAGCAAGTCCCCCATATCTAAAAGAACTTTTGATTCCCAGGTCGTCCATTCACGAGCGAAATCTAAGATACACTGAGAATTTAACAATTCCTCATCATTCAACAGCTTTTTTCCAAAAATCCTTTACGTACTCCGCGTCAACGTTATATAACTCCATTCCTGTTAATATTAAGCAAGTTTCAGTAAACTCGTTTTAATTTCATTACAAACGATTACTTCAAAACCAGTGAACAAAGAATCAGAAATAAAATATTTTTAAGCCTACCTAATGTAGGCACATTCTTCTTTCGTTATATCAAATTGTGTTTAGTATAATTTCATTCCCATTTATTATCCTTTTTTCTTTTGTAATTATTGATTTTGTTAATTTTAATGGTTGAGTATTTGAGCAGCCTCTGGGCTGGACTCCGCCATATATATATTTTCAATAAAGGCACTTTATTATTATTATTATTATTTTTTTTTTTTCCTTCTCCTTTTTAGGGTATTGTATTATTATTATTATTATTATTATTATTATTATTATTATTATTATTATTATTATTATTATTATTATTATTATTATTATAAATTTCTGAATTGAACAGATCCCAAGAAAAGTCTAATACCCGCTCTCCGTGAATAACCCAGTATATATGTCTATCCAATTGTTGATGGTATAAGAGTAATTTCAATTTTCGCTTTTTCCCTGAAATCACGTACTGCGTCACTAAAAGAACAATTAAAATAAAATAATATAAAATACTGTAAGTACTCAATAGTACTTTTTTTTTAATTCATACAAAAGCTTTGGAAGCGGTCAATTGATCAAAGTAACTGTGCAATAGTGTTATTTATTCCTGGGGCGTACAACTAATTACTAATTACTACTACCATTACTAATCTTTGGATGACTATAGAGATAGATCGACAAGTAACTATATAATAGAAAACCCCTAATACATTTTTATCTTTTACCGTTTATAACAAAAATTCAAAAATTAAATCTAAAGTAAAATACCTAATCTAATATTCACCAAAATACATATGATTGAGCGACTTCCAGGTAATCCAGTAGGCTGACTGTAACGTAAAATACCTCAACGGATTAAAACAAAAACGCATCGATTTAGTTCCAAATGTGAAAGAGCGTCAGTTCTCGACTGTGTTTTTATTATGTGCGTATTTTAAATGAGCCTAACAATTATTAGATATAATGTAGTAATGTGTAGTCGTAGTGTAGTGTATAATAACAATTAGTGACAAATGTGTTATTTTGCCAGGGAATGAAAGAGTCGTTCCAGAAACACGGTAGGTGGATAGATAGCAAGTAATTAACATTGAATTTTAATATCAGAACAACAAAACTGTCGTTAATATTACGTATCATAAATAATATGCCATTATTAACATATATTACTAATTATTCTTATTATGGATATTTCACTGAAAATGAGATTACATTTTTTAATAACACTTCAGTTCGTTATTCAATACAAAGCTATTCTTGACCTACTTTTCTTAAAAAATTTATAAATCACCAAATCATGGTTTAAACTGTGGTAAATAACTCACATTTGGATAATTTAAATGTAATAAATGTATTAAAAAAATTATAAAAAAGCACTCGCAATATTCAAGTTATATTCATTTGATTTATTCATACTTATATTTATATTATTCCGGACAAAAATGTTTAATCAACTCAATATCTATTATTAGTATGTGTAGAACACTCCCGTCATCGTCATACAGGGCGAGCGTTAGAGAAGTGCAAATAGAAGCGTGTAAACCATCATGTTTTGTGTAAACTATTACTTTATTATTGATTAGACACACACTAATATGAAGAGATACAAAATATCGAAACCAACAAATACCGTTTGTCTCCCTGTGTATCTGCACCGATCTTAATGAAATTTCTATGAGAGGCAGATACCATATTGTTACGCATTTGTGAAACATTTGGAAAAGGTATCCGATCATAGGAACATTGAAAAAAATATATATCAAATTTCTGATTTTTTTAAATCTCTACAGTTTCAGCGCACCTACCAAATTTTTTTGCGAAATATCGAGATGGTTTTTTATAGCACATAATTTTTTTTAATAGATATAAGGCCTAGAAGATCCTTGAAATAAATCAGACGCCGTTTCTTGTTAGTTATATAAATCCCTGATTATGTATTAGACCTATCTATAACCAATTTTTTCCAAATACACTAATTTTTTGCAAGGGAGAAATTATTGTAAAATATAGAATACCATCTAATTCTAGATTTCTTCTAGATGTTTCGTCAAAACGGGTGACGGATTCGTTTTCAGTATCCCAAAGTTAGTAAAAAAGGTGACTTCCACACTTTACCATTGATGGGCTAAAAAAGCCCTTGTAACATTCTTTCGCCGTCGAATTTTCGTCATTAAATTGACCATATTCAGCTATACAAAATGTTGATTAGAGTGCTAGACCTGCATGATCTAAATTTGTATAATAGCCTAACGCTGCCAACATTTTGATATATTTACATAAATAGGAGGTGTATTAAATTCTATAGAGATAAAGAAACTCCCACTAACATATTTTTAATAATCTGTGTCAATTATTTTAGTAGATAAATGCTGCCGCTAAAATATGCAAAATTAGCTCGAACAAAAAACACCAGAGGTATATTCTGACAGCAAGTTACACACCTAAATTAAAAAAAAAAAATGGCTTCTCGAAACTCAATTTTTGTGCCCGCTCGAATAAATAAAAATATTTTCATTATTTACATCCTAGCATATAGGGAGTCCGAACATAAATCAACATTTTCAACATATTTTTATGTTTCAAGGTCACTGCAGTAATTTTTAACCATTTTCTAAATGAAGTGTGTGTGTATGTATATCGACCTCGCCTTGATGATCTGAAAGAAATTTCATGAAAAGAATGGCTGGACCAAGCCGTTCTTTTGTTTAAACAGAAAGACTGCAAAAAGTGGATTTTAGGATTTCTTGAAAAAGGTTTAGCCGATGTAATTTGTTCTGATGGGAACCGATATTTTCAAATATCGGTATAGAGTTTTTATTAAATAATATTTCATAGTTTTTTATAATACTAAAAAAGTTGTAAAAAAGTAGTAAAAAACAATAAACAATCAACATTAATAGTGAATAACAAGCTTAAACTCATACATGCAGTCGATAAAGTAATGGAAAGCTTCAAGTAAATTTCCATTTCAAAATTATTTGGTCCATTACGTCCAGAATATTCATATCAATGGAATTAAAATTAACTCCAGAACCGAAGGTCCGATTTTGATTTTCAAAAATGGCAATAGGGTCGCTGACCATTTTTTAAAAATTTTACATTCAAGTAATTTATAAAATTTTATTTGACCGGTATTTTTTTATTTTACATTCCAAATTCATTTTAATAGTGACGTCAGATGTGAGAGCATGCGCACTTAACAAATAGAGGAATAATCGACGGGCGTCGTTCGTTTACTGTTATAGCACAGAGTAGTGCGGTTATAGTATCGACGTGAGTCATTATCATATTAATTGTCTTCAAACTATTGTTGTTGTTATTAGGATTTAACTTGATTAAAATATGAAGTACACTGTAAGCTAAAGTAAGTATGTAAATGATTTTCTATTAATAATATACTGTTGCAGATATGTTTTAAAATAGAAAATAAAATTTGAAATTTTTAGGTTATAATTTAATGAAAAATCAACACAATGTAAACAACAAATCTACCGAGCACTACCGCCAACATGATAGAGAAAACATAATCTCATGATAGAGAAAACAAAATCTCTAAAATTGAATTCTCATTACATACGTCATCATTTACCGCCTTGTTATTTTGAAAACCAGTTTTTTCTTGCATGTGACTATTAAGACTTTCTTTAACATGATATATGAAATATATATTTAGTATATTTTTTGATGGTATAATAATATTTTATAAATTTTGTTGAAGGAAACGACCCTATTGTATGGCTCGATTAGATCTATTAGTTGACGTTTGTGAGAAATTTGATAAATCAAAAGCGAATCTACAAATCCTGGAAAACTTGATTTTGTTGATAAATTCTACAAGTTCCGAACAGTTTCCTAATAAAAATCGAAAATTAACTATTCCGTCGATCAATCTCTATAACCAGTATAAGGCACGGGCTTTTTTGGACGAAAAATCTGAAATAGAGTCGCCAGACGAATTTAGGGAGTGTATATACATGTTAAGTACTATATAATAAAGTACTCAGTACATTTTTACCTTTCAATGTTCTACGGAACATGTTTCTAGACCACTTTTTCGTATTCTGCGTCTCTACTATATGTCAAGATAGGAATAATATCTTATATTTGTGGAGCATTGACAAATTCGATAATCCATGATACACTGACAATATTAATTGAAACAGGTGTGAGTCCGTTCACTTCTTATTTTAATCCTGCCAGAACATACTTTACATGAGAACAATGTTGTTCTAGGTATTAAGTAATGCATTATATTTATGATTTATCATTTTCTACGAATATATAATATGCCCCACCTTTGAGATTCCTTTATGCGCCTGAAATATATGTAGTGAACTATAAAAGACATTTTTTCCTAAATTAGCGATAAAATCGGTAAAATGTAGTGAAATAAAAATCGCACGTAAATGTTCCCCTCAAAATTGTCCAGAAAATACGATTTAATAATTATTTTTTAAATCAAACTCTTAGGACTCTTTCATAGGACTCCATAGTAACCCCATGAGGACAAAAGTAGAGTGTCGTGTATTTTTGACGTTTAATATTGTTTGTTAGAGATTTATTTTACAAACATTATTTTTAATTAGTCACATTTCACTTTGTGTTGATATTTTAAGGTTCTTCTAATTGTTGAAACAATTAAAATTTATTTAAAAAATTACATTTGATTATAAATTTGTAACATTTCCATCTTTTTAATTTCACAAGTTAGTTATTTAATTTTGATTATTAAGAGTTTCCTCATGAAACCTGAAAATTATCCATTTTTATTATTATTTTATTTTTATATTATTGTTTATTACAATCCTTCTTCAGAGTAACTATAGAGAGTGCAGCTCTTTAAAAACTTTTGAACTTTTTCTCAACTTTCTGCTGATATTTTAAATAAAGAATATTTTTTAAGCAATCTATAATTGTATAAACGAAAAGGAATGTGACTAATTAAAAGTCATTTCTGAAAAAGAATCGCCAATAAATAATAAAAACTAGACGATAATCTACTTTTTGTGGTTATTTTGAGGCTCAACAGCTGAGGGTTTAATTTAAAAAGTAATTATTACTTCGCATTCGAAATGCATTAAAATATTGACACAATATAGAATGTGACTAATTAATAATACTTTGTGTAAAGAAACTCTTAAATAAACAATAATAAGCGTCAAAAGGATTTTATGCTTTAAAAACTAATTATTAATTCGTATTCTCCGTTCAATTTTGAATAGGGGACTTGTGTGCAATTTTTATTTCACGTCATTTTAATGATTTCTATCGCAAATATGCCAAAAAGTGTCTTGTACCCATAAGAAATACATGAAAAACTTCATGGCTTCGGAGGCACGTTTTAATACCAACCGATTTTGCTCAAATTTAAAGATAATTTTTTGGGATTTTGGACAAATCTGGGGGAGACAAAAAAAATTGAAATTCATTTTTCACTAGTATAAATTTGAGCCACCCTAATGAACATACAAGTCTGCAAGTCTTCGAAATGCCGCTCCTTATGTGGAAAGTAAAAAAAAAAATCTTAAATTGTGATTTAAAATAACTACATTACAAAATGTCCAGATAGGTACTTTTATTTCCGAAAATAATAATAATTTAAAAATAATTAATATCAGCAAGCTACAAATCACATTTACTGCAGTTTTATTCTTCTAACTTTAAGTTTGGCAAATTCGTCAAATAAGGATGGGTAATCTACAGTGGTAGCAGCCAATTTACATTCAATTGATCTCAGTGACAAATGCAAAGATTTCATTAATATTTTTACACATAGCTTTTCTTTTAGTTCCCATAGATAGTTCTTTTTTCCGATGTTTGCAAAATCCTTTTAATATCTTTAAATTAGAAAAGCTTTTCCCGCTGGCTACAGAGACAGGGAGTGTTAATAAAATCCTCAGCGATGTAATTGTATTCGGATACTAAGTAGTTAAATCATTTTCGCACAAATAATTTAACAGATCAAAAGATGTCATAGGTGATGGTAACATTCGGGATACACCATGTAATTTTTCTTGAAGATCAGTTGCATTTCACTCTGAATCATTTTCGACAGAAAGTATTGACTGGAGATTCGTACAATAATTTTCTAACATTTTGTCATCTGTATTTTTTAGTTTTGAAATAAAAACTGAAATTTGTTGCTATGGGCTTCCAGAAGCGAGAATTGTTCATTCAGAGAACTAATGGTAATGTCAAGAACATAATTAAAACAATTTATTCTCCTTTGTTAGGGGTTCATTGATAGCTTCGTCTTTATATATATGCTTTTTCCTTCTAGCTCTAACTTCAGTTTCAGTCGAAAATTCTGTGCTGCATTCAAGACCCTCTGCAATCTCATCAGCAACAATTTTCATTAGTATATCCAGATTGTCTATAAGTTTTCTGTTTTTGTTTTATTGAAACAATTTAATATTACTTTCTGTTGTAAACAAAATCGTTTTAAACAATATCAAACTAGGTTCATGATCGATAGTTAATCGAGTGCAATTAGGTTTTTACCTCGGACCCAGTTATAACGAATGGAATTTCATATTTTTTTTTGCATTGAGTTACTAATACTGAGTACAAAAAAGTTTACCCTTTAAAAATTGCCGCCTTTTACTTGGAGGGTGGGCAAAAAAGTGAAATAGCAATCTGATATAGAATCATATTCTAAGAGAAAAAGGTGGTTTACAATCAGAGCTGTTGAAAGTACTCAATGAAAGTACTTGAAGTACCAAATACCAAGTACTTGACAGTAAAAACAGTAAAAAATACGTATCCCTAACATACTACGGTGACATATCTGAGAGAATTGGTAACATTTTGTCAACTCATAACCTGAAAGTTAGTTTTAGACCAGCTTTCAAATTATCCAATATTTTGTACAATGCTAAGGATAAAACCGATCCTCTAAAAAAATCAGGAGTTTATAAAATTACATGTCCAGATTGTAATGCCTTGTATATAGGTCAAACTGGTCGTTCATTCGAAATTAGATATAAAGAACATTTGCGGTGTTTTAATTTCCAAAAAACAGATTCAAACTTTGCAAATCATATTTTAGAAACAAATCACAAATTTCCGGATGTAAACGACCTAAAGATATTACATCTGAAAGATAAAGGTTTTAAATTAAATTTACTAGAATCAATAGAAATTATCAAACATAACAAAAATCCCGAAAATAAACTTCTAAATGACCAGTTGGACCTATATCAATCCACCCTGTTTAATGCATTAAAATAATCCCTTATAACCTTATTTACATAATTTATTACTTATTCAAAATTCTTAATATTTAATTTAATAATGCATTAAAATAATCCCTTATAAACTTATTTACATAATTTATTACTTATTCAAAATTCTTAATATTTATTGCTTTCTAATATCTGATAAATTAATACCCAGAATAATGTAATTAGGTACTTAGTATAAATTAACACAACCCTTTGTAAATTCATTCATTTGAATCAACGTTTGAAAATGGTACGTTAAAGTACCGAAACTGCAGTAACGTGTATGTTACAATAAATTTTAGTGGTAGAAAACAAAGTAGTTTTCCTTCTCATATCGACTTGACAAAGTAATTGCTGCTCAAATTCCCAAGTACTATGATCTGAAGCAAAGTAATTCAAATATCAAATACTTGTCGATAGTACTTCAAGTAAATCGCAAGTACCGTATTTCAAATATTTCAGATAATTTGAAGTACTTTAACCTAGGTACTTCAAATCTCAAAGTAGTTCAATTACTCTAAAGTATTTCAAGTACTCTAACATATTTCAAATGATCCATAGTTCTTCTAATACTTAAATTTTTTAGTTTTTCTTTTATAATTTGTTATTATTATTATTTATTAACAGCTTTCTTCAACTCAGCATCATTTAAAACCATTAAAAAAATACTTGTTATTACATAAATATAAAAAGGGACAAAAATAAATACTGCTGCCGTCGATTTCATAGTAATAACTTTAGGTAAGTAAGTACAAGTACAAATGAAAAAACCGCTGCCTAAGGAATCATTACTTCCACATCCAGATTTTTCATCCAAGTCACTTTAAAGGAAACATCTTGGCTAGATTTGTTGCACTCTAGTATGTGGAAATTATTGGTCATCAAATTTTAATAATATTTGGAGCAGTTGTCATAGAAAACTTTGAGGCGTTGGTATCTACCATATACGTTAAAAATTAAGTTTTTGGTTTACCCTACTTATTTTCCCCTATTCATTCATAACCTACCACGTCCCACCCCTTCAATGGAATCATCTCAATCAGATGTCATTACAATGCATAGGTGTACTAACTTTCAAGTAAATATCTCAATTTTATGTTATCAAACCAATTTTTTATGTTATCAAACCAATTAGTAATGGAGAGAAGATGGTGATGTTTGAAAAATATAAGAAATCCGAGGCCTTGGTTTCTACTATATACACCAAATCCCACATTTCTGTACTCTCACCAGCTTGATTTAATTATTTTCCCCTATTTACTCCTATTTAACCCTCAACCCTTTAACGGAATCATCTAAAAATATAATCTAGTTCCAGATGTCGTTAATACATACGTATCCCAAATTTTATTTTATCAACCTCTTTAATAAAGGATTAAGGGTGGTGGGGGGTTGAAAAAAATTTGAGTCTTTAGCTTCTAGTACATACACCGAGTTTCAAGTTTCTGTACTCTTACCAACTTGTTTTACTTATATCCCTCTATTTACCCTTATTTAGCCCCCAACTCTTCAACGGAATCATCTTAAAATATAATCTAGTTCCAGATGTCGTTATAGTACATACTTGTAATAATGGAGAACGGGTGATGGGGGGGTTGAAAAATATTATCAAAAAATCTGATGCTTAGGCTTCTAGTATATACAACGAATTTCAAGTTTCTGTATTCGTACCAGCTTGCTTTACTTATTTTCCCCTATTTAACCCCCAACCCTTCAACGGAATTATCTCAAAATATAATCCTGTTCCAGATGCCGTTATAATACATACGAGTACCAAATTTCAAATGAGTATCTCAATTTTATTTTATCAACCCCTTTAATAATGGACTAGGGGTGGTGGGGGGTTGAAAAATATTATAAAAAATCTGAGGCCGTGGCTTGTAGTACATACATCTAATTTCAAATTTCTGTACTCTTACCAGCTTGCTTTGCATATTTCCCCGTATTTACCCCCCAACCCTTCACCAGATATCTTCAAAAAAACAATCCAGTTCCAGATCTCGTTATAATATATACGTATACAAAGTTTCAGGCCAATATCTTAAACCGTTCCGGAGAAAGCGTGCGGACAAAAAAAGTTACAGACAGACCGACAGACAGAAATTTTTTTTCGCTTAAATTTAAAATCTCGACGTTTCATGACATTCTAAACCTATTTCAAGAAAAAAAAATTGAATTTTTTTTTACGATTACTATACTTCCAATTCACTACGTGGATGTGGAAGTAAAATAATAAAATTAAGATCTATCTATTTCCATTGGCTTTCAATAGCACCAAATTTTCGAAATTTCCTTCAGTTAATGCATTTCTTCTAGGAGCATTTATAATTTCAGCAAATGAAAAGAATCTTTCTACAGGCGCTGATGATGCAAGGCATGTATTAAGCTGATAATAAACTGTTTTTACTGTTCCACATTTATCTAGAGAATTGGGAGTCATTTAAG
The DNA here is from genome assembly GCA_963583905.1 of Stenurella melanura. Taxonomy (NCBI): domain Eukaryota; kingdom Metazoa; phylum Arthropoda; class Insecta; order Coleoptera; family Cerambycidae; genus Stenurella; species Stenurella melanura. Next base: position 29,239,687 of record OY757318.1, on the reverse strand, counting down.
TAGTAACGTTAACACTGATTACTGAATAAAGATAACTATACAGTAACAATTTCTCAGTGAAATTTATTTTTTTAAATACCTAAAACATAGAACTACAAGGACTTCTAATACTTTTAAGTAATTGAAATATCAAAAAAACATATTTCAAATACTATAATTTGTTAAGTCTAGTACTTCAAATACCGGGACAGTACTTGAAATACCGGAGAGTATTTGAAATACCAAGCAAAGTAATTCAAATACCAGTACTTCTGAAAACCAAATACCAAATTCAAGTACTCGAAGCAAAGTATTTCAAATACCAAGTATCCTGCTGCCATTGGCCATATAATGGAAATTCAAAAAATCTGTACTAGCTTTTATTAATATATAGCATTACTAATATGTTCTAATTTTTTGGCATTTTTAAAGCAGTCCCTTTTAAAAATATACCTACTTGAAACTACGAGGAATGTTACGATTTTGCTGGAAAATTCCTTTTTTGTAAATAAATTCAAAACAATTACATTAAAGGAAAATACAGGGTGTGTGGTGCATCGTGTGCCAAATGGAAATGGCCGACAGAAAGGGTTATCTGTTATCCTTTCAGGCCCCTTAATACTTCCCATGCCCTGCGGGATTTTTCATATCGACCTTTTATCTTTTTAATGAAAAAAACCCCAAATTCTACATTTAAATTCAAATTATAAAAAAAGCATTAGGCGTAGACTGCGAATTTCATTTTTATTTTGATGTGTATTGTTGAAGGGTTCTTTTAAATCGAAAATTACTGGCATTAGTCATCTAGTTGTTTTTTTATTCACTCGCAAACTTTCGGAATAGGTAAAATTTAAATTTAAACTTAGACCTTACATGGCTATACAAAAAAAACTCAGAGCAACCGGTATTTTCCAATTCCCTCAAAAATTCTCTAGTCTATCCTCTTGCTAGTGATGTGTCACATGCCAAAAAAATCTTTTAATAACTTCGTGAATTCGCTAAATTAATGAATCGGGTCACATAAGGCTAATATTCAAAATTTCGAATAAAAAATTACATTTGCTTAAATTATGCATGGCAAACAGGTAAACTCTATTATCTCACTTTCTGTTCATTGGTTTTCTTGAAATAAAGAAACAGTTACATTTTTATCATTTATTACAAAAAAATTAAAAATCTTGCTGAAAGTGTTGGTCTCTGTTGCGAATGCAGGCCCGACATCTGCTTCGTATTTCGACAGTTGTTGTATGAAGTCGTATTTCCTCCCTAATTGTACCGAAAGCCGTTTCTATGCGTTGGACAAGAGGACAAGTTCCTCCCTAGTCACAACCTCCGTCGCGTACACGAGCTCTTTGGCACGACTTTGGACATTAAATCCAACGGAGTTAGGTCTGGGGAACGTGGAGGTCATTGAATAGGGCCATCCCGCCCAATCTACGCATACGCCTATAGTTTTTCAAAATGACGGCTGTCCCGCGCACTGGCGATTGATTGTAAGACAATATCTGGACAATGTGTTCCCAAATGCGTGGATTGGGCGGGATGGCCCTATTCAATGGCCTTCACGGAACTGCTCATGCGCCCATATAGGCTGGACTAATAGCCAAATTAAAAAAATCGGTAAAAGTATTTACACAGAACTTCCCTCTTTATCTATACAGGGCTGTATTAATTACAAAACCACACATGAGAATAATAATCGGAAGGTATTATTACAAAGAAAACCTGATAACTTTTGGTCAAAAAAATATACAGAGTGGTCATCCGATAGCAAAAATTCAGTATTAAATAAAAGGTGCCAAAGATGGAAGGCTTGCGTAAATACCTTTACAAATAGTGACCGCAAAAAAGGCCGAAAATTCGCCTGTTTTTGCATAGTAGATAGCGAGCCAAGGGAGAGAACTAAATAAATCCTATAGGGGTCAAATTAAACTTTGAGAAATTTTAAGGTGAGCATATTTAATGGTAGGAAATATTTAAAGGAGACAGTATACCTATAATGAATTTTTTTAAAGAAAAAACAACTCTGTTATTTCTCAGATTTTATATTGTATGAATTTTTACGGATTATGTATTATTCTGTAGCGTTTTTGGAAGAATTTAGGAAATTGCCCAACAACCCTTGTAATAATTAGTAAGTACCAACACCAGAAAACCAAAAATTCAAAGGTCCTACCCACATGGGATTTTCACTAAAAAACAATTTATTTTATGAAATAGGTTTAGAATGTTATGAAATAGGTTTAGAATGTCATGAAACGTGGAAATTTTTAATTTGAGCAAAAAAAAATGCCCATCTTTCTACTGGTAATAAAAGTTTCAAGTTTCGAATTTTTTTCTTCTGAAATAGGTTTGGATTTTCATGAAACGTGGAAATTTAAAATTTTAGCAAAAAAAAATTTTTTTCGTTTATTCTTGGTGTAATGGTAAAGAAATTTTCAAAAAATTTTTGCATTTGAATTTTTTTTTTCTGAAATAAGTTTAGAATGCAATGAAACGTGGAAATGTTAAATTTGAGCAAAAAAAATATTTAAATTTTTCTTTGCCAAAATTTTCAAATTTTTCTTATTGACATTTTTTTTTATGAAATAAATTTAGAATGTCATGAAACGTGGAAATTTTAAATTTGAACAAACAAAAAAAAATCCCGTTTTTCTATTGGTAAAAAAATTTTCAGTTTTGAAAACATTTTTTTTCTGAAATAGATTTAGAATGTCATGAAACGTGGAAATGTTAAATTTGAGCAAAAAATTTGTTTTCGTTATTTATTCCCTTTAGACGGTCCACCCTGTATATTCTCCAGTGAAAGTTTAACCATTTCTTCGCTGACAGTAGCGTCAGCTAACTACCAAATTTGACTGTTCTCCGTCAAGTAGTTTTTTTAGTTAATGCACGAACAGACAGACAGACAGACAGACAGATATTTTTTAATGGAATTGAAAAACCTATATTTTCGTAATCTACGTGATCTGAAACATGAAAATCCGAAAAAATCTCGGAGGGTGATTTTTTCTCGAATGCAATACTTCCTTCGGTATGCGAGGGAAGTAAAAAATGTAGCGTTAAGATTTTTGTATTGTGTAAAAATTGTAATTGACTACTTGAAATGCCGTCCGCTGATGGTACCGCCTGATGCGAACGCGTCTCCGCATCATAGCACGGCACGGCCCTGTTTGGAAGTGAATTGACATCAGGTTATTGATAAGTGTTACGCAAAGATGCTGGAGTGCTGAGGAAAGATCTTACTAGCATGTTAGTGTCGAGGTTCTTCTGAAGGAGAATGTCGAATTAAAAAACATTTCAACGTTCCTCAGAAAATCGAAGAAATTTATTTTTCGACTGATTAATTTCAGCTTTTTTAACTCTCTTGTTAAGATTTTTATTAGTAGGCGGTGACATTTTGAAGCAACGCGCAATGTCTTACTGATATAAAACTTTTATGCTTTGATAGACTGATTTATCCCCAATTTTTCGACTCTCTGTTAACACTTTTATAAACATGTTTCTAGTAAAATATATTTTAATTAGTGAGCACTGGTGTGGAATTTGGAAAAATATTTTTTCTCATTTAGCTAAAGCAGTCTATAAATTCACCAAAATATTTAGACTGGCAATATGTTTAAAAATAACCACCGATAAATCTACAACATAAATTTTGAAGTAATAACATCCTATATTAAATATCGGGGAAATTATTATTTTTTTAAAGCCACACACCTAATTTTCACATAAAATGTAAGAAAAATATATTTATGCCTGCTTAGTTTGTTCAAACAAACAGTTTCCATTAAATTATCATGTCTTTTTAAAAATTACTTTGAAGTAGTTATAAAAGTGTTTTTAGAGCATTTAGCATTCGTCATTAACCTCTACTTTCAGCACTTCATATTTGTATAGAGTTCCTTTCAATTTATTCACACTAATGCAATAATTGCTAAGGTTTCGAACCCAAATATATCTTACAATATTGGTGTATCCGAAATATAATATCTGATTCTTTGATAGAAGAGAAAATAATAAATGTATTTTTGATAAATTGAACTGCCTCTAAAAAACGGCGATTAAAAGATGGGGGAACACATATTTACATGTACTTTTACGCAAAAAGTGCATTATTCGCTATTTTGGCGCTTTCTTCGAAAGTTCTTGTAGTATAATCGGTTAAAAGTTATAAAAATACCGCTGCCTAAGGAATGACACTTCCACATTCAGATTTTCCATTCGTCTCTTTAAAGGAAACATCTTGACTGTATTTACACTCTAGTATGTGGAAATAATTGGTTATAGAAGGTAAATAATACTTGAGTCAGATGTCATAAAAAAATATAATCTAGTTCCAGATATCGTTATAGCATATACATGTACCAAATTTCAAGTGAATATCTCAAGTTTATCAACCACTTTAAAAATGGGGTGGTGGGTGGTCGGGAGATAGAAAATATTCTAACAACATTTGAGGCTTTGGCTTCTAGTATATACACCACATCTCAAGTTTCTGTTACTCATTTTCCCCTATTTACCTCTACTTATAATCTAGTTCCAGGTGTCGTTATAATATATACGTATACCAAATTTCAAGTAAATGTCTCAATTTTGTTTAATCAAACCCTTTAATTTCGGAGTGGGGGTGGTGCGGGAGGCATGGAAATAAATGTAAAAAAATCTGAGGCCTTGACTTCTAGCATAAAAAGCAAATTCCAAAATGTTGTACTCTTACCAGCTTGCCTTGCTTCTGTTCTCCTATTTACCCATATTTATCCCAACCCATCACCGGATAAGTTAAAAAAACAATTCAGTTCCAGCTTTCGTTACACCACTTAACGCATAGCCATTTCTAACCTTTTAAGGGCTATTTTGAACCCATAATTGCTTGCATTGATGCATAATGTGCACACACAGAGAACAAAAATTTAAATAAGCGGTTTGATATTGAAAATATCCCGGAAAAAATTATAGACGGCGGTTTTCATGGTCTCTGATTACGAGTCTGTCAAGAAAATTGAGAAATTCAAAATGGCTGACTAAAAATGGCGCGAATTTCGCCTAGAGGATAAATAAGAAAAAAAATGGTTCGCCCAAATTTAAAATTTCCACGGTTCATGACATTCTAAACCTATTAAAATTGAAATTCTTTTACGACTACTATACATGAATGCGTAACTAAACATGTGACAGATGGCAATAATATTTGGGATATAGTAAACACAATTGGCAAGGAAGACAACTATTATAGATGTATTGAAAAATGGTCATCCTAAGAAATAATTCAACATTTGTAAAGGTATTAACGCAAGCCTTCCATATTTGGCACCTTTTTTAAGATTTAATTTTTGCTGTCGGATGGCCACTCCGTATATTTATTAAAAAAAGTTATCAGGTTTCCTTTGTAACAATAGTGATAACTGCATTCTGATTATTATTCTCATATGCCGTTTCTTAATTGATAATTTTTTTTTTGAGTTATCGCCCTATATAAGTAAAGAGGGAAGTTCTGTGTAAACATATTTACCGATTTTTTGCAAAGGCAAAAATAAAAAATAAGTGCAGAAATCGCACTTATATATTTTAAATTCGCGCTATTTTCAGTCAACGATTTTGAATTTTCCCATTATCTCAACAGACTCTTGATCAACGACCATGAAAACCCACGACTATAAATTTATTCCGAAATATTTTCAATATTCAACCGTTTATTTAAATTTTTGTTTTCTATGCATGCACATTATGCACCAATGCATGCAATTATGGGCTCAAAATGGCCCTTAAAAGGTTATAAATGACGTTATGTGTTAAGTGATGTTTAAATAATAATAAAACAAAACATTTACATTCAATCTTTATAACTTTTAACCCATTACTTCAAAAACTTTCGAAAGAACCTAACCTAACCTAACCCATTACTTCAAAAACTTTCGAAAGAACCGCAAAAATAGCGAAAAATGCTTTCTTTGCATAAAAGTGCGTATAAATATGTGTTCCCCCACCTAAATTTTTTCCGGAATACGATTGTCTGTTTGTATACATAAAAATATCTTGAAATCGACTTTTTTATATATTTCGAACGGCCTGAAATATCGATATTAAGGTTGGTTAAAGATACGTCAGTTTTGTTATTTGTTCATTTTTCCACCGACCTCAATAATGAAATTAACTAATAAGGTTCAATAAAGCGAACGACGCGCAACGGTGAAACTTTTTTAAAAAATTTTGATGCCCGTTAAAGGTGCTTCAATAAAAAAAAATGTTCACCTTTTTTATTGGCCTCTTATGTAGTTTCTATAAAATGAAATAAATACACTAAACTTCATGTACATCTAAAAATGTTATGCAACTATTGCAGCCACATTGAGTCGCCATTTGAAACCTTTAACTTTTGGCATCAGATTCAGTATCAGTTATTCCGAAAACACCTAAAACACAATTTTATCCAGTCGTCATATTCTCGAAGAGAAGATAACTTGTTTCCAATTTTGCTCACATTAGACATAACTCGATGAAACTAATAGGGCACCACCGCAGAACCATTCTCAATAGTTTGCAAAAGACTTCCATAGAAATCGCTAAAGTCATTTCAGAGAAACGACTGAAGAAACATAAAAAACATACATACTGGACGAGTTTAGGAACCTCCTCTCTCTTACAAATTTTTAAAGTCGTTTAATAATAGCACACGTGCATATTTATGAATTTAGACAAGCGATTATTCTTATTTCGATTGTTTTCTTTTAGCACAACGTAATTTTATATTTTCAGCAAAATAACAGATATTCAGTGATTCAAGTAGTAGAAACAAGTAATAATAATAAATAATAATAATAATAATAACACGTCTTTATTATTTTCCATCTAAAAATACTATTAATTATTGATTTTATAGAACAAACCATGAAAAATAAATGGCGAAGTGAATTTGTGTCACAAATTCACAAGAAATCTTGATCACTTTTCTTACACCTAACCGTAGATTCTGTTCACACGGTACAGAATCCGCTTCCTTACTTTTGTAATCTTGGAGATATATAAGGAAAGCGAAATCTGTACATTTCATATAGAACAGAAAATAATTGACATTAATTAAACATGAATTATATATCTTGAATCTGAATCTAGTAATGCTGTTTTTTATTAGCTGATTATTCAAACCATTATACATTTTACTAATTTGCTACGGTGCTGCGGTGGAGTTAGAAGACCTTTAAATCTAATGTTTACTGTGTTCGAAATTTAATTTTTTGGTAAAGAAATATATGAGTCTTATTTAGTATAATTCCATGAAAAAGACAGACTGTGTGATGCAATCTTCTGTTAAGCCATTTTATCTCCTTGAGTTTGTGAGAAATTCCCTGATTTCGTTAAATTCCATAAATGAGTCTGACACGAATTTTGTAGTTTCTGATTTTTCCTTGCATACAGTGTATTTATACAAGGGCCATATACTACAGTTTAATAATATACAGTTGGGTCACTTCCCCTTATTTTTCTCCATGACCCCCCACTCTTGCCATCGACGCGTGGGCTAAAGTCTATACGAGCACAATTGAAATCGTATAAAAACTAAAAGCCGGCAAAACAGTCGGCAACTCTTTATTGTACATGGGCGGAGGTAAATAGAAATGCTTGCCATAAGAAAATGTTAAAATTTTTTGAAAATTGTATTAATTTTTATTATCTTTTGTTTATTAGATAGGCTATTTTTGTTCATTTATCCAATAACATATTTTTGAAGTATTATATCAGTTTTAGATATACAGTCTAAATATTTAAATTTATTGGGTTTAGTTTTAAAGTTATCCCATTCTACATTGAAATATGTTATTATCAGCAAGGAACAACGAGAAGGTATGAACATATCCTTGCCGGGATGAGGGAATGGGTCAGGTTAGATTGGTGAGAGGCAATGATGTTAAATAGTAAAAATAAAATTTAAGTTTCTTCTAAAATAAAAATGGAAGTTTCTTAACCAAAGCAAAGAATAAGTACAACAAAAATAAATACTTGTATAGATAAAACATAAATAAAAACAAAATTAAAATATGTCTCTAGAATAAAGTAACTTAAATTAAAATTTCTTGTCAACTGAATAAAATATATTCCAAGAAATGTAACAATAAAAAAGTAAACTTCATACCTAATATAATAGCTAAATATTTTGTTCTGAAAATATATATTAAAAAGTTAAATGCTAAAAGTTGACGCGTCCGAATCTTCACTTTCTGAAGAGGGATCATTATCCGGTTGAATTATAATCGGCGCAATGGGAGGTAGTGTTGGATATTGATTTTCTCTTTCAATTACATGCTTAACGCAATTTTTCCATAAATCAGTATTGTCGAGGTCATTTATTACTTCTCTTATATGATCAACTACTACCGCGCTTAACGTTGGAGAGTCATTACATTTTCACAAACGATCTTTTAAAGTTGCTCAATCCATCTCGATAGGATTAAATATGCATAGTACGGAGGTAACCGCAAAAGTGTATGACCGTGTATATTGGATAAGTTATCAATAACATGGAGTTGGAGAGAATAACATATTCTCCGATCGGAACTCTTAACGTTTCTAGGCGTTAAGATGAAAAAAAACGCTTTTCAGCCAGTTGATTCCATTTTGTACGTTATGTACGTACTCAAATGATCCAAAACCAACGCGGATTTGTTGGAATTTAATTGCTAAGGTTTTTTGTTTTTTGTTTGTTCCGATTGAACTTCTAGAACCGAAGGTATTCACCTTTTACCTAAAAAAGCACTGTTCAAAAACAAAATTGTTTATAAAAAAACGCAATAGGCCTTGGAAGTTCAAAACTCGGATATACACCTCTGGTCATACCCCAGAAGGTATGAAATCATAAAATTGCTGCTACAAAACTATGCACATCAATGTCCTTTTTTTACTCCACTAAACTTAAAATTCTTCTTTCAAGTTTGAGATGTATGTAAAATAGTATGGTAGAATACTTTTTATTGACATTAGGCCATATCCGTTACACAGGGCGATCACCAGAGGTATGTAAACTATCATGTTTTATATAAATCATATTATAACATGTAGATTACGAAAATTAAAATATTTCAATCGATCAGTGTGTTTATCTGTCTGTCTGTCTGTTGGCACTATGTCTAATAAAACTATTTGACCTTTACACTTTTAGTGAAAAGAAAAATATGCAGCGTGGTCAACCAAAAAAAAAATACTAGGATATACAAGATATGGAGACTGCAATATACACTTCTCTCAGATTCGAACGAACTTTACGTACATTAGTTCATACACTGTGTCTCACTTAAAAGTGTAACAGAGGAATAATTATTTTATATTTTGTCCGATTTGAATCAAACTGATATTAAAAGATAGAGGTCACCCAGGCCTATTTAAGACCACAAAATCACTTTCCAACTTTAACTGCAAGGCCATCAACGATACGATTCTATAAAAAAAATCAGAAAATCATAGTAGGTATTCTTCAATAAAAAAATGTTGTTAACAAAGCTTGTTCGAAATCATTTAAAAACCCTGAATCCGAAGTTTAGTTAAATTCTAAAAAAAATGAGGTCTAGATGAAAAGAATCCTTTCGATGCAAATAATTTTAAAATTTATTTTTTTGAAACAATTTACACAAATGAATAATAAATACAACCAAAAGAGTCGAATACTATGTTCAATCAAACCTCCATCAGCCCTAATGCATGCGTCAATTTGCTTTCTGTGATTGTTCATAACTTTTCGGAGGGTTGCAGGCGCAATTTCAGCGCAAGCTTGCCTAATCCGGTTTTCCATTTGTAGTCTGTTTCGTGGCTGCGTTTTGTAGACTTCCTTGTTTAGAAACTTCCATAAAAAAGATTCCAAGGGCCTGAGGTCAGGAGACCTCTGAGGCCAATGAGTAAAACGACTATTCCTTCCAATCCACCTCTGGGGAAAGTTGTCGTTCAGCCAATTCCGTACTACTATTGGATTGTGGATTGGGGCTCCATCAAGCTGAAATATCACATTGTTGTATGCAATAAGGGACAAGTTTTTAATTTCGATTGAAAATTCAGTTTGCAAAAAAAAATTGAAAACGTTCCGTTCCGCATTCAAATTTCCCTCAAAGAAATATGGCAAAATTATTTGTTCATTCAAAATACCGCACCACACATTCGCCTTTTTTGAATACTGGCGTCGACAGTTTATAACCCAATGAGGGATTACAATGAACCAATATCTAGTATTTTGAGAGTTAACTGTGACATTAGTTGTAAATGTCGCTTGATCTGAAAATAAAATATTTTAAAAAAAGTAGGGTTGTTCAAATACTCTCTCTGACACCAAAAGCAATATTCCAGCCGCCGCGCACCGTTCTTCGCCTCCTTCTAACGTGTGTAAGAAAACAGTTTGGAAGGGACGTAATTCTTGTTTGTTGCACATTTCCCTCGTTGTACGAGAATTACCACCAACTAATCTAACAATTTCCACTTTTCCGCAGTTAAACATTTTAATTGAAGTAAAATATTCTACAATAGAAAAAATCAGACAAAATGCCAACAGATTTACTTGACAACTAACCTGACATTTACAAAATTGTCTCAGTAATAACAAAGGCGCCAGAGCATGCTTGAGAAATTTGAGATTGGAATTTTTTTCATCAAGAACTCATATTTTATAGAATTTAACGAAACTTCGGATTCAGGGTTTTTGAATGATTTCGAACAAGTTTTGTTACCAAAATTTTTTGGTTAAAAAATGCCTACTATGATTTTTTGATTTGTTCATACAACTTGGTATCGTAGATGGCCTTGCATTTGAAGATGAAGAATTATTACGCTGCTACACTCTTAAGTGAGACACACTGTGTACTAATTTTACTTAAAAAATCTTGTTAGGGTTACCAAGACTATTACGAAATAAGCGAAAGTTGCAACTGCCGCGTTGCAAATATCTAACAATAAAATAAAAAATATTGTATAATTAATCTTAGTGGCACCGGGTAAATGTGAATTGAGACGTACTCGAGTGAAATGTCAATCAAATAGACATTCGCAGTCGCTCACACCCGACTAGTTTTGTTATAAACTGAGCGCAGAGAGATGGGTTTAAGAAGGTGGGCATAACAATGAAACAAGTTAAACCTTATCAGCGATAAACAGATTACCATTGTTTATCGAGGAGTAACTAAGGACCAATGCGGGGGACCATACATTTGATATCCCCTGTCATCAGAATAATCTGAGGATTACTTAAACAATATACTAAATAGTAACGTTTAACTATAAAGCAAATTTCGCACGAAAGCACAGGATTGTTCAAGCTTGCAAGGATTAAGAGCTTTATCTGAGTATACAAGTTTCTGGTATACTTATAATAATGCGTACGCTGTGAGATCTCATATTATTAGTAAGCATAAATAAATTAGCTGGTAAAAATCTTTTGTAGTTTCACATCGCTTCACGCTATTAAATATGTAATCATTAATTATCCCGTAACGAGTTCTTAGTTAGGATTAAAGCAACGAAACCGCAGCATCGCAATCAAAATATCGTATATATCCCATCTGAGAAGATTGGGGAGTATTAAACTAGCTTAAGATCTTGATAAGTCTAAAGACGTACGAGTATACATTATATATGACCCTTCGAATTTTCCGGCTCTGTCTGAAAATATAGCCTTATACCTGTATCTCTGTATCATCCATAAACAGCAAAACAAACGTTTTATTGCATTATTCTTGACTTATGCTTCAGAGTTTTTATTTACAGCTTGGAATTCTGACTTATAACTTAGAGTTCTGAATGTATAGAGGTGAGGCTTTAATAATTTGGCGTCAATTTATTGCTCTAACATTTAATATACGTTCCAGGTATACTTATAATAGCGCGTATAATGCGAAATCTCTTGTCATTAATAGGCATTGACCATCCGAATTAATTTATAATTTTCCCGCTCTGCTTGAAAAAGTTACCTTCTATCTACATGTATCAACTATCCATAGCAAAAAAAGTTGTATTTTAACATGTTATTCATATCAACTTAGTATGAATAAACTATCAGAGAACCAGAATTCTAAAATGAAAGTTAGAAGTCCTACTTTTGTCTCAGAGTTCTCACATATTTCAGAATTCTGACATATTGGTAAAAGATGCTCATGGAATTAAGAACTGTTGTCTTAGCTTACGTCATCTTTTACTTCCCTCGCATACCGAAGGGAAGTATTGTATTCGCGAAAAAATCAACCTCCGAGATTATTTCGGATTTTGACGTTTCAGATCACGTAGATTACGAAAATATAGGTTTTCAATTCCGTCAGTCTGTCTGTCTGTATGTTGGTGCATTAACTAAAAAAACTACTTGACGGAGAGCAGTCAAATTTGGTAGGTAGTTGACCCTACTGTCAGCGAAGAAATGGTTAAACTTTCACTGGAAAATATACAGGGTGGACCGTCTAAAGGAAATAAATAATGAATTTTTTTTTTTGTTTAAATTTAAAATTTCCACGTTTCATGGCACACTAAACCTATTTCAGAAAAAAAAATTGAAAATTTTTTCACCAACATTTTTGAAAAATTTTTTATCACTAAAATTGATGAAAAATTTTTTTTCGTTGTTCAAATTTAATATTTCCACGTTTCATGACTTTCTAAACCTATTTAAAAAAAAGAAAAAAAATTATCAACATTTTCGATTTTTTTTTTCCGATAGAAAAAAAATTTTTTTGCTCAAATTAAAAATGTCCACGTTTCATGGCATTCTAAACCTATTTCAGAAAAAAAATTTTTTTACCACTTTTGAAAAATTTTTTACCACCAAAATAGATGCAAAAAATTTTTTCTTTGTTAAAATTTAAAATTTCCATGTTTCATGCCATTCTAAACCTATTAAAAAAAATTTTGAGAAATTTTTTTTACCATTTTTGAAAAAATTATACCACTAAAATAGATGGAACATTTTTTTTCTTTGTTCAAATTTAAAATTTCCACGTTTCCATGGCATTCTAGACCTATTCAAACAAATTTAATTTGTTTTTTAAATGTTTAATAATTTTTTTGAAAAATGTTTCATCTATATTTCACTACTTGCTATAAACTAGATGAAATTTTTTTTTGCTCAAATTTAAAATTTTCACGTTTCATAACATTCCAAACCTATTTCGGAAAAAAATTTTGCAACATTTTTTTAACCATTTTGGAAAAAAATGTACCACTAGAATAGATGGAAAAAAATTTGCTTTGCTCAAATTTAAAATTTTCACGTTTCATGACATTCTAAAGCTATAAAAAAAAAACATTGAAAATTTTTTTCACCAACATTTTTGAAAAATTTTTCACCACTAAAATGGATGGCAAAATATTTTTTCTTTGCTCTGATTTTAAATTTTCACGTTTCATCGCTTTCTAAACCTATTTAAAAAAAAATGACCACTACTATAGAATAGAAGGAAACTTTCCTTTTTGCTCAAATTTAAAATTTCAGCGTTTCACGACATTCTAAACTTATCTCAGAAGAAAAAAATTTTGAAAATTTTTTCAACATTTTTGAAAATTTTCAAAAAAAATATTATATTTTTTGACCACCACTGTACTTCCACTCCACTACGTGAGGAGGAATTGAAAATGTGACAGATAGCAATAATATTTGGCATATGCTATTATACTTTTATTGAAAAATGTACAGGGTGGTCATTCCAAGAAATAATTCAGTCATGGTGGACATTTGTAAAGGTATTTGCGCAAGCCTTCCATATTTGGCACCTGTCATTTAGTATTGAACTTTTGTTGTTGGATGTATATTTTTTGACCAAAACTTATCAGGTTTTCTTCGTAAAGTGATAACTATATTCCGATTATTATTTTCAGTGTCATTTCGTAAGTATTAATTTTTTAGAGTGACCGCCATGCACAAATCACGAGGGAAGTTCTGCGTAAACACCCTTACCGATTTTTTTTTTGTAATGATTATATGAATCATTTTTTGATCACCAAAATATGACGAGCACTGCACTGCAAAGATTTCATTAATATTTTTACATATAGTTTTTCCTTTAGTTCTCATAGATAGTTTTTCTTTCCGCTGTTTGCAAAATCCTATAAAGAATATATTTTATTACTATAAGCAAACAAATAACACTTTTAAACGTGCATACAGTATATAGGCTCCAATACTAGTTAGCTAATAGATAGGTGAAGATCTGTTGTTTTTTATCAGTCAAAATGTCAAATATAAATATTTTATACTTATTCATGGATATTGCTTTGCTTTTGCATGGAACATCGTTATGAGTGGCTTTGTGCTCTTCTGATGAGCTCAGAATAAGGACGAAAAACGTTTCAAAGGCTAAGTATTTCCAAGAAACTGAATGAGAGATTTTATGAAAATGTAATCCATTAGAAGGACAAAAAAATTTAAAGACAAAGTAGGTAAATAAATTAATTTCAGGCCTTTGTTCTCATTTTAACTGAATTTACATACCGTAGGGGATCATGTAGATAGTTTAATCTGCTTAGCCGTAGGGGACTATGTTGGATGCTAGTGTTATAATGAGAATGTCAGATAAGAAATTGGAAAAATTTATTTCAGAATTTTAACTTGCTAGCATAACCAGAAGTCAGGTTATCGAAAGAATGCAAAGATTTCATTAATAGTTTTTCCTTTAGTTCTCATAGATATTTTTTCTTTCCGCTGTTTGAAGAATCCTATAAAGAATATGTTTCATTACTATAAACAAACAAATAATAAATAATTCACTTTTAAACAGGCAGCGTTTATGTTTGAAGGATTTTTAGGAGACTTCCCAAACTTAGCAGTATTTCCAAAGGATTTCTATGCATGTGTTCTAATCGTGCTGATGTGTTTCGCGAAACTGGCTGCGTGACTCCTTGAAAAGTACTGGTATGCCAACCGCTCGTACACAAGTTGCTAATGACGTTCGTCAACGTATGGAACAAGAGACGGTACATCCCCTAAAACGTCCCTATCAGGATATTTGACTTTCTTGCGGAACGTCAAACAATTGAAAAAATGTATAGACTACTTCAGACGTATTGGGTATTGTCCGTGGTTTATCTATATAATTTAACGACTGACGACCTGATAAACTTGACGTTTTTTCCTGATAAAGCGTGATTTTATCTCTCGGGGTACGACAATTCTCTCAAAATATGCAGATGTGGAGCACTAATAATCCGTTGTTACGTATTTCCACCTCTTAGGAAACACCCTGTATAAATCCGTGGGTTTCAAAAAAACACTAACACTTTATTTAATAATTTACTGACTATACAATACTTCAAAATAACCTTTACACTTTGTTTACTTGATATTTAACCTCACTTTTTACCGACCGTCACTTTAATAAACTACCTTTTCTGCGCCGTTAATCGCGCCTTATATACTCTGAAATTGCATCTAGATTCATCCAGAAACAATCAAGAATCTTCTCACCATACTCTAGAAAAAGTCCATTTCTTTCTACAAGTTTCCAGTCACTCACTATTAGGCATAGGCGTATCAATTTCCAGTTCCAAGGGGGTGTAATTCATAACACCGTATATTTATGTTGAATAGGCACTACATTCTCGAAAAGTTCATATTTGGATGACAGTTTCTCGCAGGAGAATAATTGGGCCCCTTTCCTTCAGTTTCAGCTTCTATGCTGAGAGGTACTGAAACAACATTTTGTTTATATTTGTTCAATAACTCCACGATGACGAACGGCGCAACAGCACATACGGAAAGAGAAAATACAGTTTTTCGTTGAGAGTTTTTTATATTCGGCTGATAAGTTTAAATACAGAAGTTGAGTTTCCCTCTAGGATGTTTAACCATCATGGACTATTTTGTTATCTTTTGAAAAATAAGATTTTCAGAACTCCTGTACCTGAACCGTTGTAGGATGTCTTTTTGCTCACCCATCTGTTTGTCATACACCAAATATATATATTCGTATATAACACCCTTTAGCGGGCTAAAAGTGTTTTTAAAAAAATTACCAAGCTAAGTAGGATATTGTATGAAAAGTTTAAATGTGTATAAATTTCAAATATATCTGTTTATTTATTAAAAATTTGGTCTTAACATATTTACTAAAAATGTAAATTTTTACTATGCCCCCGTTGTTTTCGACAATATTGAGTTGATAATTCTAAAGAATATCTGAAATCGTAGAAATAACGAGTGAATATTTTATTATTATTAATATTTAAATTATGAATAAAAGTTCATATCTATACAGGGTGATTCATTTTGGCCGTCTATTAAAAGTATATGGAGAAAGACCAATTATATTGATTTTAAAATTTGGCTATAGTCCTAACGGGGTAGGATGTATTCCAAATGTGACATTTCCTGTTATACCGGAACTTTCATGTTTTAAACAGAATGCCCCCATTTTTAACTTTTTTATCGTAATCTACAGAAAATTTATAGAACGTTTTGTTAAAGGTATCGTATACCTAGAATTAATATTTTCCGAAAATATTGCGAAAAAATTGTATAACATAAAATTTCATATTTCAGTTACAGTGATTTATAAATACGTTGATTTTTATATGAGTGTTAGGCTAAGTATTGGAGTTATCCGTTATATAACAAAAATATGATAATATCCGCTAAAAACTTTTTAAAATTAGTCATTTATGTCGACTACACAAAAACAGCAAAGCGACAATTTTGTTAAACATCATTCGATCGACAAAAGAAATTGTGGATCAATGTAATGTATGTATCACGTTTCTATATCCAAAATGTATGGTTCTTTAGATATATACGATTTTCGGTGTAATTGATGCAAATTAAAGAGTACTGTCTACTAAAGAGTTGACTGTTGACAAAACAAAATATAACAAATGTGACATGTAATGTCTGCTACTGTATTTCATTATATGTAGTTTGTGTTGTATTTTACTGAGGGGAAAATGGCAAATTATGACACATTCGGATATTTTAAATTTATTTAAAATTGATTGGGAGTGCCACAAAATAATTAGTAGAAATAAAGAAAATCTAATGAAATGTATTCTGAACTATCATCAATGAATCCTTAAAAATTTAGGAGGTTGTAGAGCGATTTTGTTAGATTTAGCAGCCGACACGCAGAAATAATCATAACCAGACCTATAAAATCAAATGAAGATAATGAAATTAATATATATGGCCCATTTCAATGCAAATTCCAATCATTCGATTTGAGCATTTCTTACAGCTCCATTTAATGGATTTTCATAAAACATAAGTTTTCTAATTTTAAGTTTACTACTGTGCAAGAACTTTATCCTGACGACCCACAGCGAAGAATAGAACTTTGTAAAAAGTGCTAAAGTAACTAGAAAAGGTGGAACTAACGCCTGAAGATATAGAGAAAGTAGCCCCTAGGGAAACCACAAGCTTTATAAAAAGCTTGGGAGTCCTGGGCAACAACTAACTAGGATAATTCACAACAGATCTTTTAGGTCGACGTGTGGAAGGACTGAAAGAGCCGAGCGACACCCTAAACAATCTACAGTCTACGAATTGAATGAAATGTTCGAAGACAGGTGGATAAGATGTTTGTGTCCATGGATTTGGCCTGGAGAGGTCTCCTGACTATATGGATTTTTATATGTCGGTTCTCATAAAAGGTGAGGTCTATTGAACCTTAGCAAACAACAGAGAGGAACTGTTCGACTGAGTTAGAAGACCGTTTGAAGGTACGGACTCAAATGAAACTTGGAGACTTCGCATTCGATAAGAAAAATACTTTAAAATGTTTTGAGGTTAATGGAGAACATATTGATGTTTCGTTATAAAATTTGATTATTAATAAATTATAAAATCTTCATTATCTTTCATTTCATTCATAAAATGAGAAAATTGCAAATATCTAAAGAACCATACATATTGGATATAGAAACATGTTACATGGTTAAATGCACAATTTTTCTCACTATCGAATCGTGTATTTAGTTAGGTATGGTGGTGTTTAAAAAAATTGACTTCTTGCTGTTTCTGTGTGATGGACAATGTGACTAATTATTAATAGTTTAAAAAACTTTACGTGAGGGATAATTCCAATACCTTGCCTTGGGCTTAAAAAAAATCAACGTGTTATCAATTATTGTAAATGACAAATGTTTATGTTATGCAACTTTTTAGTCAAAATTTTCGAAAAGTAATTAATATCAAAAAATATCAATTTTAGGTATAGAAAATCTTTGGCAAAATGGCTTTCCGTTTAAAATAACAAAGTTCGAGTTAACTTCCGGTATAATCGCAAGTGTCATTATTTTAAAAATATTTTCGTTAAATAGTTCCTACTCCATTAGGTCTCTATCCAAATCTGTATGTCGATATTACTGTTCTTTTCCAAATACTTCTAATATACAGCAAAATGAATTACCCCGTATATACAAATTGCAAATATTTTTGTCCGGAAATGAAAATCAACTTCCTAATCAAGTAAAGGCTTGAAATTTAACACAAACATAAATAGAAATAAACGAGAGTCCAAGACTCTATTTTTGTCCGGAAATGAAAATCAACTTCCTAATCAAGTAAAGGCTTGAAATTTAACACAAACATAAATAGAAATAAACGAGAGTCCAAGACTCTTTAAAATATTAATCGGGGAGTGACATACAGGAGTTGAAAAATGTTTCATTCATGGGCATGGCCAAATTAGACAACACACATGGTTTATGAGGCGATGAACTACCATAAAGTACTACGAAATACTTACGGAAGAGACATGGTGTACACAATTTTTCCCAGTGGTTGACTACTCGACGATTTGTTTTATTTTTGTAATCTTCTTGCCAACGTAATTTTAGTTTTACACGCTGTGAACGAAGGTCGCTTGAGTTTCTAAATAAAATTATTGAAGGAGGTCAGTGTGAAATGAAAAATTTGATAGAGAGACTTTCAAGATATCTGGAATGGTCTCGTTGATATAAAATATAAATATTTATGAAATTTGTAATCTTAATATGCATCACGGGGAAACAGATTTGTCAAATATAAAAAGTGGAGAAATGTATACATTTGTTAGCCATAAAAATGTTTTTTGTTTATAGTAAAAGTTTGACGTCCAGGAATTTATACGTAGAAACTTCTACAGATATTAACACTTTGGTATGAGCTGCCATAATAAATATTCGAAAAACAGATTGGGTAAGTGTTAAGCCGTGCAAACATTATATATCGAGGTTGCTCAAATGGCCCATATGCCTATGGCGAGGCCCAACTATGCTCTCATATGTTCAACTACCGTTTATATTAGTGTGTATAGAGCACTAATATTTTGCCTCGTTTATGACATAAACATTTAAGAGATATGTACATTTGATTAATCGTTTTTATTGTATCATTTTTAATAGATATTTGCCAGATTTATGATATTGCCATACATTAAATTTACACCTGTCTCTTGTAAAACATCTCGAAATCAGCACATTTCTATTACATTTCACTGATAGAGCAACAGTATGCATTCTGCAATTACATTGTGCATTTTCTTTGGTAGTTTACTTTATTGCACAACCCGCTGGGTTGTGTTCTATTATCGATCAATTTTTCGAGAGCCTAGTTCCGCTGATAAAAGTCATTTTCACGAGAATTATTAAAATTAAAAATATTTCTCTTGCAGAGAAACATTTTTCAGGCAATTTGGGTTTGGCAATGGACAATAAATTAAAATCTGGTGAGCATATAAATAACTTAACACGTATCTCTTCTGCCAGGTTAAAATGTTTGCACAACTTTAGAGACACTTTTCCAGTAAAACTAAAAACATTATTGTTGATACGTTGATACCTCCTAGGTTCGATCATGCTGATGTGTAGGGCCAGCACTGGACAAACAAATAATCAATAAAGTAGACAAAGTACGAAGAGCCTGCTTTTGCTTTGTTTACAAAATAAGAAAATATGATTCGGTGTCGCATAAATTAAATGAGTTATCTTGGTTATCTATGGAGCAACGACGTAAACTTTACATAGTCACATTTGTTCATAAGATAATAACAACAAAGCCCAAATATTTCAAAGAAAAATTACTTTCCCGATCTCACTTTCATTTGATAAATAAAAGGTCTGACAAAATGTTAAATTTCCCCAATTTAAAATGATTGTTTTCAAAAATCCTTTACTTATGCCTCCTGCCGCCTCCATAATACAATACAAAATTGAAAATAATTCTTAATTCAAGATTTAAAAAAGCTATGCTCCATTATCTGTCACAACATTCTTAAAAAATAATACTTGATGACAAAAATAAATAAAAAATTAAGCAATACCAGGATAAAATATTTACTATATATACATATGTGTGTGTATATATTATGTATATCTTTTTTAACTTTTATTAATATGTTTCCTTTATTGCCTACTTTTTTAATTTCTCTTGTTCTTTCTATTTGGAATATAATTTAATTATAATTAATATATTTTTCTGGGCATATTAAAACTTTTTTACGTGCAGTAATGTACTTGCACATGTGTATCAGAGTATAGAATTTAATTATATGTTATGCCATATTACTTAATTATTAAATGTTAAATGTAATATTTTTATACTCAGTAAATATTGATGTTTAAGTTTAAGTGTTAGAGAACTATAAATGGAAGGTTAACTTCGCCCTTAATAAAGAAAATTTATTATTATTATTTTTAATTAGTTAATTCTAGAAAAATCCATTTTTATTATAGCTTTTTGAAATGGGAAAACTCCATTATACAAAATGGTACCATTTTTATATTAATTTAGGCTTTTATTATTAATAATAATGATAATAATAATAATTAACCCGTATGGGTCCGGATTGTGAAATCCGGTTGGGTTCGGGTTGTAAAAAGAATAGATTCATGGTATGTTACAGCCTGTTGTAAAATGCGACTAAAAGGCCTCTGGCTTCTGAGCCAGAAAATATAGATAATAATCTTTGTTTCATAATCACAAATACAATTAATTAATAACCATACGAGTAATTCAGGAGGGCGTCAAAATTCTGAGCTAATATGAATAAGCATAATACAATTTAAAATATAAAATAAAATCCACGTAAAATTGTAGAAGACATTAACACGTACATAATAACAAACTACAAAAAACACGTAATAAATAAATAAATATATAAATGGTCATACTGCGTAAAATTCATTAACATCATACAAGCATTTTTCAATTAGCAAATTCTTTATCCTCTTTGTAAAAGTAAATAGGCAATCTTTCAGGTCAGTGGGTAAGTGATTATAAATTTTACAGCCGTTTGTAGAACACGCTTTGTTATATGCTGATGTGGAAGATAACTGATCTTTAAACCTTGTTTGATAATTATGCCGTGTTTGGTTTTTTAGAAAAGTTGATTTGTTTTTAAAAACAGCTGCAGATTTCATAGATGTATAAACAAAGCAGAGTTAATATTTTTAAGTCCTTAAAAGATCTCTGCACGAATATCGCGGATGTAAACTTTCCGTAAGTAGTACTCAATCCCCACAGCATAATTCTATAACATAGATGGGATTCGTATAATAAAATGTCATTAAAGAATTTTTACCGCAAAGATTTTTTAATTTGCGCATACCATAAGAACCTTTACCGGGGTTCACACACAAAGTATCTACGTGAGCAGCCCATATCAAATTTCTGTCGAACATAACACCCAATATCTTACCAGAATTTGTTATTAAAAATTCGTCGTTAAAATTCTGCTCGACGCTGTATCTAAATGATACAGTAGTTGTGTTTTCTTTATTAAGCATAAGCCGATCTTCCTCTGACCAAATTATGATGTCTTTGTACAGATCTTTAGATATATTTTTTATTGCGTCACGACTTTTTTGAACAACTAAAAAGTTTGTATCATCAGCGTAGCACATAATATGAACGTTGTATTCGCTTCGAATATATAACGCAAGATCGTTAGTAAAGATAAGTTAAATGAATGGCCCTAATATGGAGCCTTGTGGTACACCAGCATTTATTAGGTATTTATTGCTATTTGTTTCATTCACATATACTACTTGCGCGCGGTTTTTAATATAGCTGGATACAAAATCTAAGGCATATCATATATAAACAAGTTCGCGATAAATAAGTCGTAATCTATCCAATCAAAGGCACGTGAATAATCTATAAATGGGCCAAAAGCCAATAATCCTTTCTCTAATGCGTCTACTATCGAGCTGCGAAAGTTTACTAATGCAGTGACAACACTTTTATTTCTCAAGAAACCGTGTTGAACTGATGACAAAAGGTTTATTTTCAAATCCTGTCAACTGTTCTATACAAAAAAGCTTATCCTTTAAAAATTGCCGCCTTTTACTTGGGGATGGTTCCCACCCTCTCTGGCAAAAAGTAAAATAGTAACCACCGAATCTGATACAGAATCATGTTGTAAGAGAAGGGTGGTTTACAATTGTTCATGACAATTTATATTTTCCATGTTATAACAATTTGAAGATTACGATTTTAGCTTTAAAAAATTGTTACCTTGAGACTGTGCTTCGCAAGGCGTTTTTTAACGTACTTTTGTGTATCCATTTGGATAAACAGCTTATTGTTAATCATAATTTTAATGATTAACAATAAGCTGTTTTTTGCAAATTAGGTGATGTTATTTAACTGAAAATAAGTGTCTTAACATCGCATTCGCAGGCCATTTTTCAGTCCCGTCGTGTGTTCGATTAATAATAGTAATTAGAATAGACGTAAAATTTTAATAAGAAAATTACTTTTAACTTGCTCTAACTCAAGAACGGATTAAACAATTGGTTTCATTTTTACCATGTTATCACAATACATGTGCTATCAAAATGTGTTAATGTAAAGATCAAATTACAATAAGTGCTTTCTACACTTATTATAATTTGATCTTCACGTTAACACATGAATTTTTTTCTAAGGCATGTCAATAAAATATTAAAATTTGTGGGAGTAAGTATAGCAAGCGTGAAACGTTTTTATCTTTCAAAATAGATACCAAGTATATTGAAGAGAAGTAACGATAAAACAGGCCGACAACTTATTTCTTTGAAATTATTTTGTCTAGGTAACCGTTTTCGAGAAAATCGCATGTGAAAAAATTCGACTAAAAGCCACTTTACATTAATGCAATATTGCACGTTGCATTCAAATTTTTATTGCGAGCGTGCGTACATTGAGCTATTTCGATCAGCTGATGGCAATATTTTTCATTGCATTGAATTAGGGCGTGCTCTAATTTGAATGCATTGCAGGTGCAATATAGTTTCTTTATTTGGGAATATTTGGGTTGCCAACCAAGCATTAAAGGAACTGAGGCAACAAACATAACTTATTCTGTAATTCTTTTGGGAAATCAGTATTATCACTTCATTCTCTCGTTTTGTTCATAGTGATTCACTGATTGTAAATAAATAAACAATAAACATAATCATGAAAGTTTTTCTTCTCGTCTGGTTGGTAGTCCCAAAAGATTTCACAAAATATTGCAGTAAAGTGTATTTGGCATGCAAAAATTATCGTGCAAAGTTTTGCATGCCATCCATTTCATTGCATTGCATAAATGTAAAGCCGCTTTAATAAATAAATATTTAAGCAGAGCATTTATAATACAGTAAATACAGTTAAACATTTGATATATTAGTTTATTATGTACATGGCTGGCTAAAACTTTGCAGTCGTATAGCTAATAGCGTATACTTTACGAAAAGAAATTGTGTGAGTGAATCACCCACACGTAGTTAAAAAAAATAGGGGTGGCAGTCCGTTCTTGTGCTCGGTTTAGTAAATATCTGTTTATTTAAATACATTTTGGAAAAAAATGGAATTAAAGCATTTATACAGATAATGAAATTGTTTAAGGTGGCCATTCCCTAGAAAGAGACATCCGATATGGAAATATTTATTATTTTTGGCCATAACTTTTTTCTCTTACGTATATTTAAAAAAATTATAAGAGTACCTAAGTAGAACCACAACAAGACTATTACTATGAATTTTCACTCAATAATTTCAGTGGTTTGCAAAATAGCTAGATTTAAATTTAAAAATTATGTTAATTTTTCTATATCGTAGTTTTAAATCTACCTTAAATTTTGCAAACCACTGAAATTATTGAGTGAAAATTCATAGTAATAGTTTTATTATGGTTTTACTTAGGTACTTTTATAGTTTTTTTAAATGTACGTACTAAGAAAAAAAGTTATGGGCAAAAATAATAAGTATTTCCCTATCGGATGTCTCCTTCTAGGGAATGGTCACCTTAAGATACATTGTTTTCTGAAATTAGCACTTTTACTTCAAGTGGAAGAAATATCGTACGTATTAAATTTCTCCGAAAGCACTGTTTTTGAAAAATATTCGTTATAGTTTCTTAAAGTATTGAAACATATTCTTTATAGGATTTTGCAAACAGCAGAAAAAAATAACTATCTATAACTAAAAGAAAAAGTATGTGTGAATTATTAATGAAATCTTTGCATTCTTTCGATAACCTGAATTCTGGCTATGCTAGCAAATTAAAATCCTAAAACGAATTTGTCTAATTTCATATTTGACAATTCTCATTCTAACACTAGCATCCACACAGTCCCCTACGGCGATGCAGATTAAACTAATATCTACATAACCCCCTACGATCATGAAGATTCAGTTAAAAATGAGAACAAAAGCCTAAAATGAACTTATTTATCTACCTTGTCTTAAAAATTTTTCATTCTAATGAATTACATTTTCAGGAAATCTATCATTGTTTCTTGTAATTGCTTAGCCTTTGAAACGTTTTTCGCCCTTATGCTGGAGCTCATCAGAAAGACATAAAGCCACTCATAAAGATGTTTCATGCAAAACCAAGACAATTTCTATAAATAAGTGGGAAATAATTATATTTGCGATTGACTGATAAAAACAACAGATCTTGACCTATCTATTAGCTAACTAGTATTGGAGCCTATATACTCTATGCATGTTTAAAAATGAATTATTATTTGTTTGCTTATAATTGTATTGAAACATATTCTTTATAGGATCTTCATGATCGTAGGGGGTTATGTAGATACTAGTTTAATCTGCATGGCCGTAGGGGACTGTGTGGATACTAGTGTTGGAAAGAGAATTGTCAAATAAGAAATTAGACAAATTCATTTTAGGATTTCAATTTGCTAGCATAACCAGAATTCAGGTTATCGAAATAATACAAAGATTTCATTAATAATTCACACATACTTTTTCTTTTAGTTATAGATGTTATATTTTTCTGCTGTTTGCAAAATCCTATAAAGAATGTGTTTCAATATAATTACAAGCAAACAAATAATAATTCGTTTCTTAAAGTATTTTAATTAAAAAGTTATCTTTACTTCTTTGTAAAAATTGGGCATATTATGGCTAGTAAATGTCGTGGAATATACAAATAAGTAGCTTAAATAATACATATTAAACAAGAAAATATTACAATATAGTTACTCGTTATTCAATGTTTTCTTAGTATAATATAGTATACTTTAAAGTAAGTTATAAGTGTCTTCCCAAATTTTGTAGACCAATTTAAAAAAAAATACATTTTATCATATACGTCATTGACATAAATGTCAATTTTGCAATTCACACTGCTGTTGGTATAATTTGATACAATCTCCTTCAATTTAAAGTAAGGTGGCTTATTTAAAGATGTTTAAATAGTGATTCTTAACAAAACTGTTGCTAGATTAATAATTCTCATAAATAAAGTGACAATTACTTCCACATCCACGTAGTAAATTGGAAGTACAGTAATCATAAAAAAAATCAAAAATTTTTCTTGTTGAAATAGGTTTAGAATGTCATGAAACGTCAAGATTTTAAATTTGACAAAAAAAATGTCTGTCTGTTTGTCGGTCTGTAGGTATGTAGGTATGTCGGTCTGTCTCCCTATCTGTCTGTCTGTAACTTTTTGTGCGCACATTTTCTCTGGAACGGTTTGAGATATTTTATATGCGTATGTATATTAACGAGATCTGGAACTGGATTGCTTTTTTAATTTATCCGGTGAAGGGTTGGGGGGGGTAAATAGGGGAAACGAGTAAAGTAAGCTGATAAGAGTACAAAAATTTGGGATTTGGTGTGTAGTATTTTCCACCACACCACTCCATTATTAAAGGGATTGATAAAATAAAATTGAGATATTCGCTAGAGAGGAGGAGGGTCCCTAAGGCTGGTCTTCGGCCTAATTTATTTTTGAACAAAAAAAATTGAAAAAAATTTCATTATATTTACTTTGAATATCTAACCAATTCCACAACAAACGGAATTATTTCCAACTCCCCAACTGAGAACTGGAAATTAAATAATTTCGGAAGGACGAAAGAATTAATAATTGTTCATGAGTGGATGATTCCGTTTGTTGTGGAATCCATGTAATGCACCCCATGTGCCATTTTTACTTCCTAGCTGTCTATGCAATAGTAGTGTGGATTATTCCAAAGGATCTATGTTCATTGGGGGAGGGGGAGTGTTTTTGTGTATGCCCTGAATCACTAGCCGACGATGTTCTGCTACTTAGTAGAGTATTAGAATATCTCAACGAGCGACTCGGTAATTTCAGAGGGGTAGAATAGGTGAGGAGGGGGGTTGGAAATGATTCCGTTTGTTGTGGAATTGATTAGATATTCAAAGTGGATACAACAAAAACATATTTCAAATTTCTTTATTAAAAAATAAATTAGGCCGAAAACCTGCCTCAGGGATCTTCCTTCTTTGGTACACGTATGTATTGTAATGATGTCTGATTTAGCTAGTAAAAGTCCGGAAAGCAACGCCTTAATTTCTTTTTCGTGACATCTGCCCCAAACATTATTAAGATTATGTGACCAATTATTTCCACATACTAGAGTGCAAATATATTCAAGAACTTTTCCTTTAGAGAGACTTGTATGGAAAATCTGGATGTGGAAATAGTGATTCCTTAGACAGCGGTTTCTTTTTAATTGCAATTAATTCACTAATGGAGATAATTACCCACATAATTAAATTCGTTTTTTAAATAACCACTCGCAGATTTTTTAAATTTTACAATCTATAAAATATTAGCCCCTCTTGTTTACCGCTTCGTGTTTCAGTTAGTGCGACAATTAGATGTTTGTTGTCATAAAGCAGGCAGATTTATATTAAAAAAAATGTGTATGAAAACTCATGCGATTGAAGTGAAAATGCGAAAATTATATAATTGATTATAAGAGTAAGGTATTATAAATGAAACATTATTTTATACTCAATGAAAATAATAACTTTTATTCTGTTGCTGTTTCTTTAGAATTAAAACGATGGGTTTGTGATACGTAGGTAAAATATGACATACAAATTCTAGACTGAAGTTGGTTGAGGTATCTTGAAAATACTGCATTAATTGCAATTGATCTTGTTGCTTCTTTAGGGTTATTATTTATTTCTAAATCTTAATTTTTCTCTGAGAAAATTATTTAACGGTTGTGCTTCTTGCTTAGCAAAGTTAACATTGAAGTCACCACTCAGGATCATGGGAATTTTTTCTAAAGTCGTCCCCAAGAGAATATAACCATAAATTGTGCTAATAATATTTTATGTAGAAATTGTATAATTTCTTGTATAGCATTATTCGGAGATATATAAATGATTAGATGATTCATTTTCATCCTCAGATACTATTCTCTTATTATTTAATTCGGACATAATGAAACACTTACCCACGAACACAACAACTATCAACAGGTATTTAAAATTACACAATTTGAATTCAAACAAAAAACTCAACCACTTCTCGTATAATGTTCACGCACATACACAAATATCACTCTACGCATACGCATGATGCTGGTATAATACAAACTAACAAAGCAGGCTACCGGTATCCTCACTACACATACAATATACGTCATTCCAGGCATTTCAGATTTTATATTTATATACACGTCATTCCAGGCATTCAGATTTTGTGAGGCTGTCAAACGGGTTTACCCTCGCTATAGAAGTTTCACTTTAATAAATTGGACCAAAAGCATATTGAAGGAATTTTGCTGACCTACAAAGGAGTAAAAGCATCATGCGTCTATTTGAATAATTGTATCTCGGTCCATATTTATCGTAGAGAAACAAGCAGAAAACCTCATAAACGACAGGGTTATTTGACAAAATCACAATTTCATCTTTTGCAAAAATTGTCATTTAAGGACATATTCTCTAAAGCACAATGTGATCTCCATTTCTTCTACCCTCTGCGTTCATCAGATAGGTGATTGCCTTAAACAATTTTATTTCATACGTTACCTATTGGGCTGCCAAGTTTTAACTAGCAATGTATCTTTATGTAATTGAAAATTATTTCCCCTGTATTATTATTGGATAAAACAACTTACGGGGTGTGCGCTTTTGGTTTTGCTATCGACTTCTATTTTGATTCTAATGGGTTGGTTTTCGAATTAGAAAACAGTATAAAGATATGTTTTGAAACTTACCCCAATGTTGTCATAGTGACAATTGTGTACCAAAAAGCTGCAGGAATGGATGTGAAGGTTTTGCCAACATTCTTCTCTGCATAGAACATGACTGTTGCAAATATGATGATGGCCATCGCCAGAGAGAATACCAGGAAGCCCAGCTCGGAAGCGCAGGACTTGAGCGTGTAACCCAAAATTCGGAGACCTTGCGAATGTCTTGAAAATTTAAAGATTCTGAATACGCGGAAGACCCGCAGAGTGACAAATGCACCTGACACGTCATCGTTGTCCGTAATTCCAAGTCCGATGTAGTAAGGTAGGATAGCTACTACGTCTATGATACTCATAACCGACCTCACAAATTTGTAGCGATTTGGGGCAGCAAACATTCTTAGTAGGTATTCTGCAGTGAAAATCATAACACATGCAGTGTCCAAGCAGAAGAACACAATCTTGTATCGTTCTCCACAAGGTAGAGATCCTGCGCCACCTGGTCTGCTTCCACATGGTACTGTCTCCACCACATTGGCCATTACTGAAACTGCAATGAAGAAGCCTGTTACGTAGTAAAATACTAATGCAGCTGTTGATGTATGTGGGTTTTCGAATGCCCGCCACATCTTTTGTCGGATATTTGTTAGTTGTTGAAGATGTTGGTCACCGTTCTCTGAGAGTTTATCGTCCATAAGGCGCTCGGCATTTTCGCGCTTTCTGTCACGATAATCTTCGTAACAGCAATCACCAATTACATCTGGCAATATACCAAAGAATGCTAATTCCTCATCATAGCTAGTGAGACACTCATGTTTAGGATAATGTAATTTACCAGTTCTATAATAATTTAGAATATGACGGAAAATATCGGGATCACGATCGAAGAAGTACTCTTTGACATCTTCATCATAAAAGAATTCACGTTCATTGGAGCCCAGCAACGTGTCTGGATACTTTTCAAGAGTATTTCGCCACGTTTCGAAGCGCCTACCTGACACGTTAATTAGCAATTTCTCATCGTCAGTCTTACGTCTGTCCTTTGGAACAGGAGGCGGCGGTAGTGGATGCGTTGCAATGGGCACCCATCCGATGGCCGCCGCCCGGGCAAATGGCAGCCAAGCGGCGACCGAGGCCATACTGTGCGGAGGAATGTTCGCACTGTTGTGACTAAGGCCAGCTGCTCGACTATTGCTTGGCTTTGGCTAGGGTTCACTCACACATCACGGAGGGTAGTGCGGGCGCAGTGTATCTTCCGACAGCTGACAGCACTGGTTACAACGCGGTCTGCAATTCAACCGTGTCTAAAACCCGTGTGTGTGGCACTACGTACACTGTCCAACCACCCGCACTTGTTTGTTGATCGTTGTTCACCATATCAACAAAAGCAACGTGGAAACACACACGGGCCTATTTCAGGCGCCCGTTGTGATAGCATCTTGCTGTTATTGTCTCGGACACTACTGCGGAGCGTAGCTACGACCGCGGCGTCTGGGCTGCCATCCGAAACACACCGACGCCCGCCGAAAAATTGACTAGATCAGCCGCACGCCGATTTTACACAACGACGCAGGACGACGGCGATCGATCAGAAACCATATGCGGCTAAAGCTAAGTTTTTTTTTCAATACTCTCCCATTTTTAATGCATTTTCTGTACATCATTAAAAACGACTTTTAAATTCTCTAAGGGAGTGTACTACATCATGCCAGATATTTATTTTTGGCATGAAAGTAGGAACTTAATAATATGTATCTGGGGGAAAGCTGGGTCACTTTTGTAACAATTTCTACATACAAAAAAAAACAGTACTTTATTTTTATTATAAGAACAGCATCCAAACGAAATACCGATTGAAGGAAATAGTACATTTCTTCATTTCTGTTTATCCTCGGCTCAAAGTAATTAAAATTTTAAAAGCTCAATTAAGGCGGAACAGACAGGGCGCTTTGGGCTAATCTTGTTTCCAACTTTATAATTGCTTCGTTGAATTATTCAGTGAATATTTAACGGTTTACCTTGAAAGGAGTAGTTTACAAACAAAATTATTTAACGCGTGTTTTGTATAGTTGATAAATTTTCGAAAGTACTGAAAAAAGTTGTAAAGTCTCGTAAACGAAGAGCCAGGGAGAAACTCCTGTTTATGTTCCTTTGACACTAGAGAGATTTGATGTATATACTAGAAGCCAAGCTCTTCATTTTGTTTATGACATGTGTCACCCCCACACTACCCCCGCTCCATTAGTAAAAGGATTAACAATAAAATTAATATATTGATTTGAAATTTTGTACGTATGTATGATAACGAGATCTGGACCTAGATAAAATTATTTTGAGCTTATTTCATGCAAGGGTTGGGGGTAAATAGGTGTAAATGTGTTAAGCAGGTTAGTAAAAATCCAGACACTTGGAACTTGGTGATGTATTGGAAGCTGTAATTTTTTTTTGACATCTAATCTGCCTAAAAAATATATTTGCAGTACATAAAAGGTTAATTCTAATTGTGTTGCCTGTAAATTTTATTACTCTGATCTTTCCTTAATAATTGTAGCATTCTGTTGGTACCTCTGTAGTAGTTTCTACAAACATCAAAACTTTTGAACAGTACTCTTGCATATTAACACTCAACATGCGTTTCGTCAGCAATCTTGGCATCATTTAGAGATGTTTTAATTATCTCTTGAATCGCTTGAAAAAAATTTACAATTCAAAACATTTGATTTGCATGTAACGTGTTTGAATTTTCCGTCCATAAAATATAATACAGTACAGTAACTACATATTTGACTAATTTTGCTTAGTGATGTATTTACGGCAAGTCAACAGAAAAAAGCCGGCCAAACTGTACCCGCGCACCGGCGCACAGTGTGGCAGAATGGACAAAATTCGCCCTGAGGCTCAATTTTTGAGATATCGACTTGAATGTTTTTTTGAAATACTCAAAAAGGAGTCTGGAATAGTGAGTCACTGCGGATTTTTGAAATTTTTTGTTTGCATGGAAGTGTTAAGATCATTTAAGGCCAAATTCGTAGAAGTACAGTAATCGTAAAAAAATTTTCATTTTTTTTTTTTTTTTGAAATAGGTTTAGAATGTCATGAATCGTCGAAATTTTATATTCGTGCAAAAAAAATTTTCTGTTTGTCTGTCGGTCTGTCTAACTTTTTTTTGCCCACGTGCTTTCTCCAGAACGGTTTAAAATATTGACTTTAAATTTGTACACGTATATATTATAACGAGATCTAGAACTGGATTGTTTTTTTAAAATATCCGGTGAAGGGTTGGGGGGTAAATAGGGGTAAATATTGGGAAATATGTAAAACAAGCTGGTAAGAGTACAGAAACTTGAAATTTGATGTATGTACTACAAGCCAAGGCCTCAGATTTTTCTGTAATATTTTTCAACCACCTACCACCCCTACTCCTTTATTAAAGGGGTTGATTAAATAAAATTGAGATACTGAAATTTGGTACACGTATGTGCTATAACGACATCTGGAACTAGATTATATTTTGAGATGATTCCATTGAAGGGTTGGGGGTTAAATAGTGGTAGATAGGGGAAAAATAAGTAAAGCAAGCTGGTAAGAGTATTGAAATTTGGGATTTGGTGTATATACTAGAGGCGATGGCCTCAGGTTTTTTTATAATATTTTCCATCCCCCCACCACCCCCACTCCCTTACTAAAACAGTTGATAAAATTAAATTTAGATTTTCACTTGAAATTTGTTACACGTATAACGATATCTTAAACTAGATTATATTTTGACATGATTGCGTTGAGGGAGTGGGGGTAATTGGCGGTAAATAGGGAAAAATGAGTAAAGCAAGCTGGTAAGAGTACAGAAACTTGAAATTCGGTGTATGTCCTAGAAGCGAAGGCCTCAGATTTTTCATTAAAATTTTTTCAACCCCCCACCACCCTTAATCCATTATTAAAGGAGTTGATAAAATGAAATTGAGATATTCACTTGAAATTTGGGACACGTATGTATTATAATGACATCTGGAACTAGATTATATTTTGAGATTATTCCGTTGAAAGGTTGAGGGTTCAATAGGAGTAAATAGGGGGAAATAAGTAAATCAAGCTGGTAAGAGTACAGAAATGTGTGATTTGGTGTATATACTAGAAACCAAGGCTTCAGATTTCTTTCTAATATTTTTCAAACACCACCATCTCCGCTCTGTTATTATTGGGTTTGATATCATAAAATTGTGATATTTACTTGAAAGTTACTACACGTATGTATTGTACTGACATCTGATTGAGATGATTCCATTGAAGGGGTGGGGCGTGGTAGGTTGTGAATAGGGGAAAATAAGCAGGGTAAACCAAAAACTTCATTATTAACGTATATGGTAGAAACCAACGCCTCAAATTCTGTGACTAATAATTTCCACATACTAGACTGCAGATCTAGTCAAGGTGTTTCCTTTAAAGTGACGGATGAAAAATCTAGATGTGGAAGTAGTGATTCCTTAGGCAGCGGTTCTTTTCTTCAGCTATCCGGTGAGGAAAACAAAAATTTTGGAACTTTGCGATTTTTTACTCGAAAAAGAAGAAGTTTGAACAAAAATTGCAAGAGCCAAAAGGGTTTAGAACTACCCCGGGAATATTCTCAATTTCTTTCGAAATTTTCCAGTGCCCTTTTTGATGCACTTGAAAACTCCACAATCCTCTTTTCTGCAAAGGGGTCAGCTATTTTAGAAATAACTTAAAAGCTTTTCGCAAATAAAACAAACTTTTCTTAATTTATCAAACACTATAAAATTCGAAGGAGAATATTTTTGTGCAACGATTCTATCCTTGAATATGAGATTTGCTAATAGCAACACAAAGTTCGGCACAGATTTTCTTAAATTTCCTCACTGTCTCTGATATTTTAGTTTTTTGTCCAATACTACCAGAAATAAAGTGTCAGGAAAAAAATTTTTGCAGTCCCTACAAATAGGTTTCACATGATATACTTGCCTGAGAAAAATTAAAGACTGCAAAAAGGGCATACGAACATATTTCACTTTCACATCCACGTAGTGGGGAAAAATAGGGGAAAAAAGTAAAGTAAGCTGGTAAGAGTACAGAAACTTGGATTGGGTGTAAATACGTGAGACCAAAGCCTCGTATTTTTTTATAACATTTTTCAACCCTTCCACCACCCTCACTCCATTATTAAAGGAGCTGATAAAATTAAGTTGAGATATTCACGTGAAATTTGGTACACGTAGGTACTATAACGACATCTGGAACTAGATTATATTTTGAGATGATTCCGTTAAAGGAGTGGGGGTGGGGTGTAAGTAGAGGTAAATATGGGAAAATGACTAAAGCAACCTGGTAAGAGTACAGAAACTTGAGATTTAGTGTGTGTACTATGAGCCAGAGTCTCAGATTTCTTTATCACATTTTTCTCCAAGGTCACGTTTCTCTAACTTCCATATGGTGTTGCTTATTAAAGTTAGCATGACCCCTAACCATTTTATTTTCACTCGATGTATATTTATTTTTACTTTGTTGAATGTCCTAATGTAATATACCGTGTGCAATATTTTAAGATTTATTATTATTCCTTACTGGTATGTAAGCCCGGCGCTGCCGTCTTTGTATTTATTTAGGGCTGCGGTTTCGTTATTCTGGAGGGAAGTGAAGTGAAAAGCTTTTTATAGTTTAGAAAATTTAGCTTACGGTCATAAACTAAATTATTCTTTGACAGTTTTTAATGTTTTACTATAGTAGGGCCAATAAGTCTAGTCAGTAGAGCCAGGGGCGTGCGGATTTACGAATTTCGTAAATTCGCACGTACGTAATTCGAAGAAACGAAAGTACTCGGATTGTGTTAATTATGCATGAGCTACCATATGTTTTAAATTTAAAATATTATGCCTAAATCTGGCAACGTTGTCTCCTCCACGTATTATAGCAGCGCAGCCGCAAATATTTTTCCGTTGCATTAAAATCGTTACTATTATTATTGAATCATTTATGGAGTTGTTTATTAAACTAACAGTATTTATTAACTAAATAATGTATTATAAATAAACAATTTACATCATGCCAATTAATATAAAGTAGTAAAACAATATTTATAATATTTAAAAAGTGATCCTTGAAATTGTCGGTCAATGCTCATGACATAGCTGGTGTTGGGAATTATTCCTTTGCCGGTCCTTTTTTATGACTTTCAAATTGACACTAGATAAACTATATCTACACGCTGAAATCCAAATGACAACTTTTCTTCGACATGAATTTCTCGAAAACCGTTGAAGAACTATTCCCTGCCATATTGCGATCTAACGCAGCTGAGACTCGAACTCAGGATAGATAACAGCGACTAGACATGTTGTGCTACCCAACAGCGGTCTAGTCCACTGCTACCATCTCGGTAACACATTAAAAACGCCACCAAACATCCATACCCTAGCCAGGATTCGAACCCGGGACTCCGTGGTCGCAAGCCAAACGCCTTAGCATTGCGCCACCGACCGATTTATTATAATGCAATTCTTTGTATTTGTAAATACATACTCTTTTAGGGTTAGAAAATTTGTAGTTTCGTATTTAGCTGATTGTGGCAGGTGTGGCTGGCGCACAGTGACAGAGGCCTAAAATTTGCTGTTATGTCAAGCCATATTGGGTATATGTATTTTATAAACATAGTGAATGAAAATTACATACAAATTACATGTTTTAAACACATATGTAGGACCTGAGTAACTATAGTATTATACATATGTTTACAATTTGTTAAATTACCGGAAGGTTAAAAGGTACACGTAAATATTGAAAATTTTAAATATTGTGTAATAATTTAAGATATTTTGTAAAGTTTGTGTATGTGTAAAATAGTTGCATAAAATATATTTCTTGTTAAACTATCTCTGTTTTATTACCTCTTATACGGATACCTCTGAAGTAGTTTCCACGAACATCAAAACACTTGAACACTTTCATTCGACGCGTGATGCACCAATCGTGTTGGTATCATCGAGAAGATTAAAACTGTGTTCAATAAGTGTTTTGATGTCCGTGAAAACTACTTCAGAGATATATAATGTATATGCATAAAATAGGCGTTTGTGTATATGATGTATTTCATATCCAGTGAATGTACATTGCATATGTTTATGTATATTCAGTGGATATGAAATAGATATGGAACTCGGCGGTAAATGTATATGCTAGGAATGTTAATTCCGCATCCATTAGATGTACATTAGATATACTTTCTCCATCTTGTGGATATGCATATCCATAGATTGAAGATGCAATGTATGTACATTGCATATCATTTTGTTATGTGGGTTATAATGCACGCATAAAAACTCAAAGGTGCGAGAGCTAATATAAAGGGAGATCGGACCATGCTTCATTTTTTTATAGTTCATTGAATAATAAATACAATGTATTACTTAATAGATAAAACATCATTACTCTTATGTAAAGTATGTTCTGGCATGATTAAGATAACACATAAACGGAAATAAGCCTCTTTTAATTAAAATATAATTACGCAAATCACCCCTAACTAGAACGTCATACCCAGGGAACAGATAAGCAGAGCCGCACTTTGAATATATCTATCAATATCGCGAAGGACAGACAATGCTTAAGATATTTCTATCTTGACGCAAAACAGAGCAAGATTTTTTAATTTACCAGAAATTTTTGCCGAAACCACGATTTTTAAATCTCTAGTGTTATTTTGTTTATTCTAATACTCAAATATTTGAAGTGCGGCTCTGCAGGATCTTGTCCGCGGTAAACTTGCCGACTTTGATATTTTAATTACTTGTTTCTATGCTCTTTTTTATGTGCATTAAATATGTGTAGTCAACTATAATATACAAGAGCAGGAGGGTCAGCTGGGGTAACTGCCCCACGTATAAATCGGATACCCAGACACGAACATAAATAAATATTTTGGACATCTTGTAAATAAATATCTTATAGATTTCCTGGCTACTTTGGCACACACTTGAATATGTAGCAGGCCCCGGAACCCGCTGTGGCTCTCGACGGCCCTGTATAAGGCTTAAAACAATGTGTGCCAGGTGGGTTTCATTATATAATATATTTGAAATTTTCATCTTTTCAATACCAATCTGTTAAATATGTAAAAATTTCGAAAACGACTATTAGAACTTGCTTCAAATAACCTTATACACAGTTTCAGTCCAATACATTACATAGGGTGTTTGTTACCAAATGGCGAATTTTAAAGTCATGATTTTTGCCTAACTCCATAAAACATGTATATTATGTTTACAAAAGAATTCGCTACTTTGCCACAGATGAATATCAGAATGTTTAAAGTATTTTCCACTTCACTAAATATGATGCTTTTCTTTAAGGTAGGTATATCTCCAACTAGTGGACATATGAAATCATATCTAAAATCTTGTTAAAGCGTTAAACACCCACCACATAATTATTATTATACGAGTCCCAAATTGAAAGCTAGAGTTTTCCGGAGTTTCGGAGGTTAAATTTTTAATTAACGTAGATACATTCATTTATTCCAACTATCACTTATAATCCTTGCGGAACAGAAAGTTAGTTTGAATACAGTTCATCTTTTGAATAACATGCCATACTTGTAGAAGTCAAGGGCCCATTTTGTGAATATGAAATTATCTCCACAAATATGTTTCCAGTATACCAGTTGTATGAAACTATTTAGGGGAAATATATATAATAGTATTGGTCAAAGTATTGCTTGCTATTTTTTCCCCTCAGATTATTGGCCTTAAAAAGTGTTTTGGCCACGAACATATAACTACCTATGAAGAGACAAAACTATACCGAATTAGCGGATATAAAAAATTACACGTCTATACGTAAATGTAGACATATCAAGGTACCCGTTACCGAGATCTAATTGTGCCTTATAACTTTAATAAAAATAGTAAATTACTTAAAATAACAGCCCTAGCAAATTTTGTAAGTTAAGAAAAAAATAATAATATAAAATTTAAAAAAATCTCTGGCACTACTCGTTTATAAGATAGGAAGGTTTGTAATGAATTCAAACAGGGAGGACTCCCTTCTCACCCAGGGGCCTTTCAGGGCATTTAATAAGACAAACACAGGTGGGCCATAGTTGGACTTAATAAACAAAGGGAATAAAACAAGGGTTTTGGATAAGATACCTACTAAATGTCAATGCTGGCGTCAAAAAGAGAGAGACAAATTTTTTCATTAAATCAGGATTTTTTAGACTTAAAAGATATGGTAACCATATGGGTGAAATAAAATCATTGTCATGGAGAAATTTAAGAAAATATTTTGATATAGGTTCTGTTAATGGAAAATTAAATATAATATGATTCACTTCATCGATTGCGGCACAGGGGCAGTATGGATCTTCACGTACTCCAATTTTATATAGGTGAGCGGGAAATTTACCATGATTAAGTTTAATTCTACTTCTGATAAATATGGTTTTTCTAATAAGGTGACAATTATGATACCATTGTGACGTAGAAATATTTGGGTAAATGTTGTAATAATAGGCATTAGTTTGTACACCATATGCTTGCCAATATTGATTCCATTTATGCCAGAGGTATTTTTTAACAGGATAAAAATCGGCGGTGACTGTAGTAAAGTCTATTTCACCGATATTAGTGTTCCTTGCGATCGTATCAACGTTATTATTTCCTGGTATATTATATATCGTGAGCTTTTACCCAAATAAAATGAAAGTTTATATTCCATAGGGAAGCAAAAGATAATTGTTCCATGATTTTTACTATGAACGAGTTGGGACAGAAATAGTTAAGACCAGGAAAATTACATAATTTTTTAAAAACTGATTACGAATCTGAACATATAACAACTTGGGTGAACTATTCACAAATTGCCCATTCTATAGCATGTAAAATGGCTGCGACCTATGCCGAAAAAAATGCAAAGTATAGGATTTAAATTAAAAGAGTACTCATATTGTTTGGACGTAATATAAAATGCTCCGCTTATTTTGTCACTTGTTTTAGAGCCATCAGTATAAATTGTTATAGCATTACTACTTTTTGCGAGATTTCCACAGTAGGTGTTATAGACAGATAACTCGCCGTCTTTTGGATAAGCTGGGATTTTAGAAGGAGGGTATTATATTCAATTTTGAAAATAGTTTTTTCTTTGGATAATTATCTGAGAAAAGGTTGAGCTCATTACAATGTTCATAGGCAGTACATAATGGCGGGGATTTGATTTCGCCCATAAGCATAAGCAACTCACTAGATTTTTTTTTTTTTAATATATTTTGATGCTAACAATTCCCTTTGGCACCATAGAAGAGGTTCCAATGCTTCCACTAAAACAGCTTGACTAGGGGATGATCTCATAACAACTAGGCATATTCTAATAGACTTAAACTGAACTCTAACAACTTTTTCAAATGAATATTAAAGAGCTGTTTTTAAATCTGTGGTTAGATATTAGAAAACTACATAATAGTAAAAGAACTTGATGTGCTGCTATCTGTAAGTTGCCATCAATGTCGCATTTCGATTCTATAAGCATGTATAATTACATTCAATTTCTGTTAACGTAAACACTTTTCTATATCGTTTCATGAGGGTGTTCCTTGTTGTCATTAGTGATTTTCTCACAAACTACTAATTCTAGAATAAATAATTCAAACAGAAAAGTTGCTTTCATCCTTTGTCCTTATTTTATATCAATACACTTGGTATTTATTTTGAAAGATAAACAAGTTACTGTACATACCTAGATACAGAAGAACTGACGGATACGTACGCCAGTTTTCAATAGCAATTTTAAAACTTAATTAATTTAAAAAACAAAAATTTTGGGCACTTTCTATTGCGAATGTTTAAGTTATTTAATATTAAACTCCTACGTGTTAGCTGCTGAGAAAAAGCGAAAATTAAATAATTTTAATTTATGTAATGTTTTAATATACTTACCTTTAGTACAATATTATCTTCTGTTTATTTTTTATCCTATTTAACTGTAGGTATTCTAAATACTTTTTTTGATATCACCTGAAAATGAAGAGGGACTAAGTAGCAACCATATTTTTCAAATATGGAAAGAAGAATCTAGTAGTGATTCTTTTGTAAAGTGTGTAAAGGAGGTAAAAAACCATAATTTGGCAACGCTGCATCCGATTGACAAAATATGTTAGATTGCAATACAGGACCCTTGGAGGCTTAATTGGCGTCAAAAAAATAGAGGGTGTTCCATTTAAAAAAATCATCATTTCTTGTGTAACTCGTTTTTGTGACACCTTGTATAATTATTGGAAATAATTTTACATTGTAGTAGAGATGAAACATTGAAAGTTTTGTTAAAAAAGTTCTTTTGTAAAGTTAGCCGTTTTTGCACAATCTTCCGAGCAGGGCCGGTTTTAAGCAATTTTTATGAGGGGGTGTGAAATTGTTATAATGCCGAATGACTTCTTCTCATCTGGTCCTCTGTTTTATTTGTATATAAAGTTCATTTAATTTTTGGGATACAAAAAATGTAAATCTGATTGAAGAAAAAACCTTTATTTGAAAGTAAAATGCAAAATATAAAAGATACAAAACGGTTATTCCTTATGTTTGTTGGGTATTTTACCTCTGTGAAAATATGTAAAAATATTGATGAAAAAAATCTCTGCGCCAAAAGGATCAGACAGGGAGTGGACAGTTCTTAATATTTTTAGTGCAAAATGTCTCACACCAGTCACACCTAAAAATATATAAACTGAAAG
The DNA here is from genome assembly GCA_963583905.1 of Stenurella melanura. Classification (NCBI taxonomy): domain Eukaryota; kingdom Metazoa; phylum Arthropoda; class Insecta; order Coleoptera; family Cerambycidae; genus Stenurella; species Stenurella melanura. The sequence goes on along the minus strand of OY757318.1, from coordinate 29,199,621 downwards.
AAAATTGTTAAATGATAATGAAGTAAATTAAATCGAAGGCTGTTAACGTTTTGGAAACTATTTCTTTTTCCGTTATTAAAACTTTCACTTGTGTGACATTTTGTGCTAGAATGATTAAAAACCAGCCTCTCTCTGTCTGATCCTTTTGGCGCAGAGGTTTTTTTCATCAAAATTTTTACATATTTTTCAGTGGCAACATACCCAACAAACATAATACATGAATATTGCCACAAATTAATCATAAATAAAACGGAAATATTATTATACAACTTAATTTTTTTTTAAGCAACTTTAACTCTTCTTTCTTTTAAAGTGGTCCTTCGTGCAACTAAAATGTTGAAAGGTATTTGTTCCAGAATATCCCTCTCTGATGATAGGATTAATAATGAGTCTAAACGTGAATCGGTCATTGTTGTTCTAACACATTTTCTTATGAGTTTTAGTTTGCTGAAACTCCTTTCATTTGAAGCCACACTCACCGGCACCGTTTGAATTAACGTACATACTTAATTTGTAACACAATGGTAGAATGATCTTTAGTTCATAAGCCTTTTCAACAATTTTATCTAGAGATGTAACTCGTGATCAACGCTAGAGGCTAGAACAAGAAGATTTGGCCTCGCTGTTGCGAGCTGCTGTGTTTAGAGGATGATTTTAAGTCAAATACAAGATACAAGATAGGGGTTGCTCGACATGTAATAATTATTTATGACATTATAAGTTTCTATTGTTTTGAGTTTTTCTATGATTTTATGTACATAATTGCCGAACGCTGAAAGTGCCGAATGGTAAACGATTTGCCGAATTGGCTTCAAACTTGGGGGGCTGTGACACCCCCCCATACCCCCCACCCTATATCCGGCCCTGCTTCCGAGGAGATACTAACTGGACACCCGATATTGTATATGCATGTTATGCGGATATCATTGTAAAGTTCTTATCAGGATTTCTAAAGATTTTGCTATGTCTTTTGTTTTTTTTTTTAGACAAATCTATCTACGATTGAAGTTTATAGATATGCTATCTCCATTAACTAAAGGAACTTTATACTAAAATGGTGATTAACATTAAAATGTATTTGGTTATTAAACTAAAAAAAATATTTTCTTGTATATAAACGAATGCCACAGGATTTTTGAAGAAACTTTGTATCTAAAATTTTCTGATTAGAAAGATCTCTCGTAATTTGGTACATTGCTCCCTGTTCTCCAATGACCTAGTCGTCACTTATAATGCTTCTTCACATATTCTTTATCCCCCCTACTTTTGCACATCTGTGCGGTCAGATCGTTCAAAAATAAATTGGATTGATGCAGCTAGGGCTTAATTCTGCTGTGTAGTATATTTTACTAGGCTAGGATCAGATATTAGCTTCCTAGCGCCATCTGTTACTCGCAACCAAATAAAAAGATTATTGATAAAGGTGTCTGCTTATATAAATTGCTTCAGCGCCACTTTAATACTAACCATCACATTAATTCACGTGTGTATATTTAGTTGCAGTAGTTACAGACACTAATCTTACTTTGTAGGAGACATCTGCTTAAAATCTTTTCTATGAACTGTTTAAATTTGTTCACACTTTCTGAAAAAAATATTCCAAATCCAATATACTAAAATTCATGTATTAGTTTTCGTAAAAATAGGAATGCAGATTATTTCTTAAAAACTTTTATGCAATGGGTTCTCCATTGTCACCGATTTTAAACAATATATTTATGGAGGATTTTGAGACTAAACATGTTCAAAAATGTGCATACAAACCGGTTATCTGGTGGAGATAAGTAGATGATATCTTTGCAATCTGGCCTCACGGTATTGAGTTACTAGATAGTTTTTTTGGAACATTTAAATAATAAAGAACCTTCTATTAAATTCACTTTAGAAAAGGAAACTAGAAATAAATTACCATTTTTAGATGTTTTAATTAAAAGAGTAAATGGTACAATTGAAACAAGTGTTTATAGAAAACCAACACATACTAACAGATATTTAAATTTCAACTCAAATCAGTCGATGCACGTTAAGAGGGGTGTTTTAAAATGTTTATATGATAGAGCCAAAATCATTTCTTGTAATGATGAAATACTAAACAATGAGAAGCGGTTTATAAAAGAAGTTCTTATAAATAACCAATACCCTGGAGGTTTTGTCGATAAAACCTTAAATATTGAAAATAACAATCAGGTACGACAAAAACCTGAAAAACGTTACACAGCGTTAATTCTTTATGTATGCGAATTATCCGAAAAGTTGCGCCGCATCGGTGATAGATTTGATATTAGGACGATATTTCAAACAAACAGCACTTTAAGATCTATTCTGACAAAGACGAAACCGAAGAACCACGAGCAAAATTCAAAAAACTGCATTTATAATATTCCGTGTGAATGCAACAAACATTACGTGGGTGAGTCATCCAGACCATTTAGTGTAAGATTGGGCGAACATCAAAATTATGTCAGATAAAATGAAATTCAGAGGTCCAAGATCTGCGAACACGCTTGGGAGAACGGACATAGAATAAACTGGGACTAAACAAAAATTTTAACAAAAGAGGCAGACAGCAAAAAAAGAAAAAATTAAAGAATCCTCGGTAATATTATTGAATGAAATGTCTGTACAACTTGGTTGCCAATGTTAAAAGAAGAACTTCACAAACTTAACATTGTATAAAAACTAAAAAACTGTTAACTATATCAACAGTTCTATGTAAATAGAAAATATCTATGGACATTGAATATAACGAACATTCTTAGAGCTGTATATTTATCATACACAGCAAAAAAAGATTTTTCAAAAAAGCCTTGAAAAAGGAAACAGATTAGATTTCCGAAACGTCGGCGAAATATTTAACTTCAAGTTTTTATAATTATTTGTGTTATTTATTTAAAAAAAGCAAAACCTCTAACTGATCCTTTGACGTAAAAGTCACAGGCGTAGAGGTTATTTACCAGTAACGTACTGGTTAATTGTGATATTTTGTAGATTCCTCGAGCACCGCTCAAAAACAAAAAATACATATGGCAGGAAGTCCCAAAGAATTGAAGAAAACAATTAAGATAATGCCACAAACAACATTTAGACAAAACTGTTATATACTGGTATTCTAAGTTTATTTCTTTCTTGGTCATAATGGATTCCTATAGAATGAATACTCCTCGCAGGTTTTTGGAAATAAGGAATTGATTTTTTTAGGTAAAATTACTTAACAATTTAATTTTAATCTCCTGAGTAGTAGAAACTGAGACCTCGGTCCACGGACTTGCTTGGATACTTGGATACATGCTTAGAGGTGATTCTTAAGCCTGCATATGCATCGTACATGGCTAAAAAGTGATCTTATAGCATACTTTTTAAGACTGAGACCTATAAGTATGACTGGGGAGCACTCGGTATGTACAAGACTTTTGAAGAAATTGGAAAAATTGCGATATCCACCATTTAGCTGATGGAAGCTACAGGCAATTGGAAGTTCAAAAGGATGAAAATTCTAATTTTCCCAAACAGTGAAGTATGGGACGAAGCAAATACTGCCCCTTTACAGTGGTGTACTACACGGAGGATTCCGGTGTAGTCAATTGATATAGACATGAATTTGTTTGGAAGATAAGAGTTCAAGAGATGATGTAAATCTTGTGTAGATTGTGGCATACATTGGGATCCCTGAAGATAAGACAGTAAAGCCACTAGTTAGACGTGGTGCCTCTTTGTCACGAAGTGGAGCCTATGCTGGGTATGACAAAGAAGCAGCTCTTGATGCCCCTTAATAAGTGGGCTCATGAGAATGAGGGAGCGCTGTAGGCTAAGTAGATTGGGAACTTTGTCTCCTATTATACACAGGGGTTGTGGAGGGCCTTTCGTGCCTAGAACGTGATAATGAAGAAAAATTCTGCTAGTTCTCGGGGCTCTGCAAGGCACCTGAGTGATCTAGGTATGCAATATATTAGGTCGAAGTAATTTTAAAAGTAGAGTTAACTCCCTTGATTGAAAAACTATCATAATTTTTAGGGAGAAATTTCGAAGTTCGAATGTTTTCACTAGTAAGCCAAGTAATCAAACGAGCAATGTCAGTTGACTGTCAGTTTGAAGTTGCGCTAATATACGAACAAAATGCCACTTGTACGTCCCAATTTAAGAGAAAAAATGGAAACAATTTGAAATTTCAAAATTCGAATTCTGTCTCTGTATGTTAAAATAAGATTCTGAACAACTTTTTTCGATATCTCCAACGTGACGCAAAATATTCAGACGCCGTCGCAGTAGGCTGGGGTTACACAAGCATTTGAGTTGAATACTCTAAGAAATGCAGCTCCTGATGTTCTACCTCTCTACCAAAATTCAAATATCTGCTTCTAAAAATAAATTAAATGCGGGGGTGTCTTCATCTTAACTGTGTCAAACTATTATGAACGTCGTTTATAGAGATAGTACGTCAGAGGTTAGATGATCATCTCACTTGCAAATATTTCGAGTCCCAGTTGGTATAGTGGCTCCAAAATCAGTTTGAAAATCATAAAAAAGAGGGACCGAGGAATATTTAATAACACGAGCGATGATCATGAGCGTCGACCGACAATTTATAGAATTACTTTTTAATCATTGTAAATATTGTTTTACTACTTTATATTAATTGATAAATACGAAATAAATTATTTATTTATAATACATTATTTATTTTTAATAAGTAATGTTAGTTTAATGAACAACTCCAATATTCAATAAAAGTAAATAAATACAATTTAACCTACGGTTATGCTGTAGCCTGTAGGCCATATTAAAAATTAACCAAAAGTAGATAAGGGACTTGTAATGATGGGCCAGGTAAACCATCGACTACTTTCGTTTGAGTTAAGCGCATAACATATCTGGTTAACCATATTCGTATACGGATATCCTTTGCAATATTCAAGTATGGTCTCGGCTCTTATTCTATTACTTCAGGCTTTGTAATGATTTATTCTGGTAGCAACGCTTTAGACTATTTCTAAATTAAGAATAGAATCACTATACAAGGTTGTCTACACACATGCACTGCTGGTCATTTTTCCCATTAAAAAGTGTTTATAATGCCAGATATTATTCCTTTGTCCAATATTGTTAAACCTAGTTTTGTTCTTGTCTTATATATTATAAACACTATTGAATAGGTAGCATGGCCAATAGTGTATAACAGACAAGCCTATATATTCCACAGATGTAGAATAAACAGAAGAAAAAGATTTGGACATAACAAAATTGTGAAAATAATCAAAAGTTATTATTATTAGTTATGTTTTAAGATATTAGAAGATATGGTCTTTTCGGAATGCAATTCTAAGAACGTCAACTTCTAGCTTCAGAATTTTGTTCTTATTCACAATGTCCCCAGATATTTTGTGAAAGATTGAATATTTTGGTTGGCCTCCTCTGCTATATTGCTAGATATATAGCTTCAGAGCTGGCCAAAGCAAAAAAGTAACTGAATAATTTACAAAGGTCTATGAACTATGTAAATTTTATTATTTATTGTTCATGAATCAAATTTGTCCAAAATTTAACTTTTTTTTATTTCCAAGTCAATTATTGTTTGATATTGATGGTTAAGTAAACTGACTGACGTCACGTGATTAATTCTAAGTGGAAAGCTTGTGTTCCTCCAGCTTAATTAACTCTTAATTACGTCCGAAAATAAAGTTATGACTAATATAATTGATACTTTAAAAAAGGAAGTCTTATTTTCCTATTACGTGAACACCAAATACGCTATCTTATTAAAATTCGGTTTTAGTCAGTTTTACATAACAACGAATAAGATTTTGAGATTGTTCTACAGTTAAAACTTTGGATAATATCTTTTTTTGGAAAATAGGTACATTTCTTCATAACGACGGACAACTGGTAGATTTTAAAATATTTTGCCGTGACATAATCTCCTGATCGGTAAGCACCTTCCATCAAAATTTAAAAAAAATCGTATTGTGATATTGGGGTCGTAAAAAATGAGACATACTGTATAATGTATACCAGATTTAAACCTTAGTATCAGGATTTCGGTAATTATTGTTGATAAAAACATGGTAATAGGAGAAAGTTTTGTGATTCTGCCACTCTTTTAGCAAAAAACTAGTACGATTTCATTTTAATGTTTAAGGATTTCTGTTTTGTCTGTCCATTAGTGTTATATTTATTCCCAGACTTCTAAAAGTAATGCATTATAGGGTACAATCAACACTTCTTCACATTAACATTTCATTTTCTTTATAGATTCTAAATTTTGGTTGCTATGACAGAAACATCATCAAGATGTAAAACAATGCCTTAATAATACTTCTTTGTAAAAAAAGTGTATTAAATAATATCCGAAAAACTAAAGAGGCGTGATTTAAAAGTATATCAATATAGTAACCACCATATTCAACCTTTTTTTAAACGGTAAAATTGTAACATAAAGATTCAAGAGAAACATTTGAAAAATCACACTCTTTTCCAGATTTAATTTATGTTAACTAAAAACCTTAATCTTTTCACATTTCACATATAAGTCCATGACATTTTTAAGTTGATTTTACGCAAAAAAGACATTTTCTTTAAAACGTTGTTTGGACATTACCAACGTCGGGATTGTTCTAAACAATCTAAACTATAGAAGAAATTACCTACATTTTCTTTACGCGCTTGCGCATTTGTCTACTGATTTCCTGCATTTTAGGGGTGGTCATTCCATGGAAGCTAACTGGATTTTGATTATGTGGAGGCTGCGTCGCTGGTCGCTGTGTTTCTGGTGTAGTTGGCCTATATTTCTTCTCGTTCCAACGCGCCGCTCCAAATGACATCGAGAAGTTCAGGCTATCAATAACTTTCAAATATTTTAAACTTAAATAAAACTACATGCCTTACTTTAAATGTTTCTTTAATCAACGCTATGTTTCTACAGAATCGTGTAAGTTCGTGATATCACGAGTACACTGATGGGATATGGTATTGCCATTTTTACACGTTTTAACTATTGCACTAAAAAATATACCGGTTGGTTATGACCAATCATGTTTTGTGAAAAACTTACTTAGCAATATAAAGTATTATTATTAAGAGTCGGTAAACCGAATTTTATTACGGCATTTTTTAACAATTTTCACAAAAAACATTTGTTTTAAGCATAGGTATTACTTTGAAAATATTCGAGTTGTACAGGATAACTCGAAATGATCCTTAAATTTTACTTATCAAGATCGGACTCGCATATAGTAACATGTTAAAAAATTTGGCTTAGTAGTATATATATTGTACATTAACTCTCTAAAAATATTTTAATATTCAATAATTACACAGCCACACAAAAAAAAATTATATAGTACCGAACAGAGCACCATATTCCGATGCATTCTCACGCGCTGAATCCGAATTAGTGGTCCAATTTGCTCCATGCCATCAAAATTTCCCAGTACTTTCGTAGGAGACAACTATACCAAAACAAAATCATTACCTTCAACATGATTACACATACGCATTATTGTCATTATTATATGTATTTGTATCGTGAATGCTAATGAATCATCGTAGTTGATTTATAAACTCAAAAAAAGATATTTCCAGATCGCGAGGAACTTGTGAATGTTTTACTATTTAAATCTAGGAGCCCACTGTAAAGAACATGGTGAAATATTTCATCTAGACGATATAGCTTCGATATCAAGAGTGGCGGGATGAAAACATGATGGCTGATTTTTGCTGGATGGTCTTCCAGTGGAGGAGTAGAAACGGGAAAGATTATCCTTGCTTCCAATCATTCAAGGATAAAAGGATTCGTTACCATAATAAGAGAGAACATTTTCAGGTGCAGGACATAAGTTCTCCCTGCATTCTGAATGTTCTTGTTTTTTGAGTTTAGAAATCAACTGTATTGTTTTTTCCTGATCGCTTATTAGAATTCAGAGGACAAATGAAACATATAGTAATGATAAAAATACGTCTAATCATGTTGAAGGTAACTTTTCATTGCACTAATCACCACTGTCAAAGCGCTGACTTTCAGAATGACTCGGGACTAAATTTTTAAAAAATTTTTCAAAACTGTTTTGACATTCTGAATTATGGCCTTAGGTTGGAATACAGCGAGTCGAAAACAAACACATCTGCTACAAAGAACTTTTCAGGTAGTTATGTCACTTTCCCTTAAGTAACGTATTTCTATCGATTTTTGACCTTTTTTTTTAATTCATGAGAAATTTTAATGACGGGGGAAATTGGACCGCGAATTCGGATTCAGTGCGTGGAAATACATTGGAATACGGTGCTTTATTTATTAGTATAGGACCAAATTTTTTTTGTAGGGCTATGTCATTTTAATCCAAATTTGAGATTTTGTATTTGGAGTTACCCCATACACAATTACATGCACTCGTTTCCCTGCAGTTAAAAAATAAATTTAAAAATGTCGTAACTTCATAAACTCTATATAGAAAACCTGTTTACAGAGATATGACATTTGGAAATTTGAGTAATTACTAAAGATGATGGTACGATCATGAATAATGAAACATGTTTAAAAATGCGTAAAAATATGGCATCATTTCATTTGATAACGACTTTCCGAAAGTCAAAAAATGATTGTTTGTAAAGTGCTTGTGGTGCAAAAACTTATAGTACACACAAAGGCGGGTGCTGCGCAAGTCAATAAAAAAATGAAAATTGCACAAGTCAAATAAAAGTCAGCTACCCGCTCCAGTTTGAGCTGCACGGTTTCGCCAGTGTCGGCTTCATTTTAATTTAAAAAATCGACATTTATGATGGGACACTAACCGACAGCCCTTTACAGAGTATTATATTTCTTAATCTACATACACAAGTAACGAATTTACATAAAAACTCCAACCACTATTACCAACCTGTTAAACAATCTACTATCCCCTGACGAGGAAGTGCTCGTCGCTAATTAGAAAAATAAGTTAGACGTGTTTTCTGCAAACAGAAACGTGATTTGATTTTTTATGTAGCAATTTGAAGTGGTTGGCTGTCCTATGATTATCGTGAGTGTATGGGTCGGTGATAAAAAAAGAACAAATCAAAAAGGACTAGAAAGGAACGTTTATAGAAAGGAACACGTTTGATAAGTGCTGACTAGATTTATACAACAGTTAACATGTTATATTAAGGCATCTCGTGACCCTAAAAAATGTCACGAAGGGTGTTTTTATCTTTCTAAAAATAAGTTAAAAAAACATAAAACGTAACAAAAAATAGCTATGATTAATAGAGCTTACATTTACAATTCTGATATAAAAATTAAACAAAGCCCAATGATCCATGTAAGAGTCAAAAGTTACATTATGTTTTATAGCAAAAGTGATCCCAACAATACTATTTTTAAATACTTTTTTGTCCCGTAATATTTACATAGATTTTTAACAGTACTATTTATTACATATGTCCTATTTTCACTGTCACAGACTTCCAACACAAAGTTCTCACAGGAAAAGTAATAACAATCTAATAATCCGTTTCATTATTGTTATTACTTTTTAATAAATATTTTTTATACAAAAGTATATTACAAGAAATAATACAAGAAAATGTCCTTTTTCACATGGCAGAACGGACTTAAAAATTGAACTACTTTCTTACACAAAAAACACAAAAATGGAAATGCTGTTTTGTACATTATCTATCTGTATTTAAATACAGATCGTTTTATTTGTGCTAAAATATAAACTTTAGATTTTTTTACCAAAATATAGCGTATTGATATTTTACAAATTTTTGTGTAGAAATTTAATTATTCGTATTTGACCTGTGTAAAGAATTTATGTATGACTTAACAGGTCGTAGATAAAAAAATCACATTAATTTTAAACACTACTGCTAAATACTCTAGAACAATGTTTATAAATGATTAAATAGCTAAGCTAAATAAACAAAAATAAATTCACCTTATCCTGCTTTAATAAATATAATAAATTAGTTATGGCAAATAACAACTATGTACAATTTCATATAAACAATTTCGTGACTAGACAACAAAACTTAAGGTACGTACATTTTTAATGTAAAATAACTTAAATGATTACGTAGGTTTGTCTATAAAAACTGTAATATATATATAGAAGGGACCCTAACTGCTCATTAAAACATATGACGAAGCTCATTATTTTTTTTAGTATGAGGAGAAAGGGATGATTTTAATTTTGAAGGCTCCTTTCCAACTTTTCATCCTTTTAGAATAAGTTCATATATTTTATTTAAAATTTGAAGTAAAACAAATGATTTTTTAACACTTTGGGTGACGCTAATAAAAATATCATAAGCAGGGTTAAAAAATAAAATAAGTAAGAGAAAACTTAGCAAAATAGAGAGTGGTTCATTTAAATCTAAACAGCAAAATATCTTAGAAAGACGCTTTTTCGAAAATAATATTTTAGACAAAAGCTCTTTGATTTAGAGGGAAAAGCAAATGATATTATTTTTTCGATTTGATAGACGTTCAAAGAAATTTCAATGTCAACTTCAATTTCTTAAATAGATAACTGTTTTTTTATGACAGTATTCTATAAATAAAATGAGCGACTTGTCTAAAAATTTTTTTTCGAAAATGCATTATTTAAAATACATTTATTTTAAAAACGTTTCATGGCGTGTTTATTAACGAATGCTGATTCGACGTAAACTCAGCTACAACAATTTAATTGAAACAGCAATTTAAAAGAACCACCCTGTATGTGAAGCCTTTGATCCAACATGATCAGTTTTCGGGCCTGGGCAAGAACTTTCGTTGGGCATGTCCAGGTATTATTTAAAAAGGAGGTTGGAGCATGGAGTACCTACCAACTTTCCCTTAGTAGACCTAAAGACTCGGCCTAACAGGGAAGTATTACAACCAATTGTTAATTTTAAAGTGCACAAATACTGAGAACCCGAAGGGTGAAGCTGGATTTAGATGTGTGTGTCATTTGAATGATCTACAGTGTAAATAAGGCAGCCTGATGAACTCGTGAATCAACTCAATTATTCATAAAAATCTGTAGAATGTATTTTGGTATCGCCATAGGGCGAGGTTTCAATGTTAAATAGCTTAATTATGGGCAGCCCGCAATGTACACGACGAAGTTTTCAAGTCCTGTGGTATAAACTTCCACAGAGCAGGTTCAATTTATTTTGCGAAATTATTTATGAAAATCAGTAAAACTTAAATAGATGAGCTTAGCTGTGGGGACCCTGCAATCCACATGATGAAGTTCGGGGAGAGTTTAGAGTTCACATTTCCACACTCAATTTGCAAAATTATTCATGAAAATCTGTAAAACTTATTTCGGTATCGCCATAGGGCGAGATTTCAAGGTTAAATAGATGACCTTAGTTGTGGGCAGCCCGCAATCTACATGATGAAGTTCTTAAGTTTTGTAGTAGAAACTTCCTCATAGCAGATTCAAGATAGACTTATTATAAAAGATTATTAACGATTAATAACAAAAGATAAACAGCAAAGTTTCGAGGAGAGTTTCCAGTTCACGTCTCCGCGATTTTTTCACTTTGTAAAAAGTTTACATGAAAATCTGTAAAACTTATTTTGGTATCGCCATAAGGCGAGATTTCAAGGTTAAATAGATTACCTTAATTGTGGGCATCCCGCAATCCACATGATGAAGTTCTAAAGTTTTATGGTAGAAACTTCCTCATAGCAGATTCAAGATAGACTTGGAATAAAAGATTATTAACGATTAATAACAAAAGATAAGCAGCAAAGTTTCGAGGAGAATTTTGAGTTCACATCACATCTCCACGATATTTTCACTTTGCAAAAGTTTACATGAAAATCTGTATAAATCATTTTGGTATCGCCATAAGGCGAGATTTCAAGGTAAAATAGATGACCTTATTTTTGGGCATATCGTAATCCACATGATGAAGTTCTAAACTTTTGTGGTAGAAACTTCCTCATACCAGATTCAAGATAGACTTAGAATAAAAGATTATTAACGATCAATAACAAAAGATAAGCAGCAAAGTTTCGAGGAGAGTTTTGAGTTCACATCTCCACGATTTTTTCACTTTGCAGAAGTTTACATGAAAATCTGTAAGGCTCATTTTGGTATCGCCATAAGGCGAAATTTCAAGGTTAAATAAACGACCTTAGCTGTGGGGAACCTGCAATCTACAGGATGAAATTCTGGAACCTTGTGGTATAAACTTTCGCATGGCAGATTCAAGACGAAGGATTAATAACGACTAATAATAAAATATAAGCAGGAAAGTTTCGAGGAAGTTTGGAGTTCACATTTCCACGGTTTATCCATTTTGCAAAATTATTCATGAACATTGATAAAACTCATTTTGGTAACGCGATGTGGAGAGATTTCAAGGTTAAATAGGGATAGGTTACCTTAGTTGTGGGAAGCCCTCAATCTATATGACGAATTTCTTTCACAAGTCTGTGGTATGAATTTCCACACAGAATATTCGGAACAGACTTAGTACGAAAGATTATCAGCGAAGTTTCGAGGAAGTTTGGAGTTCACATTTCCACGTTATATTTATTTTGCGAAATTAAGGCACGATTTTGCTACAAAATTTGAGACAGATTTCTTATTTGGGGCACTTTTGGTAGCTTAATTTTTAAAATTGACCTAGCGTCATTGCGAGAAATGAACAGGGCGTTCCAAATTATTATTGTCAGAAGCTGCAACTTGCAAAATGTAATGGTAATGCAATACATGCACCGGAAGCCTACAGAATAAATTTTGATTCTTTTTTATAATACAGGCTTTACTAACAGTATTGGATCACCGTCTAAGTTGGACAATGATGCTTGAAATATATTTCTAAAATTGTATTTCTAAACGACTATACATACAAAAACACAAGGCACACTACACAAATTAGACAACATCCAAATCCAAGAAAAGTGCTTGTGCTTGTGATTCGTCACGTATGCTACAGAGCACTACATCGTAAGTAGATTTTAAATGTTCGGTCGTAAAGTGCAAATATAATGTAATTCATAACGAGCCCTTTATTTCAAAATATTAAATTCGAAAATCACATTACTAAGGTTACTGAAGATTGGGTTGTAATTCAGTTCTCGAATCTGTTAAAAATTGTTTTTGTCAATGTTTTTCCCGCTCATACAGGGTGAGCCACTAGTGAGTGGACGGTCGATATTTCCTCAACCATTTGAAATTTGAAAAAATGCATCCGAAATCGTAGGAGGAATTATTTTAAATTAATTTTTAAATCTACAGGTTGTTTCACATAGTCGGGACAAGTTAATACTTTGGAAATGATACACCCATTTTTTTACATATTTATAGTTGACTCTCAATTTTCTAGTCAGTCATTTATTATTTTTAGACCTAAACCGCGGCGTTGACAGGTTTTTCTACTTTTTCCGATAAAGCGTATTTTTACACATTTTCAGTTTACTTGAGTGTTATTCAAAACCGTGTCCTAGTTTAAAGATCTCTCAAACTCGATCCTAACTCTACAGGGTGTTCTCCACGACGATTGAAATTTTTACATTTTCAAACTGTCAATTCAGTTTTTATCAAATGAAACACCCTGTGTGTGTTTACTTAAAACGTTTCAGTAATTAATTACCTACACGTTGATACTTCACTGTGATTTTTTTTTCGACGGTATCTGAAATATCCAAGTCGAAATGGTAGTCACTAATGATATCAGTGTGTAGAAAATTGATTGCTGCAACATGTTAAGTAAAAATATACAGGGCGTTCCATTTGACAATATTGAGATTTGAGGGTTTAAAAATGTAAATATTTGAATCAACGTGGAAAACACCATATAGAATTAGGTTCGACTTTGAGAAGACTATAAATCAGTACATGCTTTTAAGTAAAATAATGAAAGTTACGAAAGTCCGTTTTTTATAGATTTTACTCTTGACCTCTGCAAATGCATTTTTTATCGGAAAACTTGGAATAACGTGGCAACACAGCAAAGTAAGTCCAAAACTGATACATGCCTGGGTAGACAATTAAGACGCAAACATAAATATATAAAAAATGTTGGCTGTTCCTTGTAAAAAATCCAAACATTGGCTTGCCACCACTATGTGAAATATCCAGTAGATTTAGAAATAATTTTGAAATATGCCGCCTTTGATCTACAATTTTTTATCTCAGACATGTTTTCCAATTTCAAACAGTTGCGGAGATACTGACAGTCTACTCACTACCGACTCTTCCTATATATGAAAAATGTTCTCAACACTTCCAATTTAATAAATGAAAAATAGGTAAAATGTTTCTTTAATCTAGTGGAAAAAAAATAGCAAATTTTCCATTATAAGCAAAACTTTCCGTCATTTACCATTTATCAGGTAGTGAAAAATATGTTGGTCGACAAAGAAGGTTTTTAAAAATATTACTTAGCCAGAAATTTTAACTTTAACTGAAAAATATATATCTTTTAACATTTCTTCAAGAACTTGTCATATGTTTTCATGTTATCTATGATTTGCACACGTGACCCTGGATATCAAGTATATCCATCGTCTCATTTTGATCGTTAATCACCAATTTTTAATGATTTGATTGTCTGAAGATAACTGAGCTATAAGCAAATTTTGTATTTTCCTTAAAGTCGACATTGAAAAAGTGAACTTCAACTTTTATATATTTCATTTCTATAGATAACCTCTATAAATAAGTGTAGAAAGTATACTTACAAACATAGAACGAAATGTAAAGAAGTATGGATACCCTATTAATCGAAAAGGCAACATCACAACTGAGTATAATATATAAAAAAATAACCAAAAGTACTTTACCAAAACGGATTTCGGAAGCTCTCTCAACGTGTTAGAAATTTTGTACTGCCGGTGATAAAAATTCTACAGTTTATTATTCTGCCTAATATTATTAAATTTACAAATGTATAACGGTTCAAACTATATAGAAAAGTTTTACATACACACCCAAAGCTGATTAAGATTTTACAGAAATATTGAGTTGAGTATTCTAAATATTTAATTCCCACGATGAGAATTCCTGATCTTATATCACACAAAATACAAAAATACCTATGGGAATGGTTGTGAAATTAAAAAATCTGACATGAAAGTTTTCTCTCAGGTAAAATTTTCACTATAATTATATTCATTATTATTACTATCATTTTCTAAATATCGTACTCGGTATTTTAATAAATGAGAGCACTCATTTTGACTACTTTGCAAATTTTCTAGAGAGGAGATGACGAATGTCTGAACAGCAAAATGGGTGTGTCTGATTGTCTTAAACTAATAACTTTGGTGATGCTGCAAAACAGAAGAATCTGTAAATCTTTTTGTAGGTCAAATACACAATTAGTTGGTGAATCTACACTATAACTAATTGTTCTATAAATCGCGTCACTCAAACATAGTGTCACAGCAATAACAAATGTCGATCACGAAACGCATGTCACAAGACATCATCATGATCATCCATATCATTGTCCATATCTCCGTCTTGATCTAAGTCGTCCTGATCCATGCCCGGCGACATTTGTTGATGAAGGAGTGCTTGCGCCGCCGCTTTCGGATCTTCGTCTTTCCACTTATCCATGGATCTCCTGCGGGCGTTCATGAAGAAATTCCCAACCGTCGTAGGTTCCAAACCTAACTGCCTCGCAATCGTGACTTGCATCTCTTTCGACGGCCT
Source organism: Stenurella melanura (assembly GCA_963583905.1). Lineage (NCBI taxonomy): Eukaryota > Metazoa > Arthropoda > Insecta > Coleoptera > Cerambycidae > Stenurella > Stenurella melanura. The sequence goes on along the minus strand of OY757318.1, from coordinate 29,183,986 downwards.
CTTCGTTTCCTAGATACAAAACAATCAATAAATAACTAAACGAAACGTTACGAATCAGAATTGTCAGCGTGTCAGTGCTAATGACTTTTCTTATTGAATTAAATTAATATTAAAATCTTTGCTGCGGATCCATTGACGCACGTATGCGTCATTGTTGTTTTTACTCGAAAAATCAAAATTTGACATGTATCAAGTGTTCAATAAACTCAAAATTAATGTAGTCTTAGGTGTTTTGATTGGGCCAAAATTTTGACTGACCTTAAAAATAGCCTGCAGAGTACGGCGCTGCAGATCTGTGAAAACCAGTCTGGGCTTCTTGGGGGTAGGGATTTGTTCCGAATTGGTCGAAGGGTCCTCTTTCCGCTTGCAACCTGGAACAGTGAGGCAGGCTGACATTCCCATTAATAATAGAATTAAAAATTTGTAAAATTAAATTAAGACACTGTAGAAGAAGTAAATGAAGTTTGATACCTATTGGCTTGTTATGATATAAAATTACTGTTCAAAATAAATCATCCGTTAAGAAATGCCAGAAACTTTAGAATGAATAATTTTCTAACTGCGTCCTGTGTGGAAGTTTCTGATAGAGATTGGTGCCATTTTGTTCTGTATGCTGTACGAAATGTGAAACGTGTTGAGGGCCATCTAGTATTATAGGCAAATTGGGGATGAGGGTTAATATTTTCCATCTTTAATTATAGAAAAAAGAAAATACTTTAAAAGCTTTTTTTGTGTTACGTTCCACACTTGCTATAACAGATAACAATGTATAGCTTTTATTCAATAAATCAGATAAAACAAGCCAGAATGGAGAAAAAAATGTTATATACATTACAAATTGGTCATAGTCGTATTAGTTGAGCGCTGATGCAACTGGAAATTATATTCTGGGAAACTGCTATTCAGGGTTTGATAAATATGCAAAAAAGTCAACCAAAATCGTCTGCGGTATAAACTTTCTGAGGCGAGGAAAGCTGTCAAAAAACGGATTTTGCAAATATCTTGAAAACTAACAATTTTATTAGAAGTAAATAGTGTACAACTTGAAGCTTATCAAATCACCTATAATATGAGATAAGTCCCAACTAATTTGGTCAAAAGTTGACCAAGATATTAATTTTTTTGTGTTTCTCATCCGCTTTCTAAAAGTTAAATTTCAACATATGTCTTTGTGGTTATCTCAAAAATAAGGGTCTACAAGAAATGTCTATGACAAATTCAATATACAATACAACTTCCTACAATTTGGTTCCTACTACAACCCTTTAGGGAAAAAGTTAGTCAAGATATGGCTACTTGTTGTCAAAAGTTATAATTTATGAAAATCTAAGATGCAAAATTCCTTTAAATTGGGTTTTGACAAAGAACTTTATTGGAACTATGTAACTCTTGAAATATTAAATAAAATGGCATATACCATTTTTCTTACAGTTATTTTTAATCCGAAAAAATTAAAATTAAAAAAAAACTTCTTTATCCGAATTTGTTATAAACCATTATCTTTAAACCAAAAAAATATTACAAATTTCTATTATAAATTGTAGTTTAGTTTATTCAATTATCTTTCGAATGAGACTAAACGTTAATTAGAGTGTTCTATAGCCATTTAAATCTGGCAACAATTAATGAAAAAGAAAACAAATTATTTCCATTTTTAAGGCATTTTAAAAAATGTTGATGTAGTTTCTTTCAACATACTATTACAGCTAAACGATCCAGGAGTGATTTTCGTTTTTAACATTTGGTATTTGGTATTTGTTACTTTTGTTTGAGTACGCATGTAGTTTCCAACATATAACATGGTTCTTCGCCAATTTTGCTTGATTTGGTAATAATAGCACATCTGATTTTATTAAATAACCATTATGAAATGTTATCAGTTATAATAAGCATGGAACCTAACACAAAACATTAAAAAATAATAATTGATATTTTTTGCATAATAGAGTCATTTAGCCATCCAGCCGTTTCTCATCATTTATTTTTTATTATTAACTATAATATGCTAATAGCGTTACAAGGAAATGTCAGATTAGTTGAATCAGTAACAACAGAGAAATTCTCAGTTGATTAGAAAAACACTGGGCTAACCGAGGTTTCGTAAAGTGACGTCACATAGCGGTTATATTTATGATATAGTCCGTTAGAACTGCACGCCAGCGCAGAGGTTTGCTGACAAAACTAATTTTTAATAGGTTCATTTTGCAAGGAATCGATTTAAATGGTAACTCTTTGGAATGGGAAGATTCTACACTAAATGATGATACTTTTTGGATTAATTTAATTAATCTTTTAAGTTTTAAAATTGCTATTGAAAATTGCGAGAAGTTTCCGTCAGTATGAATACACTCTGCATCTGCAGGCCGTAATCCTTAACAGATCCACACGATTTCTTTTAACCACTTCGTCTACTATCGGAATATAACCCTATTGAATTTCATAATAATCCGCCGAGCACTTTAATAGTTAAAAATAAATATTTAACACCGACTTCGCCGACCATTCCTCTTGTCTTCTTTTCGATAAATAATTTAAAATGAGAAAACATGTATGTTTTATTTTAACTCGCTCTTACTCCAAAATTGAACCAATGCGTTGGTTTCGCTTTTATCACTATGTGCTTGATAAAAAATGTATTAATTTGAAGGTTAACTTTTAATAAGTGTAGAAAATGTAAATTAAAGGCTATGTTCTTAAAATGTAAACATTTGTAGGAGTATTTACTCCTGTCAAGCAGAAAACTTTTTGTTTGTCGAAATAGGAACCTAGTATATAGAGAAGAAGCAAAGACAAAGGACAGAGGTGATTTTTTTATTTGAAATTTTACTCCCCTAGTATTATCAGTATTGGAGAAAATTGCTTATGAAAACCAACGATTTTGGTTTCTGTTTGTATTTGATTGACTGATTTTTGAACGAACTTTAGGTTTCATATTCATTCGCCTTCTAATCTTACAGTACCTTGTCACAACATCCTTGGCTTTTCGAGGTAAACTAATAAATATTTTATTTGGCATTATCATGTGTGTACCCATTCATCTAGGAACTACACAATACCGGCGTATTTTGTTCATTTTAGCACAAAATCTTAATAATGGGAGTATCAATATTTATTACAGAGGAAAATAGACGATTTCACTCTGCTACACTAATAGAGCAGTGTATAAAGGAATGAATAACGCATCATGCCTAGATTATGCCTAGATAGACATTGTCACTATACGTGTTCTCTGGGCGGTTGGGGCTATGTGACGTCACAACTCGACTATCTGATATTAGTCTGGCGTTCTTGAAAACGCCTACTTCACTAATTTCTTTATACATGAAGAAGCGGCCAGAAAATTTTAATTTTTGGGATAGTTATTATACTGGCCAAGATCTTTAAGAATATGTAATAAAAAGAAAGTTAAATGGGCCTATTGAAAATAAAAATATTAACCCTCCTCTCCCTTGTCCAATTGTAAGTCTTAGATGACCACCACGACTTTTAACATTCTATATAGCATACGGAACAAAGTGACATCAACCATATTATTCATTCTGTCATGAACTTGCATACGTTCCTCCAAAAAATGTATGTCACAGAACAAGTTATGTAAGAAAAATACTGCTTCCCATAATTAGTCCATTTAGCACATAGATCGGGTGGATTCAACCATACAATAAAACGTTTCAAATAGCAATGGTAAGCTGGAACATTTAGGTCACAGTGCATACAATACTATGTGATTCTTGGTGAATATCAATTTTTCGTAAGAGAAACTATTTATATTGCGTTGCATTGATTGACAGTATTATTTATAATATAAATTCATAGAAACTTTAATTAACCAAATTAACACTGCATTTTCATACCCACGATACATTTTCGTTTGCGATGTGAGTAAAAGACTGACAGTAAGGTTAGTAGTTCCCCTTTTAAACTTTTAGGCGCAAGTGTGGGGTTAGAATACAACATGACCTTTTACAAAGGGTTCTTAAGCTAACAAAAGATTTGGAACATCTGCACAATCTACTATACGTATTCTAACGGTACGACATTATGCATATCCTTTAATTGTCAAATATATTTTCTTTACATATAACACCATTGTAAATTGTAACCGAAAAATATGTTCTTTTAAGCTACAGAAACTTTAAGCTTTTATTTGAAACTATTGGTTAAATCGTTTTTACGGTGTATTATTATTTCTTTTTTTTTTAAAGAAACACTAAGATGAATTTAGGAAAAGTTATACGAGCTTTGAATATTATTAGGTAGAAACTTGATCGAGAAAATTTGAATATTTTTGTTTGTGCTTGTGAAACAACTGTAGAGAACTCGGACAAAAGAAACGAGTGCAGGTATAAAAGAAATCTAACTGATTATCTTTGAAACTGTCAACGATGAGAGTATAATACTATGCTTCCAATTATGCCTATAAAATTATTTTAAAAGATCTGATTTTTAGAAGAAAAGTCATCAGGGTAACGCACATTCATATACATGTGTCGTTTAAATATCTGATTTTATATTTTCAAAATTTACAAATACTTTAGTGGCAAGTGATTTTATTCAAATAATAATCTGGAAACGGTGGTTGAGGACCTTGAGGAATCCACGATCGAACAGAGGCATCAAAAAAATTGTAATTGGTTAATTGATATAGTCTGGTAAAAAGTGGAAAAAATAGATGTAAACTTTTTACTCTTCATCGAATGATTTAATTTTTCATATAATTGTTGAACATTGTGCCCTTCGCAGTTACATAGATAACTAAATTTATTACGTATATATTACGATGCCATCTTGATTGAGGAAATGTTCGTCACACTTCAAGAGCTTTTTTTTCTTAAAATGTTTCATAATTTTCTATTTACTGATCGATTTTTATCACAAGCTGTTTCTCTAGCTAACACTCACTGTCTGAATTTCGATGCGGTCGGTCTTTTCTATCATGGTGCTTACAAGAAATGTGACGGACGGGAGATAGATAAACGGACATTTTGAAAGTTGCTCAGAATTCGATAACTATGTATCATTTTTCCTTCCGAGCGAAATTACAATTTTAGAATTATGCCAGTCAAATGCACTAGCGTCTACACCCCAAGCGAACACAAGTAATCCCGCATGCACAATATTTTGGGGAAAATATACCTGCGGCGCTGATAATTATTAATAATTTGATAGTAACATAAAAATCAACCTAACTAACCTAACCTAAAGAAATCACATGAAAGAATGAAGTCATTATAGGAAAAAGAAGGAAACATTATTTCTGCCGTCAAATCAAACCCGAACTTGTGAAAAAATACATTAATCGTTACAAAATAATTAAAAAAATAGTTCGGTGTCCAGGAGTTGAACCCGGGATCTCTCGTACCCTAAGCGAAAACATATGTCCCCATCCAGCTGGCAAACAGCGCTATAGCACGGAATAAATAGGTTGACAAGGCGGTACAATAACCAACCGGTATTGGTCCGCCGCAGCAGCACTAATGCGCATGCGGGAGTATTTGTGTTTTGCTAGTGTCAAATACAGAGTATAATAATGAAATAATACTTATTAAAAGCTGCAAACTTTATACTCTAATTAAAACAAATAATCATTATTATAAAAGACACTCGAAAGCGGAACAAGGTTAGCACTGGAATACTAACACTCGACGCGCGTTTTACCAGCTACGTTGGCATCATCAAGACATGATTAATATTGAAACTGAACAGATTTACTCATATCTCAATAAATAATATTAAACACAGCAACTTAAATTATAAAAAAATCCAAACAGAAACTTGCAGTGTTTTGATGAAATTTTACATTTTGCATCTTTAGGTAAGAATACTAGTTCCTTTAACTCTGCGGGTTGGAGTCAGATCGTTAGCAGAATGAGGAGGCTGGGGGTAGCTCCGTACCCCCTAAGAATCTACTACTCGGAGAACAGGTGGATCGGATGGGAAGGGGAAGGCGTGCTACACTGGAAGAAGGTGACATGTGGAGTTCCGCAGGAATCGGTACTAAGACCGACCCTGTGATTTAATGATACGCTAATGACCTAGCAATAGCGGCTATGGGTAGATGGCAGGCTAGGGTGGACGATGCGGTGAATCAGACTATCAGAAGAATGGAGGGCTGGCTATGGGGAGTGCACGTGGAAGTAGCCCCGGAGAATACAGAATGTATGGTCATTACTAGGAGGAGGAATATCCCACCGCTAACGGTGAGGGTAGGGCAGTTAGGAGTCCAAACTAGCATGGGGTAAAAGTACTTGGGAGTATGGCTAGACTCCAGACTAACCTACGGGTTGCATGTCCAAAGGACAGCGGAAAATGCCGGGAAATCTGCCTCGGCACTGAGGAGATTGCTGAGTAACGTGCGGGGACCAAGATTCAGTAAAAGGAGGATACTGTGCAGCGTGCAGCTCCATTCTACTATACGTAGCGCCAGTATGGGAAGAGGCTATGGAAGTACAGAGGACAAAGAGGCAACTATAAAGGTTTGCAGCGCATATATAACAATCTCATACGAGGCAGCCCTAGTAGTAGCGTGAATTCCACCGATGACCTGCTAGCTAAGAAGAGGAGGGAGATATACGAAGACCCAAAAAGGCAGGAAGCTAGGGAAAGGCTATTCCTGAGATTGCAGGAGAGGTGGGGTAGTTCAACGAAGGGAAGATGGACGAGGCGACTGATCCCGAACATTAGAACATGGGTGGAGAGGAGGCATGGAGAAGTGGGTTTCCCCCTAACACAAGCTCTGACGCGGCACGGCACTTTCGTCGAATACCTGTATGACAGGAAAAACCGACACCCATGAGTGTATGTACTGCGGAACACACTGTGTTTTTCTGCAGGCGATGGGGAGCTGAGAGAGCCGGTTACATGCTAGAATCGGACCCGAACTGCACGGAAGCAGCAGATATAATAAATGGAATAATGAGAATAAAGGAGGTGGAGGAGAGGGAACTAGTCCCGAGTCCCTAATTGGTTGAGCGTACACCACAAAGATTTACCCCGTGGCCTGATGGAAAGTGAAAAGCAGTTCACAGAAACACAGAAACCGGAGGGGTGTCCATGAGGATTTCCCCTACACCTACTACACACAAAAAAAACACAAAAAGTATACTAGTAATGTAGCTGTTACTTAAAACATAGCTGCCTAATGGCTAAAAACAATGTCACCGCTTTGGATAGTCGTGTTGAGGGAGTGTATTTATTATATGCCATGTATAGTTAAAAGGCTGCAATATTTGATATTGAGTCAATGGTGATATTAAACTGGAAATACACAGATGACTGAAAAAATGCGCAATATAAATAGGGTCCTCAAACTAAAGATAAGTAGTGGAATTTCTGCAGAGGACCATTTTGTTTGTTTTAAGATGTGTTATGGTATCAAAATAAGTTCACAGTTAAGTTTTGCAGTTATAGCAAGATCGCGATCATGTTTAGTTAAACAATATTACTTGTCAAATGTTTTATATCATTCCATTAATATACTTATCGCATTTTGTAAGTTCTGTTTGAATAAACAAACTAGAAATGTTTTATGTAAGTTGTTCAACAGATCTAGGCGAGAGCTCAATCTAATTTCAATTATTGTAAAAGAAACATTGCAAAACTTGATGTTTTTAAACAAATTATAATATTTTCGAAAATAATGACAACAATAAAATGTAACCCTTATAGAGTAATGTCATCAGTAAAAATTTCAAAATGAAATCTGTTTCCAACATTTAAAAGACGCAATTTTCGAACAAACCTTGAGCAATTGTAGAAGTATGCTATCAAATCCAAAAAAATGTTTGATTGTGTTCAAATTGTATCTTCTTAAAATGACAAAGATAATTTTTTTCATTAAGTTTCAACCGCTTTTTGCATTTTTTAAAATTCGTCTCAAGAAAGAGTATTTTAACTATCAAATCATTTCTAAAAAAACAGCTACGTAAGGAATCATTACCTCAACATCCAGATTTCCTACCCAAGTCTCTAAATGAAAACGTCTTGATATTATATTTGCATTACAGTATGTGAAAATAATTATCATAGAATTTCAATAATATAATATTTGAAATCGTCTGCACCCAAGGTGGTAATGGGCACCCAGCACCCCCACGATGAAGCCAAAACATTTTTTGAGGACTTTGCTCTCATACATACTAAATCACAATTTTAATTTGTTACCTAACTCTTTTAATAATCGAGTGGCAATTTTGGAGATGGTGGTGGGGGTGGCAGATGCCATAAAAAAATTGAGACCTAATAATTCAATGGAATAAGCTCAAAATATAATCTAGTCCCAGATCTTGTTATAATACGTACGTATACTAGGTTTTAAGTCAATATCTTAATTTTATTTTGTTATCTTCTTTAATAATTAAGTGGGGATGGCAAATATCATTAAAAAAATGAGGTCTTGGCTTCTATTATATACCACAAATTCCCAAGTTTCTGTACTCTTAAAACAAGCTAGCTTGTTTTAGTTATTTACCCCTATTTATTCGTATTAACCCCCAATTCTTCAACGGAATCTACCCAAAATATAATTTAACTCCAAATGTCTTTACCAAATTTCAAGTGAATATCTCAATTTTATTCTGTTAAACCCTTTAATAATGGAGAGGGGTGGCAAATATCATGAAAAATATGGGACCTTGGCTTCTAGTATACCTATACATCAAATGATCCTGCATACTTCTTATGGAAAATGACTCCCAGCTAAATCGGCTAAAATCGCAGTATATTGTAGATAATTTCTTCCTGATCAAAAGTTCTCATGGGCACAAGATCGAAAAATGGACAGTTTTCCAGATATCGAGGGTTCAGAATTCGATCACCAACACAGTGATATGAAATTTATTTCTCTACGAGCGATATTACCGGCCTTAGAAATGTGCCGATCTATTATGACAATGAACCGAAAATTAGCAGGATATCAAGAGGAAAAATTTTTAAAGGTCGGAAGTAAGTTTTTTATTTGAAATTTTTTTATAGGATTAGCAATTTTCAAAGAAATTACGGTTGAAAAAATTTGACCTGTGAACAGATGTTATACGTACTTACTGGATGGAATAACTTACGGTGTGTGCACCTTGGTTTTATCTACGGTTTTATAAAATTATATACAGTCATATCAAAAATTATCTTGGTGAAAGGTGGTCATGGAATTAAGAACTACTGTCTTAGCTTATGCTATCTTTTTGTAATAATTTTTCTTCTTCTTATTCACAACGTCTTGGCAGACGTCTTGCGATTTATTTAATGTTCACGTTAGCCTCATCTTGCTGTATGGCACATACGACAGCCTCACGCTATCCATCGCGGTCGTCTGTTAGGCGCACGGCCTCACCAAAGCGCAATGCTTTTTCCCATTAACTCTTTGGTGGTATGAGCTCCACGTCTTTGTACCTTGCCTTCTGATTTTCCTTGGACAATTAAACATTCTGTATTGTCTTCTCTCTGGTTAATGTGGCCAAATAATGGAAAAATACGATACTGGAGAGTCACTTGTGGGTGTAAAGATTATCACAATCATTTTTAGATTGTTCAAATATGACGAGCAGTTCTGTTGAAATTTTTCTTCTTATCTACTTGTAAAATCAGCTGTTGAACCATTTGAATTATGGTTTTCACCACAGAGCACAATACTTACATAATTCAGGTCTATGGTGTGGTACATAATGGAATTTAGAAATATAGTCATCAGTTTCGCCCAGAAGAATAATTGAGCCAGCTTTTTCAATTTCACCGTCAATTCTGAGAGGCACAGAAACAACATTTTGTCAGTGTTTGTTCAACTACTATACTATGATGACCTTCAACATGGTTATTTTAAGCAGAACGGAGCAACAGCATATATAGGGCAAGAGAAAATATAACTTTTCTTAGGAAGTTCTTAGCCGGTTGATAAGCTTACATACACAAGTTGAATTTCCTCCTATGTTATGAACTTTTTTGATATCCCTTACTTGAAAAATCAGATTTTCAGGACACCTGTACCTAATTTGCAAAAACTGAAACAAAGATTTGTTAAAGAATGTGCAATCGTAATGCCGTTAATGTTATAGAATGCCTTTGGTAGTATGAGGTAACACGTAAACTTGTGCATTGAATATGGCCCGGGACAATTTCAACAGTTTTTTTAAATTCTCTTTTTTGTTAATAAATATGTTAATTGTATTTTATTTAGTCTATTATTAATTTATATCCAAATTAAAAATACATTATTGCAGGTTATGTGAGCGTGTGACGTAACTTGAAAAACTGTGACAATCATTACGAAAGGATGACATAAGCAGTTTTCAATTCCATGAAAATATTTGACCGAGATAATTTTTGATATTACGATACTTTTACCAAGTATATACATTTTTATAAGCAGAAATAATATAGGTATTCATTAAATTTTTCTTACAGAACTAGATATTAAGAAACAACCATACCAATAAAAAAACACATTTTACAGATGAAACTGTGAACTTATCTAGATCCCATAAACATGTTAAAAGAAGAAAATTGCCCTCACCAGGCTTTGGTTTAACTTCACTAAAAATGGACATTTCTTTCGTATCAATAGGTATCAAACATATTAATTATTCTAAGTGTATATTTATATGGCAAAAATTGTTTATAATGTACAATACGTTAATGTTCATATTCTACAACCTTATGTAAGAAACAGGTACATAGTAAGTACGTTCAGTGGATACTGGAGATGGGGATCGAGAAAACGAAACTGCGTGTTTCTTTCTCACAGAAAAATAGTATACATATGTCCATTTCTTACACAAACTTGGCGATTTGAGAAGTAGATGCAATATATTTATACTATAGTTCTACTTATGAATAACATATATTGCAAATACCGTCAAAATTGCAGATGAGAATGAAATTATGGCTAATACTAATAATTGTAAAATCAAATAGAATACTTACTGCCTCGCTGAGGAATCTGAGCAGCTGAAATATAAAAAAAAAATTGTGTTAATTTGATATTAATCACAGTCTTAAAAATATTATTATAGATTTTTTAACAAGCGTTTTATTAGGGCAATCATACAAATCACATCACATTCATATTAATAAGAAATGAATAAGAATAGGTTTAAGATAATTATAAAACATTTTTTTTTGTACTTCTACTTCACTACAGTAAATGTATATGCAAATAAACATTAATTTAGAGTTTTGCTTAAAATTAGTAGAAGTAGAATTACATTATTAAAAAAATATAATATCAGACTGTCAAAACATGAGATATTTGTTTTTTTATTACTACAATTTATTTGAACCTTTTCACACACACACACCAGCTTGTGTGATCACACGTAGATAAGTCCGTTTCCATTCGATTACATAGTAATCATGATGTTTGTGAACATTAATGTGTTAAGTGTATTTTTTATTTGAAATTTTGACACGAGAAAACACACATAAATGTACGTAAATAGATTTGTTCTTTAAACTGTATCGTTGGTTTTATATTCCATATCCAACTGACAAAAAAGTTTTATACAAAAATTATTTCATTTCTATTCCTCAGTGTCATCAAATGAACAAATTTGTTTCTGTTTTTAATCCAATGTAGTGAGTTATGGTAATCAATCTGTTTGTTTTTTATTTCTATTTTTATTTTTTGTAATTGTGGAGTTCTGAGGATGTCAATACATTGAGGCGAAACGCCTCCGCAATCTTTATTGCAGTGTCACGATACCTGCATTTATCATTTTCTAGCTTGTTCATATTTCTAATAATATATCTCAAGTGGCAGTGGCCTATTATAGAAGGCCTGTAATCAGCCCTAAGTCGGAGTTTTAGAGCTCTAGAAACTTTGTGGTATTCTTTCTCGTTTTCGCTTGTCTCTGGTCTGGAGTATTCCCCCAGCAGAACTTTTTAGAATCTCTTCTGCTACCTGTCGCTTAGATAAGCCAAGAAACAGATCTGAGAGCCTTTAAAGCAGCCTGGCTATCTTGGTCTTCGAATGCGCTTGTTTTTGCATTATATAGGGCGTGTAGAACTATGGCATAGATTTTTGCCAGGAAGATGGTGGGGGTTCTGCTTAGAACCGTCTGAAATTAGGCCCTGCTATACCCACACCAACCCCTTCAGCCATCTTCGATCCATCTGTGTACCATGTCAGTGATCCTTTGTCCAACCAAAGGGATAATCAAAGTCGTGTTTAGTTGGCATAGTCAGTGGGTGTGGTTATGAACTCCAAAATCTTTAAGTGACTGATAGTTAGGTTATCATCGTCTATTAGGAATCTGATTCATTTTCACTATGTCTGTCTTCTCAGCAGTTTGTAGTTTCTGGAGTCCTGCTCTAGATGAATAATTTCATTCCAGACTGCAAATAAAGTATTAATTTTATACTAATATTTAATTATTAGTATTTTTCTGAATGTGTCTCGAGAAAATATATGAATGTTAAAAGAAAACCGTCTTTTGGTGTGACAACACAGCTGTACAAATAATTGGAAATCGTTTAAAAGCAGTGTATTGTCTAAATGTTAGTGCCAGCCTTCTCGTAATTCTTCTACTTTTCTTCTTGAAACTTCCTGTCACATGCATCTTTACTTCTACTTCTTATGATATTAGTTCTGGATATCTTTCCAATATTTTTACAAAACAACTTGTTCTTTACAAAACTGCATAATTTGAATATCACTAATTATAAAAATTAGATAGGATAAGCATGAAATTAGAGACCAGCAACCCTACCAACTGTAATTAGATAAATAGAACAAAGACACGTTCAGACGTACATATTACGGGTGAAAAAAAGTATAATTAATACAATTTTAATGCAGATATTTGATACGGGTTTTATTAAAGGCATCAGAGAGAGAGACAGATTCTTCGTCAGATTCGTCATCAGCCGAATGGTTCAAATCGATCGCACACAGGCGATGGACAAAATTATTCGCTCTCGCCTTGTGAAGTTGATGAAAAAGAATCTTTCATTTTTCACACCATACGAATTTTTTCGTTACTTTTTGTTGTGGTAGTCCTTGTTTTTAATGTATTCAATAAATTCGAGTACAACATTTTTCATTCACGTGGCTCTCAAACAGCAAATGTTTCATTGTTAAATGCCAATACGAAATTCAAAAAATCAATACTGGACACGGCAGAACGATAGCGAGAATCGTGGAAATCTTTCAAATCTTGATTCATCGTTGAATTTGAAACACATACGTCAGATGCATCACTAGATTCAGAGATCTGACGGAGATCCTTTGACAATCAGGTATGCCTCTCTAATAATATTTTTGGAATGAGTTTTAAGTTAGTTTTATATTAATACTAAACTACTATTAGATATAAGAAATACCACCCATAAGGAATATTTTGAAAAATATCTAGTCATCTTGGAATAAAGAATTGATTAAAGAATATATTGTTGGGCACAGAATGCCGTTACTATGCTATTTGAGCTAGAAGGCAAGGATGGTTTGATTTTGAATAAAGGTCACGAGTGTAATTGATATTGAAAGTACAAACCTCCATAATTGGAACATTTCAAATTATAAACCAATGTGTATATGGGCTAAACCAGTAATGCAGTTTCTTCAAAATAAGCAAACTCTATGTAAGAAAAATATTCGTTGTTTTACCAAAATATGTGGGGATGTGCACGAGGTATGTAGAACTATTGAAAGACTCCTAGACTTACCTGGACTATTATGGTGATGATTTACTCATTTTTTAAGTAATTGTAAAACGTTTATTAAGAACTTCATTGCAAATTTATATAAAGTTCTAACCGGATCTCAAAACGGTATGCACGGTCATGATAGAGTAGTGTCGTTAGTAAAGTTGTGCACAAGATTAGCCACGAGATCGTTAATATGAAGTAGGAAGAAAGTGGCAATGAGACATGCCCTTGTGGAACATCGAAGTTGATTTCTGATGGGATTACGACAGTGTAAAGTGAGCTGCTAGAGACGATATTAGATGTCTATATGTAAAAGCAAGCTGGCAATCAAGGTTGGAGAAATATAAACCTACCAGGTGCATCATATACAGTGTGACCCACTTTGAATGGAAACATCCCTCTGAAAAATGTGTTTATTATCAAGTTTTACTGGGATATGTTTTAAATATAGACTATCAAAACTTTTACTTTATGACGAAAATTTAGAAATTCTTTTAAAGCCCACTATGATTTTTTTTTTATAAAGTAAAGGTTTTGATACTCTATGTTAAAAAAATACATTAAAATTAGGTAATAAACATATTTTTTACAGAAGTGATTCCATTCAAAGTGTTTACACACAAATAATTTTTTTGCTGGGTGACCTGACCACCGGGAAACACCACGTGTCGAAGCCAGTGCTGTCTGAATACGAGAGGATCACAGATTTACATATCGGCCGGATATAGAGCCATATGGCTATAGGGAATGACCGACATGTCATAGACAAAAATATGGAGAAGTGGCACAATAAGCATTTATGGTTGCAGTGCTCTCGGAACCAGCAAGGCAGACAGCTCTTGAAAAAAACTACAGAAAACCTTAGTAGATAAACAGTAAGTTTAGAAGAAGTACAAATTTGTCTGAGAAAATGTGTTATTAAGTAAAATAGCTGGAAAAGGATTTTACAATGATCAGTAACTTTTTATTACAATGTTTGGAAGAACGAAGAACTACGATATCCCAAACTTATTTCCATGTGTCAGTTACGATAAAAAACTTTAAATAGTGGGATCTGGGATTCTGCGATACTATTTTGGAAAATGATAAGAGAGTTATGATTATTTTAATTCTGAGGTATTTACCCTAAAAATATTTTTATTGAAAATACAAGACACAAAGTTTTCTTTCGAAGAGCTCTCTTAAAATTTTTAACTTCCCAACTTTCTACGTCAAAGAGGCTGTTAGAAAAATGCCTGCGACATACACTAAAAAGGAACAATGAATTGCTTTCAAATATTGACCGTACATCATTGTCTATTTGTTAGGACAATTTGTGAAATATGAAGGTCAAATTTTAGTAAGTGTAGAAAATATGAATTTATTTCTAAGGCCATCACGATAAAATGTAAATTGGCAAGATTAAGTATGGCAAGCGGAAAAGTTTTTATCTTTCGTAATAGATACCATGTATATTAAGAAGAAATAAAGATAAAGTATGCAGGCAACTTTTTCATTTAAAACTTTCTTCTAGGATTATCAACTTATTGGTAGTACTGTAATCTTACAATGATCTAATGTACCAGTAAATCATTCATTGATTTATATAATAATTTTTCTTTTATGCGATATACTAATGTTAATATTAATTTGTTGAATGATTTTGATTAATATTTTTTCATTATTACGTAATTTTCATATTAAATTGACCTAATTTTTGAAATAATTTCTTAATATCCAAATTTCAGAAACAGACCTGTTAAGCAGAAGGCAGGTAATTAAATAGAAACATACCTGGAATTGAAAGTAAACGGCAATTGAAATTTATTACTACAAAAACATTAACGGAACAATACACAGGGTGTGTAAAAAATTCTCTCACGTCTCTTTCTTATTTGCCGAAAAAAAATATTTCTTTTACTGCGGTACAGAAAATAATAAAAAATAATCTCTTACAGCAAGCAAATATATCTCTCAGGCCACTGTGAAATGATATTTACCATGGTATAGTTAATAATAAAAGTGTCTTACAGCAAACTAATATAGGTTTTGGAAAGTAAACGAAATTTACACATTAATACAGGACTTTGAAAAAACACGAGGCTCTAGGAAACCTGAAATCTAATCTGGACTCAAGCGGGCAGGACGAATATTCAGGTAGATCACCCAAGAAATTTGAAAAAATAAGAACAGAAGAAAAATAATGTTAGGCGACTTCAACACTTACGCAGGAAGAGGCAATTATACGCATACAGATAAGAACATCATTGGAAAACCCTACTTCACACATAGTCAAACGTAAATGGCGTTAAAACTTGGCACACAGCCCTTCTATGGAACTATAAGAAACACGCCGAGGGAGAGCCAAACCTGTTTGAATACATGAAGCAATGCAAACACCAACCTCCTAAATAGACCATATCTGGTGGATAGAAAAATGAGGAAAAGGGTTAAATATATTAAGGTAAAAAGAACAACAACAAGCAACACAGTTCATAAAATACTATATGGAAAACTAGAGACAAAGAAACTGGAAGAACGTAAAGGATACAACAAATCATCAAATAACACTTGGAACATTTTCCTAGTGTAGACAGAAGAATATGAAAGAGACATACCAGAAGAAAGTGGAAAACAATTAACAGGCGAAGAACTTAACTGGTCAACAATGAGTTTCAAAATAAATAAATAGCGACGGGCAAAACGTTGACGTGGAAGAAATCGCCCATGAGTGCAAAATAAATATGAACAGATAAAGAAGATTAAGGTCACAGAAAAACAACAACATGTACCAAGTATATGAAGATAAGAACATCATTGGAAAAGCCTTAGCCCTCACATGGTCAATCGAAAATGGAAGCACGCTAAAGGATAAAACAAAACACACTGTAAGATTTAGAAATGGAAGTTACAGAAGACTTAGAAGATAGACAAGAAGATTATAGATGGAAACTTAAAAGAAGCATCTACAAACACCTACACTTCCCATCCTATATTCCTACACCATGCGTCATGTGGCTCTCGTTGCTGGCGACAAGCATATACCATATTCAATCTTGGCGATTAATTGTTTAATTTCTACTGGTACTGATTTCATGTTTTCATCTTTTTCATTTGTGAGGTACTTTCTACAGCTGACTGCTTCAAGATATTGGTTAGAACCACTAGTGCTTTATTGACTTCGTCAGGATTTTTGAGACTTATATTTAGACTTATCTGTTGGTCTCCTTGCTGCAATATCCATCCTAGTTGGTTCTGTTATTATGTAATATTGGTGTAGATTTCCTTTGGATAGCGAATGTGCTAACTGTTGCAATTGGTGGAGCGTGATCCGACGATAGATCATAACTTGGGGTTACTTCCGTAAAGGTAGACGAAATTCCGCTGGTTATGAAAAAGTTCAGGAGATCGGGTGTTCTGTTTGAACCACTGGGCCAATATGCAGGTGTACCAGTAGAGAGGACGAGTAATTTTTTCGTTGTATTTTTTGCCAATTCTCTACCTTTAGTAGTTGTGAGCCGGGAACTCCAAAACGTGTGTTTACTATTGAAGTCTCCTTCAGCACTGAATTTTGGTCCTAGCGTTGTGAAGATATCTCTGAAATGGTTGATCTTTATGTTGTCTCGTGGTGGACAGTATTCTGCAGAGACTGTTAACTCATAGGAGGATATTCTAACTTTCAGTTAAGCAACCTGAAGGTGACTAATCTCCTATTTTGGCATTTCGTAATGACAGTATTTTTAATCAGTCCGGAGGTATATAAGAATATCCATATTGGATATCCGGAAGTAGCAGCAATGCCTACCATACGCTAGCTAATCAATCAATAATGAGTTCATTAATAAACTAATCCTGTACCCATAGCACTAAATAGATAACTTACGGGGTATGCACTTTTGGTTACACCAGCGAGTTTTGTATTTTGCCTTGTTTCTTTACTTACAATTTCATATTCAGGTCCTTAGAAAAAAATACAGCATTTGAATACCAAAACTCGATGTGCGTTTCGCTAATCACGTTGGCATCATCGAGATATGATTAAACTAAAGTACAACTAAGACTTATGCCTGTTTATACTATAAGGCATAGTCTTAATTCTGCATTAATTTAAATCATCAGTCAATGATGGCAAAGTGATCATCGAAACGCTCGTTGAGTTTTGGTAACGATATTTGTAGTTACACTATTCCATTATCAGGGAAACAAAACTGGATTAATTGGAAGTAACAATGGCGAAATCGAAAATTCCAATGATCGCCAACTATGTTGGTGATACTGTAACTTCATTATGACTTTTGGCAGTGTTGATCTTCCAAAGAAGTAAGCTTTTATGATAACATTTATAGTAACATGCGTATGTAAATACAAACAACTGCATACATAATTATCCCACTCTTTCTTCATATTTCAATTCAGACAACAAATATACTTTTATGCGCTACATGGCCTTTGTATTGGTTTTCTGAATTGTAAAAATTTAAAAAAAATGAATTTCATTCCATTTACACTCAGCTAAAATACATTTTTTTCAGCATTTGCTTAATAATTCGCCGTTCTGACTTCATGCAACGATTTTAAAAAATTGTGAATATATTATAGATATACAGTAATCATGCAAATTTTTCGCGGTAACATCGAGACAGACAGACAGTTAGAACTCACAAGCACGAAGAGGAGGATGACTTTCTTCGTTTGGAGTTGACTGCCCTCACGTTTACATTGCGCGTCTGGCAGTCTGCAATGAAACAAGAGAGAAGTCAACAACGACAAAAAACATCGGTCCAAATGCCAGTTAATAAAAATAGAGGAAACAGCTAGTATTCAAGTTTGATTCAAACGATAGCTAGTACTAACAGTTGTTTCTATTCATTTTACTTGTAGCATATTATTTTGATCTTCGGAAGGTGGTACAAAGTAGGACACTAACTAGAAATTATTTAAGAAAAAATACTAAATTCAAGGAATTATTTACAGAAATAACATTTCAATAAACAACTTCGTCAAGTTCTATTGAGATTTGAAGCTAAGTTTAAAACTTCCTCAACATTTTAATAATATGGAATATACTCAATGCTCTTAAGGTCATATATGTGCCAAAATCTACCAATTTAAATTATATGAAACATTGGGTTCCTTTGTACCACCTTCTGTATAAAATTTGCAAAAATTGTGTGAGAAGATACATTTTGTGCAAGACAATATATGTGAAGTTCATTCTAATTTTAAGAGAAAAGACCAGCTATCGTTTGCAACAAAAATGAAATAGAATACGAGTTTCCTGATCAATGTTATTTTTTATATAAAACCAGCATTTGGACAGTTGTTACAAATTATATACAATTGATAACAATGTAAATAAATATATCATAATTATATATAAAACTATGATCCAACGGACCCTGTGGTAGAAATAACGTGTTATATTTCTGCCTGTTTTTAGATACATGTGAGTTTAAAGACTTTGTGTAGAGTGTATTCATTAATTCGATTAACACATACAAATGAGTTAAGGTTATTTCTAAATTTATGAAAGTTAAATCCAAATTACATAATGAAACAAATATTCGCCGGAATAATACTATGTGATTGTTGAAAAACTCATTTTTCTTTTTCTCTCTCTTTGGCTTTGGCCAGTCATAATAAGAAAAAAAACGCTTATATTTATTGACATTGGCAGCGATGTCAGTTATTTTTCTACTAAACTAGGTTTGATCTATCAAAATTAGATACCAACAAATATTTCGCAGATAGTGCTTATTGTGCTGAATAGTATTATTTCTTTATTTTTTTCTTAAGAGAACTATTTTCTGATTTTTGATCTTAATTTTGTTTTCTGACTCGTTTTCTAATTTTTGTTTTGTTCCCAAATAAGGAAGGATTTCATTCTCATCTCCTGTTCCAAAGAGTAGAAACGAAAGCAACAAAATTCTGTTTTGATTCCATGAAATATTGAAATGATTTTATCATTATTTTTTTAAATCTGGGAACTTTCGCCAAAATTTCTCCATAGAAAATAGAATATTTGATCGAAAATACAAACTGTAAAAGGTTGGTTATTAAGTATTTAGTTAAATGATTGCATGTAGCTATGTTGTAAACCATTTTAATTATAGATTTTTGAAGAACTGGAGTACCAAAGTAATCGTTTCTTTAGTTTCTACATAAACTCTTACACATAATTTGGAATGACCCCACATATAACCAAATAATTTAAAGAAATTCAAAAACACCCATTTAAAAACCAATTAAATGCACGAATAAGAAGATTGTTATATGTATTCCTATCTTTTTATAACGATTGTGAGATAAGTGTGATTGATCTTGATCATATTTATGTTTTAACTATATGAAAGCTATTAAATATGTATGATTATAGTTGTTCAATGCTCGTGCTACTAAATCAGCTCATTAAGTCGTTGGTTCTAACTAATAAATGTAAACGCGTGGGGTGCCAGATGAGTAAAATCTTCTGCTTTTCAAAATATTTTGAACGTCCCACGCATTTACGTTTATTAATTAGAATCAATAACTTAATGAGCTCATTTGACGACAGTACGAGTATTGAATAACTATAATCAAACATACTGAAAAAGCGTTCATATAGTTAAAACATAAATATGACAAAGATCTCTCATTTGTCTCACAATCGTTATAAAATAGATAGAAGTACATGTAACATTTTTTTTCTTTTAATTTTTCTTATTTTCTTTCTCATTTACTTTATTGTTTTTTGGTTTTAAATTCATTATACCCTTATATACAATCATTTTACCATTTTATTTGATATGTAAGATGGTAAACATCTCTGGGTGTAATACCTAGGTGCGCGTCTCCTCCACCTCTCATAACGCGTTTATTCTCGACCAGACCAAAAATTACTAAACTTATCCGTCACATTGAATTGTTAAATATCGATAAAATATTTACAATTTGCAACTGTGATGACCCTCAGATACCGATTTTTAATTGAATCAGACGATAAATTATAAAACTTATCAGCCATATTGACATCGCCATTTTGGTTTTTGTAGTTTTGATCACATATTTTTACAATCTACCACCACAAAAATGCCCAGATACCAACTTTTAGTAGAAACGGATATTAAATAATAATAAATTGTCCACCATCTTGGATGTTTCTATAGAAAATCTCAAAATATGTCATGTGAATCAAATACACGTGCAAAAAGTGGGTAAAAATTGAGTTGTAATTTTTTTTTCTTAATACAAAGGTATTGGTCAAGCTAAAGGAAACGTGTTAATAAAACAGGTATTACTTTTAATAAACAAGTCTTCTTTCAGATTTCTTAAAATGGCATCTTGTAAGCAGATTTGAAATGGCTGTATTTCGATGCTGATCATCAAAAAATTATTTTTCCGGCAAGTACAATTATTATCTGTACAAAATATTAAATTAGTAAAGATGTAACAAATTATCAAGGAATTCCAAAAGCGATATAAGGTGATAGTAGCTGCTAAATTACAATTCTTGATTATTTAAAACTTGTATCATAACGAAGATGTGATTGGACTGCAATTGACAATCCACAGTGCATTTCACAAATAAATATCTATTAAGCTGACTGTGTGCGGTTAGAAGATCCTTTCTATTTTGACATAGTAGGTAGTCCATTAATTTTACCTGCTTCTGGGTAAACTTTTACTTCATTCCAGAGATTTATTTTGTATCCATTCATTAATAGGTATGCATGGCTTAGCCGCACCGCAAAAGGGTTCGGACCTCACTAGGGTTTTAGACGCGTCTTAGTTTCCCTTGCCAGTTCATCAGATTTTTCATTTCCACTCTATCCTAGTACCTACGCCACGTTCAAATTGAGATATTGTTACTGCGTGTAATATTAAGAAATCGTTTTGTGTATTATAGGCTTAACCATTACCCAATGTTGTATATACTGTTACACTTAAGATGGCGTATCGTAGAATTGCTGTGATATATTTCATCTAAATATTCGCGTTAAAATGCTATCTATATGTGATTCATTACTTCTTTAAGGCACTGCAAACCTGATTATTGATTAAAATAATTGTTCCTTTGGTGATTAAAAAGTGCAGTTACGGATCAATGTACTGCAAATAACCAATCACATGGCCATTGCTTCAAACGTGCTTGGAGGCTACAGCAGATTTCTAATAC
Organism: Stenurella melanura; assembly: GCA_963583905.1. Classification (NCBI taxonomy): domain Eukaryota; kingdom Metazoa; phylum Arthropoda; class Insecta; order Coleoptera; family Cerambycidae; genus Stenurella; species Stenurella melanura. The sequence goes on along the minus strand of OY757318.1, from coordinate 29,162,217 downwards.
TAGAGTGATAAAGTTTCACATATTCGTTGCTTTGCAAAGTTGGTGGAGAATGTTTCTCACAAGATTCCATCAACGACAGCGTAAGACCAGTGCTTTAAAAGAAAATCAATATCCACAAGCACAATACTATCAAATGCCTTGAAGCTTTAGCTTTAGATTGATTACTGTATGTTCCATATACTGGTAACATACGCGAGGAGATCACCTTTCGAAGGAGGCGATGTTATCAATCGCTTAAAATAGCCGCCCATTCGAGATGCTGATAAGGTAAATTTTGTAGAGAGCGTTTCACAAAATTTAAAATGTCGAAATCAACGTTTGATCAATACTTTCCAAGATACGGGACGTCAAATATCGAAAATGTCTTGTAAATATCTCCGAAAAGTTAAAGCTTTTTCACTTGAAATTTGTTGTACGTCATAAAAATATTTTAGTAAAACTAGGTTTAAATATTGTTCAGAAAATGGTATAATTTATGATATTTGATCATGGCCTCTACGCGACTAGATGAAATTTAACAACAATATTAAATTTTTCTTTCTTTCTTTTAAATGATAAATGTACCTTAGTAGCGCTTCGGTGTGTACCATCGTTTTTGGAATTTTTAATAATAATATTCATTATATTTGAAGGGGGTAACTACTGTAAATGATTGATTTGCCGGCGTAAGGTGGGTATTGCTGCCAATTCCGGGCATCCATGGAGGTTCGTTCCAACACGCAGCTTGGTCGTTTGTCGAACACGCCCAATGGACGGCCAAACCGCGTGCTGGCACCAAATCTCGGATGTTTTGTATACCGCCGGACCGGCTGCATACGTCGGGTTGGACATTGGACATGCTTGTTGTCAGCAGCGAGAGCCGCATGACGCATGTGGTGGGAATATAAGATGGGAAGTGTATGTGTTTGTGAGATGCTTCTTTTAAGTTTCCATGCTTCTATTAAGTTTCCATCTGTCATCATCGGTTGGGGTGTGCAAGTATTTGCGAGATGCTTCTTTTCAGTTTCCATGCTTCTTTTAAGTTTCCATCTATCGTCATCTCCTTATTTTTCTTCTTCTAAGTTTTCAGTTTCCTCTGTTTCTGAATCTGGCAACTTTCATTATTTTAATTTAATTTTGTTTTTATTCATTAACCGTTCCACAGGTAAATATCTATTTACAGTGGAGTTGCTGGGAAGGGCCCTATCTCGCGGTAACCATTTTGTTTTTTGCGCGTTATGAGAATAAAATAGGTACGAAGGGATAGTATGCTCACCCCGTATGTCGATTGTTTGAGACAATCGGTGTCAATTTCCAAATTAATGATAAAATATTATGTTTTGAATCAATAAATCGAATTGATAAAAGTTAAGATGGTCAAGATCAGATAGAAAGATGGAATAGAATAATATCAATTAAATCAGATAAAAATAAATAAATTTATAGCTTATCTCTCTTTCTGCAGCGTCTTGTGATTGCTGTTTTATTTTATTTTCTTTCTTTTCCATTCTTGGGTTGAGTTAATTTTGTTAAATTTCCACTGTATACAATAACTTTAGGTCACAACACAGCTATATTGCTTTGTCAAGGGGGTAACTGTTGTAATAAGTTGAAATTAAAAAGAGAAGTTCTATCTGTATAGTAGAAATGCCACAGTAGAACAATATAAACAGTCAACTATTATAAAGTTGAAATGTGAAATGACTGTAGTCAAATTTATATAAATTATTTATTTTACTTTAACTTTTTGAGAGCTATGATAGTAAATTTGTTACTAAAAGTAAACAAACCGTACTGATACCATATTTTTCATCGTTATTTCTATTTCTTTTAAAACGTATAATGTAAGATATTTTGAAATCGTCCGCAAATGTTTTTGGTATTTTTGTATGCATATGACGTTATTAACGACTTAAGAAAAAATATTCCAACGCATGTTCTGTTGATGGAAATTGGAACTTTAAATTTAAGGAACCAAGAATAACAATTTAAAAAAGGAATGTTTGTGTAGGGCTGAGAAGGGAGCGGCAAAACTGTATGGCGTAGTGACTTTTAGGATTAAGAGAAATCTTTTGACGTTTATTACATAAAAGTTGCTAACGCTATCGCCGCGAGCGACAAAGCTTACACACGCATACATAGACTATTAAACACATTTCTCTCCCTTGCTTCGAGCGCAGTGGGGTAAAAATAGTGATGATCTTGATTGTAAATGAATCACAAATATAGTAATTTGTTTCATAAACAAGCATTCTGTTAACAAGGAAATTAGAACTTCTACTTCATGTAAATTTACGGATTTATTAAAAGATTTGTGAAGATGTATTGCAATAATGAAGAAATTTTCGTTAGGTATTTTGCTAGTTGCTGCTTTATTAGTTTAATGAATGAAATCTGTGTCAAATTTACCAGACAGGGGATTATTTTTGAATACCTACTTCTTCTTATTATAAAATGCCCCACACCTAAAAATTTATAAATTAAAATAAATATAAATAATAATAGAAAATAAAAACTAAAGACTGTTAATGTTTCAGAAATATTTTCTCTTTCAGTTACTAAAACTTTCAAGACGTCAAATATGACAATTTGTTGTTTGTGTATTTATATAATCACGTGACGCATACATTATATTATTATATTGTTATTATATTTTGAAATCTAAGCAATAATTTATCCCCGTATTTTCCTTAACTTCAACATACCCATTTTGTTAGGAAAAACTATATTAACATCGTTGGTAACTCGGAATATTTCCGTTATCTTCGACTAAAAATGTTCACATAGAGGTTTTTAACGTTGCTGATAACGAATCTGGTCGTTAAGAAATTAATACAAAAAATGGTTGATCCCAATTGGCGGAAGACGAAAGATCTGCTAAGTTCTATAAGTATTAATAAATATTTTATATGAAAATATTGTAGCATAAGGGTGTTTAATTTTTTTAACAGCTGCCAGTGTTTGATAAATTATAAAACAAAGACTTTCAAGGGTCTGTATTTGAAGCAGAAAAAATTTAACAAAATATGCTCAAGTCCTACAACAAGTATCTTTTACACAGAATCATTCATTTTCAAGTGAATCGATGTGCCGAACGTTCTCCAGAGTTTGACTGTTTCTAGCTAGTTTCTAATGCGCTCAGTATTTTTCAAATTACTCAGGCAAATGTGAGTCAATTAAAATAAAAATAGCTTTTAAGATAAATTGTTATACCTAATATCTCCAGACCAGATTTTTTTCACATCTAGACTAAAAAGCAGGTACAGATGTTAATGGTTAAAAATAGGCATTTTTTATCCAACTGTAAATAACGATAACGATATTACATCATCTAGATCGAGATGTACCAAGAAGTAAATTCAAATGATTTGGTAAGCTTCAATTAAGATTTAATAAGCTATAATCCTAAAATGCGTATTTTTGAAGATATTTACGAAAAATGGAGAATTTTGATTATAAATTACTTTTGAGAAAAATAATGTATGGCAATCGATTTAATATCTGAAGAGCTATAAACAAGTTTGGATGATTTTTTTATCAGAACGCAATTAAAAGAATAAATTTGCAATTTTCATTTTCATAACAACATGCTTTTTTAACAATAACTTGGTCAATATTTGTCGTACAGAGTTATACTAAGAACTTCATATCTTGGTCTATTCAATGTAACTTCATAAGCTTCAATTTGCATGTTTGCCACTTATTGACAAAGTTCGTAGTTTTCAAGATACTTATAATAAATAGGTTTTTAATCCACCTTCCCCAAAAATCTTGCATGTTTATTTATATTTCTAATATACACCATTCCACAGTATAACACCATTTACTGAATAACACCCTAAACAATATCTTTTGCAACAAAATTTCAGGTCGCATTAATTTAATAATAATAATAATAAATGGTCTTTATTGAGCGTAGTTCAGTTAGCACCGTTCTTCCACTAAACTCTTTACAATAATTAATAAATAAAAATAATTATTAAAAAAAATTAAATACACGTTATAATACGGGATTATTATTTGTACGTTATGACAAATTCAATAGAATTTCACTACATTTATTTTTAAATTTGCAATTGAAAATCCAAGTACCCTTCACTACATACCAAATTTGGAAAGAAAATCTAAATGTGTTTTCTGCTTCTAAAATTTACGGGTGTGTTTTGGAAATTGTTGAGTTTCCAACAAAGTTTCTTTTCTTATTTTTTGAGATCACAATTTGTTCGTATATTCATGACACATTGTAAGGTTATTAGCTTTGAGAAACCAGAATTCCAACATCCTGACTTTTAGCTGTAAATTGGAATCTTTCAGATACATTTGAAATTTCACAACATTACAAACAATTCGCCTAATTAAAATTATGCCCCTAGCATAAAATACCATGCTATCAATAATTATCTTGGTTAAAGATGATCATGGAATTGAAAAGTGCCTTAGCTTATGTCATTTTTTTCTAATAATTATGTCAAAGTTTTTCAAATTACGTCCCAGGTTTACGTTAAGGTGAATGAAATTGATATAACGGGGCACAATTATTAGATCAGTACTCCTTATCCGCATATTTTGAGAATTAACGTACCCCGAAAGATGAGATCGCGTTTCATCAGAAAAATAAGACAAGTTTAGCAGGTAAATTATTGATAAACCACTGGTAGTCTGTGGTGATTTGTCCACAAAAGAGATTGATAGAATTGCATCTTATATGGATACATGGTCAAGTTCTTCTATGAAATATTTCGGCATGTTCTCTAAGAAAGTCCAATTTCCTGAGAGATGTTTCAATGGTTTCATTGACGAACGGCATTAGCAATTTCTTCTGTATGAATGATTGGATCACCAGCACCTTTTTTATGAGTTACACAGTCAGTTTGGAAAACACACCAACACAATTGGCAACAAATGTATAAATATTCCATAGTATTACTGCTAAGTGTGGGAAGTGCTCTTGAAAATTAATTAGCACACAAGTTCTAAAATAGCCTTCAACCATGCAGTGTTCGTGTTCTGTGGTGAAAACCATAAATAAAATGATTCCAAATCTAATTTTATTACAGGAATGAAAGAAAACTTCAACAGAATTTTTAGTCATACTTTGACAATAAAAAAAATGATTGACTTAAGCCAAGACAGCAGTTCTTAATTCCGCAATGACATTTGACCAAGATAATTTTTGATGTCACTATATAAAGTTACTTATACTTAAAAACTTAGCTGCATGTCACTTTAAAACCATATAAGAATAATATGTACAATATACTTCATATCTTAGGTCTTTAACTGTCAGTTTTATAATTTCCATGTTTTGCTTATCTGCCGTATGTTCTGTGTAATATTTCGGCATATTAAGAATACCTCCCCTTCGGGTCTTATATAACGTAAGGAAATATGTTTTCGATGTTTCCAATGTTTCATTATAGGATACGGCGAAAAAAATGTGTCGTAACGTCAGATTTGGATCTAAGAAATATCAAAAAATGTACGTGGAAAATCCTAGCTAATATATTATGTCACATTAGTACGACAAGCATCGTAAAATGCGATAAACGCATAACGGTAAAATCTGACTTCATAATTATTAAAAAGCACATGTAAAGCTCTAGCGGGGTTTGTATTACGCCAGCGACTAAAAATCAATACGTTTACAAACAACTCGTTCGACTCGTCCTAAAAATGTCGATAACGCAGCAGAGCTACATCATCCCGATTCAATTACAGGGTTTCCCCAAAACGTAACTAATAAGACGTGAAAGTAGTACATCAAAAGTATTTTACACAACATGGGAATGTTTTATAAACAAGTTACATTTGTAAATTTTGAGTGAATTAATAAATACACGAATTTGCAATTTTCCTTCTAGCAATGATCCACTTGTTAGTTGAGTCTTCAAGTCGTGTAAAGAAAAGCTCAAGACTTACTTTTATTTTTAAATAGAGAACCATAAAGCATTCTGTTATTCATTGCGTCCTCAACATTGAAAGCATCTCTATGAGAACAAATAACTGATAAAAGTATGTGTAAATAAAAAGAAAAACAACAAATGTTGTAGGTAGTCCGAATATTGTCGAAAATAAGTCTTTCCAAATAATTCTAATTTTTACCCGTTCTTGCCGCAAATCGCACTTTTCGGCGTTTTTGAAATGTTGTTCCTGACTACTCATAAATATGGTCTAAAGGTGAGTTAAAATACACCCGATGTCCTATAAATTGAAACTTCTATTCTTCAGAATAATAAACATTTTTAAACAATCGAAAACTGTTTAGACAACTTCATTTTAATTTTGGCGCCCAATCAGGGTTTAATTTGAAAAATAACTACTAATTCGCATTCTTTGGATAATTGCAAAATTAAAATAAGAGGAAAATTTTGCAAATTTATTTTAAAATATAATTGTTTATATAAACTATAATTTTAAAAATGAATTATTATTTGTTTGCTTATAATTGTATTGAAACATATTCTTTATAGGATTTTGCAAACAGCAGAAAAAATAACTTTCTATAACTAAAGGAAAAACTTTGTGTAAAGATATTAATGAAATCTTTGAATTCTTTCGATAACCTGAATTCCAGTTATGCTAGCAAATTAAAATTCTAAAATGAATTTGTCTAATTTCTTATTTGACAATTCTCATTCTAACACTAGCATCCACACAGTCCCCTACGGCCATGCAGATTAAACTAGTAAACATAACCCGCTACGATCATGAAGATTCAGGATTCAGTTAAAAATGAAAACAAAGGCCTAAAATGAATTTATTTATCTACCTTGTCTTAAAAATTTTTCATTCTAATTGATTACATTTTCATAGAAACTGTCTTTTTTGGTTTTGCATGAAACATCTTTATGAGTGGCTTTATGTCTTTCTGATGAGCTCCAGAATAAGGGCGAAAAACGTTTCAAAGGCTAAGAAAGGAACAGCATTCTGTTCCTTTCTCTATCATTATAGATTTCATGAAAATGTAATCCATTAGAATGAAAAATTTTTAAGACAAGGTAGAGAAATAAATTCATTTTAGGCCTTTGTTTTCATTTTTAATTGAATCTTCATGATCGTAGGGGGTTATGTAGATACTAGTTTAATATGCATGGCCGTAGGGGACTGTGTGGATGCTAGTGTTAGAATGAGAATTGTCAAATAAGAAATTAGACAAATTCATTTTAGGATTTTAATTTGCTAGCATAACCAGAACTCAGATTATCGAAAGAATTCAAAGATTTCATTAATATCTTTACAGAAAGTTTTTCTTTTAGTTGTAGATGGTTATTTTTTCTGCTGTTTACAAAACCCTATAAAGAATATCTTTCAATAAATTATAATTGTTCAAACAATTTTAAAAACAGTAAACACATTCCATAGGATACTCTTCGCATTTTTGTGTAGATAGTATTAGTTTCAGACATTTTTAGTTTAATTATAAAACATAAGAAAAATATGTTAAAAAAATCATTTAAACTTTTTTATTTATTGAACAATTTTGTTTTGTTCAAAAACAATAAGGTTCTTCCTCTAGCTAACACTAACTTACTGTCCCAATTTCAATACAATCGGACTTTTCGTTCTTAAGTTATCGTGCTTACAGAAAACGTGACGGACGGACAGACAGACGGACTGACATTTTGAAAGTTGTTCAGAATTCGATCACCAACAGAGTGAAATATGATACTTTTTTCTCTACGAGAAATATTACCGGTTTTAGAAATGTGCCGATCGATGCAGTATACTCTTTTTTGTATTTGCGAATAGTATAATAAACAATAATAAACGTCAAAAATATGCGATACTCTACTTTTGACCTCTTGGGGTCACTTTCAAGTCCTATAAAATATTGTGAGGGTCCAATTCAAGAAATAATTATTCCTTCGACAACTCTGGAGAGTGGATATTTGTGCGATTTTTCTTATTCGGTATTTTAGCGATTCTATCGTAAAGTTACGAAAACATGTCTTTTACCTATAAGAAATGCATGGGAAAATTCACACCTTAGTAGGCATGGGAAGGGGGTTGAGATAGATACCCTAAACTTGGTGCACATTTTTTTCTTTAATATCATAATAACACAGGACTACAGAATAGTCTAAATATACCCCAGACTAGGTGCATTATATGTTTTTCGCGTCGCTGAAACTGAATTCGAAACCCGTTTTACCCCATCACCTCTGGTTTTTCTCATAATCTCAAAAACTAGGAAAAAAACAGTACAATTCGACAATATTAACCCGACAACCTAATTAAATTACATAACTTCACATTCCTATAACCCTTCTACATTGACATGTGAGACATGAATTTTTTACGTCGCTTCGGAGGTGAGTTATGACCCGTCAGTGTGAGTAGCCGAGGATTTGGCTCCTCGAATGACACGGCCTCACTTCGAAAGTCTTACCTCCCAAACCGAGTACTGCAGAGACTGGGGAAAACCAATTAGAAAATTTAACGAGAAATCAAATGACGCAAACCGCAGGTTCGTAGCTATCGTTTCCGGATATGACATTTCAAAGCCAAAATTCGCATGCCTTCCGCATTTCCAAAGGCGCTATCTTCAAAACGAATGAGCCAACGGAGTTGCGGTTTGCGCCATTCGATTTCTCTCGCCTTCGTATGTACCCCTAAAATTTTTCGGATTTCTTCACAGACCTTGACTTTTTTGCAACATTTTGAATGTCAATGTTTTTTTTACTAGTTTTTGAGGTTGTGAGAAAAACCAGAGGTGATGGGGCAAAACGGGATTCGGATTAAGTTTCAGAGACCCCAAAAACCTAATGCATTGGTCTGGTCAAACATATAATTCGATTTTATTTTGTGATTCAGTGTATTAAGGCAGTGAGATGATCAAATTTTAAAGGTAAAAAAATAATGACCACCCTAATAATATGGTATGAAAGAAATATTGTCAAGGTGAAAGAAACGTAAAAAGTGTTATTAAAAATAGGGGTAGAGGTGTTTCAAAATCTCATGAGCTGTGACCTTCATATGCGCACAGACAAAATCCCTCTCGTGGACTCAGTTACACTTCTTAAAAATATTAGATTTACTGTTTACAGTTTATCCCGAGCTCTTGTTTATGTATACAGCAAGGTAGCTGTCAGTGTTTTCAAAATACACTTGTAAACCCAGAACAAAATTTGCCTTTTGCGCATTTCGCGGTTCATAAGATTCTGAAATACCTCTAATTATCATTGCCTTGCAAGATTCAAATGTTTACTTTTGGTTTAGTATATGGTATATATATTTCCAAATATGTGTGTCCCTATTGTACGAACCCTCGTATTGGCTGTACAATATTTAAGAGACTATGTATATTCTTAACTTAACAAAATCTACTTTGTATGTGGTTATTCTTTTTACTTGTTTTTATCTCAAACATGTACACAGAAAATGTCGTGAAATACACTGTTTCTCTTTACTCCCTTGGAACCTTGTGGTTTTAGAAGTAATAGAATAAAGTGGATTTAGAACTGTGTTTCACAAATAATTGTGGCGCCATTTTGACCCTATAACGAAAATTATTGTATTAAATTGTAGAGATTTGCTTCGGAAATTTATATCTTCATATATTATTCGTATTCGTATAGTAAACATTTTAGTGACATTTTGTTCTAAAATTATAATCTAACACGATTTTTATAAAATATGATATTTACATGCTTCTGGCTATCGCCCTTATGCTGGATGTTACTCAACCGTGCTATTTACATGTGTGCCATTTCGATCAAACATTTTAAGTCTATAAGAAGTTATCGTGTTTATAAGAAACGGGCACACACATACATACATACGTACAGACACACAGGCGTTTTTATTCAATATTTAGAGATCAGCTTCTCATGAAACATATGTTTTTAAATGTCTTATTTATAGTCACGAATTGGCGGAGCTTGACGACAGCTATTCCACCACTCAGCGAGGATACCTACACATAGACATCAACACAACAACCATTCCTTGCGCCCTTGCCATCTGCTGCAGCTGAGACTCGAACTCAAGAGCCATAACAGCGACTAGGTATGCTGTGCTACTCAACAGCGGTCTAGTCCACTGCTACCATATCGGTAACACATTAAAAACGCGACTAACGAATTCACGATTTCTATATAAAATATTTTTTCCACGATGATTATTTAAAATTTTGATCCGTTTATAATAAATACTTCACTACATATATTTAACGCACATAAAGAATCTCAAAGTTTTCCCGCTTACGTATGAATGGGAGAGCGGGGCATGTAGTATGTAGAAAATGGTAAATCATAAATACATAGTTCTCACGTAAATATGTTCTGACATGATTAAAATAAGAAATGATCAGAAACACACCCGTTTGAATTATAATTTAATTTTTTTTTATGTAGTTACCAGACTCCCTCATACCAAAATTATTTTAGGATGTAATGGTTTGCAACAGGTATGTAAACCCTACTCACGACAGAGTCGAACTTAATACTGTCTCTGTATCATAGCATAGAATTCGTCAATGCTCCACAAATATATTGTCACATGTCAAAATTAATGACTATTTTTCTATGCAAATTTGGCAAAATATACTATTAGCATATTCCCTATAAATAAATGCAAAAATAAAAAATAAAAAAATTCAAATTTAAATCTATAATAAATAAACTAAATTCAATATCATTTATTTTCCATTCTATAAAATATAAAGTATAAAGCATTTATAACATATTAAAGGACGTGGAGTATCAGATTAGTTTCCAAGCGCTTTACGTATGTAGGGAATATGCTGATCAAGTATTTATCAATCATACAAATAGCCCAGAATGAATGGGCACTGGGAGTCCGTTTTGGGAGTCCATTTTAGGACACATCTCCTCCTAAAATGTGCATCTGGTAAGAAAACTTTGTTTTTTTTTTTATACTCTTTGTGTATTTCTGACTTTGTTGTTTGGCTGCAACCATTTATGTTTGATTAATAAATATGATTTATTATTTAATTTACGTTTGATAATTTATTATTTAATTTACGTTTGATAATTTTCAACTAGGAGAACCTCTCACAGGCGAAGTGGCCCCTTATTGTAACAGTTATAGACCAGCGGTCGTTACAATATAAGATATTATTCTTATCTTGACACAAGCAAAACAGAGTGTAATTTTTTAATTTGTCGCTGTATCAAATAACTATTTATTTACCAAAGACAATACTTCTAAATTTCTACTGTTATTCTGCATAAAAATTCTCTGTGGAATATCCCTTAAACTAAGAAGACAGTGATTAATGGCCGGTTTTTATGGCTTTTTTATGTGCGTTAAATATGTGTAGTCAACTATACCTACTGTAACTTTTGAATTTGCAGAAGCATTACTTTCAAATTTGGTTTAGAGATTATGGCCGAGAATATAACCGACTTTCGGTTTCAATGCAATTTACTTGAAAATCAAATTAAATGTATATCCCGGGGTGGATAGATTGGTAGGCATTGGTGTATGTAAGGGTGCATTTACACGTATGTGTAGTATGTATGAACATTGTTGTATAGTTTTGTTTTAGGGTAGTGCATAGGGAAAAAATATGATTAAAAAACAGAACACACTGGATTAGTTTTGATTGCATGTACATCAATATATTATAAATCAAGAACTACTGACTGATGGTTCATCCAAAGCCAAGGGAAGGAGGAAAAAATTAAATGGGACAACCTGTATATATTTGCAGGTTTGGATCCTGTCAGCTAAAATACATATTATGATCCAACCTTCAGATGTTACTTTGATTTTCAAAAAATATAATACTTCCATTTGGGGCGACAAACCACCCCTAGACAGGACTTAGTTACGATTATTCTCATTTTTCTTCGAATCCGTCATTTCCACGAAAAACAGGTATAAGAACAAAAATATTCCTCATTAAATTCTACACAAAAAAGTTCTATGGTCGATTTGTGTACTCCCCACCGTTTTCTCGTTATCGACGTTCATATTAGGGGGTAGTTTGGAGCGCTCGTCAAAAAATCGCTGCGAATATCTCCGAAACGGCCGTGGAAAACGTCGCACTTAGGGGCGCCGTGGATGCACCATGGTTTGTCAGAAACGTCGACATATTCAGAGACCTGGAATACACCCCGGTAACTGAAGTCATTCAGGACAAAGCGAGGAAAATATACGCCCGTGCAGCAGAGCATGGGAATCCGGTGGTCAGACAGGCGACTGACTACGACCCCAACGACGCTCCTAGGCACAAGAGGCCGAAGCTCCAGATCCTGGATAATGGGTAAGTATAATTAACCTTCCTCTCAGCCAGATCTTCAAGCCACGTCGCAAGGAGACAATGACAAAAACACCCAAATCACCCGATACCGGGGGTATCCAGCAGATAACCAACTAAGTACCCTTACCCTAGCCCATGCCGGCCTCCGACGCTAAAACAAGCGTTCTTGGCCGAACACAATCCTTGAGCTACACAGCCCAAAACTTCCTTTCGACGAAATCGGAGCACATGATGCCAATTGGCACCCCCCAAACACACACCCCAAAACCCTTCCAAACTCCGAAAGGGTGCGGCAATAGCCGTTCTCTCTCTCACGACAGACGCTTCCGGAAGCCGACATGCCAGCGAAGAAAGACAGAAAAGAGCCAGAAGAAACGAACCAGCTGGCAGGGTCCGACAGCCAGGACTAGGGGAGGTCTGCTAACTTCTGTTGAAATAAAACATTCAATTACTTAGTTTCTAATAAGTTACGTAGTTGGTATCACTGTTATCAATAAGATAGGTTGGTACTACTGACATCAGGTTCCTTAGGTTGGTACTACTGACATCCGGTTCCTTCTTTAAGAACTGTTTGGTGTCCATTTTTGTCATAGTTAAGTCTTTAGTGTAATGCTGTAGCGAGTAGACGTGTGTTAAGATATATTCTTTTATTTCTGTTTGAATAAACCATTTTCATTTATCTCGTATATCGATTTCGTTTAATACTCTAATTAAAGCATATTAAAATTATTCTGAACAAGCAAATTCACGTAATCTCAACAACTTCGCCTACACCGTCGTCTGCACTTGCAGGTGGGGTAGTCAAAAAAGCAGGCCCACCCCTTACGAGGCCGGTCCAGGTCTACAGCGATGATTGGGGCAAAGAGCTCAAAGCTCGACCCCTAATCATCCAAGACCGTCATCAAAGTCAAGGATATTGGAACTGTATTCATCTAGGATAGCGTGCTCAGAGGGAGCTTTATGCTTTCTGGTGCACATTGGAGGTTATTGCTAATGGCTTAATGTAATTAATTATTATGTTTGCACCTGATATGCTTTGTAAAATATTAATGTTAGTAAATACTTATGCAGTATTCTGGCTGAAAGCTTTTCACATTATAACTAAGTGGTAAATGCTAGCCACAAGTAAATATTATTGATATGAGATTAAAGTGGGGTATGCTGGCATAAGTCCTGATGAAAAAATTTGTAAATTTTTCGGCTTTTTTAGCCTCTGGGCCTTGGTGCCTGATACACAGAACGAGTTGCGGGAAATGATGAGGGTGTGTAAAAATAGGATTGCGCTGCTCAACCATGTGCTCCAACTGTCACGGACAAGGTTGCTTAAATTCACCTACCGAAGATGAGTTGATTGAAGAAAACCCTATTGACGACTGAAACCGACAATGACGGCAGTGAAATAGGCCTACAGGGGAAAGCAGTTAAAAAAACGCACCTCTACCTCTACCTCATGGGTGGGGTGGAAACGAGGTCATATTACAAAGTGCGTATCCTCGAAAAAGGCGAGAAAATTCAACAAAACTAATAAAAAAAAAGAAAAAGCACAAGATGAATCTTGTAGAGGAGAATTTGCTCTACAAGTTTCATTATAACCATTTTTGACGTCAAAGTAGCCATTTCGGAGATACTCGCTGTGAAAAATCGCGCTCCAAACTACCCCCTACTACGAACGTCGATGGCGAGAAAACGGTGGGGAGTACGCAAATCGACCATATAACTTTTTTTGTGTAGAATTTGATGAGGAATATTTTTGTTCCTATACCTGTTTTCGTGGGAAATATGGATTCGAAGAAAAATGAGAATAATCATAACTAAGTCCTGTCTATGGGTGGTTTTTCGCCCCAAAAGGGTGCTTCCATCAACGAGTAAGGTGGGAACTCTTCGGATCCTTAATTCTACTCCTATGAACTATGCATAGCCCAAATATAATTTGTATATGAATTTTTTCTCCTAAAAAGTCTAATTTGTGTGGACTATTAAGTGTGTTTTAGAAATCAAACCTACTCAGGGTCAACTTATTCAAAACCATTATTGTAAATAATTGATTAACAAAATATGTCTTCTTTTTATAATCATTTTTCTCTTCAAACAGAAATTAGACATTGTGCATATCGTTCTTTTCGTAATTGAAAGGTCTAATTAAATGACGGTTACGCTGACGAATATCGCTGAACTTGATGAAGAGTAATCCATCACCCTAATACTTAAAGTGATAAATCATAATATTTTTGTGTGTTTGCAGACTGGTTTTTAATAATTTCGCGGCCTTCTAGGATTAGAATTTAAAACATTTTCTTTTTTTAAATCAAAATAATATCTGACGGTTAGATCATACGTGTTCTGGCAAGCAAAATCCAAGTATTTAAAAATTTGATTTTCATGTCAATTGCATCGAAACCGGAAGTCGGCCATTTTGATTCTTTACATTACATAATTGGAAATTTTCTTTCATATCGCTAGAACAAATTTGAACATAATATATTGGTTCATTCAAATGTTACAAGAATGTCTCTATTGGCCGGGCCAGTACAGGCATAATAAATAATGGAAATCTATTTTATTTAGGTAGGGTTTTAAATTAACTATTTATGCAAAAAGCAGGTGTTTTTGCACGAGTCGCAATTTTGACGAGTGAAAAAAAAATATTTGCAACGTATTTCGTACAACATTTTTTGCAACTGAGTAATAACATAATAAAATTTAAATTCTTACATTTTGAAATAATTAATTTCATTTAGATACCATTCTTTGATAAGTTATCTGTTATTAATGTACGTTCCATTCATTTCACAAAGTTGAAAATTGTTAAATTGAAAACTATAACTAGTTCTAACAAGCACAAACAAGAATTTCTGTCCTTGCAAACAGGATTGTTTAGATCCTCTGGAAACAGACAAAAAAGTTTGTCAATTTGACATGAACAATAACAACTAAAAAGTTGACATTCCAGTAAAGAATTGTAAGAAAAAAAATTATGTGATTATCTGGTCATTCTTAATTTCTTGACAAACTTTACAAAGCTAAAATATAATTTCAACCCTCTAGCCTTGACCAAGAACTGTTTTTAGATTAACGTGAAATTGAAATCTCTCAAGTGTACCCAAAGTTTTTCTACGGCTGCGTTAGCCTAGGCAAAAGAGCCAGAAAAGGTCTGTTTAAAAAAAATGCCAACCGGGAGTTTTCAGCGGGAATATGTTCCTCACAATATTTATAACTATTGTACCTAAAATCCAACAGCTGAAAATTAGTGCGTCTATGCTTAATTAACAAGCTAAAAAAACTACATTTTGATATGCTTTTTATCCCTGTTGGGATGATTCAGTACATTTTCAGCAGAGGGTCCTAAGATGATTCAGTACATTTTGACATGTTTTATTTTCCTTTTTGTATTGACCAAAGTAAAGACTAACTACATTTTGAAACACAGAAATGGCATCGGTTCTATTTTTATTTAGTAAATGAAAATCGGTGAAATATTTATAAAGGTAGAATTTTCTCCGGTATGATCTCCATTTCTTTTTTGGTTTAGACACCTATAGATAATTTCGTGTATAACTAATATAGAGACTTTTCGAGAAGGCAGATATCAAAATCTGTTTCATAGTAAAACCTGCTTTATCTTGCATTCGTATCCGTTTCTTTTACAATGGATACAATACAGGAATTGAAACTTATTTTTTTCTGACTAAACGTATTTAAAATATCAAAATTTTACAAAAAATACTTTATTATAATCAGTTTTTCTACTTTATAAAGTTGAAATTGATCTACCAAACTGTGAAAAACATATAAACTCTTTTATGAGTATGAGTATATATATGAGTATATATCACCTCTACTTTAGGACACTTATGGTTCAACTAAAATACGTTCTTTGATAGTGTGATAGTATATTGATAAGTTATTGAAACTCTATTTCAGATTACTTGTCCCAAAAGGTCAGTGCCTTATACTGGTAATAGAGATTGGTCGACCTAATACTTAATTTTCGATTTTTATTAGGAAACTGTTCGGTATTTGTAGAATTTTTCAAAAAAATCAAGTTTTCCAGGATTTGTAGATTCGCTTTTGTTTTATCAAATTTCTCACAAACATCACCTAATAGACCTACGAGCCCTACAATCGCCATTTTTGAAAATCAAAATCGAACCTTCGGTTCGGGAGTTATTCATTTCTTTGGAAAATCATACTCGGCCCTGGAAAAAATACTTGCGGTCAACGGATTCGGGCCGCCAGCAATAGGTTTCATTTGTGGCCGTGGCCTTTGATCCCACCAAGTCTCATCGAAATCGATCAATATTCTGGACAGTTATCGTGCTTCCTAGCCCGATTTCGAGAAAACAAGTTTTTAGCAAGAAAATTCAATTTTCATTGCTCGTTACCGAGTTATTCAATTTTTCCCGAAAAGCTCTAAACGTCTATATCGGGTACTTCCGGTTTCCGAGCGGAGCCCAGCTTCCGGCGTTAAGCTTTTCTAAAGGCCTGCTATTAACCATCCAAGTTTCATCGAAATCTGAAAACGGATTGGGGGGGGGCTGGGCGTGGCAGACAGACAGACAGACAGATCGATAGACCTACTGACAGACAGACGGAATTTTCTAAATTCACTCTAGAGTCGATAGATATGACTTTCATTTCGATCCGACGTTTATTTCGGGTTTCGATGGTTCACCGGAAAAATGCAAAACCTATGCTACATTTTTCCTCGAAATGTAGTAAAAGAACAGTTACGGAAAACGAGTTTTTGGCTTGTATAAATTTATCTTTAGTTGTAGGTATTATATATATCTACAAAATGAGCCCAACCGCATAAACGTCGGGTAATTAGTTTTTTAACAAAATGCAAAATACTGCTAAGAAACGCTGTGTTTTAATTAATTTTTAACTTTAAAGAAAATTATATAAAAAAATATTTGTAAGAAAAAGCTTTTATTTTAAGAAAGTACTGAAAAGTAAATTTTTATTTTTTTTAAAATTCATACACCTGGAGACTAAAAGCTTTGGGGACGGCCATCTATTGCATAGCTACTTTGCTCAATTGACCGCTTTTGGCATCTTAATCCATAAAACAGACCTCAACTTTCCTTTCTTCTGGGCGTGTTTTTGCCCAATTATTGTTATTTGTATTGCTATTGTTTGTCAGTGTTGATGTTGCTGTTGCTGTTGAGTACAGCTCTTGAGGAAAAAAATAATCCCAACCACGTTACGCTACGACATATCTAAGCTGTAGAAATTGATTTTCAAAAAAGTACTTTATTAATAGGGTGTGTGCACTATATAACAATTCACTTCAAATAATGCATTAATATCAAGTAATACATAAATATGAAAGCCTAAACGTATTCATAATAATCATAAATAAAATAAATATTTAATAAACAAATCGACCTAAAATTCAAATATTTGAATGATTTCGAAAACATCATGTGACGTCATACATCTTATGTGTGAAGTTAGCAACGCTTTGCTGGTAACGCATTGCTAACTTCACACACATTGATATAGAAGATGGCGTCATGTGGCGTCAACGGGAGACAACGGAAATAAGTTTTGAGCCAATGTTAAAAGCAATATGTCAGATATTATTAATGTCATTAATATAAGTCAGAAATATGAGTGGAGTAGCAAATAAGTGGTGTTTTGTGCCAACAAGCAGAAATACTTCTGTGAATGCCCAAAATAATAACTTTATCACGAAGAATGAAATGATTTGAAGCAGAGAATCGCAATGTTCCCAAATCGAAATGGGCATTTTATTGTTGTGAAAATCATTTTATTGTAAGTACAATTTATTTGTTATTATCATGGTAGAAACTAATCGACAATAGCTAAATGACTCATTACCCTTAATATTGTAAATATATCATATTAGATATATACTTCCCTTAGAATTATGCTTGTAATGGTATGATATCTATTTTGAATTGAAACTAATAATCTAATTACTTAGTTATATTAACCCTATGAACTCCCACCTATGTTATATATTATTACAAGATATAAATATACTTCTTTATTATTTTGAGCTTGAGGAAGACATGAAAAATTACATGCGATACAAACTTATGGGAGGATATATGATTTTGAAGTAGGATGTAGTTCCACGGATATTTACCTACCAACCAGAAACAACAAGAGATGCGTGTGCACCAGAACAATCTCTCCCTTTAAAGCGGCAAAGAGAACAGTTAGTTGAGTAGGCTTTAATGCAGGACACGAATTCCATTATATTAGAAGATGTATCACCCGTTACAGATTGTCATCAATCCAAAAGCACCGAGCAGGTCAGATTAAACGAACATGTGATGAAACATGTTTATCAACAAGATGACATTCAAATTGTGCTGGCTAAAAATTTGGAAACGATATATAATGTACAGGAATATTTATCATCAGTTGTAAATTTTGATCAACCCAGTACGAGCACTGATCAGGTCAGATTAGATGCAGACAAACATGTGTTAGAACAATTTTATCAACAAGACATAGGTCAAATTATGCAGACTAAAAGTGTGGGGGTGCAGGCCAAACCATTCTTTCGTACTAAATATGTGACATGTAAAATTAAAAGTGATGTGAGACACAGAGCTTCCTCAACAGGAAAATATTTCGTATCCAATGATGTTGTTAACTTCACCAATAAATAATAAATAACATTAGTCCAAATAAAAAGTTTTTATTCAATCAAGTTCAGTTCAGTGACATCATCAAACTCAAAACTTATTTCCATTGCGAAGTTAAATTGAAAGGGTGAAGTTGGTAATGCGTTGCTAGCAACGATTTTGGCCACCCAAAAATTGGACTTTTGGCCAAAAACGTGCCAAAACTGGTGCTTAAGAAAATGTTGGTACCTTCTCAAACTTGTAGATTTTGTATCAAAGAATAGTCTCTGTTGGTGCCAACATTTTTTTCTCAATGTACTCCCCCCAAAACCCCCAAACATTCAAATACCGATTATTATGCCCAAAAGGATAAAAAATGACACATTAATGAGTAAGGACCAAGAAATTATCCAAAAGATGGCCAATAATCTGGAAAATAGGCAAGCAGAACATTTTGCCCGTATAGTTTTCCAGCAATGAGCATCGACAGCGAAAATTTTCAGAAAGTGTTATACTACATTCCAATTTTGGCCATAATTGATGTGGCCAGTGCTGCCAATTGCAGAGAGAAAAAATGTTGGCATATATCGAATGTTGATCGCCAAGATACCCTCTGTAAGTAGCACCAAGCCCCAAATGTCATACCTCGTTCCAAAATTGAATATTTTCTGGGGCGGCTAGCGCCAAAACGGGCATGGGGGGGCCTGACTCACATAAGAAATACTCATTACAAAAGTATTTGCAATGCCAACATGTTATATCCCAGGCTCCATATATGTAGCTATCTTCTAGACTATTAGGATAACACATTATAAAAGTGAAAGAATGCGCTTAACGAGCTTTGGCCAATAAAAGAATGATTGATACATTCTCTGAGTTTTTATTAAACATCTTATCAGCAGTCTTTAAATATCTAACGTGTGATGATAAGTATGTATGTTAATGTATATAAGCAGTTGTGTTAAATGACCATTTAATAACTTATTTCCCTGGTGTGATAATAATAGTGAATAATAAATATTTTTTGTAGTGTCAAGACAGAAAGTTAATGTAACTTGTGAATTACAGTACTGTTATGAACATACCTACAAGATAAATAATTAAAAGGTATGTATCCTACTTAACTTTTGATGCTCAGTTGTTTAGTTTGTTTTTAACGATGTATGTAATACAACAGAGATGTGAATTTATTTATAATCTGTTAATTATTTTGACGACAAATTAATAAATTAATATTATCCACGTTTTTAAAGAAACAAATTGTAAGCAATGTGGGAAGTACGTACACTATTTTGTCCAAGATTATTGTAAAAATTTTAGTATCAAAATTTAGTTGACGTATTTGACAGATGCATTAATTCGATTATTTCCATGTGCTGTTCTTATGAATATTTTGTGTGGACAGTTTCTTTAAAAAAAAAACGAAGAAAAAGAGCCCCTTCACACTGCGTATTACAAGGAAACTGATTTAGCTCAAATAAGCTGAAATTTTGGTTTAGAAAATTTTTAATGAGCACACGACCCTTTTGAAAAGTGTTAAAAGTAGATTCTTTACGCTGAAAACTAATATTACAATTAAATTAACAGCTTTATTATGAAAATTTTCTGCACACAATTTTTAAACATTTTGTAATAAAACAAAAATTTATTTTTAAATTTGGAGTCACGCTTCTTTTCACGACCGTTAATACTTCCTCTTTTAGTAAGTGTATATGAACGAAAAAGGTGAGATTTTAGAAAATCGATTGGACCTGAAGGAATTTGCCTAAATACTTTGGTAATGGCTTCTTATAATCATAAATATTTTTCACTATCTGTCTTTACCGGATATTTTTTTCTTTTTTTTTTTCGAACTTAAGAAAAACCATTTTGCTATGAAAAACGATTTTGATAATATTAACTTGATGATTTTCTATTAAGTTGGCCTCAAAACGCTAACATAGTGATTTTCGAAGTGGCTGCTTAAAAGCTTAATAAATAAAACAACGGATCCAAAATGAAAAAAGAAAAAAGAAATCATGCAGTATTTCATAAATTTTCTAATTCCATTATACAAGGTGGTCCAAAATTGTCTTTCTATATTTCTGTGACTTACATAAATTTATTTTCGAAAATTGATACTAAGAGAGATATACCCCCGTAAAAGGGTGATAATAAATTTCAGTTTTTCTGTAATATCTTCCGTTTCCTTAAAATATCAAATTCATATTTTAAACTTAGTCACCTGGACACTAGTTTACATGGTATTGAAAATTCTCATACAACAACTAGCATAGATTCAGTTAAAAATGAGAACAAAAGCCTAAAACAAAGTATTTACCTACCCTGTCTTAAAAAAAATTCATTCTAATAGATTACAATTTCATGAAATCTATCATTCTGTCTTTGGAAATACTTAGCCTTTGAAAGGCTTTTCGCCCTTATTCTGGAGCTCATCAGAAAGGCACAAAGCCACTCATCAAGATGTTTCATGCAAAACCAAGACAATTTCTATGAATAACTATGAAATAATTATATTTGACATTGACTGATAAAGACAACAGATCTTCACCTATCTATTAGCTAACTAGTATTGGAGCCTATATACTATATGCATGTTTAAAAGTGAATTATTAATTGTTTGCTTATAATTGTATTGAAACATATTCTTTATAGGATTTTGCATGAAACATCTTTATGAGTGACTTTGTGCCTTTCTGATGAGCTCTAGAATAAGGGCGAAAAACGTTTCAAAGGCTAACCGTTTCCAAAAACAAAATGATAGATTTCATGAAAATGTAACTCATTAGAATGAAAATTAGACAATACATTCATTTTAGGCCTTGGTACTTATTTTTAACTGAATTTCCATGACCGTAGGGAGTTGTGTAGATAGGTACTAGTTTAGTCTGCATGGCCGTAGGAGACTGTGTGGATGCTAGTTGTTGAATGAGAATTTTCAAATAAGAAATTATACAAATTCATTTTAGGATTTTAATTTGCTAGCATAACCAGAATTCAGGTTATCAAAAGAATGCAAAGATTTCATTAATATTTTTACACATAGTTTTTCTTTTAGTTCTCATGGATAGTTATTTTTTCTGCTGTTTGCAAAATCCTATAAAGAATATGTTTCAATACAATTAAAAGCAAACAAATAATAATTCACTTTTAAACATTCTATTAATATATTCTTTTACACATAAAGAATGCTTTGAAATATTATTAAACGTAGAAAATAGCTAATTGTCAATTGCAAGAATGTCCTCCATTTTTTCTTTTGCACAATCTAAGTTTTTTTTCAAGGAAGGTTGAATAGGTACCCTGTAAAATTACTTCATCATTCTGTAGCATTGTAAACTCTTAATCGATATTTTCTCTCAACTGTTCAATCGTGTCAAACTGAGTATTATAAACTCGTGATTTTAGATAACTCCACACAATGAAATCAAGGGGAGTTATGTCATCAGACCGAGCAGGTCTCTTAATCGGTGCATCTGCGCTCTGGCTAATACATCTATTAGGATACTGGTTGTGTCACCATGTTCTACTTGTTTTGGTATAATGCAAAAACATATTTCTTCTCTCTCGCAATGAAATCATACCATATATTGCATGCAAGGTGTTTTCTAAAAAATCATAATACATATCGCGATTTAAATTTCCAGGAAATATATGGTATCCAACAAACTGATTCCCTAGAGTTGCTGCCCATACATTTATTTTAAAAGTATGTTGAAAATGGGTTTGTATCGTCGCATTCGGATTTTCCTAAGCTCGGAAATGCGAGAATAAAACATGTCTTGTCGTGTGAATGAAGCCTCGTCAGTAAAAAGTATTTTACGTAAATAAATTGTAGCATTTTGGTTCTTTTAAGCCACCATTCACAAAAATCAAATCTTCTTGTTATTGGCATAGTAATGGAACAGGTGCAATTGTTTCTCATGCAGTACTCTTAAAGCGCTTTGGTGAGACATATCCACTCTTAAGCCTAATCTCCTCCTAATACTTGTCGTAGGATGTTCCATTATAATATCTAATATTTGTTCTTCAACATCTTCAACCTTCTTTACCAGTTTTTGCGTTCCTTGAACGACCAGCCTCTTTGTTTTTCACTTGGAGACTTCCTGTTTCTCTAAGTCGACGTACTATACTTAAAATAGTTTTAACATCAGGAATATTTCTGTTCGGGAATTTATCTTCATAACATTTTACAGCTGCAGCAGCATTACATAAACATTCTTCAAAAGTCAAAACTACGCCTATTAATTCAGAGAACGTGTAATCGCCCACGTTTAAACAATATTAACAATTAAACTGGAATTATTTCAAAGAAAAGAATCAAAGTCAAATAAACAACAGACATGTCAGAGTAATATTTCATAGCATTTTTTACGTGTAAAAGAATTTGTTAATAAAATGTTTTTTAAACACAAATTACTCGAGAACGGCTTGATTTATCGAAATACAATAAGAATACTTTTATTATTTTCTAATGGTCTGAAAACTAGTTTTTTACTACAGTTTTTAGAAATTTGAAAAAAAAGGTTATAATGAAAATACTGAAAATCACCCCTTAAAATTACACATTAAACAGAAGAGAGGCTGAGTGACTGATACCATGTAAACTTGTGTCCAGACAGCCTATGACTAAGTTTAAAATATGAATTTGATATGTTAAAAGAGTCAGAAGATATTGCAGAAAAACTGAAATTTATTACCCCCCTTTAAGTTTATATAAAAGACTAACATTATTTTTGGTAGTACTATTAGAAATATCGGGAGACAATTTCGGACCACCTTGTATATAAAGTTCAAACATTACATGATGGTTGTTTGAAATACTTTTAACAATGAAAGTAACGAAAAAAAAAATTAAAATATATGATGGAGAGTCCAAAATGGCTAAATATAAGATCGAAGTCATGCAATATTCACTTAGTGAAAAAAAAAAAGTTGTAGTAAATTTGATAAGTAATTAATAAATATTCAATTAAAAGTTGAATATTGAGGTTTATTGACACACATTTATCACCAGTTTCAGAAAACATTTTGTGTCTAATAAGGACGATTTTCGAGGACCTAATTAGAAACAAAAGAAATAACAAAATAAAATAAGTTTTTTAACTCTATTTTTTACTCGTGTGAGTGACTGGAGAGCCGATTTTTCGCAATTGAAAGTGCGCTCCAGATATTTCAAATGAAATGAAATGAAAACGGAAGTGTTTTCAAGAAAAATGTGTTATCTTACACTTCCAGTGGCTTTTCCTCAATGTCTAGACTCGCCATATATACACACTCTTCAGAGTGTATAAGGGGTGGGTCACAATGTCTCTTCAACCATTTAAAATTTTTTAAAAATGTGTCAAATGCAAATCGTAGGAGATCAAGAGAAGCATATTCTAGAATTATTTTTGAACCTACAATGTAATTCACGTAGTGGTGGCAAGCTATTACCTTATTTTTTAAATGGAACACCCAATGTTTTTTAAATATTTTTTTAATATTTGACTTTGACACTGCCAAGTTATTCCACTTTTTCCGATAAAACATGCATTTACAGCGACCAAGACTAAACTGTGTAAATAACGTTTGTTCATAAATTTGACCATGTAAATGTTAATCAAGACCATTAGTAATTTCCAGGCCTCTCATAGTCGAGCCTAATTCCATAGGGTGTTCTCCACGATGATTTTCAATGTCTGAGACATTTTTGCAAATTTTAAATTGTCACGCACTAGTGACTCACACTGTATATTAATAAAATGGTTAAATCTTGGCTATTTCTTGGAGGGAAAACGTCGTTTTTTGTTCGACTTTAAATAGTAGTAATATCGTCTAAAGTATATTCACGGAGCTTTGAGACGAGTCATGCCGTGTTCACGTGGGCTTAGTTCACCAGGGCTAATCGTTGGCAATCCCCTGAGAGATGCAACCAATGGGGGTGGAGCACGTCATGATCACGAGGCAATCACGCATATTTGTTTGTTTCAGCTTTCCGTGAATATACTTTAGAAACAACATATCGAGACAAAATTCAAAACAATTTTATCAGCTTCAATTAAAGTTTGTTGACTTATGTTCCTAAAATGAGTATTTTTCCATACATTTGTAAAAATTTAATAATCTTGCAAAATCATCTGAATTTTTCCAAAAAAAATGACCTCCATACAAGTGTTGCAAAGAACTAAACAATAAAAATGAAAATCTCTCTGTGATCGTTCAGCTATAAAATTATACTTAAATAAACTACATTAACTTGTTTTTGTACATTTCGAACTTTTTTTTTCTTTACAATAATTATAAAACATATTTTTTTTAAATAATTTTTATGAGATAGATTCAAGCGGTTATAGAAGACGCTGTGATTAAGATAAATGAAAGCGACTGGTCCCATTTGAAACATAATTTAATAAAATTTATTTCACATCAAATATTTGTATTTTTTTTGTTTGTTTGAAGACAATATTTATAATTATAACACACTAAGTTAAAGGCACCTGTTTTAGATTATAAGTTAATTTTATAAGACATAAGCATTGACATGCTACAAAATAGTTTGAAATGTTTTTTGGCAGAACGCAGTTTAAATAATAAATTTGCAATTTCGATTTTCATAAAAACGTACTTTTTTGATAACAAGTAGCCATAACTTGGTCAATTTTTAACGTCGAAATTTGTACTGAGAACCAAATTGTAAGAAATTGAATTACCTTTCAACATTGTAATGAATATATTTTTTTGGGTTATTCCGATGCATTTTCCAAACAAAAGATAAATGTTTAGTGATAATAATTTATTTATTTATATTTCAATTTGATACTACAACAATTATTTTTGTTGCAGGTAGGTTCCGAACAAGACTGTAGGAGTTAAAGGTAGTATTATTAATTTCATATAAATATCGTATTATACACGTCGATTTTTGCACCACACTTGGAATGGGTGGAAACACTTCCTAACTGAGCCACACTATTTTGGAGCTGAGATAAAAATAAGTTATTATGTTTATAACATATGTCGGTAAAGTAGGAACTTACCGACATCTATTGAAAACACTTGTATTCATTGTACTGGCAAATCTAAATAAAATCAAATCCAAACTAGAGGGATGATAGTTAAGAACAGAAAAATACTTCGTAGATTTACTTCGTTCAACAAAATATCAACAGTTTTCATTTAGCGGTATTGTATTTTTCTTACCATTTTTGGAAATAAACTCCCATTTAATAATTCAATTGATATCCCATGTTTACAAATGAATTCTTCCGGATATAATTTTTTTTGTTCATAAGCCCGACGAAACTTAAATTAACCTAAATTATGTCCAAACGTTAGTTAATCTATGATTCTTCTATTAAAAATCCAACAAATACTTTTCTATAATTTATCTGTGAATTCAAATTTTGCAAAAAATTTAAATAAACATTTTTTATTTGCCAATAGCCCTGCTTATGTCTGAACCTGTTTGTGAAATACCATATGGACATTTATTAATAACATATAGATATTAATAAAAATACAATTTTCGCTACAGTTTTTCTTTTCTCTCATTTTCCCTAACATTTCGGATAATTTTGGGAATTATCAATCATTTAATTTTAGGAGATAAGACATAACATTTTTTAGAGTCAAACATTTTTTTTTTTAATTATAAGTATATTTTTGAAATCCTTACACTTAGACCTATCATCAATTTTTTAAGTCCTACATTCTGACCCATAAAGGGGCGTCACCACCTCAGTTGACAGGCCGCCATAGGAGACAGATGGATGAACGGACAAATGAGTCACTCTACGAGGGTTCCGTTCTTACTTTTGAGCATAAAGTACTTAAACCTAAATTAATTTCTTGCAACACCATAAGCAATTTCTTAAATAAATTGGATATTTATCCGTATCTGTCGCTGACTTTTCAAAAATTTTCCTTTGTAGGATAAAAGTAACTATAATAGGTAGAGAGCTGGCTGGCTGTACAGATTTCCTATGAATAAAATACATGAAAAACTTTGTATGAGTGAGTAAGTACTACCACAAACCTACAGGGAGTCACTTCAGATAGGCAAATTTTGCCCGCGTCATGGAATTTTACCGGAAGGGACGTCAAAATGGGAGGATGCAGGCAAATAAGAAGAGGCAGCCTATTTTTTTGTAACTAGAAGGCTTGTACTTTAACTTAAAAAAAAAATAATTCATGTATTCGATGACTTACGAAAACAGAAAAGAAGACTTTAATCGAGGGTGTCTCAGGATTGCGGGCAAATTAAGCCTGGCAGCCCTCTACAATCTCATTGTATACCTCAAAACCTGCATTTTGACGTAAGTCTTATTCATGTATTCGATGACACAAAAAAACGTGACCGGAAATGACGTCAGAATTCCATGACGCTGACAAAATTTGCAAAAATGAAAAGTGGCTCCCTGTATGTCTGTGGTAGTGGTACTTACTCACTCACATAAAGATTTTCGTGTATCTTATTCATAGAAAATCTATACAGTCGGCTCATCACCTATAATGCACAAACATAAAGATCTCCAAAGTTTAAAATATCTTAAAGCGTATCAATGATTCTTTCAAGAAGAACCAACCGTTTTTTTTAAGTAATTAACATCGCCTATTACTTTTGGTCGTTTCAGACCCACAACTTGATGAAGAAGTAGTGTCGTCCAAACAGAACACTATACTCGAATACTATACTCGAAGCTCCTTTCGCCAATCGTATTGTCATCAGCTGAAGATGACTAGTTTTAAAGTTAATTTTAATTTCAAGCTTAATTTCAACAATCTCCAGATGGTAGCTGGTGAAATTCACGTCGAACATGGTATTAGAATGTAATGTATATTATTATTATTATTATTATTAATACTAATAATAGTAATAATAAGGAATTTATTGCCCAACAGAATCCTCCAGTTCCAGTACAATTTTACAAAATAGAAATAAATTACATAAATTCAAATTATACAATAATTATTTAGTTTAGAGTGGCTTAATATTACGGTTATGTACTTAAATGTAGGTTACAATCTATTTCGAACACAGAGTTTTTATGGTTTTGGAGTAATTATTTAAAGAAAGACTAAACATGTCACAATGGTTACCAATAGAGTTATATATTTGCATCATGAAATAAATGGGTGCTTTAGCAAGGATGTTTATTCTTTTAGATGGTAGATCAAAAGTAAAGGTTTGGCGCAAGCTTAAACGTGAGATTTTAAAGTTAATTTGAGACAGGAGTTCTGGAGTGTCTATTGTATTATTGATTAGCTTGTAAATACACATTAAATTTGAGATAATTCTTCCGTTTTCTAATGAATCCAAGTTAAACTGTGTTAACATTAAATAGTTTGGATATCCCTGTTCGGGGTATTGGTAATCTATTTTAAAAGATAAATATTTAAGAAATTTTCGTTGAACAGATTCTAAAGGTTGTGAATATTTCTCATAAATGGGGTTCCATTTTGCTGAGCCATACTCCAATTTCGAATGCACAAATATAATGTTTTAATTGCCCCTGTATTAGTACAATTCTTTGTTTCTTATAACAAAACCGAGTGTCTCTAGATTTAGTAATTGAGTTAATGTCTCTTCTGAATTCCAATCTGGAGTTGAACAGTATACCCAAATCTTTCATGCTCTCACAATGAGCTAAAGAGATGTCGTTAAAATTCAACCGGATTTACCTTTCGTGAATAAGTCATAACTTTACATTTTAATACTTTCGTTGATAACACAAGCCCACAAAATAAAGTGATCTGTAGCCGAGACCCGACATAGTAATCCCTATGCATTTCGACGTGCTGAACAAGAATCCGATGTTCGTTTACCTCCATTACCCACCAATTTTTTGTAAATCGCAAAAATAACCTAAAAATTCAGGTTTTCTGTTATTTTCGCGATTTACAAAAAATTGTTGGGTGATGAAGCTAAACAGACATCGGATTCGTGTTCAGCACGCCGAAATACATCAGGATTACTATATAGGGTCCCGGATTCAGATCACTTTGTTTGTGGGCCTGTGTAATTTATTCACTAGGCACCAATTCTCAATGATCTTTATTATTTGTTCCTGTAATATTGCACAATC
Organism: Stenurella melanura; assembly: GCA_963583905.1. Classification (NCBI taxonomy): domain Eukaryota; kingdom Metazoa; phylum Arthropoda; class Insecta; order Coleoptera; family Cerambycidae; genus Stenurella; species Stenurella melanura. Next base: position 29,133,340 of record OY757318.1, on the reverse strand, counting down.
CTCTATGGTAGTCATTTCACTAAATAATTTCAGATCATCCGCAGAGAGGTTTTCTGAAATTTAATCCATCACATAAGTCACTAATAAATACATAAAATAAGAGTGGACTCAAGTTCGAACCCTGAGGTACGCCAGAGGTTGCGACATATGTATTTGATATAAAACCATTGTACTGAACATACTGTAAGTGACTTTGTAAGTAGGACTCCAAAAATTTAACAAGTGTATCACTAAAACAAGTCTATGGTCGATGCGGTCAAAAGCCTTCAAGAAGTCACTGTACACCACGTCCACCTGTCCGCTTGTCTAGTGTATTATAATTGAACTGGGTTAGGCACACTAAGTTATTGTAGAGCCTTTTTCCATAAAGACATGTTGTGGTATAGAAATTAAATTTTTTACAGCGGGATATTACGTTATACACCGACACCTCGAAAACCTGTGCAAAATTGGATAAAATAAAAATACCTCTGTAGTTAAGCATATCACTTATGTCACCATTTATATGTATGGTACACACTCTTACCAGTTTCCAGCATTCAGGAAATGCTGATGTTTTTATCGATAGATTGAATAAGATTAACAGCGGTGTAATAAGCACATTAGAGCAGTCCTTTATCAGGAAGCTAAGAATCTGGTCGTTACCAGAGATCATTTTATTTTTTAACTTTTTAATAGCTTCCGATATATCAGATTCTGACAGACGTAAACCAATTTAGTTATGCTCCAGCATAAGATAGTTGTCGTTCTAGGGTTACTTCACGTATAATGCAATTAAATACTGTGAACAAATAAAAAGAGTTCTTATTTTACTTTATTTAGGAAATTGATATGGGTTTTTGAATGCCCCTTGATTTATACAAAATACCTTACACCTAAAAAGATATAAACTAAAATAAAGTTGTTAAATAATAATTCAAAATGAAAACCAACAGCTATTAACGTTTTGGTTAATAGCTGAGAGTTTGAACATTTTCGATACGTTAAAGCTTACAGTTTGTTGTTTGTGTGTTTCCATAGTTATGTGAAACAATAAATTATATTTAATTTATTTTTACTTACTTGTGTCTAAGGATAGGCAACTAGGTGGGACAAAAATCTATGAAATAATTTGTTACACATTTAACGTAAAAATAAAATATTCCTTAAGTTTTCTTTTAGTTCCGTTGCTTTTTTCCCAAAATCTTCGCCGAGTCCTACTGGATCATATGATTGTTATACCACGCGTGTTCACAAATTTTAGATTTCTTTAATGGAATTATGGTAGACCCAGCTCCCATGACAAAACCTTCATCGAACACCTCAAATTTAAAAGGGGCGTTTTCTTTATTTCAACATTTTTTTCTGGATGAAACCATCTGTGATGACGTCATCAACTGATGAACACACCAGTTTAACAATAAAAGAACAGCTTTGTAAGTTTTATCCTAACCTTACATTAAGCTTGTTTGCTATATTCCAAGTCTCTTTATCTGAGTTGCAAGTAATCTATGCAGAAAATGGTAAATGGATAGTAGAAAAAACTTCATTATTTAAAAGGGGACTGCATATGTAAAAATAAAAAATTATATTTTACAAGCTGTGACACATCCTGCTACTGTTGGATCAGTCGTGTATTTAATGTCATTACATGTTATTACTTTTTTTATAGTTATCCGATCTGAGAATTTCTTAATTTTATACAATGTTATTGTTTGTAACTTACTTTTGAGGTTAGATTCACATCCACCACACAACATTCATTAGTACACCATCACAAGTTTAAGGTTGCACGGTGATGCCACCAGATGAAATCCATCATAAATAAAAGAACAAATTTTGATCCATCTGGTTGATCCACCAGACAATAAAAGAACAACATTGGTGGAACTGGTGCCACCTGATGGACTCAGCGTTGAAATAAAGAAAACGCCCAAGGTGAAAATGGTTGCAAAACATGTAAATATCATGTTACGCCTTCCAGACCATTAAAATGTGTTAATTGTTATTTTTTATGAATTTTTGAAATTGGAAAAATGATTTTACATTTCAAAACACCTGCTTGAAATTTACTCAATTTATGGTAAATAATGAATCATTTTTATGTCTGACAATTTCTGTTAACTAATGTGACAGACTTAATTTTTTATAGAGCATTTTTTTTCTGTGCAAGTACACTTCATAACACCGCTATGATTTTTGCTCTAAAATGAAGTTTAAGATCTTTCCTGTCTATTATAACTGGCCTGTCTGACAATTTTTGTTAATTAATGTGACAGACTTAATTTTGAACGTGTAGCATCAATGAATCAGGATTAATCACTGGCATCTCGTAACACCTTCTTAAAAAAAACTACTGTTTACCGTGTCAGACTTAATTTTGAAGCACCTCACAGTGGGGAATTTACCACTATTTTTGGACAAAAGTCCACTTGATGCACAGCTCTTGACCGATGTGAATATACACATTTTTAAAATACTTGAATGACTCTAGTTTACCCTCCGATTGCTACAATTTAAATATCTATTCTTCTGATGAACGTATTTGACCAAACATCGGAACATAAAAAAAATTAACAATTATAATGACTGCTCTATAGAGCTATTATTTTAATTAAAAAAGCAAATAAAGTAAAAAAGTAACCAAATTTCAATATTGGCGCCAAGAAAGCATAAGAAGTTGGAACTATAAGAAGCCCATGAATTTGCAACCTCAAAATTGCTGATCTGCTCCTTAATTGTAAACACATAAATACATCTATTACCCTATTATATTTTATAAAGCTTGAATTTAACGTCATCCATGAGTAAATTTTATTATTTGTTATATTTGTTAGGGTTTTATTCAAACAAATAATTAATTAAATAACCTAGAGTAATAAATTATATATCGAAAAGATTCTGAAAACTTCCGAAGACTCCAAAAGTGTCCAATATCTAGAAATTGGACCATTTTCATACAAGTTGGATAACCTCTTCTTAATCAGCAATCCAAAAATAATAAAATAATTAAGCAGCCTAAAGCAATTCAAAAATAGTAAAATAATTCATCAACAGCCTAAAGTAAGAAATTATTTATTGAAAAACCCAAAAATGTGCCTAAAAACCAAAAAATGGTCAATATTTAAAAATTGCACCACTTTTGGATAAATTGCGTACCTATCATATTCCTAATCAACGACCCTAAAACATGAAATGCGACTGTAAAATTACGGTGATCTATAATATAGGGCAGTTACTATTTTTGTAATTTTTTTGTTAAATGTTCCGATATTGGGTCATATACGTTAATCAGAAGAATAGATATTCAAATTGTAGCAATCGGATGGTAAAATAGAATCATTCACTACGACAGACTTAATTTTTAAAGTGCCGCGACCACACCTCTTAATTAAAAAATGTGGTATGACCGTCGCTAACTAAAAAAAAATATTTTTTAATTCTATATTAATTTTGTAGATTTCTTTTATATATTCAAATACGTTTTTTATCGAAAACATGTTTTTAACTATGTCAGACTTAATTTTTAAGAGCGGCGATAACGTTTTTTTTTTCTTTAATAAAAATTTCCAGACAGACAAATTGTAATAGGTAGGAGAGGTCTTAAACTTAATTTTAAATAAAAAATCAAGGAGGTATTATGAAATGTACTTTCATAAAAAAAATAAATTATACATAATTCTGTCAAATTAATTAACAAAATTTGTCAGACAGACCAGTTGTAATATATAGGAGGTGTTATGAAGTGTACTTTCAGAATTAAAAAATTAAAATTAAGTCTCTCAATCCAATTAACAAAAATTGTGAGACAGACAAGCTGTAATAGATAGGAAAGATCTAAACTTCATTTTAAAACAAAAATCCAGGAGTTATTATGCAGTGTACATTCATATAAAAATGCTTTATGAAAAATTAAGTCTGTCACATTAATAAATTGTCACACAGACCTGTTGTAATTAGTGATGGGCGATATATCGCGAACTGTGATTTAATCACTGATATTAAAAAATCACAAGTAACGACTGTGAATAAAGTTGGAAGAAAAGCGTGACGTGATCACGACTTTCCATATATCAATATATTTTTGACGATATAAATATCTTGTTTGCGACGATTCCGTGACTTAACGATATTAGGTAGGTACGCGTTTCACAAGATAGACTAATCTTGCGCGTCTCATACTATATAGATATTTATATACTGATCTTTTAATATCTTTTATTCACTGGCAATTAAACGCAGGGTCGTGGCGGAACATTTCTGTTACAAGAACACCTACTAAAACCATGCGTTAAAATATTTTTTTGATTAAATATACTAGCAATTTTATTGCAAATATTGAACATCCACGTCTCGGCATGGCATATAAAAAATATGGAATTCGACAATTTTGCATTCTTTTTGATTTTTAAAATTGTGAAATGCTTAGCTCCAAAACATGTTTTAGATAATTGTGTTTTTGTTGAAGAGAAATAACCACAACTTCTACAACGAAAACACATCGACTAACCATAGTAGAAATTATCTTTTCTCAAAGGGTTTGCAATTTTATAATCAACTGCGAAGATGAGTATCCTATAGGTATATATAGAATGTGCAACAATTAATAAAAAAGTTCAGTAAGTTGGCGAAGAGTATAATGGTTATAGCTTGTATACGTTAGAAGTGCTGCCTTATGCCGTTGACTAAAATTATTGTAAGAAAGAAGTAGGTAACAAATTTTTGATAAATATTTGGGAGAAATACTTGAACTTTATTAAATAAAAACTATATAAATAAACATTATATTCATTATTTAATTTGTACATTTTTATTAATCCGAGGCTTATATTAAAAAGGTTGCAGCACTATTATATAAACAATAACCCAGCAAAAATTAAAATCCCTGATTGATAACAACTAGCGATCTAAAACCTAAATAGTTTATTGATGCTTCCGAAATGTTTACATATTTGTATAACTTTACAAAAATATGCTATTATACGAAGTTCAAATAGGCGTCCCATTTAAAACTTTAGTGTTTTGGCTTTATCACCAATCCATGTCAGGTTAGTTGGATAAGCAAATCATAATATCAATATGCATGTTTATGTAAATATCATACGTATTATATATCTACGGCTGCACAGATTACCAAAGTAGCGAATTCACCAATTCACCAAAATTAACAATTTTTCCTATTCGCCGTATTATGAAAAGTCGTGATCACATCACGGTTTAAATTCACTGATATCAGAAATTTAGTCACGATTCACGTTGTGATTGAAAAATCACGATATCGCCCAACACTAGTTGTAATAGATATGAAAGATCTTAAACTTCAATTTAAAACAAAAATCAAGGTGTTATGAAGTGTACTTTCAGAAAAGAAAAATGATAATAAATGAAGTCTGTCAAATTAATTAACAAAAATTGTCAGATAGACCAGTAGTAATAGATAGGAGAGATCTTAAACTTCATCTTAAAACAAAAATGGAGGTGTTATGAAGTATACTTTCATAAAAAATGCTGTATAAAGAATTAAGTCTGTCACATTTGTTAACAAAAATTGTCAGACAGACCAATTTTTTTAAATATGATTCATTATTTACCACAAATTGAAAACATTTCAAGCAGGGGTTTTGAAATTCAAAATCATTTTTTTTAGCTAAATTCAAAAATTCATAAAAAACAACAATTAACAAATTTTTAATGGTTTGACGGGCATGATACTTACATGTTTTGCAACCATTTTCATCTTTTAAATTTGAGGTGTTCTATAGGGTGCCTTTTTGCCATGGGCGCTCGGTCTATGAACAACATGTACCGATTTAGTTTTCGATAAACCAGATCTTGAGGTGGTGTCCGTTTGAAAAACCGTTGGTACAGAGAACCTGTTTCCGATTCGTTGCAATTATTCGATAAATTATATGTATACATGAAATCACTACCATGTATCTAAATTCAGGTTGTAATTGTTGAATGTTCTCTTTACTTTTAATGTTTGTTAACTAGTTATCAACAAAGTTCACGGATATTAATTATTTATTAGAACAGCTTTTGTAAAGTTTTGTCGTTAGTTAAGATTTCGTTATGTGAAGAAATAATTTAGGTGTCATTAAATGTTTTAGAATACCTTTTTATGTTCATTTTTTAACACGCTTTTATTAGTTTCACCTCTATCTATCAATCTATCAATGTAACGGTATCTTTCAACGTAATTTTCACCCACTTTTAATCGTTGTGTCATCATGAAACTTGGCCATTCTATGTAGCTCCTACGGCAATACAATATAGTATACTCAATTTTATAATATGTTCAACACGACCCCCGCCCCAATATGGCGGATTATCCTTTTTTTTTAACAACTCCCTTGATATGGGTATCAAAGGAAAGGGCTTGACAAGTATAAAACAAATATGTCATCAAAACTTGAGAATTCAAAATGGCGGCGTCAACATGGCGGATAGGTTTTATCAATTATCGTCGGATTCGACTGAAAATTGGTATCTGTGGGTTATCGAGGTTCCAGATTAGAATTATCTGGTCCAAATTTTTAAGAATAAATAAATAAATAATAGTTTTAAAAAACTAAGGAAACACGCTTTAATAGCAAACCGAACTAAAAAGTAAAAAATAATACAATACAATAATACAATACAAAAAAGCGTGGGGTGCTTGACATCAATTGGTATAAATATTTTATAGTAATAAGCACCCCACGCTTTTTTGTATTGTGTTGTAGTACTGTATTGTTTTGTTTTTTACTTTTTAGTTCGGTTTGCTGTTAAAGCGTGTTTTCTAGTTTTTTTTAAACTATTGTTTATTTTTTAAGTATTTGTTTGTATGCGTCTGTTTTCTACAAATAGTATATGTGTTACCTAAATTCTTAATTAAAATATCTAAGAAAGGTAATTCATTATTTTATTTATATTTCATAGTTTTATTTATTTATTTCTATTGTAAACTTAACTCATAGTTTTTTTTCGTTAATCTGATTTATAAAAAAATACGTCAATGTTCTTTACTGTAAGGCATATTGCAAACACACGTTTTACATATCGCCAGTATACATTAGAAATTAAGTTATTAATATTATTTTCCTCAAAACTTTTCAAAAAAATGTTATTAAATATTGGAGATAATGAAAAACACGTGGTCATACCAAAGTCTTGTTGATGGAAATCGTTATTTAACTGAAAGTTTGCTGTTTTAGTACAAAGATTTCATTACAGTTTCTATACTTAACTAAGTTCTATTTGTTAAATTACCACCATATTACAATTTGATTTTAACTATTATTAATATTTTATCTACCGGAACATTTGTAAAAAGAAATATTTTAACATATACGGAAATATGACAATTTTTTGCGAAATAATAGATAAATAAAACGTTCTTCATGGCATCTAATTTGGCTTTGATTTCTTACGTATGCAATATGCTTGTATTGGTCTGTGACTGCTCTCATGTTACTTTGTGGAGCCTAAACGGTTCGCCCAATTATGAAAAACATGGTACGTATGATCGTATATATTTGCCGGCATCCAAATGTCCTGGAATGATTTCTCCTGCAAGCAGTGGATTTTCAGAGGATTTTCTGCACTGTTTTCCCTTCAAGCGAACTGCGCATTTGTTCAGTCCGAATTATATATTCCTGTTGCCAACGTGTACTCCTGGTTTGCCTCCAGAGCATTTTCTATTTTCTATCGCGCGCTTTAAAACTTGTATTAGTTTAAACATAAAAAACTTATTTGGCGTTAAATATATATAGTTCTTTCATTTGCTAATTGCCCAAGTGAAAATTGTTTAATGAAAAATATTGAAAAATTGATAAAGCTACTTGTCGGATTCAAAGATTAAATGACTCCCAGTTCTAAAATGCTTGCCTTACTAATTTTATGATCTGCCAACTTTGCGATACATTTACAATAATTGCAACAATAAAATAATAACAATAATAATAAGAGAAAATGGTAGTTCTCCCGTTTATTTGTTGTTATGCTCTAATGTTTGTCTCTGACATCATTTCTAGTTGTTATTTAGACGAGTAAAATTGGGAAGCAAAGTCGCTTAGTTTCCGAGAAAAAAAAACTGGCGTAGAACCAAACCAGACTTGGTGCGATTCTTTAATTAGGTGATCGTGAACATGAAATCACTTTTCACGACATTTTCTGGTGGTCAGGAACATTTTTATTTCGAAAAAACTGTAAAAACATGATTTTTCCATGAAACATGTTTTTTACCGTCCCCACCGTTATATCTTTAAAAATAATTGTGCTATGGAACTGATTTTTTTTTTTAATTGAAGTAGACACAATAATGCTTCTAACTATGTACAATGTGATTATAAAATATATTTTTTTTAATTGTTAAAATAATAGCAAACTTAAAGTTGTTATTTTCGTGAATGTATTTTTCAGTAATTGAGAAAAATATTTATTTATGAAAATATGTATATACATGCTGTGAACAAATTGAAGCCAATATACGAAAAAAGTTTTTAGAATCATAATTTTTGATGTGCAGGTTATAGTATGTAGTCAGCGATTTTTTTAAAACGGGCTAAAACATATTCTTGCGCGCCCGGCTCTCATTATACTGCTTACCGCCTGCGGACTACGGTTGCTGGGTTCATGTGTACTAATCGGGCTTTTATTAACAGCTCCAAAATAGGTACGAGTCTAAGGTATAAACCTACCTTTTGTTGTTTTAAGGTAAAAAATATTTAAAAGCAGGTAAATATAAATCATTGTTATAAAGTAAGTATCTACCTAATAAGTAGGTTATTACACATTTTTGATTGACTTAAACCAAGACGCAGGAATAAAACAACTTTATTTTTTTGCAACTATTTTTCTATTGACAAATGAGTATTTAGTTACGTAGGCTCTGCGTTAAAAGCATTCTAGTTCGTCTGTTCATTCATCGAAATCTTTAAATAACAGTATTTCAAGTACGACATTTACACTCGTTACAACATTTTAGGCCTTCTTTAACACAATCATATTCGATTTTCACAATTTTTATCTGAACAATAAATACTTAATGAAAATATTGTCCAAACATCCATCCTGAACTATGTATATTATTTTTCTGACACAATATTTCCGCGATGTCGTCTTTTTTCAGCACTAGATATTAGTGACAACAAACCTTGTATCCTAGGTCTTGGTACCACAGATTTGTCATCATCCCGCGCAATTTTCTTACAAATAATGCACTCCATTATTTTAGAAAACTAAATTGCGAATATTCTACAGCATCGCGCATTTATTTAAAAGTATTTATACGTATACTCTAAATCCCGCAAACTACTAATATACGATTCAAATGTATTGACCCCTCATTTTTACCGCGAATACCTCAAAAATGGCGGACCAGAGAAAATTTGAAAAAATATGTGTTCATTATGTGTCTATTGTAAATTATTCACTGAAGTTTGAATAATGTACATTGGACGGTTTTGAGGTTCTGCTAAGTTATATTGAAAAATGCCCTACTTTTTAAGGAAATTTTGACCGTACCAGTTTTAAATTCATTATATCTTGAAAAATATGCCTACTATATGAATAATATTTTAGATGCCGATAAAGCACGGCATTTTTTGTACGAAGAAATTCTTTCATAATTTTTTTATTCTAAAATTTGGCAGTTATTGTCAAAAACGTATATTTAAAAGATTTTTAATAAAATAGTTAATCATATAAAATGTAAGGATTTGCAGAAAAAAGAATTGGTATATATCAAATATTAATTTAGTTATCAAGTGCAATAGATAATATTGCAGAACGCTGGCAATAATATTATCTATTGCACTTGATAATAATAATAATAATAATAATAATAATAATAATAATAATAATAATACTGTTTATTGTGCAAAAGAAAACACATATTTTACACAAAAGGATGAGGTTAGCTAAGCTTTCTTCCACCTCTCCTAAAACATTTGAAAACTAAATATTCTACTATTAAATTATAAATTATATAAGTATAAGTATAAAAATCAAATTTTAAAATCTTATGTTGTAAATGAATTAATATAAACATACACATTAAAATATATAAAATACGTATAAATATAAACGCCTACATGCTAGCTACAAATCAGTCTACAAATAACAGTTCCGAGAGGGTGTCCTAATTATTTAATATTATCTTTAATTTACTTTTGAACTGAGGTAGGGACAAATCTAAGTTGTATATAATTTTATTTAAATACATTGGTGCTATATAAGAAAAACATCCTTCAAATTTATTGGTATGATGTTGAGGAATTGTAAATGTATCTAATCTTATATTTACATAACTAAATTAATATTTGATATATACCAATTCTTTTTTCTATTTTACATAATTAACTATTTTATCAAAATTTTTGTAAATACCTTAATAAATAACCGAATAAACATGATGTCACGTTTTTTAGAATAACTGCAAAATTTTAGAATAAAAAATTATGAAAAAATTTCCTCGTACAAAAAATACCATGCCTTATCGGCATCTAAAATATTATTTATATAGTAGGCATATTTTCAAATATAGAATGGATTTAAAACTGGTATTGTCAAAATTTCCTTAAAAAGTAGGACATTTTTCAATATAACTTAGCAGCACTTCAAAACTGTCCAATGTACATTATTCAAATTTAAGTGAATGATTTACAATAGACACATAATTTTTTCAATTTTTACCGTTCCTCCGTTTTTGAGATATTCGCGGTTAAGGTGAGGGGTCAATACATTTCAATAGAATATTAGTTAGACGCATCTTGTCCTACCTTCCATACGCGGTGTACGTACCTAGATTCAAATATCTAGTTTTCCTAATTTTTAAGGAAATGAAAATGCGAACTGTGTAAAAACCATTAGTACAGTTAAAAGCGCTATTGTGTATACTTTAATTAAAAAAAAAAAAACAACGTCGATAGCAACATTAGTTTTGAAGATATGATGGTGGAAACAAAAAAAAAACACATTTTATTTAACATACAATATTTTCCCATTTTTTTAATTTAGAAAGGTCCAGACCACGAAAAATTGTCGTGAAATACGATTTCATATGCCCAGTGACATGCTTAACAAAACCTACCATGTTTGACCTGGTTCTACACCAGAAAAAAAAAAACGGCACGATAGAGTCTCGAATTCTCTCTAATTGGCATGATCGGAAGGAAAAGACGGCCAAATTCTTGTATGGGTAATGTGTCTTTGGGGGATATCACTAGTTCTTGTTGTAAGCAATTTGTAAGTATCATTAAACAAGATTGTTTTATATAATAAATTATAATAATAATAATGACCTTTTAATAATGATACAATACGTTGAGATACGGTAAAAACTCAACTTAGTGGATAGTGTAAAATTCCTCTACAGTTAGGGGTGTGTATTATTTTTGTTTCAGGCCATAACTTCCTGGGAAGGTTATATTGTTGTTAGGGGAGCATATATTTACATAAAATAGAAAAAGAACTCGTAACAATGAGTTTAGAGTTCAGAGATGAAATATACAATATAAATGTGATTTTTTTCTAAAACCCATTTTTGTTTCTTGGCTAATTAACTGACAGAAATTTATTTCTGTGAATATTTCTCCGTGATCAAAATAATTGTTCTGAATCTAAAGAAAATCTCGTAACAATCACATGCTATAACCCATTTTTTTGCAACTTTGACAACTCGTGACGTCATGAGGTGTTTCACAAGAAGTCGATTTTTGGAATCATTATCAGTCATACATCGATAAAAATAACTAATAGAGTACAAAACGATGACTTACCGAAAAACCCACCCATCCGCTGTGCTTTTATTGTTTATGTTAATATTCGGCAATATTTATATTTTCGGTAGTGACCCTTCAGTATAGATAAGTAACGATTAAGGTAGTGAATCTACTCTGAAATTTAGCGACACTTTTGTTTCCCCATAATTTTTATTTTGTTTTAGTCTTTATGAACCGTTTCTGTTGTTAACCAACGCCAACGATTCTCTTTTTGTTTGTAATAGATATTAATTATTATGAAGTGCTAATATTAATTATTATAAAATAAATATTTTTTAGGCGGATGACGCAGCACATTTATTTTCTTAGTGTTGAATTTTGTACTTGTCTATGTTTTTGAACTTAATAATTCTCAAAAAAATGTCTAGAGATAATTTAGTAAATTATACAAATTATATTTTATAACCCTTTTCTATTATTAAAACACTATTAACAAGCCAAAAAAGTCTTAGAATGTACAAACTTTACCTGTGTGACGACCTCTGAGCATGATAAGTAACATCAATAAATCCATATTTTTGCTAGTTTTAAATCTATAAAAACAATTATATTTAACTGATTAAACTTTTAAAGAGAGTTCAACCAAAAAGTCGAATTGACATAAGACCTCCAAAAGTATAGATACTTATTAAAATCGAGATTTATATTACGATTCTAAGATTGATTTCAACTCTTATTAAGTTCTAAAATGGCTGATGAAAATTCCTATACACCTCAGTAGATTTATGCACACGAAAATATTCCACACTTCACAATCCTTAATCCTACTCTCAGAATATTATTTTAATAATTATAAATAATTATTTAACACTGCCACGAGTTTTCGCGAATTATTTCTCTCGTTCTCACATAATAGTCAGAAATTAAAAAAGAAATTGTATCTCACTCGCCCGATCTCAAAAACGGAACAGTGAATTGAACTAAAATTGTTATCGCCATATTTGTTAACAAAATGTGTTAAAATGAGGGTCAAATTTTAATAGTGCAGAAAACATGAATTTTTGAATCGATAGCATGTGGAATTTTGCAAGAGATAGGTATTTAAAGAAAAAGAAAATTTTAAAAAAATGGAGACCATTGCTTCTAGTATATACACCAAATCCCAAGATTCTGGACTTACTAGCTTGCTTCATTTATTTACCCCTATTTCTTTCTTCCTCAACTCTTTAACGGAATCATCTCAAAATATAATCTAGTTCCATACGTCGTTATAATACATATGTGTACCAATTTTCAAGTGAATATCTTAATTTTATTTTATTAACCCCTTTAATAATTCAGTGGGGACGGCGATGGTGCATACAGCAAATCCTGTCTCTGGACTCTTACCAGCTTGCTTTAGTTATTTCCCCTATTTACCCCTATTTCACCCCCAATCCTTCACAGGGGTAAACTCAAAATATAATCTAGTTCCAGATCACATTATAATACATACGTATACCAAATTTCAAGTCAATATCAAAAATCGTTCGCCCAAGGAAACGTGCGCACAAAAATAGTTACAGACAGACCAACCAACAGACAGAACAAATGAGACGATGTTAGAAAAGCAACTGAAACCAAAGCACTGCTACTCCAATATATACATGCATTCCACGTGACTGTTTTGCAGGATTTTTCCTGGAGAATCTGACATTAACAATTTCTTCCGTTTTAACACATATCTGAAATCGTTATTATTTCCCACTAGATTAGATTAGGAAGGAGGAGCTGGCTGATTGGCCTTGACCACCGCGACCCTCATGGATCTATTGTGGTCCTCTGTTTACTATCCTTAGAGCTCCTTATCCAACTTCGTCCTTTGTATCAGACTCCACAGCCTTAATAAGGGCCCCTTAATGTAGCTATCAGCTCTTGGTTTTTCCTCACCAAGTAGTTGGAATCTCAGTCAATGGCACAATACATGGACTAAGGTTTCCTCTGCCTCTTGGCAGAATCTGCATATTGCGTCCTCTGTCAGACCCATTAGACTCAGATATCAGTCGACAGTGACCGGTTAGAAGACCCACTATTATTCTAATTTCTGTTTTGGCATAATAGGTTCTCCGTAAATTTGGCCGATTGTTCTTTAAGGAACTCTTCGGCCTGTCTTTATCGTGGGAAATTCTTCCAACATTCCAGAGATTTAGTTTGTACCCATTTGTTAGTGGATGCTCGTATAGATGGCTTGGACACACCGCAAAAGGGTTCGGGTCCTATAAGAGCGTTACCCGCACCTTCTCTGGCTAGTTCATCAGGCTTTTCATTTCCCTTGTGTCCCTTGTGTCCCTGGTAATACCCAATCCACGGTCACTTTATTCTGGCTTCCCAGGTCTATAAAAAATGATTGATTGACAGTTCCTTGCCTTATAATTTCCTTTGCGCACTACTATATTGCGGCCACTTCAGCCTGTAATACTGTGGCATGTTTTCCTAGACTTATTGGGATTTTCGTTCCATAAATCCCAGCTCCGACTCCCTGTTCTGTCTTAGAGCCGTCTGTATACCAGACTGTTTGTGCCGGTATTGGAGGACCGTTTGAGATGATATTTTAATATTTTAATTATTTCCAATACCAGGAGATTAAATTGAAAATCTTGAAACTAAATAATTGTAGGAGTTATTTTCCAGGAAATCGGTCAATTTATTGGTGGCTTAAAAAAATATTTCGACTTAAATAGCTACTAAGTTGCTCGTCTAGACAGTAAATTGACATGGGATTTACACATTGATTATGAACATGTCTGTAGTCAGTTAAATAAAGCCTATTTTGTTGTTTTGCAACTAAAAAGTACACTGGACGAATCTGGCCTTATGAACAGTATGAACACCTACTATGCACTAGCAAATACACATATATTTTATAACATAGTGTGCTGCATGAAGCGCCAAAAATAGAAACAGAGTCTGTATGTGCTAATACAAAATCATAAGATTAATATATTATATAGGCTATGATGAGAGCTGCAGAATAATATACAAAAACTAAAAATTCTCACGGCACCATGTATCTTTATCCTTAAATGTCTGTGCTATATTAAAAAAATATGGACCCTTTTGTCAAAAGAAATCAATATCATCTATATGATACAAGACTGAAGGGAGCGTTCTACATCGGTAGAAGTAAGAAGAAAGAAAATGTTTTTCACTTCTGAAATTAAGTCATTCACATCGGGAAATAAATCTGACTTTTTCTGCTAGTCGATGCAATCCATGGGCTGCACATGTAAAATGAACTAAATCGGGATATTCTATTACAATACCTTTCCTGCCTTAAGCATATATATCTCACGCCGTCAGCGACTAATAAAATAAACATGTTTTTACTACATTGCTGCCATTCCTGCCACAACCACTTAAACGTGTTCTTTACTGAGGTAACAATCGTGACACGATCAGTTTTCACAAATTTGCAAGACACTAAATGTGGTTTCACGGCTTCTCCTTTTTTTAAACCCCATGAAAGGGTATTAATTATTTGGCGGCCTGTTGCATCTTTGGTCTCGTTAATACTCAGACATATGTATTTATTTTGACGATCTCGAATTTTTTTCAGCATTTTGTCACACTTCTTTAAGATTGCAATTCCGAAGATATGATTCATCTGGAAGCTTGAAATTCGTGTATTTTTCTAAAAATTGTCTAAAATGTGGACGGTTGAGCTGGTACTATGGAATGTCGAACGAAAACATGAAATTCATTAACTCCAACTTGATTCATTTGCACAAGTCTTTAATGTTTGATACATGTTTCACCAAAATGGCATGGTAATCAAAGTAGGATTTTCCCCTAAAATCAATCATTGTTTTACAAGTATCACAGTGCACGTTGACACCATCAAAATGCAATTCGGGGTAGTTTTCTATTCATTCACAAGCTAACACGTCGTTACGTCTTTTAACTTTTGGCATACACAATACCGGTTGACTCGTATAACTTTACGCGTAGGTCGATGTCGTCATCGAAACTATCACTGAGCAGTAAACACAGGGCCACAGCATAAATGTTATTTTGGTATTTTGCTGCATGTTTTATAATCGTTTGTTTTCTGCATTAACCGTGTTTTTGTCATATAATAATTATTAGTAGTTTATTTTTCAAATGTGAATACTGATTGTAATAGTATTTATTTTAGTTAAATGCCGTTTATTAGCTAGTAGGTATGTAAATAGTGCGACGCGACAGCTAATTTCTCTTCATATCTACAAGTTTTATGGATTTCTTGGTTTCATAATTCGGTTAAAAAATATTCTCGATTTACATTATTGTCAACCGAAAATTACTTTACGTTTTATGTGATATTATGTGTCAATATATTTTTAATATAATTCATTGTACTTTATTTAAAACTCCTGAGTGTGACTCTGTTATCGCTGAAAGATTCCGACCCTTGGTTATAACATTAAATGTCCGCCACTGGTTCAGTATTTACGAACATATTTTCTACTAAAATTTACAAATTCTATGAAGGTATTCTGTGAGGTAGGCCTTAGTGACGTGGTCTCTTGGACTATATGGATATGGGTCATTTCATTAGTTGTTCTCTAATATCAAAGTCGACCTCAACAAAACGGTCAAACTCTCGGATACAGGATTGAGCTATTTTCATGAAATGAAAAAGCAATATTTGTCAATTTTACCTCACGGCGAATATTGTACTTTAATAATATGATATTTGCAAAATTTCAGAGCTCTGAGAGAACGGAAAGTGCTTGAAAAATCAGTTGCATCATTTGGTGCTGACAACAACGAACGAGCTTAAATTATTTAAAAATTAGGGCCGTCCAGAGTGTAAGCTCAGAATCATGAAATCTGCAAGCTATTAGTATGACCGTTTTTGAAATTTCCAGAAATAATCGGTAAAATTAATTTTGATTTCACATTTTTTTTCGGGCATTTTAAAATTTGTCTAGGTGTATTACAAAAAGCAATCCCGCTGTTAAAAATGGAACAAAAAATTTAACAAATATACGAACCTATCATTAAATGGGAAATTGGAACTAAATATGCAAATTTTCAGTGAACTACTTAATGTATTTTTCATAACGACTTAAACACTGTGGTATGGAATGATAAAACGGGGTAGTTTAGATCGTAAGGGTAGACGAATAGAGTAACACGCGCTCTACATAGATATCGTTATCTCTCTCTCTCACTTAACAACCCCTCTGGAACTTGAAAGTAGGGAAAAATCGATAATTGTCTGATGATTCACCTTCGCACCACGCGGACAGAGTTTCGGCCTTCCACACTCGCATTACAGGATAAAACTTCCTCGCTTCTGGCGGTATATTGAAATTATCTTTACTTTAATGGATTTTAAGCTAGTTATTTACACATCAATGAATATTCAAACGATTTATAACATAGTCTCATGCAAAATAAATGTATGTAAACAGTAATTAGACTTCGGATTCAAATGTTCAAAATGAAGGAAATTGGGAGTTTTTCAGTTAGGTAAATTATATTATTTACACACACTACTCTATATAATTCCTTCAAAATTATGACCAGATTAATTTTCAATATGTATACTACAAAGGACCCCACACATTTCTTAAGTAAATAGTTTTCTATCAAATTGTCGAAAGCTTTGAAATTTGCTACTTCATATTATCATGCTGATCAAAAATTGTTATGGAATCAATCCGATTCTATGTACCATTTTTGCTATAGGCCTTAAAAGTCGATTCTTCATCCTTCTTATCGTAGCGACATTGTATATACAGGGTGTCCCAATAAAAACTCCCAGGCCGGATACATTCTAAACGAATAGAGATATTTTAATTCTGTAAAAGCCAATTTGTAGAGCATAAAGAGAGCTTCGTTTTTAAATATAATTGTTTTTTTAGTATATCAGTATATACATGGCGCTGTGCTCTAAAGAAATATTTCGATGGGAGAAACTTTGAAATGGGGTATATGTGAAAGAAATGCATTTCTAAGCAGATTATGTTCTAAAAAAATATCATAAAACTAACCGTTTTCGAGATTTTTGAGTCCAAATGTAGGCATTTGCCAATATTGAATAATTGTAATCTCTTCAACATTTCAGTTCTTTAAGTGGGGCAATCTGTATTTAATTTACAAATTTTAGAAGAAAATATTTAAAGAATTTTTCATATCTTATGAATTAAATATATTTGAAGTAAAAAAAAACAAAAATATTATTTATCATATAATTCAAACATTTAAGCAATAAAAAAACAATTACGAACATAAAACAATTCTTATGAACTATTGAAATTAAAATAACTATTTTAATCAAAATTATTGCCATTTTCATTAACACACATCGTAAACCTATTAATTAGTTCAGATCTACAAACTTTTAATGACGTATGCCGATTGATGGCGGCAACACTAGTATAAATTTTATTATAAAGATCTGCCATGTCTTCTATTGGTTCTCTGTACACTTCACTTTTAAAAATCCCCATAAATAAAAGTCTAATGGAGTAATGTCAGGAGATCGGGCGAGCCATCTAAGTACTCCATTGGTACCAATCCATCTTCCTGGGTATATCTGATTTAAATAATTAACAACGTTGTGATGATTATATGGGCCTGCTCCATCCTGATGAAACCACATATTATCCAACTGAGCGGGCAAATTCCTTAATAGTACTTGTAAATCATTTTGCAAAAATTGTAAATATTTTTCACCTGTTAAATTCTCATGGTAGAGGTATGGGCCAACAATGTAACCATTAACGATACCACACCAAACATTTACTCCAAAACTATTCTGGGATCTGGTATGTCTTATCCACCTAGGATTCTCTTGAGACCAGTAACGATAATTATGTGTTGTGATTACTCCATTGTTGTGGAATCGACTTTCATCAATCCACATAATTGTATCTAAAAGATTTGGATTTTCTTCCAAGAGAATTGAAAATTGCGCCAAAAAATCTAATCTCCGCTCATTGTCTGCTGGAATCAAATGATGAACTAAATGAACTTTACATGGAAAAAAATTGTTTGTTTTAAGAATTCTGTGGCAGGTGGAACGTGCAATATTTGTTTCTTCCGTCAACTTGCGTACTGACATGTTTGGGTTATTTTCTACTTGATGTAATACCAATGCAATATTTTCATCAGTTGCAGTTCTTTTTCTTCTTGTTGTTTTTGGTTTCTTAAAACCTCCATAATTTTTCAAATTAGAACACAAACTTACAAAAGTTTTCCGATCTGGTAAAGGTCTGTCAGGAAAACGTATTTCATATAAACTTACAGCTCTTGAAGCATTTTTACGACATTCCCCATACATTAAAATCTAACCTAATAACAAAGCAATTATATAAAAAATTCTTTCAATGTTTTCTTCTAAAATATGTAAATGAAATACAGATTGTCCCACTTAAAGGACTGAAATGTTGAAGAGGTTACAATTATTAAATATTGGCAAATGCCAACATTTGGACTCAAATATCTCGAAAATGGTTAGTTTTATGGTATTTTTTTTAGAACATAATCTGCTTAGAAATGCATTCTCTTTCACATTCCACATATTAAAAAACAATTATATTAAAAAATGAAGCTCTCTTTATGCTGTATAAATTGGCTTTTACAGAATTAAAATATCTCTATTCGTTTAGAATATATCCGGCCTGGGAGTTTTTATTGGGACACCCTGTATACCATTTGGTCTGTGCAAGATGTAAACAAACAATAATAAAATGTACATGCTGCAAATTATTTAAGGGGTATTTGATACATTGTTCGTGAGTTGAATATTATATACCTACATTCACTGCACCAGTAAGAACAAATCCCTCTATGTATACTGATAGACCTTGTCTCTAAGGCCAACAACGCTAATTAAAAAAAACTGATATATTTATATTAATATATGAAAAATTGCTTAGAAACTAAAGATTTTTTTAGTTGCTAAGCAATTTTATATCACATTGATATAGATATAACAGTAAACATAGAGAACTTTGTTCTTACTGATGTATGTATATAATACCCAATTCACGAGTATTTGATAGACGAGCACCAGTTATTAAGTATTTGATAGCCCTTGAAAATTAATGTATTCACAACTAGTTTTAAATCAAGATACATTTGGCCAGAGTGAATTCTCAGAATGGTATATACCCTTCAGGAGGGAATAGAAATTGCCAGCATTTATGTTAAGAATGATAATTGTGCTAGAGCTACGGAGCGCATATAATAGCAATCACCCAGATAGAAAAGTTGGTTTTCTGTATGTTTTACAATTAATGAAAACATTTGTGGAAACAGGTTCTGTGGGAAATAAAAAGCATGAACCTCAGCGACCGATTAGGAATGAATCAGTCGAAGTGGCAGTTCTGGGTCATTTGTAGATGGATAATACCCAATCGATAATTAAAGTAGCTGAGGCTTCCGGTGTGCCACAAAACAGTGTTCATTAAATTCTAAAAGAACACAGATTTCTTCCATATAAATTTGAATTGGTACTCGAATTAAACGAGGAATATCCCGATCATCGGTTTGAATTCTATGAGGTTTTTAGTGAACAAATTACAACAGTAATGCCAATCTACTTTACAATATATGTTTTTCTGATGAATCGACATTTCATTTAATTGGGTAGGTAAACAACCACAATTGTAGGTATTGGAGTAAAACCAATCCACATTTGCTTATGGACACTCATATCCAAAAGCCTCAGAAATGTTAGGACGGGCATATTAGGGGATCACATTGTCGGGCCGTTTTTAATTCGTGGCAAATTCATGAAGAAGACGATAACCTTTTAAAGGGCGAACTGTTTTTCAACAGGATGGGGTTCCCCCACATTTTGTTATAGCAGTCCGTCAATTTTAGGATAATCGGTTTCCTAAGCAATGGATTGGAAGAAGAGGTTCTGTGGAGTGGCCCGCGAAATCACCCGGTTTAACTGCCTTGGATTTCTTTCTGTGGGGACATTTCAAATTGAAGGTACTTGCAACAAAACCCGCATCTCTGTAACAATTATTTGAAAGAATTGTTCGAGAATGCAGTTCATTAACTCCAGATTTGTTCAAAAATGTTCTAACAGAATTTCAAAACAAATTGTACTACTGCATGGAACTCGGTGGGGGTCATTTTGAACAGTACATGCGATAATTTAAACTGTTTCTTTTGTTTTTATTTCCCGAATCTAAAATTATGATACAGTTATTTCTCAGCAATGAATTGATAATAGGTAGTTAAAAAAATACACAGTTATATAGAGAATTGACCTCTCAAAAGATGCATTACTCGACCCCATTACTATTTGAAATTTTTGAGGGGGTGGCTGTGTAGGGTGGAGGAATGATGATAGGTATATAAGTATTACATTAAAATATGTCCACCCTGAAAACAACGTCGACGTATTTCATCAATTTTTCAGAAAATTTTTACCTCCAAAATTATTCAGGGTATCAACTTTTGATTGGGACACCCTGTACATCGTCCCTAAGAGTAAAGAGTGAAGAATCGACTTTTAAGACCATAGCAAATGTGGCACATAGAATCAGAGTGTGTTAGCGTGATGTGGAGTAGTAAATTGCAAAGTTTCAGAAAATTTGGCAGAAAGCCATTTTACGTTCGAAATGTGCGAGGTCCTTTAGCACCAATGATATATGGGCATCAGTTAATCTTTTCTTTTTTTCTGAACGTCATTAACTTATTTGCATATTATGAACGTTTTGGAACAACAGGGTATAACAGGATAAGCATAGGAAAAGCACCCCCCAGAGCCAAATACTATTTATAGGTATATTTTCGACCTCCCATCTTTTACCGTTCTTGAGGGAGCTTCAAAAATATCCCGTCAACGGCGAATTCTTCAACCTTATTTTTCTTTAATACTACAGAAGCTAGTGAGATAACTCCAACACGTAGTGGAGTTGGAAGTATAGTAATTGTAGAAAAAAATCAAGTTCTTTTTTTCTTTAGAATGTCATGAAACGAAGAGAGTTTACATTTGAGCTAAAAAACATTTCTGTCGGTCTATCTGTAACTTTCATTTTGTGCGCACTATTATCACTATTACTCTGAAACGGTTTAAGATATGGACTTAAAATTTGGTACACGTATGTTCCATAACGAGATCTGCAACTAAACTATATTTTAAACCTATTCCGTAAAAGGGTTGGGGGGTAAATAGGGGAAATGAGTAAAGCAAGCTAGAAAGAGTCCAGACATTTTAAATATTGACTTGAACTTTGGTACATGTATGTATTATGAGATCTGAAATTTGATTAAATTTTGAGCTTATTCCATTGAAAATTTTGGGGGGTGAATAGGGGTAAATAAGTAAAGCAAGCCAGAGTTCAGAAACTTGGAATTTGGTGTATATACTAGAAGTGAAGGACTCAAATTTTTATGACATCTGCCAGCCTCACCACCACCTCCAACATCCCCACTCTGAATGTTTCGAGCAGTCTATCGTACTAATCATCAAGATTGTGAACATATAACTTTTTAACGACCAACGAATTTTTATACGTTGAAAATCATCGTAATGCTCTAAATTTTTGTCATCAAATCATGAAATCTTATATCATAATGTCTTGTGTTAGAAGCCAAATTGACGAGGTCAGGGCGATTGAGGTTCAAAAACAATTAATTTTACCAGCTGTGACTAATCATTTATTTACTACGATGCTTAAGATATTGAAATTACTAAGTGCAACGGATTTAAAGAGTTGTTCTTGACGTTCCCAACTAACATCTATAGTCAATTTGTATTAATAGGTCGGAATATTTGGTTTATCAATTCACTGACAGGCTTTACCTCAAATTGTTCATAAATTTACCAATGTAAGGAAAAAATTAAAGTCGAGAAATAAGCAATAAACTCAAAAACGAACATTGTTTCTTCAAATATAATTAATAGTCTATATATAACTAATAGTCTATATATAACTAATAGTCTATAATTGAGTCGCAAAATTTAATCATAAATTAGTGAAATTAATTTCCTTGGACCCAATAGGAAGTTACCAAATGTCTTCGACTTTTGGATTCATATTCCCTAACTAAGGAAAATAGGCGTTAGCATAAATAATATAATAGGGCAATTAGCTCTACATTATTTACCACTAGGTCAAATGACCCAATTTGGTTATTTTCGTAACATCCATGTTCTTGGTGTGTAAGAATTTGCCACACGACTTAATAGACCGAGCTCTCATGACAAAAAAAGTTACTTCATCAAACACCACAAATTTAAAAGATGAAAATGGTTGCAAAACATGTAAATATTATGTTACGCCCGCCAGACCATAGAAAAATTGTTAATTATTATTTTTTTTTAATTTGCCTAAAAAGAAAATGATTGTACATTTCAAAACACCTGCTTGAACTTTTCTCAATTTGTGTTAAATAATGAATCCTTTAAATAAAAATTGGTCTGTCAGACAATGTTTGTTAATTAATGTGACAGACTTAATTTTGAATGCGCTGTATCAATGGATCAGGATTAATCACTGACATCTAATAACAATTCCTTAAAAAAAAAACAAGTGAAGTTTAAGATCTCCCATATGCATAAAAATTAGTCTGTCATTGAAAAAATGTGTTTCACCATGTCAGACTTAATTCTGAACCGCAGTGACGATGTCTTTTTTTAAATAAGCTTTTACAATGGCCGCGTCAAAACACCTTAATATTTTTCTCTAATTAAGTTTGAGGTCTGTTTTATACATAAGAATTGGTCTGTCAGCGAAAATATGTTTTTCACTATGAAAGACTTAATTTTTAAAGTGCCGCGACCACATTTTTCAATTAAGGAATTTGCTATGACCATTGCTAACTAAGAAAAACTGTTATTTTGCAATTCTAAATTAATATTGTAGATTTCTTTTATATATTCAAATACGTTGTTAATCGAAAATAATGTTTTTTACTATGACAGACTTAATTTTTAAGCGCCGCGACAACTTTTTTTTTAAATCAGCTTTTACAATGGTCGCGTCAAAACACTACCTTCATATTTTTCTCTAATTAAGTTTGAGGTCCCTTTTATGCATAAGAATTGGTCTGTCAGCGGAAAAATGCATTTCACTACGACAGACTTAGTGTTTAAAGTGCCGCGACAACGTTTCTTTCTTTTTAAAAAAAAGCTTTTACAATGGCCGCGTCAAAACACAACTTTCATAATTTTTATCTAAATAAGTGTGAGTACCTTTTATGCATAAGAATTGGTCTGTCAGCGGAAAAATGCATTTCACTACGACAGATTTAATGTTTAAAGTGCCGCGATAACGTTTCTTTTTTTTTTAAGAAGCTTTTACAATGGCCGCGTCAAAACACTACCTTCATATTTTTCTCTAATTAAGTTTGAGGTCCCTTTTATGCATAAGAATTGGTCTGTTAGCGGAAAAAAATGCGTTTCACGACGACAGACTTAATTTTTAAAGTGCCGCGACTAAATGTGCTATGACCGTTGCTAACTAAGAAAAATTGATTTTTTTCAATTCCAAATTAATATTGTAGATTCGTTTTATATATTTAAATACCTCTTTTATCGAAAAATTACTTTTTTCTATGTCAGACATAATTTTTAAGCGCCGAGATAACGTTTCTTTTTTAAAGAAACTTTTACAATGGCCGCGTCAAAACACTACCTTCATATTTTTCTCTAATTAAGTTTGAGGTCCCTTTTATGCATAAAAATTGGTCTATCAGCGGAAAAATGCTTTTCACTACGACAGACTTAATTTTTAAAGTGTCGCGACCACAGTTTTTTAATTAAAAAATGTGCTATGACCGTTGCTAACTAAGAAAAATTAATTTCCTTCAATTCTAAATTAATACTGTAGATTCCTTTTATATATTCAAATATCTTTTTTATGGAAACAATGTTTTTTACTATGACATACTTTATTTTTAAGCGCCGCGACGTTTCTTTTTATTTTAAAGAAGCTTTTACAATGGCCGCGTCAAAACACTACCTTCATATTTTTCTCTAATTAAACTCGAGGTCTCTTTTATGCATAAGAATTGGTCTGTCAGCGAAAAAATGTTTTTCACTACGACAGACTTAATTTTTAAAGTGCCGAGACCACAGTTCTTTAATTAAAAAATGTGCTATGACCGTTGTTAAGTAAGAAAAATATTTTTTTTTCAATTCTAAGTTAATATTGTAGATTCGTTTTATATATTTTTTTTATCGAAAAAATACTTTTTTCTATGCCAGACGTAATTTTTAAGCGCCGAGACAACGTTTTTTTTTAATAAGCTTTTACAATGGCCGCGTCAAAACACTACTTTCATATTTTTCTCCAATTAAGTTTGAGGTCCCTTTTATGCATAAGAATTGGTCTGTCAGCGGAAAAATGTATTTCACTACGACAGACTTAATGTTTAAAGTGCCGCGACAACGTTTCTTTTTTTTTAAGAAGCTTTTACAATGGCCGCGTCAAAACACTACCTTCATATTTTTCTCTAATTAAGTTTGAGGTCCTTTTTATGCATAAGAATTGGTCTGTCGGTGGAAAAATGCATTTCACTACGACAGACTTAATTTTTAAAGTGCCGCGACTACAGTTTTTTAATTAGAAAATGTGCTATGACCGTTGCTAACTAAGAAAAATTGATTTTTTTCAATTCCAAATTAATATTGTAGATTCGTTTTATATATTTAAATACCTCTTTTATCGAAAAATTACTTTTTTCTGTCAGACGTAATTTTTAAGCGCCGAGATAACGTTTCTTTTTTTAAAGAAACTTTTACAATGGCCGCGTCAAAACACTACCTTCATATTTTTCTCTAATTAAGTTTGAGGTCCCTTTTATGCATAAGAATTGGTCTGTTAGCGGAAAAATGCATTTCACTACGGCAGACTTAATGTTTAAAGTGCCGCGACAACGTTTCTTTTTTTTTTTTAAGAAGCTTTTACAATGGCCGCGTCAAAACACTACCTTCATATTTTTCTCTAATTAAACTCGAGGTCTCTTTTATGCATAAGAATTGGTCTGTCAGCGGAAAAATGTTTTTCACTACGACAAACCTAATTTTTAAAGTGCCGCGACCACAGTTCTTTAATTAAAAAATGTGCTATGACCGTTGTTAAGTAAGAAAAATAGCTTTTTTTCAATTCTAAGTTAATATTGTAGATTCGTTTTATATCTTTAAACACCTTTTTTTATCGAAAAAATACTTTTTTCTATGCCAGACGTAATTTTTAAGCGCCGAGACAACGTTTTTTTTTAAATAAGCTTTTGCAATGGCCGCGTCAAAACACTACTTTCATATTTTTCTCTAATTAAGTTTGAGGTCCCTTTTATGCATAAGAATTGGTCTGTCAGTGGAGAAATGCTTTTTACTACGACAGACTCAATTTTTAAAGTGCCGCGACAACGTTTCTTTTTTTTTAAGAAGCTTTTACAATGGTCGCGTCAAAACACTACGTTCAAATTTTTCTCTAATTAAGTTTTAGGTCCCTTTTATGCATAAAAATTACGCTACGACAGACTTAATTTTTAAAGTGCCGCGAGCACAGTTCTTTAATTAAAAAATGTGCTATGACCGTTGCTAAGTAAGAAAAATTGTTTTTTTTTCATTCTAAATAAATATTGTAGATTCGTTTTATACTAGGTGGTCCCTGGGAACGGGCAGTTTTGAAAACATCATAATTTTGAAAGTAACTTTACTTATTTAAAATAAGGTATAACAATGGCAAGGTAATTATATGCATTTTTTATTTCTTAAAAATAATTCCTGGTCTTCCCCTTATGCACTCTTTAATACAACTGGTGAAATTTTCTATTACACGATGCAATATGTGTAATGGAATATTGACAATTTTTTCACGGATTTTTATTTTCAACTCTTTCAGCATATTTCTTGGTTTGTCAACAAAAACCCTATGCCTCAAGTAACCCCACAAGAAGTGATCGCATGCCATAAGGTCTGGCGACCTTGGGGGCCATTCAATGTTTTCACGCCTGGAGATAATGTGATCGGGAAATAATATCTGCAAGGTTATTTATTCTCTTGTGGTAACTTTATGGCATGAGCGGAAGGAATTCATCCGTGATGAGGAATTGCAAAGTGTACAAAACACTACCTTCATATTTTTCTCTCATTAAGTTTGAGGTCACTTTTATGCATAAGAATTAGTCTGTCAGTGGAGAAATGCTTTTCACTACGACAGACTTAATTTTTAAAGTGCCGCGACCAGTTTTTTAATTAAAAAATGTGCTGTGACTGTTGCTAACCAAGAAAAATTGATTTTTTTCAATTCTAAATTAAAGTTGTAGATTCCTTTTTATATTCAAATACCTTTTTTACCGAAAAAATACTTCTTTCTATGTCAGACTTAGTTTTTAAGCACTGAGACAACGTGTTTTTTTTTTAAATAAGCTTTTACAATGGCCGCGTCAAAACACTACCTTCATATTTTTCTCTAATTAACTTTGAGGTCCCTTTTTTGCATATGAATTGGTTTGTCAGCGAAAAAATGCTTTTAACTACGACAGACTGAATTATTAAAGTGAAGCGACCACATTTTACAATTAAAAAATTAAGTTTGTCACATTAATTTACAAAAAGTTTCAGACAGACCAGTTGTAATACATAGGAGAGATGTTAAGCTTCATTATAAAACAAAAATCAAGGAGGTGTTATGAAGTGCACTTTCATTTAGAAAAAATGCTTTATAAAAAATTAAGCCTGTCACATTAATTAACAAAAATTATCAGACAGACCAATTTTTTTTAAAATGATTCAATATTTACCACATATTAAAAAAATTTCAAGCAGGTGTTTTGAAATGTAAAAAATCATTTTTTTTTAGGCAAATTCAAAAATTTATAAAAAATAACAATTAACAATTTTTGTATGGTCTGGCGGGCGTAACGGAATATTTACATGTTTTGCAACCATTGCATCTTTGCAAAACATACCATTTTCATCTTTTAAATTTGTGGTGTTCGATGAGGTACCTTCCTGGTATCTCGGTCTATAAACAATAGCATTACTATACTTTCAAACGATCGTCATGTGCTAAATCAACCGACTTTCAGAAAACAGATTACTCGTTTAATTTTGATGTGGCGCGCGAAAGTCGAAATTCTGTGAATTTGGTGCTTTATAACTGTGGTATTAGGTTCATCATCGACAAAAATATAATTATGACATAAGCCATCAGGTCCTTCGTGGCTTTATCGGTTTCTACTGAAAATGTCAACTCATCGTCTAAATAATTTTGACACGACCTCCAAGCTAAAGTCAAGATCGGCATTGTGTAGCCCCGAAACCATGCCTGAAATATTTTTCGTTATTAGCCATAATCTCGACAATGAGAGGTATGCTCAATTTGAAACTTTCAGAGGATTAATGTCTCATGACAAACTGTCATTAATTACTAAATTCGGGTCCCTATAAGAACCTCGAAACGGGCTATATTTGGCCAGTTTTGGAGCGACTCTTTCAGTCTATTGACGAATTCACATTATATAAGGTTTTAAATGAATACTACTGCGGCTGGGTCTGATGGTTTAAATGTTAACCTATTAAAATTATGTTGTCCACAAATTGTTTTATGTCTAACGCATATAATTAATTTATGTTTAACTGAGAATGTTTTTTCAAAGATGTGGGAAAATGTTGCTGTAACTGCGTTGCTTAAAAAATAATAATATAGAAGAATCCAAGTTTTCCACGCTATTAGTTTACCATCGAACCATGTCAAAACTTATTGAAAGAGTAATGGAACAACAATTAAGAGAGCACATAGAAAAATACAAATTAATACTTTCGATTCAATCAAGGTTTAGGCCCAAAGACAGTAGCATTACAGCCCTCCTATACTTGATCAGGGATAAGGGATTGTGTCCCACCTTCATTTTGCATGACTTCAGCAGGACTTCTGATACCATAAATCATGAAATACTTAATAATATTTTACATTATGTAGGGCTCTCTGAGGAAGCAATACAATTATTTAATGCCTACTTAAAAAATTGGAACCAACGTGTAAAATTGAATAATATTATTTCAAATTCTCTAACTCTAAGATCTGGTGTTCTCCAAGGATCAATTCTTGGCCTGCTGTATACAAGCAACTGTATTAATCATTTAAATTACTGCAAAGTACATTCGTATGCAGATGGCACTCAGCACTATTCTTTCAAACCCTCTGATGCTGATATCCCGCCTTAATTTGTCAATCAACTCCTTCAACATTTTGTAAAAACTGCAAATGATCATTGTGTTGTTATCAATCACATTAAATTTAATATTATAATTTTTGATCCTAAGAACCAGCGAAGTAATATCAAGGACCGTATAAATATTACAATTGGTAATAATTTTTTGGTAAAAGTAGACAAAGCAAAAAATCTAGAGGTTATATTATATTGTGATTTAAGATTTGAGGACTATGTAAATAAAATGTTACAAAGAGTTTACTGTGTAATAAAATTAATATATGGTACTGGCCATTATATCCAACATAAATCCAAAGTTCTCCTCTGTGAAACTATGATTTCATCTATTTTAAATTATGCAAATTGTTTATATGGCCCTTGTATAAATACATCGTATACAAGGAGAATTTCTCCCAAAGTCAAGGTGATAAAATGGCTTAACAGAAACAGAAAATTGCATCACAGTCTGTCTTTTACATGGAACTATATTAAACAAGACTCCTAAATAATATAAAAGGGTAATTCAAAAACTGAAATCACGAACTGATTATTACATTTAAAGGTCTTCTAACTCCATCACAGCGAGTATCGTACTGAACTGTTTAGAGATTTAGTTACTAGATTAGTAAAACGTATGTTCAGCCAAAAAGGTATTACTTGGTTCAAAAAGAGATATAGAAATCATATTTGGTCGAACGTTAATGTACAGGATTATTGTTGCTCTCTGTATAAAAAATTAACGAAAAAAATATTTTTGAAATATGTGATTCGTCACTTTGAAGCCTTATCTTTTTTTGTAATTAAGTTGAAATTGATGTAGATTATTTTCCATTTATTTTTTGTGATTTATCTCATAAAATTAATAATCAATTTTATTTCTTAGATGGAAAATAATAAAGACGTGTTATTATTATTATCTTTTGCTTTTAAAAACTAACGAAAATTAATATGCTTCTTGGCAAATTTTTAATAGTGATTTAGACTTATGTTGTCGGTATTTCCAATAGACCAATTGTGATGGCAATTTAGACTATATGGTTACTTAAAGGTATTAATTTTGCTCAATATGTTTTAATGTGTGCCTACGACTTCATTTGAGATGTGAAAATATAGAATTTACAACCTGCAGAATTACTTCTTTAGGTCATGATTAAGAGTTCATTTTTATTATCAATATTAGACTTATTTTTACATAAAGCCGCGATAAGGTAATTTACTCAATGGAATACATTTTCCTAATTAAAACTTAGGTTTATTTGAACTTGTGAAATATTAAGGCATTATAGATGAAAGGTATTTTTACTTATTTGATAGATGGGGTTTGCTTGTTCAATATAAACCGAAGTTACCCTTTAAGAATCTTTCCTACTTTTTACACTTATACTGTTTTATAACAAACAGTCTTACCAAAACATCCGGGATGTTGAAAATAAACAATTATATA
Organism: Stenurella melanura; assembly: GCA_963583905.1. Lineage (NCBI taxonomy): Eukaryota > Metazoa > Arthropoda > Insecta > Coleoptera > Cerambycidae > Stenurella > Stenurella melanura. Next base: position 29,103,052 of record OY757318.1, on the reverse strand, counting down.
TACACCGGCCAATTTAAGGGAATGGAGATTAATTGGCAGATTTGAAAGAAATCTCTTAACAGGCTTGTTTTAAACATTTAGTGACCAATCAAAATTAGGAATATTATTGTCAATAACGTGTGTGCCCCAACGAGTCCTAACTGTAGTCATCATTTTTTCCATACTTACGATGACAGCAGGGATTTTTGCAGAAACATGCAGGCCAAATCATTGCCGGTATTTTCACTAAGTTTAATAAGTCAGTTACACAAGGACAGGTGTGCGGGCGAACATTGTCTTGAATTAAAAGCAAATTTTCTCCCATATGTGGGGCGAAATATGCCACATGATTTTGTCCCTATCTACAGTTAAAGTGCCGCCATCAATCAACACTGTGCGTGTCCCTAAACATGTGCCATTACACATCATAATTAAGCCTCTACCGAAAGATATAGTAAGAGTAAAATTGAAGTGTTCTTCTTTTTTTCCTGGACGTCGATACACACCTTCCCTACCATCAATGGAGTTTACACACAACAGCTCTCATTCGTGAACAAAAGTTGATCCCACTGATCATTCAAATTTTGTTGTTCTCGAATAAAAGCCACGCACTACTTGATTACGTCTCGGAAGTTTTGGGACTTTCTTGACGATTTCAAACCAACTTCTTTGAGTCTTCCTCTAAGTGTACGCTCGTTTATTCTGGTTCCACGACCTTCTTCCAGTTCGATTCTTGTTTGAACTGTCATTCGACGACTATTTCGGAGTGTTTACTGCTTTATACATCGATTATCTACAGCAATGACTGAGCGTTTTCTGCCACAACTTCGTCTTCTCATATATTCTCCAGTTTGTCTCCAACGGGCAACATTACGATGAATCGTCGATTTTGATTAACTAAACATATCGGCAACATAACTTTAAGATCAAATATGTGCTAAATCACCCATTATGGACTGTTCCACAATCAAGGTGATGATAGTAAAAAAAAAACAAATTTAAACACATGCTTACGAAAACGCAGCGAACTTTAATGTAAAGCAAATACCTACGGGTTTCAAATGTAATGCAACAATGACCGGATTTTAACACGTTGACATTGAGTTTGACATTGATTAACTTGATAACATTGTGCAAAATAAAAAAACATATAGTACGAAGTTCATGGCTGTCTATCTTAGTTCCTTTAAATTTGTCGGTGTGTGTATTTCTATATTTTCTAAGATAATGCAAAAAACTAAGTGCCTACGAAAGTTTTGGACATATTGTACTCATTCAATTTTAATTGCCTGTAAATATTATTTTAATGTTACATAAAGGTAATATTACCAAACCGATAATTTAGAGAATGATGCACCCTTGAATATGTAGTAGTTTAGGTATCGACTTGTTCCAAATTTATTCTAGGTCAACTGCTAATTACACTCGCCTACAAAAGTAGGTATTAACATTTTCTCATAAATTAACTAACTGCTTTATGACAGTCGAGCTTTTGTGCAGAATAACTGAAATGAACTGTGCATAGAGTTTTCTATAGTTAATTATTATAGTGATGCAAGTACACATAATGCTTGTATGAATTGTATTTTAGTTATCAACATTTTGTCGTACTGTCTAAACAATGACAACATTTTTAAATATCCACGTGTTATTATTTCTATTTGATGTTTCCTCGATCGATTAAGCAGGTATTACAATTGGTTTACTTAGTAGAGTATAATTTTGTGACAAGGAAAACAGTCTTTAAATGCAGGAAAAACTTAATTACAAAATCAATAAGTTAGTACTATGTTGTAGAATAATGAATATGGTTAAATAATTGAAAATCGTGATATATCTTTATCTAATTCAGATTTATATCCTTGAATGATATTATATATGTTGGCAAACCATGCAGTCAGATTTTAGAAAAAGATACTATTTTTAAATAAATAAAAAGTAATTACTTTGTTTGGGAGGAGCGCAGAAAATAGTTATTATACTTCCACATCTGCGTAGTGGATTTGAAATACAGTACTTAAAAAATTATCTTTTTTTTTTCTTGAAATAAATTTAGAATGTCATGAAACGCCGAGATTTTAAATTTGAGCGAAAAGAAAATTTCTGTCTGTTTGTCGATCTGTCTGTAACTTTTTTGTCCGTACGTTTTCTCTGGAACGGTTTGAGATATTGACTTGAAATTTTGTACACTTGTGAATTTTATCGCGATCTGGAACTGGATTGTTTTTTGAATATATCTAGTGAAGGGTTGGGGAGTAAATAGGTGTAAATAGAGGGAAATAAGTAAAGCAAGCTGGTACAAACTTGAGATCTGGTGTATATACGAAAAACCAAATCCTCAAATTTTTTTGTAATATTTTCCGTCCCCCACAACCCCCACTCCATTATTAAAGTGGTTGAAAAAATAAAATTGAGATATTCACTTGAAGTTTGGTACACGTATATATTATAACAATACCTGGAACTAGATTATATTTTGAGATGATTCAGTTGAACGGTTGAGGGTTAAATAGGGGTAAATAAGGGAAAATAAGTAAAGCAAGCTGGTAAGAGTACAGAAAGTTAACATTTGGTGTACATGCTATATGCCAAGGGCTCAGATTTTTTTATAACATTTTTCAACCTGTCCACCACCCCACACCATTATTAAAAGCATTGATAAAGTAAAATTGAGATTTTCACATGAAATTTGATACATGTATGTAATATAACGACATCTGTAATTAGACTATATTTTGAGACGATTCCGTTAAAGTGTTGGGGGTTAAATAGAGGTAAATAGGGAAAATAAGTAAAGCAAGCTGGTAAGAGTACAGAAACTTGGGATTTGGTGTTTATACTAGATGCCAAGGTCTCAGATCTTATAATATTTTTCAACCCCTCCACCATCCCCATTTCATTATAAAAGTGGCTGATAAAATTAAATTGAGACATTTACTTGAAATTTGGTACAGGTATGTATTGTAATGACTTCTGGAATCAGATTATATTTTGTGATAATTCCGTTGAAGGGGTGGGGGGTAAGTAGAAGTACATAGGAGAAAATGAGTGAAACAAGCTGATAAGAGTACATAAACTTTAAATTTGGTGTATATACTGGAAGCCAAGGCCTGAGATTTCTTCATATTTTCGGAGGGGCGTTGTAATTGGGGAAAATAAGTAGAGCGAGCTAGTAAGAGGCCGGAAACTTGATTTTTAACGTATATGCTAGAAATCGACGACTCAACTTTTTTATGACATCTACACCAAATATTATTAAAATTCTATGACAAATAATTTCCATATAGTAGAGTGCAAATATAGTCAAGAGGTTTTTTTTAAAGAGACTTGGATGGAAAATCTGGATGTAGAAGTAGTGATTCCTTAGGCGGCGCAGAGTGATTCAAAAATGAATTTTTGTGGACAAAATTCGATCTACACCTGAGTTGCTTGAAATTGCTAATTTTTTTTAGGTATTCTCAAAACAATACTTTACAACGTGTAACTGCCCAAATTAAGACAAATTGGCGAAAAACCTTAAATTTTTTGTTTTCTAACTCATTTTTTGAGAAATAGAATATTTACAGTGAAATGTCGAGGATGGACCTTCCATTTAAGATCTCTTTTGGGTCGTTAATTACGAATATGATATTCATTTTGCCCAAAAGTGGTCCATTTTCGAGAAATTGGCCATTAAACTATAATATGATCATATTATTCTAAGCTTTTCGGATTGATAAATATAAAAGTATTGATTTTTTGAATAGCAATTTGAAAAATTTATTATCTTACTAATCTTACTAATATAGAAAATTCAATATATGTTTGTTTGATTATAACTCAAAAACTGCTTGACCGATTCAGCTCAAATTTTCAGAGAATATTACGACAAAAATGTCAAAGGTTATAGGACTGACATAATGCCATTAAAGTAATTTTTGTGAAAATTGCATTAATTTTTGTGCTTAGAGACCGGAAAAATCAATTTTCAAAAAATTAGTAACGAGTATTTTGTCTCTTATATACTTAATCAAAATTAAGTTTATTAGCCAATTTGCTTTGATTTGGGCAGTTAGGCGTTGTAAAATATTGTTTTGAGAATACTTAAAAAGCAAATTTAGTCATTTCAAGCAAAACTCAGGTGTAGATCGAATTTTGTCCACAAAAATTCATCATTGAATCACTGTGCGGCGGTTTTTTGTAGATGAAGTTGCCACATTTTCCAGTTTCTTGCGTTAATCTTAAACATTCTTTTACACCCAACAATTTTCTTAACAACCCTATGTTGCATACTTTATTCTTGATAAATGCACTATTGACTTGAGGCAGTCATGTTTATACAGCATTAGTAAACAAACAGATTTAACTCCTAATTTCATGATAGAAATTAATTTTAACCTGAAGAGTAACAAACAATATACATATTGCTACATTTTTAATGGTAATTTAGACTTGTATGTAGTCAGCATATCCAATAGGTCAATTGCAATTTTGACAAATATTTAGTAAAGTATGCCCACGACGTCAGAAGTTTTAAAGGGGTAGTATTGGTTGGAGTTAATAGCAGCCTTAAGCTGACATCCCACCAGCTTAAATACAGGCCTTTATTATTATTATTATTATTATTAATTAATTAAGTAAGTAATTTTAGGTAAATTTTTACCACGCAAGAAGCTTCAATAAGCTCAGGGCCTCAGGGGAACATTGTTCTAAGTAAAACTTAGGTTATAGTTGTCTCCATTTGTTCAGTGCACATAAAAAAGGCAATAAAAACCGACAAGGCAAAAACATATTTCTTCTCTTTCGCAATAAACTGTTATCTAAAATCTAATGCAAGGTGTTTTCCCGAAAATAGATGGTATCCAACAAACTGATTTCCTAGAGTTGCTGCCCATACATTAATTTTGAATTTTGAGAGTATGTTGAAGCCTTGTCGTGTTTAGCCTTGTCAGTAAAAAGCATTTTACTTAAAGAAATTGGAGCATTTTGAGTTCGATCAAGCAACAATTCACAAAAATTAACTCTTATTGGCATATCCTCCGGTAATAATGCTTGCATTTTTCGGTGCAATTGTTGTTCATGTAGTACTGTTAAAGCGCCATTTTCTTTATTTATTAACCGTTCCACAGGAAATATGCATTTACAGTGGAGTTGCTGGGAAGGGCCCTATCTCGCGGTAACATTTTTTTTTTTGCGTTATGAGAAAAAAGAGGTCCGAAGGGATAGTTGCTCACCCTGTATGTCGTTTCTTTAAGACAATCGATTTCAATTTCCACCTTCCAAATTAATAATAAAATATTATGTTTTGAATCAATAAATCGAGCTGATAAAAATTAAAATAGTAAAGATCATATAGAAAGATAGAATTCTCGCTGCTGACAACAAGCATGTCCAATGTCCAACCCGGCGTATGCAGCCGGTCCGGCGGTATATAAAACATCCGAGATTTGGTTCCGGCACGCGGTTTGGCCGTTGGGCGTGTTCGATGAACGACCAAACTGCGTGTTGGAATGAACCTCCATGGATGCCCGGAATCGGCAGCAATGCCCACCTTACGCTGGCAAAGCAATCAATCAATCAATCAAAAAATGTTGTAAATGCACATTATTCTTTAAACACAAATTACTCGAAAACGGCTTGATTTATCGAAATGCTATAAGAATACCTTTTCCATTTTTCATTAGCTGAAAATTAGTTTTTTACAATCATTTTTAGAAATTTGAAAAAAATTATAGGCAAATACTGAGAATCGCCCCTTAAAACTACACCTTAAACAGAAAAGGGTTTGACTGATACCATGTAAACTAGTGTCCAAATAATGACCTATGACTAAGTTTAAAATATGAATTTGAAATTTTAAGGGAGTTGGAAGATATTGCAAAAGAACTGAAATTTATTATTCCCCTTTTAAGGGGTATATCTTCCTTATTATTCATTTTCGGAAATAAGTTTTTATATAAAAGATTACCATTATTATGTATAGTAAACAAAATACATATAGTGACACGAAGGAGTAAAATGAGCGAGAAAGCAGAAATATTGGGAAACAATTTTCAACCACCTTGTATAATTCCAACATGACTCCGTGCGACTGGCCAAGCATCCTCAGCCATCCTTTCTTATTCAGATAGATAAATAGTACTTTGGATTTGCTTTGAGTACCTAGGCCACTTCGTAGTTCACATTTAAATTGGATAATGGGATAGGATGAGGTACCGACTCAGACAAGATCCCAATAACAGACAGGGGTTATAGGTATAGCGCAAGGATTGGTAAACGGCTGAAAAAATCAATTAGGACGAAATATGGATCTTAGATTAAATTTCTTAGATTTTCAATATGTCAAGAACCTTCATAGAAGTTAAAGATGGAAATATCCCTATTGTTAGCTTCGAGATCCAAAGAAAAGAATATGTCAAAAGCTAAAATATTTTTTGACACAAGTTCCATTTAAAAGTTTGACAGAAACTTGGGATTTGGTGTATATGCTAAAAGCGAAGGCCTCAGATTTCTTTATAAAATCTTTAAACCCCTACCACCTCAACTCCATTATTAAAGGGGTTGATAAAATAAAATCGAGATATTCACTTGAAATTTGGTACACATATGTATTGCAATGGCATCTGATTGAGATGATTCCGTTGGAGGGATGGGGGGAGTTAGTAGGAAAAAATAAGGACAGCAAACTCATAAGAGTTCATAAAGTTCATTTTTGGCGTATATGCTACGCCTCAAATTTTTTATGACATTTGACTCAAATATTTATTAAAATTCTATGACCAATTATTTCCACATGCTAGAGTGCAAATATGGTTTTCATTTGAATTGACTTGGATGATAAAGCTGGATGTGGAATTAGATTTTCGTCAGGCAGCAGACTATGATAAGGATGGTGGCCCACACGACGGTAACGGCACGATTTGCCGCGGGCGTTATATCACGCCGCATCTGCGGAATGCTCGCCCACATAAACGGTATATCGCCCTAAAGGTGGTAGATTGACATTCATTGTTGTCAGATGTATTCCATTCAGTTGTTCTGAGCTCCAGAGTGATAGTTAGATCAAAGAATACTAATTTTATTTTTCGATATGTATACGTGTAGACACCGAAGAAGGCAAGCAATCAGGAATCAAAGACGGTATTGGGTGCATCCCATTTTGAGGGTTAGATGTCTTGAAGGTGCGCCTTTTACACAATATTTGAAAGACTTAGAGAAAACCCTGAGAAATTCTTTAATTACTTTCGTATGAGTGCAGAGACATTTGATTATTTAGTCGAGCAATTAAAGATACATAAATGAGGGATTGTGTACCTTGGACGGAAATGGTCGACGTAAAAGTTTCTCTTTGACATATTCAAATTAATAAAGTAACAACTTGCTGAACCGCTGTATCAGTACACACTGACAACATTGTAATGGCAACATCCTAGCGAATCCGTCGAGTCGGTTAGAGATCATTAATTCCTATTGGCGTTCAAAAGTCACGCGATACGATTTCGCGCCTCTTTTAACCGCCAAATCGCGAGTTTCTGCGGTTAACGTTCTGCCGGACGATATTTTCGATTATACGATCCAGTGGGCGAGCACCCTATTCAATTGTATGTTAAATGTATCAATTTTGGTCGTCGCGATATCGCGTTCGATTTATCGTCCGCGGCAAATCGTGACATTATCGTCCGTTGTATGGGCCATCGCCCTAAAACTCTCAGCAAATGAAAATTATTTGTCTTACATTCAAAATATTACAACTAATGTTTTGATGAATTAATTCTTTTATTATACGTATTGATCAATTTTCATCGATGAATTGCTTTCAAATCCTAATAACCTACATACAGGTTCATATTTTTATGTAACCCTCTAAAAATTTTATATTAGGTATTCGAAAACGAATTGAATTGTACACCAGAAAATGAATAGAGAAGAGTTGTCATTTAAATAAAATTTTGATCATACCTTTTTAAAATATGGAAGAAAAATCACAAATATACCAGCAATTGTGCACATTGAAAAGTCACCTTCAATTTTAACGAATTGGCAACATAAAGAAATGAAATATATGTGTGAATAAAACATCATGCACGAATAAAAAAAATACACTTACATTATTACAAACTATTAGAAAACTGTGTAATAAAATATGTAAATTTATCAAAATCAATGTAATGACAATTCTAAAAAATATATATATAATAAGGAATTGTAGAATATCAGCAACTATAGTACGTGGTTTTCGCTCCAACCAAAATAAATTCCGAGCTTGTGAAAAATCAATAAAAAACAAGTGGCAACGAAGGACGAGGTTATTACCAAGATACATCAATATACTATTACAAACTGACAGTAAAGGAGTTTTCCTAGTATGTAAACCTCTTTGGCACTGACAATATGCTTTTATGAAATGAAAACAAAAATGGCGAAGAGGCATATTGTGGGCGGAGGAAAGATAAATAGCAAATAGCTTGCGGCATGGTACAAATATCAAAGAATTAGTACAAAAGTTCGTTCATTTACCTGTAATGTTTTTGGGATATTATTAGCACAACAACCGTGTATGCGTGGGGTAAATGAAGAGTTTAGATATCCATCTAAATGTGTTTGGCTAATGACATGCATATTAAAGATCCCTGATGGGTTGTGAAATTCAATAAAGAGTGTTAGTAGCTAACTTGACTTTTCCTACAGTGATAAAGCATTTAAGGGAAATTTAAACTGCATTATCGGCTGCTTTTGAAAGCGCTCCCACAAAATACATCGAATTTTGGGTTTCGGTGGATTTTAATGGAAAAAGTGGCATTCGACAGATTATAGCTCCCAGATAAAAAATCCTCATTCAATATACCCGCATAGCCGATCAAATATTAAATGCTTACAATCTCTCTCTTTTCAAAAAAAGTCCGTACGTCTGCTGCACCAACATTTTTAAATCACTACCCGTTAACATAAAAATCAACTAAATGTCTACATTTAAAAACAGATTTAAAAAGTACCTTGTAAGCAACTGCTTGTACCCTATACGAGAGGTTCTTGAAAATGGTACTGACGATTAAATCATTATTGTATAATTATTACATATATAAATTGATTTAATTCTCATATTTTAAATTATCACATTTTACATATATGGGTATGTTGCTTATTTTTATCATTAGTCCACTGTTAAATATAGATACGCTTATTGTTTGTATATGTTCTCCGTGTATTTTATATCAGAAAATTTTATTCTACAAATTGTAATTTTTTGTTTTATTAAATGTAGTATTGTCAGTAATGGTATTCATCATTTGTGTTTCCACATTTGACTTGTCACACCTGTATTATTGTATAACAAACATGAATATAGAAATTATTATTATTAATATTATTAATTCTCAGGTTCAACTTTCAATTTTAATAAGTCCTTTTTCATGTATATTGGAATAAGTGGTGGCATTCAACAGATTAAGGTTATATAGTTCATAGAGTCTAATTCACAAGTTCAAAAAGGTGTTAATTCTTGAAACAGCTCCTAAAAATATGAGCGATAGCTCATTAGATTCGGAATGACGCATGACGTCTAGAAAAATGTATTAAAATGTTTTATTAGCACACAAAAAATTGCAAAAGTTATAAACAAATTAAGATGAAAAAATGGCATTTAGTTTCTCGCTTATAACTCAAAAACTATAAGCGATAACGGAAATTGGAAAAGGATTCTTAATGAGCAGGAAATTTAAAATAAAAAAAGTCCCAACTTCCGGAACTCTATCTCCATTATTTATAATTTTAATTTAACTGTGAAAGTAGGACTCCGCGCAACCGCTGCAGATTCCGCGCGCCGTCTCAAAAGAGAGTACATCACATAAAATAATTTTTTATATTATTAAATATCAATTAAAAAATTTGAAAAAATTATGGTGTATTCTTAACACTTCAGAGAATAAGGTCCCGTTGGAAAAAGATGTTAAAATTTATTTTTCAACAAGTTAGGCCATTGTTAACTAACGAAATTTTATGGGACGTCCGTGGTCATTGGAGACAAATTTTTTTTAAAAACAATTAGACTATAAAATTTTCGTTTCTTGGAGCCCTCGTTATACATAAGTATACTTAACAAGATAACGTTATAAAAGTTTTAAAAAGTTGTTTATTTTGTTTATTATAATTTTTTAAAATAAACAAAAAATTAAAAAGCAAAGTTGTAAACGTTTTTTTTTTCATATTCGTTATCATGTTATGTACTATTTTTGGATTGAAGAAAGGCATTCATTAACGTTAAGACTATTTTTTTACGCCATTTGTTTATAAATTGTTTATGAACAAATTAACTAGTTTTACATTTTAAACATTTTTTTACAATTTTGTTGTCTTGAGAATATTGATTTAAAAAATATATATTTTTTCTTAAAAACATACTCTTAATTGTTTGTATTGTATTGTTTTAATTATTCATCATTTGAACAATGAGATGAGAAATTATTCTTTTCTTAAAAATCATAATTGGCAATCCTCAATAAAGTAACAAAAGAAAAAAAAATGTATCAACAATTTCATTGTTTATTAACTTAACAATTTGTTATAAACAAATTCTGACAATCCTAATATTTTTTTAAATCTTAAAAAAATTATAACAACAGCCATATGCAACAACATATTGAAAACAAAATTTTTGTATTTTTTATAGCGTTTTTCAATATTACACGATACAGAAGTTGAAACGGCCACTTGATTTGTCAACTAAAACACTGTTATAACTTTTAAACTATTAGAGATGCCAAAATAGACATTGGGGTCGTTTTCATTGATCTTTAAATGAGCTGACTTCCAAGTTTGTAACTATTATTAATGAGGTATTATGGGCATTTGGTTATAAAAATTAAATGTTTATTCGACGTTTTTGAATCTTTTATGACTTCTAGCTGATCAAATAATGCAGATACGGTAATGGACCTTCAAGGCAATTTTGTTAAGTGATAAAGTATCTGAAAGTTGCAATTGTTTATTTAAAAATACATAGAAAACATACTTAATTTTTATAATCAAATGCGCATAATAACTGATTAATAATGGTTACAAACTTGGAAGTCAACTCATTTAAAGGTTAATTAAACCTCTATAAAAACGACCCGAATGTCTATTGTGATATCTCTAATAGTTTAAAAGTTATATCAGTTTTTTAGTTGACAAATCAAGCGGCCGTTTCAACTCATAATAATATTGAAAAACGCTATAAAAAATACAAAAAAAATGTTTTCAATATGTTGTTGCGTATGGCTGTTTTTGTAATTTTTTAAGATCTAGAAAAAAATAGGATTGTCAGAATTTGGTTATAACACATTGTTAAGTTAATAAACAATAAAATTATTGACAAGAAAAATAATTTTTTGTTACTTTATTGAAGATTGCCAATTACGATTTTTAAGAAAAAAATAATTTTATGGGAACATATCCACGTGACTAAAAACACCACGCTATTGGTCTGACGTCATTCGGCATAATGTCTAATGGTAGTCTATCTGCCAAGAGGTTAAATCGTAAATTGTTTTGTGTTTTGTAAATGTGTATTGATATGTTCATAAAAGAAATCATTCATTTATTTATTTATTTTAATTATTAAGTGGTAAAAATGACGGACAGTGGGTTTTTACGGGGCCAGAGTGACAATTTGCCTGTTTTTGATGTGTTTATGATGACAAACTTTTTTGCTACTAATACTGATTTTATTAGTGCAGAAATTGGAGGTACTAAATCAACAAGTTATGTGTCATTCATTATTCTAAACATTAATTCAATTGTGCCCATTTTTATCCTTTTACTGTAGTTAAATATAACAAATTATTTATGTACCTAACCTCAAAATAGGTAAACAAGGCAATGTTTTAATGTTATATCAATTAATATTTTTCATCTTAGAATGCTTTACTTTTTATATAATAAATACCTCCCGTCACTTACTAAGTACGTACTTTTAGGTAGGTAGGTACATTAATAGTAAAAATAACTGTTGACATACAACATAGGTATATATAAATATATAACTGGATAATATGTAGAATGTCGAGAAGTTACAATCAGTTTATTCATTTGTGTTGATTTATAGCAACTTTGAAGCACGTTATCTCTCTCACACTCACGTTACTTGTGATAGCACTATCTTTATTTAACTGCTTGAAGCTGCTTTAAATCAACACAAATGAACAAACCTATTATTCCCACCGTTCTTATACATTTATACATTTTAATTCAGGGTTCCTATTAACAGAAGTTAGTAAACTTTTGTATTCCTATAAATAGGAAAGTGACCAAATTCACCATGATATGTAAACAAACTATCACAATAATATTAGGGTTAGGTACATATTTTCATTCTTGTCTCATAGCTCTGCACCATTTCTTCCTAACTTTATCTCGTCTAGGCACATTAAAAAATAACTTTTCTGGAGTTTTTATTGTAGTATTTGTACATTTGGGCACAATACAATATTTATAGCTACTTTTCTTTGTATTTTCCATAACACAACATAAATAATGTGTACACATTCGCAATCACAATACGTTTTCCGTCGGTGCGATGTGCCCTATGACGTCACACAGAAGTAGCGCGGAAACTTCTCCATTTAAACGCAGTTAAATTGACAGCTGCAGTAAATAATTTTTTTAACATTTAATTAGAACATAAAACAAAAATAAAATACTGGAAAAATAATGTTTTTTAGTGGTCTATTCATCTGTGATGTTTAAAAAAATTATGCATTTTGCTCATTATTCAACTGATGGATAATTAAAAAAAAACGATTATAAACAATAAGACAATGTTTTAAATCATAATCCCAAGACAAAATTGTAAAAAAAAAACGTTTTTTTTTTAAATATAAAACTAGTCAATTTGTTTATAAACAATTTATAAACAAATTGCGTAAACAATTTTTTTTAACGTTAATGAATGCCTTTTTTTCAATGCAAAAATAGTAATATAATAACGAATATGAAAAAAAAAATAGTTTTACAACTTTACCATGGTTTTTAATTTTTTGTTTATTTAAAAAAATTATAATAACGTGATCTTGTTAAGTATATGTATAAGAAGGGCTCCAAGAAGCGAAAATTTTATAGATCAAAAAAAATGTTTTGTCTCCCATAACATTTCGTTAGTTAACAATGGCCTAACTTGTTGAAAAATAAACTTTAACATTTTTTTCCAACGGGACCTTATTCTTTGAAGTGTTAAGAATACAGCATCGTTTTTTCAAATTCTTTAACTAATATTTAACGGTATAAAAAAATTATTTTATGTGATGTACTCTCTTTTGAGGCGGCGCGGCGCGTGCATCCTGCAGCGGTAATATATTTTTCTAAACGTCATTCCGAATCCAACGAGCTATCGCTCATATTTTTAGGAGCTATTTGAAGGATTAACACCTTTTTGAACTTGTGAATTATACTAATATGGGCGCAGGGTCCCTTATTCAATATTTTGGGACATGGGAGCGTAGAAGCCCTATTATTAACTACTCAAAATTAGCCACACTTTTCCGATCTGTACTTCCAAAAATGTTTAATAAATGACTTCGCACCCAAAACGAACTTTTGATCAGGGAGTCATATTCTGTCGAATTTCACTTGTTCCAATATAAGCGAAAAAAGTACATTCCGCACTCCGTAGCTCCGAAAATATTGAATAACAGATTTCGCGCCAAGAAAGAGTTTTGATCAGGGACCTCTATAACACAGCCCCACAAAAAAAAGTTTTTGATGTGGATGACTGACCATGGTATTCCTATGTATTTCTCAACGCTGAATCCGAATACAAGGTCAAGAAAAATCCAATTTTTGTGTAGAGGCAGAAACATCCCTTCAATAAAGTAAACTTATGAAAATAAGTAACTGTTATTAAGGAATAAATGGGGACTTTTTATCTGTCGTATTCTTCTATTTTGATGCCAAGGGCTTCAACGAGGTGGCAACAATTTTTCCGAAGGTGTTGGTACACCCTCTGCACCCCTTCTATACCCTTCTGGACATAGATCTGCGCCATAAAAGCTTATAGATTACAAACTCTTGATAATGCAAAGGAAATTTTGTAGAGGGCGAATGCCGCTCTGGAGCCAAACCTCCAGAAGGGTATAAACTACCCCCTCCCTGCTGGATGAGGAACACGGGGGTGGAGGAAGATCTGGAAGAGCAAGTGTTCCTTGTTTTTACTGCAGAGTGGTCGCAATGCATTAACGAGAATCTCCTTTTATTGCCTTGATAATACCCCTACAAGGGGAGAAAATTACACCCCAAATTCCCAAAAAGGGATCGAAAAACTTTTAGGACCGGAAATATGCACATTGGGGTTTTTAATTCTGAGAGAGAAGGCAAACGGGAATTCATCTTCGTAGATTTTTTTCACAAAGTTTACCGAACCCTTTTTGGGGGTTTAGGGCGTAGTCTTCGCCCCATGCAGGATGCGGTCAAGGCAATCGAAGGAAATTCTCGATAATGCACTGCGACATTTCTGCAGTAAAAACAAGGAACACTTGCTCTCCGAGATCTCCCTCCACCCCTGTGTTCCTCATCCAGCAGGGGGTAAGTAGTTTATACCCTGCTGGAGGCTTTTGGTTCTGGAGCGGCATTCACGCTCTACCATATTTCCTTTGCATTCTCAAGAGTCTGTAAGCTAGAAGCTTTTATGATGCGGAAGGTTATAGAAGGGGTGCAGAGGGTGTACCAACCCCTTCGGGAGAATTGTTTCCCCTCGCTGAAGCCCTTGGCATTAAAAAAGAATAGTACGAGAGATAAAGAGTCTCCATTCATTCCTTAATGATAGGTAAGTACTTATATTCATAAATTTACCTTATTGAAGGGATGCTTTTGCCTTTACACAAAATTTGAAGGGTATAGGAATTTTTTTGACCACGGATTCAGATTCAGCGTCGCAAAATACATAGGACTACCATGGTCAGTCGTCCAGATCCAAAACTTTTTTTTGTCGGGCTGTAATAATCTACCGAATGCCACTTGTTCCATCAAAATGGAAATGGTGGTTAAAATGGTGAGTTAAATCACTGATTTAAAAATATTCATAATTTAAATCATTTTTCAAAATACGAGTTTCAGCTATCAAAGATACGTCTATTATTGGAATTTAAAAGCAATTAAGTTTTTGGTAAAAAAAAACGCTGTTTAAGTCATCACTACCTTCACATCCAGATTCCCATCTAAGTATATTAAACCGAAAACAGTTTGACACCGTATATGTCTGCCTCAAGGTGCTAATGGGGGTGGCTGGTGGCTGATGCCAAACTTTTTTTAAGAATTATTTGTTCTCATACATAAACACACTAAATCACACTTGTTAATTTTTTTAATGATGAGGTGGAGATGTTGGAAGTGGTGGGGAGGTGAGAAAGCTGTCATAAAAAAATTGAGACCTTGGATTCTAATACATATATACCATAGCAAATTTCTGGATTCTTACAAGCTTAATTTACTTATTTATCCCTATTCATCCCTTTTCACCTCAACCCTTCAACGGAATAAGTTCAAAATATAATCTAGTTCCAGCTCTCATTATAATATATATTATTATGTCTACCGAATTTCAGGGGTCATACTTGTCATAAAATCCTAAATTTGTAATAAAATCATTCTCTTGTCATAAAAATTATTTAAAAAATCTGTTTCCGTTACCATTTTCAACCATGCATACTATCTTTTCCACAAGTAACTCATGTGCGATACAGTCGAAGGCCTTAGAGTGGTCACACAGACTTATTGCCATATTCTTACCACTCCCAAGGCCCTTGACTATATCACTAACTATTTTAAAAACCGCCTTCATAATAGAACATTTTATTTCGGAAGCCAAATTGAGCGCAGTTTAAGATATCGTTCGTTTAATGATAGTTGACAAGTCTTTTTTTTTAAATAATTTCAAAAATTTTCGAAAATATTGGAATTATTAAAATGGGCCTGATAATATTAATATCACTTTTTTTAAAAGCAGGTATAGTAAAACTTTATTAAATGTTTAACATGTAAAATAATTGGTAATTAATAATAATGTTTTTTTTTCAATACTTACTACCTAAATACATATTACATATTTTCATTGTCAATAAAAAACTATTAATAAAATATAGCTTTTAGTTAATTTTTTAGGCTTTAAAACTCAAATTTTGTGTCATAAAATGTCATAAAAAAAAATTGAAACATAGGGGTAGGAGGCCTGGAATTTGAAGGTGAATACCTCAATTTTATTTTCTTAACTCCTTTAATAATGAAATGGGGATAATGGTGGGGGTGTCAGATGCCATAAAACAATTTGAGGCCTTGGCTTCTAGTATATACACTAAATCCCAAGTCCGTTATAAAAGGGGTTAAATTAATAATAAAGTAAGATATTGACTTGAAATTTGGTACATGTATGTATTATAACGAGATCTGAAATTAGATTACATTTTGAGGTTATTCCATTGAAGGGTTGGGGGTAATTAGGGCTAAATAAGTAAAGCAAGCTAGTAAGAATTCAGAATCTTATCGAGATGTTTTGGATTAAAAAGACTTGGACAGGAAATCTGGATGTGGAAGTAGTGATGCCTTAGGAAGCGGTTTTTTACTTTTTGTCATAAGTAAATTTAAGTTCATTTAGTCGCAAGTGGTCTCCTGTACCTCATCAGTATTTTTAGTTATATTATAACAATTTTTTTTCGTAAGTAAATTAATTTTTAAATTTATTTGTGATAACAAATTGTAACATTTACTCTCGTATTTACTTATAAGTAGTAGGCATATAAATGTTTTGCAATATACAGTAATATTGTAGTGCAAGTCACTGATCGCCCAGAACGCGCGATACGTATATTTATAAACTCAAAACGGTAGCGGAGAACAACGGAGCGCTATACAAAAAAAAAAACCCTGCCTACGAAATCACTGCTTCCACTTCCACTCCCACTCAAGTCTCTTTAAAGGAGAACGTCTTGAAAATATTTGCACTCTAGTATGTGGAAATAATTAGTCATGGGATTTTTAAAAGGGCGTTGCCTAATGCCAGCCAAGCCTCCAGAACTTCCGGGACCTGCCGAATACTAAGGCAATTAATTTCCGGACGTTACCGAAGATAGTCCATATTCGGGCGCTGATGAACACAAAAGTGACTTCCGAACGCTGCCATATACCAAGGCAATTTCCAGGCGCTGCCGCATTCATATTAGGACGCTGCCGAGGTTGAGAAATATTATGAAAAAATCTGGTTCCTTGGCTTTTAGTATATACTACAAATCCCTTACGCGTACCTGCTTGTTTCGATCGGCACATTTCTAAAGCCGGTAATATTGGTCGTATAGAAAAAAATTTCATAATACTGTGTTGGTGACCGAATTCTGAACTTTTAAAATGTCCGTCCATCCGTCTGTCTGTCCGTTAGTCTGTCTGACCGTCCGTCACGTTTCTTGTAAGCATGATAACTTAAGAACGAAAAGTCCGATTGTATTGAAATTTGGACAGTAAGTTAGTGTTAGCTAGAGGAAGACCCCTATTGCTTTTGACCAAATCAATAAACAAATAAAAGACTTATTAATTTTTTATATTAATTTTGTTTGTTTTGTAATTAAACTAATAATGTCTAAAACTAATAGATAATGTCTACACTCCCATCGGATGGTTGCCGATTGCGCTCCGGCCAGGAGGTGGGTAAAAGTGTGTGAGAAGAGAGACTATTTATTCCATGCTGTAGCGGTGATTGCAAGCTGGATGGTTGGCGCATGCGTAATGTTCTCGCTTAGGGTGCGAGAGGTCCCGGGTTCAACTCCTAGATCCACTGATTTTTTGTTTTGTTTTGTAACGATTAATGTATTTTTTTCACAAATCAGGGCCATCTTTGCTAATATAAACAAACATTATTATACTATTCGCAAATATTTCTTAACAAAAAAACTGCGAAGAATATTCTACAGAATGTGCAACAATTATATAAAAAGTGCAGTAAATCGGCGAAGAGTATAATGGTTAGCTTGTTTACCCCTTATTAACCCCCAACCCTTCAGCGGAATCATCACAAAATATAATCTAATTTGCCCCTATTTAAGCCCCAGCCCTTTAACAGAATCATCTTAAAATATAATCTAGTTCCAGATGTCGTTATAATACATATGTGTACCAAATAAGTCAATCTCTAAGCTGTTGTTGAGAAAACGTAGGCACAAAAAAAAGTTAAAGACAGAACGACCGATAGAAAAAATGTTTTCAGTCAAATTTAAAATCTCTGGCATTTTCTCACATTCTTAGCCTTTTTCAACAAAAAAAATGTTGAAAATTTTTTTACGATTACTATGCTTCCAATCCACTACGTGGATGTGGAAATAAAATTAATGTGTATTTTATTAGGTATTTTTAAAAGAAAGATTAAAACAATAGAGATAATCAATTTATTGTGGAGTAGTGAGTTATACTCACAGGTTCGCAAAACGGAAACAGTTTGGAAGCTGCGCAGGACAGTATGCGTAGATGCAAAAATTCCCTAATAGTTCGAAACTATCTAGGATTCGTACGAATATTGGCGCGATTAACGCATCTTTTGATATCTCTTATTACAAATAATCAGGAACTTTGAGTTGGCTGCCTTGAAAACGTTTCATGTGTTATTTTAGTTTTAGCAGTTGACACCCTTCTTAGAAGAGTATATTTTATATTCTGTAGTTTTCACAATAGTCAGAATGAAAATGAATATCAAAGTGATGAATTTTTTAGTAGAGAAAATTTGTTAACCCTAATAGATCTATACAAGAGTTATAAACCGAGGGTAGCTAGGGGAGAAATTAGAAGCATGCAGAAAATGTGGAAGAAAATATTTTATGATAGGTATATCAAATAAATTTAAAACTGGTAGCAGTGAAGCGTGAAACGCAAAAGCGCAAGCTCAACAAAAACAGCCCAGATCTAGATCTGTCCATACTCGAGGGCAAGTACAATTTCTGACTAGTCAAAGACAAACCAGAACGCGTTTTACTAACTGCGCATGTGCCTGACATCCGAGGACTGGTATTTCTCAAAACCAGAACAAATCTATAAACAATGGGTCCAGCTGAATAAAATTGTAAATTACGATTTCTGTGCTCTTTACGTTTTCAAAATTTTTGTGAATGTCAGTGGGTTTGGGGGCAACATTCCGTACAAATGCCATAGAAAGACAATCATCGTTATTTACCCTTTTAACAATGAAAAATAATAAGTGAATTCAAAGAGAGCAAACCTTTTTCAAAATTAACCGCTATACTGTTAGCTTCTAAAGATGCTCGAGGCGGCGCCACAGTCACACCAATATTGCAAAATATTAAAATGTATTATTGAGGCAGCATCGCCGGCAACTTACTAAAGTTCTTTGATCAGTCTTGGACATTCTGTGCATACGTACAGAAATGCAAATATGTGGTGTGGCCATTTTTATCTACTCGAGAAGGGGTATT
The DNA here is from genome assembly GCA_963583905.1 of Stenurella melanura. Lineage (NCBI taxonomy): Eukaryota > Metazoa > Arthropoda > Insecta > Coleoptera > Cerambycidae > Stenurella > Stenurella melanura. The sequence goes on along the minus strand of OY757318.1, from coordinate 29,083,661 downwards.
TTAAAAATGTCATGACCATGATATTAGAAAGTAGTTTTGAGTAAAAATGTTATTGAAGTTATAATGATGGTATTTATAGTACTGTTATTAATTTTTAACTTATATTCAAAACAATAGTTACACGTCTTTGATCAAAAGCGTGATCATGAGCAAAGTACCTATAATCAGAACGAAATATACAACGAAACTTTTTAATATGTACACATTTTAAATCCGAAATTAAGAAATACAATTACATTTTAGAAGAAATATTTAAAAAAATTGGTGGTTAAACACATTTAATAAAAACGATTTATGGTGAAATATAAACATGGTGCTTACAACAAATATTTTGCGAGTTTTATGTTAGTAAAACTATTAGGTATGACAAAAATTCATTTCACTGTTATTAAGGTTCCATATATGTATAGGTCCTTCTTTAAAATTATAAGTATTTTTATGCGTCATATTATTTACAGTTGCTAATAAATCAAGAATAATGTAACTAAAGAATAGTATTTTAAGAATTAAATTTTGTTGTGTTAATTTTGTTAACTTAGACATTGGATTTATAAACGATGTTGCCTTCACATTCTACATTTTTGTCATTCAAAGATGCAGTAGGTGTACCGAAAACAACGGAATACAGAGATAGTGAAAAAACAAATTTCCTAGCACTTCTTTACTTCATTGGTTCAATTATTAGCATTTATGAACAAAGAGAGGACAACATGGCTGACATTCTGTGTTTGTATGAGCATTGTGATATATCATACCTATAATTCAAAAAATATTCGAAATTCAATTCAAGCTTTAAGCAGCATATAAAAGCAAATACCTAGTATTTTAAAAAATATATTTAAGGTACCTAATCAAAAGGATACAATATATTTATTGAAAAAATAAATCTACTTGCCAAATATTTTTAAGTATAAATACAATCAACCCGAACATTATCTCGCGGTATGACCTTGTAATTTATATATCATTAGTGCAAATATATGTAAACAATGTGGGTGACGAGTTTTTAATTTTTTATTTAGTCGACATTGTACAAAACCAAAATTGACCCAAGACAGATCGTCTCAGAATTCATATTTTGTTCTCAAATGAAAATAGACACATTTCGGAGACAAAAATTTCATAGGAACAAATTTCTGAGCAGATGCTCATTATATTAACATAAAAACGATTTAAATAATTGCTTCGAGCTATAAACACATTACTTGGAAAAACTGTTGCTATTATATTTAGCAAATTGGAAAACGTGGACTCTAATTTTAATTTTCCAGTGGAAAAAATTATGTTTAATGCTTAACTTCTTAGATCACACAGGGTGTTAATTAATTTCAATGTCCAAATTGCATAGCGATATCAGCAAAATTGTGTGGACTAGGTACATTTTTAAGTTGTCAAGGATAGTCATTTATGTAGCCAAAATTATTAATGGGTTGAAAAGCGATTGTATAGGTTTTGAACATTAAAAATAATGACATTAATTTGGATGTATTTGCTTAGAATTACGCTTTTATAATGTCTGCGGCCAAGAATATCTACCTAGTGAACTGTCACTTTTTAGGCCCGTTAGTTTTTAGCTTTCTACGCCAAAAATGTTTGAATATTTTATGAAGGATTAAACTATGTCTTTCTAACAAAACAATTCAAGATATTTTGTCAGGATTTTGTAAGCAGTACAGTACAATTATAGCTGTGTTAAATGTTACCATATAGAGATATATATTGATAACAAGTAAAATACTAAAAAGTACTAAAAGTACTGTTCTATTAGATTAGTCATAAATTGTGAAAAAAATTTTCAGCATTGATAACATTCTTTTATACAAACTTATCTCACAAGTTGAACAAATATGGAATTTCGAATTATCAGGTCTGTTAATTTTGGAGTACCGCAGGGTGGACCCCTGCGGTATTGGGACTTCTGTTATCATTATACGCTCGCAGCTAAAATAAAAATCTATCCTTATGGTGGTGATATGCAGATAAAATTTGTTTTTACCTCCTAAAGTATATAATTGACTAGAAGAGGTCATTAATAATAACAAAATGAAACGACAAGAAATCCACGACGATAATTGTGAATGAAAAAAGATCTATATGCTCGTATTGACTATGGGTACGTATTTCTATTTTCAGAAAATACTGCTATAGACTCAGTAGAAGAGATGGTAAAAATTTTATTAGTATCACTATTTTAATTGGGTATAACTCAATGAAATGTTCGTATAAAAATACAACGGACAAACTTCCGTGCAAATACATTGTGGCTATATTATCTGCACAGTGAATTGTTTGAAATAATAAAATTAACGAAATGTTTGTTCCATCACCCTTACTCATAACAAGGATACAGTAAATTCTTATGTGCAGAATCATGTTCCTCTTTTATAATACATAAACGACGACACAAAGAGCATTATATAAAATGACTGAAATGCATATTAGTGCAGTAAAAAAGACAAAAAAAAAAACACAATTAGTTACGCATAGTTTTATAATAGCAAAATTACGATTTCATACCTTCTGGGGCAACACCAGGAGTTTATATATCTGAGTTTTGAACTTCGAAAACCGATTAGGTTTTTTTTTATAAACAATTTAGTTTTCTGAACAGCGTTTATTTAAGTAAAAAGGTGAATATCTTCGATTCTAGATGTCCAATTAGGACAAAAAAAAAAAAATCGGTAAAGGTATTTACACAGAACTTCCCTCGTTCATGGTAGTCTCTCTAAAAAAATAATAATTACGAAATGACATTGAGAATAATAATCGGAGTAGAGTTATTGCTATTATTACAAAGAAAACTTGATAAGTTTTGGTCAAAAAAATATACAGTTTGCTCATCCAACAGCAAAAGTTCAATACTAAATAGCAGGTGCCACATATGGCAGGCTCGCGCAAATACCTTTACAAATGTCCACCATGACTGAATTATTTCTTGGGATGACCACCCTGTACATTTTTCAATAAAAGTATAATAGGTGCATATGCCAGATGTTATTGCCATCTGTCACATTTTCAATCCAACATTCACGTAATGGAGTGGAAGTATAGTGGTGGTTAAAAAATTTCATTTTTTTAAAAATTTTCAAAAGATCGTAAAATAATTTTCAAATTTTTTTCTTCTGAAATAGGTTTAAAATGTCAAAGGTAGAAATTTTAAATTAGAGCAAAAAGGAAAGTTTCCTTCTGTTCTATAGTAGTGCTAAAAAAAGTTTAAAAATTAAAAATGATGTATTTTTAAAATAGGAAACGTGAAAATTTTAAATTTGAGCAAATAAAAAAAAATTCGATCTATTTTAGTGGTAAAAACTTTTTGAAAAATGTTGGTGAAAAAAATTTTCAAAATTTTTTTTCTGAAATACCTAGGTTTAGAATGTCATTTAAATTTGAGCATTCTGGTGTTAAATTTTTTTCCAAACTGGTAACAAAATGTTGCAAATTTTTTTTTCCGAAATTGGTTTGGAATATCATGAAACGTGGAAATTTTAAATTTGAGCAAAAAAAATTTTTTCGTCTGTTCTATAGGAGTGATACATAAATTGATTAAAAATGTTTTCAAATTTTTTTAAAAATTCTTCAAAAACATTTTTAAATTTGTTTGAATAGTTTTAGAATGTCATGGAAACGTGGATAGTTAAAATCTGAACAAAGAAAGAAAAATTCTATCTTAGTGATAAAATTTCAAAAAACTTTTTTTTAAATCAGGCTTAGAATGCCATGAAACGTGAAAATTTTAAATTTGAAGAAAGAAAAAAAAAATCATTTTAGTAGTAAAAATTTTTTCAAAAATATTGGTGAAAAAAATTTTAATTTTTTTTTTTCCTGAAATAGGTTAAGCGTGTCATGAAACGTAGAAATTTTAAATTTGAGCAAAAACAAATTTTTTTCATCTTGGTAAAATTTTTTTCAAAAATGTTTGAAAAAAATTTTCAAAAATTTTTTTTTTCTGAAATAGGTTTAGCGCGTCATGAAACGTGGAAATTTTAAATTTGAGCAAAAAAAAATTTTTTTCATCTTTGTAAAAATTTTTTCAAAAATGTTTGAAAAAAATTTTCAAAAAATTTTTTTTCCTGAAACAGGTTTAGCGCGTCATGAAACGTGGAAATTTTAAATTTGAGCAAAAAAAAATTTTTTTCACTATTTATTCGGTTTAGACGGTCCACCCTGTATATTTTTCAGTGAAAATTCTACCAGTTCTTCGCCGACAGTAGGGTTAACTACCTACCAAATTTGACTGCTCTCCGTCAAGTAGTTTTTTAGTAAATACACCAACAGACAGACAGACAGACAGACAGACAGACAGACCGACAGACAGACAGACAGACAGACAGACTGACGGAATTGAAAAACCTATATTTTCGGAATCTACGTGTTCTGAAACGTCAGAATCCGAAAAAATCTCGGAGGGTGATTTTTTCTCGAATACAATACTTCCCTTCGGTATGCGAGGGAAGTAAAAAGAAAAACTAAAATCTTCATAATAAAAATTCCAACAAATCTGCGTTGGTTCTGTGCCATTTGAGTACGTACACAGCATACAAAATTGAATAAACTGTCTAATAAGCATTTTTTTTCCATTTTAACGCCCAGGGATGTTAAGAGACCCGACCGGCTTCAAACTTTCAGAAAATGTACCTTTTGTTGAAAAAAAATACCCTGGAATTTCCGCGCCCAAATATTGAACCCTATGGACACAAATGAATTTGTTATCTAAAATTTGAATTGCCCGCCATTTTATGCCATTAAGTCCAAAATGGATCATATCTTTTTCAAAATGTAGATCTCGACGTCACCTATCCGATGACATTAAAAAAAGTTTTGTTTAAGTCATTTTGACCACTGTCTGCATTTTTTTTTAACCAATTAACAACAAATGAATTTTTTCAGCCATATTGAAAAATTTGTTGCAATTTTAATTACGAAGATTTTAGTTTTTTGTTTGTCCCGATCTGACCTCTAGAACCGGAGATACACCTTTTTATCTAAATAAACTGTGTTCAAAAAACTACTCAAATATATTATACTCGTGGTGATACCCAGTGGTTCCAGTTGTCATAAAATCATAAAAAATTATAAAATTAGGAAATCTGTCAAATGTCATAAATTATTCATTTTTTCATAAAAATCATAAAAATTAGACAGACCACAATTTATTCATACTTACAATTAATTAGATTTTTTTAAATCAGTTTTTTAATCAAAGTTCGCGCTTAATATTGACTTGGTGCTTACCATTTTTATTCTTTTGCGCTGACGTCATAACCTAGCCTACAATATGCGCGATATCTTGGCGCATTCCAATGCTACGAATCAGAGAAGGAGCGGGAACTTCAAAAAAGGAGGATAATTTGAAGAGGAAGCAAACAGCTGAATTGGATGAAATTCGAAACGTTATATAGCGAAAAAGGAATCTGAATTGAAGGTAGCTAACTAAAACTCTGATATCAGAAGAAAATCTCAAATTAGAAAAAGTGTTGAAGAAGAGCACATTTAAAAGGCAAGAAATATTGGAGGCACAAGCAATGATAAGCATGGGCGTTGATAAGGCGAATATACTTAAGACTGAAATTACGGAAATCACAATGAAAAAACCGATGCCTAAGGAATCACTACTTCCACATCCAGATTTTTCATTCAAGTCACTTTAAAGACTAGATTTGCACTCTAGTATGTGGAAATTATTGGTCATAGAATTTTAATAATATTTGGCGCAGATGTCATAGAAAAGTTTGTGGCGTTGGTGTCTACCATATACATCAAAATGAAGCTTCTAGTTTACCCTACTTATTTTCCCTTATTCACCACCTACCTACCACCTACCTACCACCACCCGCACCTTGAATGGAATCATCTCAATCAGATGTCATTACAACACATACGTGTACTAGCTTTCAAATGAATATATCAATTTTATGTTATCAATTATTATTATTTTAGATTATTGTTAGATTATTGTTTAACGATAATAATAAATTGTTGTTAGCCAACATTTTAAAGCTCTTAAAATTCTATACTGTAGCCATAGAATAGTTTGTTATGAAACATATTATGCAAATATGAGAAGTGTATATGTAGATCATTTTCAGATATACATTATGAATTTGAAACTATTATTTTCCTCACAGACAGTCTACGACTTTGTGAGTTTCTTGTTTATTTGATTGTGATATATGTCCACATGTATTGTATACTACATTATGTACCTACTTGAATCCAAATGAACTATATTATTATTATTATTATAATCCGATTAATATTGGAGCGGAGGTGGTAGGGTTTGAAAAACCTTGGTTTCTAGTATGTATACCAAATCCCAAATTTCTGTACTCTTACAAGCTTGATTTACTTATTTTCTTCTATTTACTCCTATCCCCCCCCCCCCACCATTCTCCGGATATCTTCAAAAAACAATCCATTTCCAGATCTCGTTATAATATATACTTATACAAAATTTCAAGTCAATATCTTAAGCCGTTCCGGAGAAAACGTGCGGACAAAAAAAAAATTAGACAGACCACAATTTATTCATACTTACAATTAATTAGATTTTTTTAAATCAGTTTTTTAATCAAAGTTCGCGCTTAATATTGACTTGGTGCTTACCATTTTTATTCTTTTGCGCTGACGTCATAACCTAGCCTACAATATGCGCGATATCTTGGCGCATTCCAATGCTACGAATCAGAGAAGGAGCGGGAACTTCAAAAAAGGAGGATAATTTGAAGAGGAAGCAAACAGCTGAATTGGATGAAATTCGAAACGTTATATAGCGAAAAAGGAATCTGAATTGAAGGTAGCTAACTAAAACTCTGATATCAGAAGAAAATCTCAAATTAGAAAAAGTGTTGAAGAAGAGCACATTTAAAAGGCAAGAAATATTGGAGGCACAAGCAATGATAAGCATGGGCGTTGATAAGGCGAATATACTTAAGACTGAAATTACGGAAATCACAATGAAAAAACCGATGCCTAAGGAATCACTACTTCCACATCCAGATTTTTCATTCAAGTCACTTTAAAGACTAGATTTGCACTCTAGTATGTGGAAATTATTGGTCATAGAATTTTAATAATATTTGGCGCAGATGTCATAGAAAAGTTTGTGGCGTTGGTGTCTACCATATACATCAAAATGAAGCTTCTAGTTTACCCTACTTATTTTCCCTTATTCACCACCTACCTACCACCTACCTACCACCACCCGCACCTTGAATGGAATCATCTCAATCAGATGTCATTACAACACATACGTGTACTAGCTTTCAAATGAATATATCAATTTTATGTTATCAATTATTATTATTTTAGATTATTGTTAGATTATTGTTTAACGATAATAATAAATTGTTGTTAGCCAACATTTTAAAGCTCTTAAAATTCTATACTGTAGCCATAGAATAGTTTGTTATGAAACATATTATGCAAATATGAGAAGTGTATATGTAGATCATTTTCAGATATACATTATGAATTTGAAACTATTATTTTCCTCACAGACAGTCTACGACTTTGTGAGTTTCTTGTTTATTTGATTGTGATATATGTCCACATGTATTGTATACTACATTATGTACCTACTTGAATCCAAATGAACTATATTATTATTATTATTATAATCCGATTAATATTGGAGCGGAGGTGGTAGGGTTTGAAAAACCTTGGTTTCTAGTATGTATACCAAATCCCAAATTTCTGTACTCTTACAAGCTTGATTTACTTATTTTCTTCTATTTACTCCTATCCCCCCCCCCCCCACCATTCTCCGGATATCTTCAAAAAACAATCCATTTCCAGATCTCGTTATAATATATACTTATACAAAATTTCAAGTCAATATCTTAAGCCGTTCCGGAGAAAACGTGCGGACAAAAAAAAAGTTACAGACAGACAGAATTTTTTTTTCGCTCAAATTTAAAATCTCGACGTTTCATGGTATTCTAAACCTATTTCAAGAAAAAAATATTTTGAATTTTTTTTCCGATTACTATACTTCCAATCCACTACGTGGATGTGGAAGTAAAAGAATAACTAGTCGAAAAGCTTATTATAAACGAGCCTAAGAAATGAGTAAACTTTGTCTCGAGTTATTACCATTTTCATTTAGTGTTTATTTAATTATTATTTGTTTCAGTTTCAGAAAATGTATTTTTTGTTATAATGTATTTCAAAAACTATTTATATATTAATGTACCAGTACCTAAGCATATTGCGCTCTTTTCTTTGTATATAATTAAATATTATAAATTAAACAATATTTAAATATTGTCTAAATGTTATTTGTGGCATTATCTTAATTTTCTTTTTCCTTCTTCAATTCTTTGGGACTTCTGGCCACATGCATGTTTTCTTTTTAAGCGGTGCTAGGGGAATCTATCAATTGAATATATTGAATGAGGATAGTTGCGTGTCGAATTGTTCCGTAGATGTCTGTACAACTTGGCTGCCAATGTTAAAAGAAGAACTTCACAAACTTAACATTGTATAAAAACTAAAAAACTGTTAACTATATCAACAGTTCTATGTAAATAGTAAGTATCTATGGATATTGAATATAACAAACATTCTTAGAGCTGTGTATTTGTCATAAAAAGATTTTTCAAAAAAGCCTTGAAAAAGGAAACAGATTAGATTTCCGAAACGTCGGCGAAATATTTAATTTCAAGTTTTTATACTTATTTGTGTTGTTTATTTAAAAAAAACAGCCTCTAACTGATCCTTTGACGTAAACGTCACAGGCGTAGAGGTTTTTTACCAGTATCATACTGGTTAATTGTGATATATTTTGTAGATTCCCCTAGCACCGCTTCAGAAGAAAACATACATGTGGCAGGAAGTCCCAAAGAATTGAAGAAGGAAAAAGAAAATTAAACAATATTGTTCTACGAAGTTAACGTTATTAAACAATAAACAACAACAAATGAGTGTCATAAAATTTGCCTTAAAATTTTGGAAAAAGTATCATAAAAATCACTAAAAAACTAAGAAATGTGCTGGGACCCCTGGATACCCCCGAAGGTATAAAATCATAATTTTACTATTACAAAACTATGGATATCAACGTCCTTTTCTTACTGCACTATAAGTCAGATCTTATGATTAGCAACACTTATTTAAGTGTTGTATAAAATGTAACTCATCAACACAACTGTGACCGTCGCGTCGTTTCTAAAACGACAGTTTTTATATCAAATGACTAATTTTATTGTCTGGCTGTGTTATCGTTATTTGCAGAAGTACGTGGACAAGCGAAATATCTTTACCCACAAGATAACCGAATTAAATATTGATTGATTTGATACTGAAGAGACGGTATTAGATTTGGTGGTGGGCGTAGGATGCATAGAAAAATATGTGATGAGATAAATGTCGATTACACTTCAGTCTGATGAGTTCTTCATCAGCAACAACGTCACCCATATCATCTGCAGATGGTACAAGTTTTGTGCTTAAATCCCCTTTTAGTAGTGCCGTTAATAGATAAGATGTCAATGGAATTGCTAATTATTACAACGACCGTCTGTGTAGTTCAATTATAAACTGTGTTTGACACTTTCTAAAATGTTCATGCAATAATTGAACCTCCGAAAAATATTTTAAGAAAAATTCGTATCTCGATATTTAGTGCTACAGTTCAATACACTGTATAAAAGTTAGGAAGAAAATCATCAGGTCTTATAGTCAGAAATTAAGTAAAAATGTGTTCTTCCAACGGGGAGCAATCCGGAATGAATTGTTGATATTTGATATATTTGTACCCTACTAGATTGTACGTTGATGTTTTTCAGGAAGGGAAATCTGATGGCTACATGCACAAAACAATTACTGGTGTATGCTACTGATTTTTAATTACTTAAACAATTAATAATCGCCCGTGAACTTTAAACTACAAAATGATGTTAGTATTTTAGACAGAGCGCAAAATAATGTCACCCATATAGACAAATTTATGTCTAGTTGCAAAAATGCATTTTAATGATGAGATTAAAACTAACATTTTGTTTAGTGTAATACAAATTTGTTTAACAACGGTCAGTAATCCAACTGATAGCGGTTAATTTGATTTCAATAATTTACCATCTCATTCATCACACCTAGTTTTGCCCTAAAAAGGTAAAGGGCAGTAAGTACCTGGAGTATAGTTTTGAATGAATCAAGTTTTTCTGTAAATGTGTAGCCCATTCACAGCTTTGGTTTGTTCTTCTTGAATTTTCTAGTTAGCTGGTTAAACAATATGTATTTTTTGTGATTATTCGTTTTACTCTAAGTTCATATTTAACAAAATAAATCATATACTGCCGTTTGCCTAAATTGTTTTATCTAAATTATGTTCATAATTTTATGCTCTATATGAAAATTATTAAGGAGGGATGAAATAAAATGGTGGAATATAAAAGAAAAGAATATATTCACTTATTAAATTTTCCAAAACAAAGTTGTACAGAATAAAACAAAAGACTTTACAAATTAGTTATTAAATCTTCCACATCAGTTTCTTTTAAGTTGATCACAAAATCCCGTCTATTTGCTGACATTAGTGGGTCTAACTGTAACAAGATTGCCGTTTTTTAACAGCCCCTTTGCCCATCTCTAAGTTTTCCTGGAATTTCTAGTTTAAATTTGTCTTTCAAAAAGTCGAATTCCATAAATTCAGTGTCTTGCATCACCTTTTTGTAATACAAAAATCGTGAATTTCTATTAAATTAGACAACTGGCATATAGAAAATTATGCTTCCATCATTGCAAAAGTCTAATGGAAGGCAACTAGTCTTGGTGTGAAGCATGCTTTCTTACTTCCTGGTATGCGTGGGAGCATTATTAGTTTTTCCAAATCAACACTAAGGTAAACTGAGCTTTCTGATCCCTTGTCTAAATCACTTCTATTGGAACTTCTGGCAACTTCGGATCTATCCAAATGTCGAACAAATTGTTTGCATTCTTTACAGGTGCTTTTAAATCTTTTTGACTTTTCGTATAGTTGGTTATCATTTGAAGCTTATGTACGCGTCGGCGCTGTGGAATCGTACATTTCAGTGATAATAATCGAAGCAGCTATTTGGTCTTCATGGTTATCATTTAAAGCAGATGTAATTATTGCCGGTGATATGATATCCTCTGCGTGAACGTCCATTTGAGTAACTACTTCATGAACTGTTATATGCTGATTGTGTTCCATGCAAGTATCACAATTTGCAAAAAGGCAAACGACAGTAACTTACGCGCAATAAACACATACTGCTTTTTGCCTTCAGATAACCAATATACCATATTTTATTTATTATTTTATCAGTCAAACCGCGGTATGTGTGGTCAATGCACATACTGCTCTCTGCCTAAAAATAATAAATACAAATGTCACTTACTGCCTTTTACCCACTTTGTTTTTGTCCGAAACTACTTGTAGAAACCAAACCTACTAGGAAGTTGCGTCATATACTGCTTGATCGACTTACATAAGATACTCAATTACTCAATTTACCAAAAAATGTCACTTACTGCCATTTCCCTTTTTAGGGCGGAGTTATGTTAATTTTTATTACATTGACCATTGTCGGTTAAGATGGGTGAATTTGTTTGTGCTCATTTTTCAGCCCGTTTTCAAGTAAAAAAAAAAGTCAAAGATTTTCGAAAATATTTATATTGTTATGAATTACACCCCCTTGGAACAGGAGATGATACGCCTATGCCTACTAATTGTGACTGGGAGCTGTCAGAATAAAATGGACTTTTCTGGAATATTGTTGGAGAAGATTCTTGAATGTTTCTAGATGGATCTATAGAGTCAAATTCGGAGTATATAAGGCGCGATTACCAGCGCGGAGGAGGAAGTTTATTTTAGAAGTGACACGTTCGGGAAAAAGTGAGGTTAAAGTAAACAAGTGAATTTTCAAGTGTTGTATAGTCAGTAAATTATCTATCTATCTATCTATTGAACGGTATAACAGATTCAAAAACATTTAACTAATAATTAGATAATATCAAAACATAGACATGGAATAAATTGTAACATAATCTGACAACGGTAACTTTGAAGAAAAAATTCGTGAATTTCTCTGGATTTCGTTAACCCCTATAAAGTTCTGGCACAAATACAATATTTTTTTTGTAAAATGCAATGGTTTCTAGCGATCAATTGAATACTTGGTACTTGAAAAAAGTCCTTTTTTATTATTTTAAATTATGATACATACGCTAATGCTAAAATTGTAATATATTTTTTGTAGCTATCTTGAGATAGCATTTTATAATCCCCAATTTTCTTAAAACGGTATTATTAATAGAAGGTCCTTAAAGAAATAAAATGTTCTTTCTTTATTTTTTAAATTAGTCTACCGCTTTAACTTTTTTTAACTCGAAAACGGTTGAATATTAAGGGTTGTTTGGAAAAATAGTAAGCGATATTGATAACAATCCAAGCAAAAGAAATGAGCACCATCAATGCGGGGGCAAACTCAACCATTTTAACCGATTATGGCCTTTATCTAAAAACTAGATCAAACACATTATTGTCCGCCAGGACGATTACCCGCCTTACTGCGCCGTCTGCTCTATGTCTCTTGCCGCTATTGCAATAGCGGATAGCCTATATGTGCCATAGTCTCAGTTGAAACCGCATAAAAAGTAAGAAGTCGGTGAGTCATTTGTAAAACAAAAGCGGCCGCCTTTGTCTTTGAAGCCGATGCCGACAGCCGCTTGGGCGGCCGCTTTGTATTACAAAGTCCCTGCCGATTTTTTACTTTTTACGCGGCTTCAATTGAGATCATATACACTATACAACTAAATAACTCTGTCTGTCTTTTTGAGCTGTCGATGCCGACAATGGCGGTATTTTTATGAAAGATAGATCGGGTGACACCTATCTGGCGTTTTTCACGTTTTGCATTTATTCTTATGGATGTAATGAACATAGTAAAACGGAAGATATAAGAAACACTGAACTTGGCTTAATTTGGTCGTAGTTACTGACTTTGTCAATATTGTAAGTAATCTGGCCTGAAAACATCGTATTTTTGGAAAATATTTAATTTGAGAACAACCATAGAAGTAAAGCAAATATTTCATACAATTGTCTTCATATTTCCTAGTCACATAAAACATTCCCGTCAAAAGAGTTCGCGCGGCGGTATCATTGAATAGGTAAAGACGCCGCCTGCCCGCTTTGTACCTACCGCATTTTTTACATGCCTTTAAATTATGAAAACGACTTTACCACTTTTTTATTTCCTTTCGGCTAACATATTATGCAATATCATATCATCACTGCGTGATCCATAGCCAAGAAGACTAGACTCTCACTCTGAGGGCCAGGATTCGTGTCCTGGTCACTGCACTGGGATTTTTTCATAAAAAAACAAGGGGGAAACTTTTTTAGCTTGCGAAATAGATCCCAAGTAAATGGAGAAGAAGCATTATAATCATTATACTCTTCGCCGATTTACTGCACTTTTTATTTAATTGTTGCACAATCTATAGGATACTGCCCTTCGCAATTTTTTTGCAAATAGTATTTGTTTCAGACGTTTGTTGTTTAATTACAAAACATCAAAAAACAGAGTTTTTTTTATTGAAATAATTCATCACTTTTTTATTTATTGATCAATTTTGTTGAAAAGCAACAGTGTTTTTCCTCTAGGTAACACTAACTTACTGTCCAAATTTCAATATAAGAGGGAAAGGCCCCCCTCTTAAGTTACCGTGCTAACAAAAAACGTGACGGACGGACGGGCAGACAGACGGACGGACATTTGAAAAGTTGTTCAGAATTCGATCACTAACACAGTGATATGAAAATTTTCTCTCTGCAAGCGATATTACCGGTTTTGGAAATGTGCGGATCAAATGCAATACTCTTCGTTTTGTATTTGCAAAGAGTATAACAATTGTGGTATACAGGGGCCGTGATAATAATACACAAAACAAAACGTATATCAATCGCATGTTTGACAGAATCCCCCGTCAAATGACTTTTTAAAAGGTACAAAAAATTAAAAGTCACCGTAATAAAATTGTAGTGTTTTGGCGAAACTTTATCCTAATTTGACAAATTCTATATTTTTATCTCATATCTAAGATAAGGGAGATAACAACGGGAAACTAGGTTTACAACGATAGCACTTTCAGTTTCCGTGTGAATTTTATTTTCAATATTAATTAATCATTCATTATATACACGTAGTATTCGCATGCCAATATTTATTTCTGATGATTTCTCTGATAGCTGCTTTTAACAAGAAAATGTACTATTAATGAAATTTTGTCGTATTCATTTGATTTCATTAAATTGCTGTGTTATAACTGGATACAGAACAAGAACTTCTACGCAGAAATCGCAAAAGTACATCAACGTGTCTTTTCTACGTGAATTGATCGCTGTTTGAAAGCACGGTAGCCTTTGTTACTTTTGAAATTGAATACATATAGTGCCACCTATTTCTGATGAATACACTAAAATATCTATGCTTTTTGTTCTTGAAAATTTTGCCGTACAGTTCTGTCTGTTCCAACACTTTTGCGAATAAGGTTTAAGTATATTACGCAGAAAAATGGCAAACAGAATGTTATAAAACATAAAATTTTCAGTATTTAAATATCAGTGGTAAACCGAATCAAGTATTGAAGGGTTTCCAATGGTCCTGGAGGAAAATATAATATTAATATATAGGGTATCCCGGGTACGACAAGCTGTCATAGCTCTCTGGGTAGTGGCCTTAAAACTCAATATTTTTAATTTTTTACATCTCATTCCTCAAAGTTCGCGATCGTGCCTCTGAGATTAAGAAATTTTCCAAGTTTTCTTATGGGAAAAAGACATTCTTTGAAAACTTGCTCTAGAATCTTGAAAATATAGTAAAATAAAAATCGTATACGCATTAAAAATTTCTTTTCAAATGAACACACCTTTTATATATAGGGTCTCAACAATGCCCCTTAACCAATGGTAAAGTAAGCCTTGTTTTTGATGTTTATAATTGTGTTTTGCAATTTCATTCGCACAAATTATTACACGGCCACACACACAAAAAATATTCTGTACCAAGAACCAAAATATATGAATCTGGTGTATTTTTCGACGCTGAATTCTAATCTGTAGTCTAAAAGATGATCTATTGTATCAATATGACTTCCACATAAACTTAGTGGATTGGAAGTATATATACTTAGTAGAAATCGTAAACAAAATTTGAAACATTTTTTTTGTTGAAATAGGTTTAGAAGGTCATGAAACGTCGAGATATTAAATTTGATCGAAAAAGAATATTCTGTTTGTCTGTCTGTCGGTCGGCCGGTCTGTCTGTAACTTTTTCTATCCGCGCGTTTTCTCTGGAACGATTTAAAATATTGACTTGAAACTTCATACACGTTTGTACTATAACGAGATCTGGAACTGGATTTTTTTAACATATTCGGTGAAGGGTTGGGGGTAAATTGGAGTAAATAAGGAAAAATAAGTAAAGCAAGCCGGAAAAAGTACAAAAACTTAAGACTCGGTGTATATACTAGAAGCGAACGCACCAGATTTTTCTATTATATGTTCCACCCACCTCCCACCCCCACTCTATTATTAAAGGGGTTGATAAAATAAAATTGAGATATTCACTTGAAATTTGGTACATGGATGTATTAAAACGACATCTGGAACTGGATTATATTTTGTGATGATTCTGTTGAAGTGTTGGGGATTAATTAGACGTAAAGAAGGGAAAATAAGTAAAACAGGCTGTCAAGAGTACAAAAATTTAGCACTTGGAGTATATACTAGGAGTGAAGGCCCCAGACTTTTTATATGTATTATAATGACATCTGATTGAGATAATTCCGTTAAAGGAGTGATTGGGGTGGTGTGTAAACTGGGGAAAATAAATAGAGCAAGTTAATAATAATCCAGAAACTTCATTTTTGGTACATATGCTAAGAACCAACACCTCAAATTTTTTGTGACATGTTCCTCAAGTATCATTAAAATTCTATGACCAATAGTTTTCACATACTAGAGTGCAATTATAGTCAAAATGTTTTCCATTAAACAAGATTGGATAGAAAATCTGAATGTGGAAGTAGTAATTCCTTAAACAGCGGTTTTCTTTTAGTAAAAAATATCCTTGAAAGTGGCGTAGAATCATAGAAATAATGTAATAACTCTTAATGAAGTGTACAAATTGTAGATGTTCTGTACTTTAGAGTAGAGAATATAAATTCGAGCCACAATAAGCTATTTCTATAAATTAAACCAAAATCCACCCTTATGTAGGAGGGGATGGGGGGGGGGAGGGGGGGGGGGAACAACATGTACAAAGGCCAAATTTTTGTATCTCTTAGTGCAAAATATCTGACTCTGGTGCGACAGCCAGCATTACTCTCAATGGTTTGAGACTCACCCCTATGGAGGGTTAAAAGTACCCTCCATCGACGAAGGAATCTCATAAGTTTCAGAATGGGGACAAATATGGAGTTAAATTCGTTCCAACCACCGACACAGGACTAGAGACTACCCTTACAGGGTGGTAAGAGCTACCATTCTTGACACTTCATTAAGAGGTATTACATTATTTCTATGATTTTACACCGTTTTCAGGGATGTTTTTTACTAAAGAAAAATGACAATAGATCCTTTTTTGGGTTACGGATTCACATTCAGCGTCGAGAAATACACCAAATACACATATTTTGGTTCGTGGTACAGAACATTTTTTTTTGTGTGGCTGTGTTATTAATCAGTCACATATTTGTATCAATATTCCAATGTTTTCCATATTTTTTAAATAATTGTTTTAATGAAAATTTGTAGTCATCTTTTTTAAATTTTGCAACTTAGTTATTTAATTTTGTTATTTAAGACTTTGCGAATGTAACCTACAAATAGTTTAAACAATTTATTGTTTATTATCATCTCCATCGGTATGAAGTTAAAGTTGTAGTTTTTGAACTTCTCGACATCAACTTTCTATTTATATTTAAACAACTAATAAGTGCTTAAACAATTTATTATTGCTTATTACCATTATGTTTCAACATAATGCTGTTGAAGCTTTTTTAAAGTTTTTAAAGTGTTCATAGGCTCTCTGATTATATCTAGAACACAGAGAATATCTTTTTAACTAATGGAAATTGTTTAAACAGCCATCGACTGTTTAAAAAATGTTTTGTATTTTAAATAAAAGAGAAGATGAAACATTTTAGAAAATTAGAACTCTCTAGCTTTATCCTTAACAAAGATGATAATAACCAATGACAATAACAACTTGTTTAAATGATAAGTTTTTACCAAAATATAATTGTTTAAATAAATAATAGTTTTTTTCTACAAATTTGAAAAATATGAAAACGTTAACTCAAACTACAATCTGACTAATTAATAATAAATTGTGCAAAGGAATCCCAAATAAGCATAAGCATATGAATAGAGCTCTTCGTGGAAAATTAGTGAAATTTGCCCTATGTCAATCATTAAACAAATTATAATAACGTTAAAAATATGAAATATTGTAAATAGTTTAAGATACCCAAGTTATTTATCGCTAATAGACTCAGAAAGTTGGGTTATTATTTTTTGTTAAAATCTTTGGGTCATATACCTACTTTGGAAAATAGAGTTGCAGCTGAATTTCACATATTTCTCTCCACCATGAACCCACATTTCAAAAATACTCATCTTTATTTTTTTTATTCGAAACCAAAATCAACTGCAATTTGCTTTCCCAACGTAGGTACTAAAAAATGTTTTAATGATTTCCGAGATACGAAAAAAACTTTTTCTGCAAATTTCTCTATATATCCACGAAATTCTATTCACAAACGTTGGGACACCCTGTATAAATTTTACTATTACTTATAAAAATAAAGCAAAAATTACAACAATTTTCAAAAACAGATTAAGAGATTTATTCACTTTATTCACTGAATAAATCTATTTTTACTTTTTGCAGTGCATTTGGTACATTCAGAACTGGTTTTAATAAATTAATAATTTTACGATCGGGCCAATAAAGTTCAATTCCGACCGAAACAGAGGTTAACATTTAAGGATAATAATAATGTATTGATTTCACTTATTTCATACTACCAAAATTCTTCATTCCTCTCAAAAAAAAGAAGCTCTGCTAATGCAATGGGTCACGTTTCTGGTTGATTTCTTTTGATCCAAATAAGTAACGGTAGAGTCTTGTTTCTTCAAAGATGTCCATAGCCGTCTTTGACAGGTTGAATTTCTTTTATCAAATTCCAAATTTCTGGGTGTAATATATATATATATATATATATACCATGCTGAGATGTTGGCATAGTTAGTCTGACGAATATAATCTGTCATTTCTATTTCTCGAATGACCCATAGTATCTGTACCTAGTACTGGCAGTTTTCGTCCACTGGACATTTTTAGTGCCTCATTCTTGGTTCTGTTTGGACAGATAGTGAGGCTGTATGTATTTAAGATTTGGTCACCACAATCTCGTAAACCTCCACTTTTGTTTGCAGACGATAACTGAACACTACGTCAGTAATTTCTCGGTGCAGTATTATACATGAGGGGATGTGGAAGCAAGCAAAGCTATTTTAAATTATTTGGTTATAACCAAGTAACTACTATACTTATATACAATTGACATATTACCTAATCTTCGTATTTTTGTGTGTGGAATCAAAAACCTTAGTATCATGTTGCCCTAAAATTATAATAAAATGTAGTTTGTATAAAATATGACAGTTTATATGCGCCTCGCCCTATATGATGGATATGGCATAATGTCAATTTGAAGTATTCTACCATTCTATTTCACATATGTACCAAATTTAAAACAGAAAACTTGTTAATAAAAACGATATCTATATATATAAATAGATACGTCTGGTGTATACGTAGAAATATTGCTCATTGATATGTTGGACCAAAGAAAGTAAAATGTTTTATAAAATGTTTACTCTACTCCACTGGATTTTTTTTAAATTTAAATATTTTCTGAAAATACGATATTCTCAGGCCAGTAATGTCATCTCCCGTTTCATTGTCTTCATTATATCCATAAACAAGAAATAAAAAATGTAAAGAGACGGCAGATACGTGCTATCCGATCTACATGAGTGTTGCTAGCTGTGTTTCATAAGAAGTGCCGCCTCTGACGACGTCTGCAAATCAAAGAGATATTTCATGAGTTTCTCGGCCTTGCGTTATTTAGCTGTAGGCTATATCGCCGCTTACCAATCATCATTTATCGGTATGTCTAGTTTTTGGTACATTTGTAACAAATATTTACATAACGCGGTGTGATGAACGAGATGCTGAATTAAATATTAATGAAATTAAATTAACGCTGTTAATGTAATTATTCGGAGAAGTTAAATAAATTTGAATTATAATAAATAAAAAGTTAGTTTTATTTTCATCATTAAAATACATTTTTTACAGTTCGACAGAAATTTGTCAATATGGGAGTCTTGCAATTGAATTATTTTGCGCTCTATCTAAAATACGAACAGTAGGTACTATCTTCTTAGTTTAAAGTTCTCGAAAGATTATTGGTTGTGCAAGTAGTTAAAAATTAAAAATGATGAACCGTTTATTTCAAATGTCGAGATCTGTAAAGGTGCGAAAATGGCTGCACGTAAACAAGGTAAAAGAAAACGGTTTTGTTATTTTTATGACAGTGGCAACACTGCAAAACCCGTATCAACGACACACGTGAGCGCAATATCCTTGTCTCTTTCCTCATGTCTACAGTTGTAGTATCTACACTGAAAACATTGCCTATTTCTATATAATTTTAAATAAAAAAATAGGTATGAGTTGGAATTTTTTTTTTTTAGAATTTTTTACTTCTTCTGGGCCAACATATTATCGTGAAAAATATTTGTTGTATACACCAGTCACAGTGTATAAACAAAGGTACATACATTTTTGATTCCATATTTGAGTTCAGCGCGTTATGAAATAGATTTCTGTACAAACATTTTACTTTCACAATGATTAACAAAAATGTTTGTCTGGAAAGCCAATTAATAGTTTTTATAAATTAAATGATGGAATTTGTATTTCAGTAGTCTAAACCAGTTAGATGAAAATCATACATAAGTTTATGCGAAAGGAATTGGCATTTGCCTCAACTGATGCTGTGAAATCTCGGACTAGAGTATCTGTACTTACTCTGTACCGATTGATTATCTTACTTTTTACCTTTTAGACTGTTTACTCCGAAGATATAGAAAGGCCATAATGCTTTTTATTTTATGCAATTTACAATTTAAACTGTAAATTATAAACCCCAGCTACAGTTTGAAATAGGAATTATGTATAATTTAGTTCGAATTGTACATGTTTAACTATAAATTATTAACAGTAGAATATACTTCATTCCCATTTAATTATGTATAAACATAATTCTCAGTTGAAACTGTAAATTGAATATGCATAATCCTCAGTTTAAACTGTAAATCATAAAATAAAAGGCATCGTGGTTTTTACACGTCTTTACAATTTGCAAATTAATAATCTGTCAAAATAGCAACGATTTAAAAAAATAAGGGGTGGGGATGAATTTTATACATTGTTGCCATAGGAGACCGTATAAATATCATTGATTTAATCTAATCTTTTGTACTTCAGTATATGATATTTTTTGCTCAATAGAACACCAAAAAAAGTTCTTTTTGGTCATATATGTACCTAAATGTACATGCTCTATTTTGAGGAAGAAAAAACCGGACATAACTAATATGTAGGAAAAAAATGTTGCTTTTAACAAGGCTAAGATAATTTCATCGTTGAATTCATAGATTGGCCTAGATCCGACAGATGGTCGGTACGTGTCTTTTGTTATTATAATAAATAGGGGAGATATTTAATATGGGCTTCTGGTGGGAAATATGCTCCACGTTGTGGATGTGTTCTTAAATACCTTCCTTCAAGATTAATAATACAACCGCTATTCGATTAAACAATATTATTTACGTAATTGTTGATGTTTTTATGTGATACAGTTTCTTAATTATTACATATGGTGACAATTTTTGCATATCATGGATTTCTACCCAAATTGATAATTTTAAAAATCTGTCAAAACAGTAACGTTCATTTAACACCTGTATCGAATATTTATACTCCTTTATATGTAAAATATTACTAATCACACTACTATATAAAATACTGTATTTTAATGAACATGACATATTACGTATTAAGGGCTATTTAAAAAATACGCTCTGAAATAAGGATCCTTGCTCATTGTAACATGTTGTAATATTCGTGATACCCTCTTAAACAAGAATTGTACAACCCCCCTCCCCTAGTTTTCCCCGATGAAATTAACTAAAATTTAAAATTTATAGCTTTTTCCAATTAGAAATGATTAAAAGCATTATCATTTTGTTACATTTTAGGTAACCCCCTCTAAATGTGGACGCATTTTTTGAATGGCCCCATAAAATTATATGACCAAGCCAGAAAGGACATAAAGCAGTGGTAATGCCAGGACTACTGTTATTTAGTAATTAATTCGAAGTTGTATAACACAAAGAAGCCTGAAAAGTATTTTATTGTTTATTTAAAAATGGAAATGAAATTGACCCTTTTGTTTTCATTGCACATATAACCCTCTGTTACTTTATGGTTTCTTTTACTAATAATGTAGGTATAATTATTACCATGACAGAGATTCGTTTACTTCCTTAATTACTGTTTCATTTCATATAGAAAAACGATTGTGATAAATACTTAGATATATACCTATATACTATATTATTCAATATTAGTATTATTTTTTAATGTAGTGTAACTTCCATATATTAACCTTAATATTTGTATTCATTTATTATAGAAAACATTGTAATAAACATTGGTATACCATATTCTTTAGATTCTGTATAGTTTTAATAAAAGAATTAATCTAGTAACATAACCTTAAAAACGTTTTTTGACTGTCAAACAGCAAATACGTTCGCATTTTTTTTTGGTCATCAAGAATATGACTGTGGGTCACAAAAAGCGAACACACCGTCCTTACAAAATTAACAGAATATATTTTTTTAAAGTGTAATAGTTATTACAAAGGGGGGAATCTTAGTGCGTTACTTAATTAATTTAATATGAAAAAAATACATTGTAATAACTATTTAAATAGGTACTATGTTCTTCAGTTTGAGGATAATTTTTTAATGTAAAAATTAAATTAGTAGCCTAACCTCAAATATTTTTGAGAATTATAAGTGCCTATCCTGTTTTCATATATTAACCTTAACATTTCTATATCAATATATTATTCTACTAATTACTATACACACCTGCAAGTCTGAGTGCTGACATCCTTTGGAATTCTGGCTCTTGCAACCATTTCCACATACGCCTAAAAGTCTCTCTACCTGATTTTAGCTTGGACCAAGGTTTTGGGTTCCTAAGGAGATCGGAGAGTGTGCCTTGGGATCGGCATAACACCCTTTGGGCAAATATGGCTTGTGGAATGCTATACCTTTTCAGTTCTGCACTGATTCTCTGGGCTAGTTCCTTGGTGTTAATTTCCTCCACATCTGCTGCTATCGCAGGCACACTCAAAGATCCTGGACTAGGATTTTTGCTAGATATTTGCATGGCAGCCTGCTGGTTTTGTTGCTGCTGCTGTTGTTGCTGCTGCTGCTGTTGTACTTGCTGTTGCTGATGCTGCGAATGCTGCGATACAGGTGGACCTGTTTGAAGGGTTACAACAGGAGGTGATGGTGAACAATCACGTTGAGGAGGCGCGATTTGCACTAACGTTGGCGGGTGATTTTGTAATCCAAGTCCATTTAATGTTGTACCACTAAAACTAGTCACCAAAGTACCATCAGGAGAGTTCAAAGAGGCTGAAGGTGGACTTAACTGCGGACTATGTAGTCGTGGTACCATGTCTCGTTGATTACCGTAAGGTGAATCATAACTAGGAGGCGACATACTTTTCTGTGGTGATGGTAAGCCATTTTGGCTGTATGAACTCTGTGGACTTATAGGGCTAGGTTGCTGTTGCATTCCCATTCCCGGAGAGGAGTAATTGTGCGGGGGAGTCATGCCCATGTTCGCCATGGTATAAGGAGTGCTAGTATTAACACCTACTCCGAGTCCTAAACCGATTCCACCGAGACTATTATTTTGCATCACAGTAAAAGATCCTGTGACATTACTAGCATGTCCATATGCAAACTTATCTGACATGGTGGATATAGGCGGCAAGGGTTGAAGAGGAGTAAGTGTGGCGTACGAGGAACTGGGGCTATATCCAGGAGGCGACATCCTTCCATTTACTGAGGTTAAAGTTTGATACGTAGGTTCAGGATTTAAGGTGCGATAGTCATTGTTGTCAATCATACTTGCCACACTAACTGAGTTGGGTGATAATTTTCCAGGACTAAGAAGTTCAGAGTCTCTCGACTCCTCTTGGGGTTGCACAATAACAGACAGTTGGCCATCAGCTTCTTCTTGTTTTACAAGACGCCTTTCCACCACAGCGCGTGACACGAGCCTCATACGGACAACCTGCGTCTCCATGCCACCGCCGACTACCGCATGCGCACTACTGTCTGGAGAATCGACCGTTTGCTCACCTAGTGCCTGCTGTTCGATCATCTTACCAATATTATCCATCATGACGAACTCAGCGAAGAGTCGCCTAGTGACGGGGGCGACACCGGTGCCGCTCACCATCCGCCGACTGTGTTAAAACATTCATAGCGGCGTCCCAGAAGATTCTGCAGGACCACTATTGTCACTACACGCAAGATATAAACTGAAACTTGTTCTGGACCGGAAAATACTGGAAAATTCACTGTGTTTACGACGGCGTCGACCATCCCATCGGCCGAAATGAAGCCAACGGTAACATAACAACATCCCCATGGACGTGCACATTCATTGTCACTTTGGGTTCAGTTCAGGCTATTCGATTCGCATGCTCACTTCGATTCGGAACCCCGTGCCCGTACCGACTTTGTCATTGGACTCCGATTTCGATTTGTATTCTTGGTGAAATTGTAACCCGCCAGCCGGTCGATAGTGGATTGAATGGGGGAGCGGGCGACGCCAGGTGGTTCTGCGCGCGGTCATACGTACCCTCGTGCTGCGCTTCTATGCCGTCGCGCTTCTTGCTCCCTCTACCCTAACTATTCAATCTACTGTAGTGTCGTGTCGCCCTATTATAATAAATTCGCCAAACGGAGGGGATTATTTCACTTGGGGTCTGCAACTTTCAACATATTAAGTACAGAGTGATACTAACATATAAGCCATACAATTATTTAATTGGCGTCTATTTCCGAACAAGTGACTTTTAGGTACATTTAAAACATACACAACTTTCGCTTTCGAAAACGAATCTCCCCTCCAGAATTACCTTTACCCAAACATTATAATTATCTTCTGTAATAAATCCCGATAAGCCCGGAAACAATTATTCCTCTTTCACGCCAATAGGTATGTATAGTGTGTATTAAAATACATTCTCGTAAAATTATATGCACATTCTTTTCAATTTTCCTACTTTTAATCGTTTCAAATTATATGCATGTTTGTAAATATCGTAAAGTAAAAGTTTCACAAGGCATAGTTAAAAAAAAATTAGTTTTAAACTTTTTATTCTATCGTTACACTCAGAGAAATGCCTTAAATATAAAACATTGCTATATAGTAGTTTGCATTTGTTTCATATTTCGCATATTTCAAATATAGGTAAGTTAGTAAAAAATATATATACAAACATATCCTTGTACTCAATTGTTTGCAGAAAGGAAGAGTATTTCGCTCATAGACGTAATACTTGTTAATTTAACAAGGAATCAATTTTAATTATACCCACCATTTGAAAGGGAATATTTTATTCTAAAAATCGTTACGTAGGTAATCACTACTTCCACATCCAGATTTTCCACCCAAGTCCTATTTAAGTATTTTTGTTCTCGTACGCAAACTAAATCACAATTTTATTTTTGGAGCTGGGGTGTTAGTGGGGGTGGTATATGTCATAAAAAAATGTGTGACCTTAGCTTCTTCAATGTCTTAAGTAACTTAATTTTGTTAAAACTTTTAATAATAGAGTGGAGGTGGTGGTGACATGGCAGTTGTCAAGAAAAATTTGAGACCTTACTTTCTAGTAGATACACCAAATCTCATGTTTCTGGACTGGCACTAGCTTTTTCTTAAAAATATTTTCTTTATATAATTTTTTTTTTCAAAATAAGCGCACTTTACTCTTGAACGATTTTCATATTTTTTGCCCTACCCTGTATACTATTTAACTTGAAGCCATTCTAAGTGTACCTGAAATGGTTATCGGTATTTGCACTATGGTTGTGCAACTAAAACTCGAAACTAAATCAACGTGTAAAATTTTAACTCCGTAGGATAAGAGGAAGTGATTCTAATTCAGCTGGCAAAATTTGACCTAAACAAACTAACACATTAACATTGCAAGTTAAATAAAAGCTTTTAAAATGGTACTCCGCTATCCTAAGGCGTCTGCCATATTGAATTTAGAATGACGTTACATAGTTTATCGTATACCCATATCAAGGGGGTTGTGAAGAAAAAGATAAGCCGACATCTTGGGCCGTCTGTCATATTGGATCTAGAATGACGTCACATAGTTTATCGTATTTTACTCGACAAATCCTTTCATTTGATATCCATATCAAGGGGATTATAAAGAAAACGATGATGTGCCATCTAGGGACGTCCTCCTTATTGGATTTAGAACGATAATAGATATACTATATTGCATTGCCACTGGACTTATACATGTGTGCCAGGTTTCAAAGCTCTAGCTTAATTAGAAGTAGTAAAATATTGATTGCAACAAATTAACATTGCAAGTTGAATAAAAGCTTTAAAAAAAATTGAAATTATTTTTACGATTAATTACTATACTTCCACTCCACTACGTGAATGTGGAAGTAAAATAAGCCATTTTAAAAGCTTTTATTTAACTTGCTTTGATGTCTGTCTGCCTGTCTGTTACAAATCTTGCAATCAAAAGACTAGTTCTAATTAAAACAGAGCTTTGAAATTTTGCACGCGTTTGTAGGTCCGGTGACAATACAGTATATTACATCTAATATCGTTCTAAATCCTATATGGCGGACGTCCCAAGATGGCGGATTGCCTTTTTCTTCACAACCCCGTAGATATGGGTATTAAATGAAAGGGTTTGGCGTGTAAAATAAGATAAACTATGTAACGCAATGTAATATGGCTGACGCACTAGGATGGCGGATTATCTTTTTCTTTACAACCTCCTTGATATGGGTATCAAATGAAGGGATTTTGTCTGTCTGTCTGTAAAATCAGTAAAGACTAAAAAGAAAAAAGGAAAAGTACAGATAAAAAAAATATTTGATTTAAAAAGTAAAAAATAATTTAAAAATAAATTTTTACCTTTTGGTACATTTCTTTAAAGCTTTATTTTAAAAATATTTGGTCTGATTGACAATGAACTTAATTTGTCGAGGTAGTTGAATTGTTATAAATTTTTGCTTACCACCGCCACTAGTTTTCGTGGATTATTTTTCTTATTCTCGGCGATTGTTAGATAAATATATTGAAAATAATTTTATAAAACAATTGTTTTACGTTTAACGTGCTCTATAACTTAAATAAGGAACAGTGCATTAGTCTCAAATTTTTGCAATATTATCTCTATTTATTTGTTAACAAAATGTGTTAATATGAAGGTCAAATTTTAATAAATGTAGAAAAAATGCATTTTTTCTAAGGCAATGTCGATACAATGTTTGATTTTGCAGGGATAACTACAGCAAGCGGAAAATTTTTGTTTTTTGAAATAGATACCAAGTATATTCAGAAGACATGAAGATAAAGGATGAAACCAACTTTCTTATTTGAAACTTTTTGTTCTAGAATTTCCATTAACTAATGTTATACACAAACTACTTACTGGATATAACAACTTGCAGGATGCTACTTTGTTCTTTTTGCCTACTTACGATTTTTATTATTTTGTAATATAAGTTCGCCATTTTTTTCATTAATAACTATATTATTTTATCAAATACATACATTGTCGAATAGGATGATTTGATGAAAAAAAATGTCTAAGAAATTTAGACGTAAATAAAAAAAAAATTAGGATTTGAAAAATAATTGTAATAACGATGGTACCCTTACTTATTATTTTATTTACTTTGCATACTGTTTATTAGATCTATGACTATTAAAAAGAAAATAAACAAATGCCATTTTCTAAGTTATTTACGAGCTGGTTGTAAATCTGAAAATCCCAAAGAGAAACCAAAAGTCATGGATATACAGGGTGTTATATAAAATAAGAAAGTTATAGTCACAATTGCAAACAATTGCAATTTATGGCTTCAATCATTTTTTGAAATTTCAAATTTCTATGCAAATAATTTTAGAAAAATACTCCCCATTTTTCTTAGTGTCTGTGTCATCAAGTAGACTGTTTATATAAAATAGACGTTAATAACAATTAAAATTCAAATATCTGTTCATGAATGTTAGTGTTCTATTTTTCTTTAATTAAAATATTTAAATAGATAATATATTACTTTAAATTTCTATTCTAGAATTAATTGATATTTCTTTTTGTTGTTTGTCTGTTAAATAATAGAGTTAAAATTGACTTATTAATATTACTTCCTTCAAGAATCCTCTAAAATTATTGCAAGATTGATAAGAAAATCATGGACATATCAAAATCTCATTGGAAAAGTCATTATTTAATAGAAAATATGTTGCCTTTATTCAGGAAATAGGTAACCATTTAACTTTGCTGTATATGCTAAATTTGATCTTTTTGCAATTTATTTCTAATATGTGTTATAGGTTTTCTACTGAAACATTTATAGAGAGGCTTAGGACATGACGATTCACCATTAAGTAACACTTATCTAAAATTATTTTCGGACAAAATGTCTCCTATTTTTAATTTAAACTCAAAATTACTTACCAATGTCACTAGGAAGTGTGTCTAAGTTATTTCAGTGTAACCTCAGGTGGCAAGACCGGCAATAAAATTAACTTTAAAAAATTTAAAATTGTTTTCCTTGTGAATCTAAGATTGTTAGGGAAGCAGACGGATGATGTTTTGATGTTTGCGAGATTGGTTACAAATTCTCTTTTAACATCCGCACGAATTGCTCTGTTCTCCAACAAATACAAAATACAACTTTCTTTTTCGTGTTCTCCGAGAGAGGACAAAATAGTACAGGTAATGCCAGGGAATGCCAGATGGTAAAAGACGAATTAGACACTGATAGGAAGGAGCTTTGGTGAACTCGTGCTCCTAACAGACAAGATAGATGGTGTGATGCTGTCAGGCATGCCATACCGCAATAGGAGGCCAACTAGAATAATGCACGAATCACTAAATGTGTGCCAAGAAGTTGCAAATAGGAAGAGGATGCTAAATAAATTAAGGAACCACTTTTTGTGTAAGTATATTTTATATTTATGTAGATGTAAAATATATCTATCGGCAATGGCTTGGTAAGCTATTTTCTTGTAGTTCAAACTTTAGATGAAAATTCTCCATAGGGACTCGTCGCAATTTAACAAAACACCGCTGCCTAAGGAATCACTACTTGCACATCCAGATTTTCCACCCAAGTCTCTTTAAAGGCAGTTATATTTTCAACTGTTTTAAATGTTTTCTTAACCGCTTCCCAAGTTAACAAGGTAACTCCTTGAGAATCCAGAATGATTTTGTGTTAGGTAAAGAGAAACGAGGCCCTACAGTTTATAGTGGAGTCTGAACCACATCTTGGGGACAATTTTATAATTAAAATTATTTCGCGGTGAACAGGGATTGAACCTGATTCGCCAGGTATGCCAGTATGCAAGCTAGACGCGCTAAACCACTGAGCTACCGTCATCTTGACTATATTTGCACTTTAATATGTGAAAATAATTGACCATAGAGTTTTAATATTTGAGTCGTTGGTTTCTAGCATATACGTCAAAAATGAAGTTCCTGGACTCTTATTAGCTACTTATTTCGCCAATTTACACTCCCGCCCCCACCCCTTCAATGGACTCATCTCAATCAGATGTCATACGTGCATCAAATTTCAAGTGAATATCTCAATTATATTTTATCAACCTCGTAGTCGTAAAATATTATAGAGAATACTGTGGTCTTGGCTTCTAGTATATACACCAAATCTCAAGTTTTTGTACTTTTTACATCTATTTACCCCCAACCTCTTTAACGAAATCATCTCAAAATATATTCTGGTTCCAGATGTCTTTATAGTAATACATACGTGTACCATACAAGTGAGTATCTCAATTTTACTTTATCGGCTCCTTTAACAATAGAGGGAGGGCGGTAGAGGGGTTGAAAAATGTTATAAAAAAATCTGAGGCTTCGGCTTCTAGTACATACATCAAATCCCAAGTTCCTGTACTCTTACCAGCTTGCTTTACTTATGTTCCACTATTTAACCCCCAACGCTTCAACGGAATTGTCTCAAAATATAATCTAATTACAGATATGGTCATAATACATACATGCACCAAATTTTAAGTAATAATCTTAATTTTGTCGTATCAACCCTTTTAATAACGGAAGGGGGGGGGGGGTGGATGGAGTTGAAGAATATTATAAAAAATCTAAGGCCTTAGTTTCTAGTATATACACCAAATCACGAGTTTCTGTACTCTTACCAGCTTGCTTTACTTGTTTTCCCCTATTTACTCCCCAATTCTTCACCGGATAAGGTCGAAAAACAATTCAGTTCCTGATTTCATTATAATACACACGTGTTAACAATTTCAAGTCAATATCTTAAACCGTTCCAGAGAAAATGTGCGCACAAAAAAGTTACAGGCAGACAGAATTTTCTTTCCACTTAAATTTAAAATCTCGACGTTTCATGACATTCTAAACCTGGATGTGAAAGTAACTAATATAAATTAGTAAGTACAAGTTGCAGAGGACGTAACCAGCCGAGGATACCTATTTCATTAATATTTTACTCGACAACACTTCACTGCAACTCGTTTAGCCATGCTGTTTTATCATTCCACCATAACACACACAGAGAACACAACAACCATTTCCTTGGCCATTGCCATCTGCTGCAGCCGAGACTTGTGAATGGGGAATGATAACAGCGACTGGCCATGGCCTCACTCACTGCTACCGTATCGGTAACACATTAAAAACTTCACTAAGCATTCAGAATTCGAACCCTTAATGTCACGCCCAACTACTGAATCAGTAGACTTAAAATTTTAAGTCCAACAAAGTTATACGCATACAAAAAACAGTTTTTATCGATAAGAGTTCAGCATTTGAAAACATTTTTTTCGACGTCTAAAAACCATTTTAAAATTATGATGCTTAGAAAGGATATGTTAATATGTGAATCTGCGATGTGGATATTAATATAAATGTCGCTAAGGGTGAGGGCACGCACATGTAATGTGGTTCTGGTTCAATATCCTTCGAATCATTAGCGTTACCAGGGACTCTTAAAGAGGAGAATAATTTGTGAAATTTTTTAAAGTATCATGTGGTCTTCTTCTTATTCACATTTTGACATTTTCAATTTGGCCCCCTTTTACTGCATGATACGTCGGACAGCATCACGCCATTTATCGCGACTGCTCTTTAGACTTACTAAAGCTCCTTTCCAATTCCTTCGGTAACGTTTTAGAGGACGGTAGAGACATTTTGTTTTATTATGAGTACAAAATTTCGATCTGATCTAGTTATTAAACAGATCAACTGTTTTAAAACATCAATAGAAACAATATAAAAGCGGATTATATTGAGGTCTGGAACATCTCTTCAATAAGGTGTGTGTTGGTTGCGGTTTGAATGTATTTAATTTTAATAATCATAAGATGCTATTTTTTAAAAGTGAATTATTTGTTTCCCTATAATTGTATTGAAACATATTTTTTATATGATTTTGCAAACAGCAGAAAAATAGCTATCTGTGAGAACTAAAAGAAAAACTATGCGTAATAATATTAATGAAATCTTTGCATTCTTTCCATAACCTGGATTCTGGTTATGCTTAAAATCCTAAAATGAATTTGTATAATTTCTGTTTGAAAATTCTCATTCAACAACTATCATCCACAGTCCCCTACGGCCATGCAGATTAAACTAGTATCTACATAACCCCTTACGGTCGTGAAGATTCAGTTAACCTGAATTCTGGTTATGGTAGCTAATTTTTCTGCTGTTTGCAAAATCCTATAAAGAATATGTTTCAATACAATTATAAGTAAACAAATAATAATTAACTTTAAAAATACATAGAGCATATAGGCTCCAATACTAGTTAGCTAATAGATAGGTGAAGATCTGCTGTTTTTGTCTGTCAATGTCAAATATAATTATTTCATACTTATTCATAGAAGTTGTCTTGGTTTTGCATGAAACATCTTTATGAGTGGCTTTGTGCTTTTGTGCCTTTCTGATGAGCTCCAGAAAAACGTTTCAAAGGCTAAGGCATTTCCAAAACAGAATGACAGATTTCATGAAAATGTAATCCATTAGAATGAAAAATTTTTAAGACAAGGTAGGTGAATAAATTCATTTTAGGTCTGTTCTCGTTTTTAACTGAATCTTCATGACCGTAGAAGGTTATGTAGATACTTGTTTAATCTGCATAGCCGTAGGGGATTGTGTAGATGCTAGTTGTTGAATGAGAATTATCAAATAAGAAATTATATGGCTTTAGCTGCACTGCTAAACATTACTCCTCAGTTGAGTAATAGTATTCTTTATAATCTTCTTGACGCTAACTATCGACCTCTATCAAAATACTGCAAAAATAAACTGGGATAGACCTAACGAATATTCTGATGCATTTATTCCGTGAACAATTTATTAAAATTTGTAAATTACTTATGTGTCTAGAATTGTAAAATTAAAAAAACAGTAAAAATTATCCATTGGCGAACTTATTTCAAATAATTAAAAACATAGGAAGAAAATGTAAATATATGAGCATCCTGTATCATTTGCTAGAAGAATGGAAACCACTAAAGAACAAATAGAGAAAAATAATAATAATAATAATAATAATAGGTCTTTATTTTCCATTAGGCGGATACAGATGTATAAAAAAAAAATATTATGTAAAACAATACCCACTAATACCTAATGAAAAAATGCCGAAGATCAGATGGTGGTGCATGACACCACCCCTGTATTTAATCTTAAGCATGTAGCGTAGTTAAAATACGATATACAGAAATCATGGAATCAATACAACTAAAAGATAATTGATGATTTATACTAACTTATAAGACAATAGCAAAATAAGAGAAAACCGAAGAATGTACCATTTACGTTAAATTATAAATTTTGCGCCCGTTCGCCACCCTTCTTTAATTTATTTACTTTTATAGTCTACTACATTTGTGTAATAAGTTGTTTTTTCAAATAACGTTTAAATGCGGGTAAGGATTTATTTTTAAAGTGAGAGGGTAGAGAATTGTAGATTTTGGAAACTTGATAAGAAAATGATAGTTTGAATATTTCAGTACGGTGTATTGGAGGTGTGAGAGTTCCCTTGAATGTTATGTTGACGTTGTGGACGTCAGTTCTATGTGAGATTTTTTTATGTAGATAATTTGGTATCTTATTAGTAATAATTTTGTGGAATAGGCACGCAGAATGTAACATACGACGTTTAGCCATATTAAGCCAACCAATTTCATTAAGCTTATGCGAAATGCTCTGCCGACGTCTGATACCGAAGATTAACTTTAAACAGGAATTTTGGATAACCTGTATTCTGCGAGAGTCCTCAGCATCCAAACATGGACCATATACCGAATCAGCAAAGTTAAATTTAGATAAAACAAGTGATTCGCACAGGATTGTTTTGATTTTTTTATTTAAGAAGTGACGGCTGTTGAAGATTACTTTTAAATTTGTGTATGCTATGCGAATACAGTCATTAACATGGGGTTTGAATCTCAAGGTTGTGTCAAAGGTTAGGCCTAGACTCTTTTCAGATTCGGAAGGTAATATATTCTGACCACTTACATTTATTTGGAGTTGCTCTGTTAAAATTGACTTTACATTATGAGACCCAAAAATGAGCATAGAAGTTTTATTGGCATTGATATGCAAGGCATGGTTTCTGGATGTCTCTATTAGGGCCGCGATGTCCCGATTGATATCAGTCGAAGCCTCAATATGCTTAGAGGGATCAAAAGAGTGATATAATTGCGTGTCGTCAGCATAGAAATGAACTTGACAGTGCTTAAATATTTTTATAAAATCTGAAGTGTATAAAGTGTACAGCAGTGGACCTAAAATACATCCCTGCGAAACATCATTGTCAATTTTAACTCTTTGTGTTCGGTTAGACAAGAAACTACGAAAAAAATTGATGGAGTTAGCATTTGGGCGAAGAGATTTCAATATAGCTAGAAGTATTTCATTGTTGATAGTGTCGAATGCTTTCGAAAAATCGAAAAGCACCTACACATCATTGCTATTAGATATAAAATCATTACTAAGAAACTAGAGGCTGAAAATATAAAAATAAAATCTTAGTCGATAAAATGTCAAAAATAAATTTGCATTTTTTTTGTCTCGCTTCCTAAATTCAATCGAAATCCTATAAAAATGATCTCCAAATTTGAGCAATATCAGTTTATATTAACACATGCTTCTAAGACAATAAAGTTTAAAACATATATAATTTATATGCAAGAAAACATTTCGTAAATTTGCGATACAATCGTCAAAATTTAGTGAAATAAATATCGCAAGAAGTCTCTCATCAACAAAAATAAATCACTAACTTGTGAAATGGTATAACTGTTACACTAATTAATAATCATTTTTGCAAAAGAACTCGCAAAAGTTAAGAACAGACGATACTCAATTTTTGCCCACATGGGGTCATTCCAGCGCCTTATAAAAGAGGATCTTACGAGAATGTAATTTAAAAAGGAATTATTACTGCATATTTTCTAGGCAATTCTGTTATTATCAACAACAACTTACAATAAAATTATTTTAATTTGATAATATTTTTTATTGAAACGTAGAAGTTGATACAAAATTCTGAAATAATTCTGTGAGCTCTATTGAACTTAAATAATGGATTTTTTTATTCTTGCATATTTTCCGTAAAGTTAATAGTCAAAGAGTAAAAATTTATTGACATTCTAAAATTACACAAATTATCTTTTGATAAGCTGTACCTATCTCAAAAACTATTACATGTACGTTATGTAAATGTTGTCAAAAATGAACTTATCCCAAGTTTACAGGATTTGAAAATGTGTTATCATTTTCATAAAATATTTTTCGGAGTTTCAACGTTATTAATACCCACACATAAATATGCACGCCATTGGGTTGCACCTCGAACAGTTGTCTAGTTTTACACCTAGCCACCGGGACAACGTGCTGTCATATGTGGTATTGCACCTGGCAGGGGTCGCAGTCCAACTAGGAAACCAACCGTTTACATATCAATACAAACAATTAGTTTAAAGTTGCTTTATAAAAATGCATATCATATTGTCACATGTCAAAAATTCATAACTATTTTTCTATGCAAATTTGGCAAAGTATCTTATTAGCATATTCCCTATAAATAAATATAAAAACAGAAAACCTAAATTAAAGAATTTTCAAATTTAAATTAAAATTAAAAATTAAAATATAATAAATAAGGTAAAGTCAGTATCATTTATTTTCCAATCTATAAAATATGCAGTATTAAAGCATTTTTAACATAATAAATGATGTAGAGTGTCAGATTACAATTACTAATTAATAACATCAAGCTATGAGTTTCCGAGCGCTCTACGCACCTATAACTAGCCCAGAATGAATGTGCACTAGCAGTTCATTCTGGGGACCCATCTCTTCCCAACATGTACCTCTGGTAAGAAAACGTTGTTTATTTTTTAATTTATATTTGGGTATTTCTGTTTTTTTTTAATGGCCTTATTTATATTAACGTCCTGTCGGAGTTTAGCTATTGCTGTTCTACCACTCAACCAGGACACGTACACATAGACATCAACACAACAACCATTCCCCTGCGATAGTGCCATCGACCGCAGCTGAGACTCGAACTCAGGAGGGAAACACCACTAAACATCCATACCCTGGCCAGGATTCGAACCCGGGACTCCGTGGTCGCAAGCCATACACCTTTAGCACTGCGCCACGGAGCTGGACTTTGTTGTTTGGCTGCAACCATTGCTTAATAAATAGTATTTACTGTTTAATTTGTCTCTGATAATTTCCAACTAGGAAAACTTCTCGCAGGCTAAGATGGTCCTTATTGTGATCGTCTTAAATTAGTGGCGCGACCGCTAAGTTACTCAGACAATTATGGTGGGAAATGAAGTTAAAAAATTATTAACTTTTTATAAAGTAACAATTTGATTTTAAGAAGTGAGTTTCAACAAACCAGTAGTAACGCAATTATGAGTAGTGTAACAATAGAATCAGTTGCCTAAAGGTTTCATAATGTCCAAGAAAATCTAGATATTTATATATTTAGACTTGCGAAGTCTTGTCGTTGTACCAAACTCCTTTGGGCAATATAAGGAATACTAATCTTCCAGATACATCTAATAATATGTTAAAATCGTATTTAACTAAAGGAAAATAAATTAGAATGAACCAATAGAATTGGATATGCCTCAAGACACTATACTAAGGCTTGTTTTATTTTTATCATATAAATACAACTGTGCGTATGGTGAGTAATTTGGTGAATCATATTCGATGAAATGTGTTAAAGAACACAAGAACTGTAACAAAAATTTAATGCTGATCTCAATGGCCAACCAGAATGAACAATTATTGTACGTTTATTTATAAACGTAAATATTCTGATGATCAGTATGATAACAATTTAAAAAGGAAAGCAAACATTATCTGGGGTGTACTAATGGAATTAAAGTAATGTGTAAATAATTTTAGATGTTCCAGCAAAATACGGTTGTTTCTACAAAAGATAAGCACTGATTTCCAACTGAAATTTTCTCACAATAATTTTGTGTGGTTCAAAATCGGCATACGCAACCTCTGGACAAACCTGTTATAAACTACATCTATTCAGATTGCAGTTCTCTAATTTAATTAATAGGCAAATTGTATTTTTAAAGATAAAAGTGCGAGTATCATTTTCCTTTCGAAAAGCAAAACTTGCTATAGTATTTGTGACATTAGACAACACTTTCTTTTACAGTACTATTTAAAAAGCACCTTGTGACTGCGGGGACATGACAAAAACTTGTACAAAGATCTGCATACCACACATGGTAAGTTTGACATACATATGTCGATAAAGTGAAGGTAACAAACGACTGAGACAAATAAATTCAAATTACTTGGGGAATATGTTTGTACGTTTTGATTTCGAGTTGAAAGGAATAATAGCATTAACAGCAATAAAAGTTATTGAAATTGAAATGATACATAGTAGAGGTTTTCTAGCTTTTACAAACGTGCTTTAAAAATCAAGTTTTTTTGTGGTAACCAAATTTAAGCAAAGTCGGGTAGTATTAACACGTATCTCCAAAATCATGAAATTTTCCGTAGTATGTTTATGTTTAGTGATTAAATGGCATTTTTTCGTAAATTTGCGATAAAATCGTTAAAATATAGTCAAATGAAAATCGCACACAAGTCTCCTCTTTAGAATTATCCAGAGCTTACGAATTAATAATTCCCTTTTAACTGAAACCCTCATGAGCTCCTCTTATAGGATCCTAATGGCTACCTAAAGCCAAAAGTAGAGCATCGTGTATTTTATTATTTAATTGTGAATATTTTTGCACAAATTATTATTAATAAATCACATTTTAGTTTATGTTCATATTTTAATGTTTCTGAAATTGTTTAGTTATAATTTCTTTATACAATTATATTTTGCTATTTTGTAAAATTAAAACTTTTTTTAATTTCAGAAATTAGCTACTTAATTTTGTTAATTGAATTTGCAATTTATTTAAACAATGTGTTATTGTTTATTACCATATTTTTCTGAATAAAGCTAGAGAGTTGCAAATTTTAAAAATTTCTCAACTTTTCCTCAATATCTCTTTTCATATTTGAAATACAGAACATTTTTTAAACAATTGCAGATTGTTTATCTATTAAATATTCTGTATTTTCTAAATTTGATCGTTAAAAATTGAAAAGTATTAAAAAGTACAACTTTCCAGCTTTGTTCTGAAAAAAGATGATAATAAAGAATAAAAATTGTTAGCAAAATCTAATTGTTTAAATAAATTATAATAATTTAAATAACTTAAAAACCATTAAAATATAAACATAAACTATAATCTGAGTAATTAATGATGCCCTTGCCCTTATAGGTATTGGGTAATTTTTGAAACTCTATAAGAGGGTTTTATGAAGGATTAATTTAAAAAGGAATTAATTAGGAAAATTAATTTCTAGGTAATCCCTGGACAATTCTAAAACCATTTCCTAAATTCTTACGTAAATACGTTCTTTACGACTTTTTACGACTTTTATATAAAGTGAAAATTCATGAATTCTTTTGGAATTCCTTATCAGATGAACTTTTTTAGCACAGCTGTAGACAAAATATCTTTTATTTCAGTATTTTCACTTTTCCTGATTTTGTCGTTTTTGATGAGTTCTGCAAATAATAAATTATCTTTTACATATGTTCCGCCACTGGCGTTGGATTTTTGTTGTCAGTCTTCGGTAGTAGAAGTACTTTCAAAACCTTACGAGCTGCGAGATGCGCAAGAGGCGGAATTTATTCCGCATAAGTACATTTTGAAAACATTGACTCAGCTACCACATAAATTTAATAGAATGATTTACTTACATTGCTGATGTTTTTAGAAAGTTGTGTAATTGAGACGATCGCCGAAATTATGTATCTGCGCATACCAAGGTCAAAGCTGATGAGGTTTTGAAACACATAACACTAAAACTTTCTACTTATCTTTCTACTTATCTTTTCAAAGTCAAGGTCTCCCGACTCAAATCATTGTGTATGTGTGAAGAAACAGTTTATACACACAATATTATTATCACGCAGACTTCAAAATATTTGGAGTGACCTTGAATCTCTTGCGCATACGTAGGGTCATTTTGATCTACAAAATAATACCGGAAAGTAGTTTTGAATCATCAATGCTACTAAAATTAAAATAGTGTTGCACTATTTTAGTTTTTAATTTATTTTAATAATACCTAATACATGTCTTTATTATTCTTCAGATATTTTGGAATCAACGGAGTAATTAAATGGCCAAGTCTAGCTTATGTAGATTCATTAACACACCTTTTCTCATACTTAACGAAGGGTTTTATGTTTGCTGTACATAATTAAATTCCAATGTTGTTTTGTACACGTATGACATTCTAAACAAGAAATCCACTGTTGTATAGCGTTGACATTTTAATGGCATCTGTTGCAGAAATGTACGTAAATCAGAAAAATGAATTAGGTAGCTACTGAAAATCTACTATGAGGAAAGCACGTACCTATACCTCCAAAGGTGTAATTTTATACTTGACCAAACACGTATTTCCTCGAAGTACCCAGCGGCGATGGTAATCCTACGGATTTATCCGTAGATCTACGGATTTTTTGTGCCAGTTTCTTACGATTTTCCGATAAACCGTACCTATTTATCTACGGATTTTTAAGGATATCAATTATAGTAATGTTAATTAATAGTGAAATATGAAAGTCAGCCAGTTCGTGGCTGCTGAGCCGACGCAATCACGGTTTACGATTTTGATAGTAATGAAATGATAGAATGCACTCTATCTGGTCATGACGAATGGTTCTGAGTTGGTATTAGTTAGTAAATAGCCTTAAGAAGAAGATGAGACCCCATTTTGACATTTTATTGTGATAGTGAATATAATCGTTGAAAATCTCCCCCCCCCCCCGCTTTTTAAAATTCCGAGCGGGGGAAAAAATGTGCACCAGAGAAATCCCCCCCCCCGCTCTTCAAAAAAGGTATACCAGAGAAATCTCCCCCCGCCCCCGCTCTTCAAAATTTGCAAGGACATTTGTCTTTTCTCTAAGTAAAATGTAATACAATATAATAAAACAAAGTAGTCCAAATTCATTATATTTTGAATATTTATTACATCGTGTTAAAATTTTCACGGATTTATGATCAATCAGGTGCTACGGATTTAGTATCAGATTCTACGGATTTTTTTGAGCTTGTCTACGGATATGCAAGTCGAAAAAGTTATCAACGCTGGACGTACCATTAGTATACACCAGTTGTTGATAGTGTGAGGTACTTGTGAATATATTTCGTGCAATATACCTATTAGTGATCGTAAAAATCATAACATATAATTAATTTAGGTTTTACTGTTTTCAAAGATAAAATGTTGTATGTGTCTCCTGTAAAATTTGCTAATTTGGAGTTAGCTGGTTTGTCTTGTGAAGCCAAAGATATCACAAACAGAAATACATAGACACTTCAAAGCAAAATGACGTACCTAATACCATATACAAGATTCTCTCAGTTATTTTTTTTATGTTAAAATAAATATTTCAAAAATTGGTGCTTAAGTTAGACATATTTAATGTAAACTGTTTTGGTCTAATATAAATACTTTGCTTATGACAGACGTGTTGTAAGTTTTACATGAATTATGCCTCTTCGTGCAGTCATTTTCAGTTGCCTCGTAAATAATACAATACAATACAAAACAATACAATACAGTACAGTATAGTACAGTACAGTACAGTACAGTACAGTACAGTACAGTACAGTACAGTACAGTACAGTACAGTACAGTACAGTACAGTACAGTACAGTGCAGTGCAGTGCAGTACAGTGCAGTGCAGTGCAGTGCAGTGCAGTGCAGCGCAGCGCATCACAGCACAGCACAGTACAATACCATACAATGTGAAAATAAAGTAAACAGTTTAGTTACTAAACTGTCAATTAGCTAACGGGTTAGCGAGTTGACTTCATTATTTGCAACTTGTCCAAATGCCAGGGAAATATTATATTAGTCAACCTTCAAAACAAAATAAACTTTCCGTCATTTCATTGGTCTAATTAATACCTATTTACAGTACAGAATGGTAAAAATGGCCGACAATCTTGCATAACCGAATATGTGTGTAGAAGGGTTCAGGATCAATCTAACTATTTTTACGTTTATGGTTCAGATATATTTTGCTGCCTGAAGTGGTTGCGTAGGCCTTAATAATGCGCCATCTAGTAGTAAATGGTTACATAACTGTTAGTATAATTTGAAATATATAAGGCTCCTATAGTCAACTTCATATACAGTTAATATGGTAGATGTTTCAAGTTTCACCAAATAAATATCCTTTATATGAAGGCACAAATTCAAATTCAGAATAGGCAAACATTTGTATAAGAAAAGTCACAGTTTTAAACTTGCGGTTAAAGCAAAAATAAACAAAGAGAAATTTGCAAAATTATAAATAGATTATACATATATAAACATTCACGAAATCATAGAAACTAATTCAGACAAAGTAGAGAAATATTAATATTAATATTATTAAAATAATCCGTGGTATTTTAGAGATTTATTAAGTAAGATAGCTTGAGTTTTTTTTAAATATATTTTCCTTGTCAATAGATTTTACAGCATTTGGAAGGTAATTAAATGTTTAGGCACATATGCGGCTGGGGGCTTTAAAGGTGATATTTACAATAGTGTAGAAAATGGTAGATGTAAATTAGGTATTTAGCGAGTATTTATCTGATGATAATTACTATTAGTCAAAAATTTACATTTATTATTAACGACATATAAACAAATTTCAAAAATATGTAAACTATGTAAAGTAAGTATTTTGAAGATATCTTTGCATGTGTGAGTACTGGGTACGCCAGCAATACATTGTTATGTATGCGGTTCTTTAGATCATTTACTGTACTTTTATAATAATGTGGCTTTTGTTTTACGACTTCTATCAATTTTTTTGGAATGTAATAACTTATTCAGTGTTTGTTGTGACTTACTAGACGACAATCGAGTTTTACTATATAATATACGTACTTAATATGGAAATTGAACATATAATCCAGTCAAATTAAAATTTCCCATCCTGCATAAAAATTTCCACCCAGCTGAATTTTCGTATGAAATATGTTTTTTGTCATTTTATACAAAATATCAAAAGTCCTCAATGATACTACTGTATTTTAAAATTTTACAACAGAAGGTCGAGAAACAGTTTAGTGCAAAACATCCGAATCTGTTATTAACTTTACGATAAAAGTAAATAATCAAATTCGTACTTTGGAAAATTTACTACACAGTATTACATTCTGTTGCTTTTCTTCATAGGAGAAGTAACCGTTTCGAAGATATGTTGCAATGATAATATGTACAGGCTGATCCAAATTGGATGCTCAGCATGGAATCTCAGAAACCATAAGAGGTAAAGAGACAGTTAAATGGGGCAAAATTGCGTAATGTATTACTCAATAATATGGCATTAAGAAATTCAAAATACTGCTGTTGGTTTTTGAAAAATCGAAATTATGGATTAAACCTATAAAAATAAGGAAGGAACTTTATAAGGAACTTATTAAAAATCCAAGAATTACTTCTTAGAGCTCTAGCAATGCTCTACACGCCTATAGTATTCGAATTTTTTTTTAGCGACGTTACGTCACCTCAGGACCATCATCAACTTCAAAATTTTAAATATGGACCTGGAGCATTTTGCAATACGAAATCAATTATATGTCGCACTTAATTATTCTCCAACGTTTCATTACATTTAAATCATTACTTGAGCAGGTTGCCTGAATTCGGTACTGTAAATTTTGTTCTTTAAATTAGATTTCAAGGAATTTTGTATTATTAGAGTAAGTTGTTGATTTACAAAAGAATGAAAAAATGGTTGAGGTCAGATAAAAACAAAAGCAAGAATTCAATAGCGCTGCATCCCCCAATAATAAGACTGACTGACTGATTGACTGACTGCTCTCATTAAAGAACACATTATGGCACATGGGGTACGAAAGTATAATAAGAGTACTATGTACTGTACTTTCCTACCTTTGTTGGCCTTGCGTTTCAGTAACAAACATTGTTTATGCTACGCTACGCTGTTGAGGACCAATAACTCCA
This sequence comes from Stenurella melanura, assembly GCA_963583905.1. Lineage (NCBI taxonomy): Eukaryota > Metazoa > Arthropoda > Insecta > Coleoptera > Cerambycidae > Stenurella > Stenurella melanura. Next base: position 29,041,586 of record OY757318.1, on the reverse strand, counting down.
AAACACGTATCCGTAGCTGCACTCTTGATTATTACTGGGAGACATAGCACTATTTTTTGCTTTTGTTATTGATTTACTTGACATTATTTATTAATTTTTGATCGTGGCATCGAAATTTTTAAAAGCTAATTAACGAAAAGTAAAAAGTTACAGAGGATGTTCAATTAAATTCCCATTTTCATTAAGACATACATTTATTCTTCGGTCAGTGTTATATGATGCATGTCCAATGTCTCTCCCATACAATGAGGCAATAGAATTTGGAATTATTTGCGTCAATTGTTCAATATTATTGATGGGGTTCTCGTGCACTTTGTACAAACAATAATCACATGGTGTTGTCAGGTGATCGGACAGGCCATCTCTTTACAACTTGATTGGCAATCCACTGGTTCAGAAATGCTCTTACGCCTTGTTACGCTTTAAAAACTTTGATGTCATGGTAAAGAATCAATAAATAATCTCAAATAAATAAAGAACGTACTTACTAATAATACAGGGTCCCGTGAAATAAAACAGAATGCGTTCTCGCTCCATCTTCTAACGGCTTGTATATCAACGCATGCGTAGAAGGTATGTAACTTTCGGCGGGAGTTACATAGCGGATATACCACCCTTCGGAGGGGATCTAAAGCAGTCGTTTTTGTGTATATTAAATGTCAGGCAAATAAAAGATCCCTACTCTTCGATAGAGAAGAGGTTCGGCAAAATTTCCAGGTTGGGGGTAGTTCGTCTCCTGGCGGCGGTGATAGGCCTCAGTAGCAGAAATAGGATGACGTTATATAAGTGAGAAAAGAAAACAGAACTTACAGGACCACATTCAGGCAACCTGTTATAATGAAGTAGTGGCCACGCTCGCTGTTACCCACATAACATCTCATGGATATGTACATCCATAGCATATGCATTAGGATTTAAATATGTATTGTTAAATATACATATGATATGAAATGTATATTCAGCTACTGACATCCATCAGTGTCGTATACAGTGTATGTTGCTGGAGGCATATACATAATGATTTATACATAACATGTCCTTTGAGGTATAATTAAATTATACACGTACACGAATCTTATCTCATCTGATGCGCATGCGCTACTAATTTATGGCATAGTACATCGGCGCACCACGCGTCATTTGTTTACGGATTGTAGTTCCTATCAGCAGGCAGCAATTAAGCCCTATAGTGTTGCGTGCATATTGTTTATGTGTGATGAAAGTTAACTGTTTCTCATTATCTGAATTTTTTATTTGCTTATTGCTATATTATGCTGTTATGTTTGCTTGAAGCTCCCATGATGTAAGAGTATATTTATTATAATGCAATTCTTTAGGTTTGCAAATACATACACTTTTAGGATAGAAAATTTGGAAGTTTCATATTTAACTGATTGTGGCAGGTGTGTGTTGAGTTAGGATGGCGCAAAGTTACAGAGGCCTAAAAATTTGCTGTTATGTTAAGTCATATTGGGTATGTATTTTATAAATATAGTAAATAAAAATTACATGCGTTCGTATTATATAACTTACTGATGGTTGAGAATGATTTAAACACATAATATGTGGGACATGAGTAACTATAGTATTATGCATATGTTTACAATTTTTTAAACTACCGGAAGGTAAAAAAGTATACGTAAATATTGAAAATTTTAAATATTGTGTAATAATTTAGATTATTTTGTAAAGTTTGTGTATGTTTGAAATAGTTATATAAAATATATTTCTTGTTAAACTATCTTGTCTTTTATTACCTCATATATGGATACCTCTAAAGTAGTTCCCACGAACATCAAAACACTTGAACACTTTCATTCGATGCGTGCCGCACCAATCGTGTTGGTATCATCGAGATGATTAAAACGAACATCATCTGCCGATGATGCCAACATGACTGGGGCAACACGCGTCGACAGCAGTGTTCAATAAGTTTTTTTATCGTGGAAACTACTTCAGACATATGTAATGTATATTTATAAAATATGTGATTGTGTATATGATGTGTGTTTTATATCCAGTGAATGTACCTTGCATATAATTATGCATATTCACTGGATATGAAAGAGATATGGATGGAAGTCGGCGACAAATGTATATGCTAGGAATGTTAATTCCACATCCATTAGATGTACATTAGATATACTTTCTCCATCTTGTGGATATACATATCCATAGATTGAAGATACAGTGTATGTACATTGCATATCATTTTGTTATGTGGTTAGTAAATAGTCGGCGACAAATGTATATGGTAGGAATGTTAATTCCACATCCATCAGATGTACATTAGATATACTTTCTCCATCTTGTGGATATACATATCCATAGATTAAAGATACAATGTATGTACATTGCATATCATTTTGTTATGTGGTTAGTAAATAGTACTATAAAACTACTGCAAAGTAAAGTGTTTTAATTGCAATAAAAGTGATAATTAAATAAGTATTGAGAAACCCTGTTATATATAACCAATTGGCAATTTCTGTATTAATTTTTTTTTATCAATGTATATGTCTTGTGTCTAACATTTATTGTTTTCGCATCAATAAATATTATTATTATTATTATTATTAATATTATTTATATTTGTGTTGGGTGTACTATAAGTACAAACATGGCTCAGTAACACACTTCACTCAAAAAATTGAGATTGAGTAAGTGATATTTTGAAGCCGATACACATTGTTACCACCTGCTTCGGATATTCTGTTAAATAACATTTTTTATAATTGCCCCATAGACTGATGTGGACTAAAGTGTGGCTGCAGAAAAAATGAATTGTATTGTTCTATTATTTGTAATAGCTACATGATCAATCTTGTTAAAATTCTAAACCTAATATATGGAAGAGCAAATAAACAAGACACATGACAGATCCTACGATATTCTTCGAGTCAAAAAGCCATGAATATTGAAGAAATTAACTCAGGAATCGGGAATATGACGATAATACAGAAGTTTTGGAAAATATTCACGTACAATGTTTTATTAGCCGTTTTTCTTTGCGAAAAAATTTGTACAACTTTATTATTGTAAATTTTGTAAGCTACAGTTTTGATAAATGTTATCAATATGTGCTAAACATTCAGGGGCCGCTCTAACTCTTTTGCCGCCCTGGGCGAAATAGAATTTTGTCGCCCCATCTCCCTGCAATTCTTAAAATATTCGCCGAAAATGCCGCCCCCCAGGGCGAAACAGTGTTGCCGCAGCCCTTCCGGCGATTTTGTACAATAGGTCGAAATTATTCAATAGATTTCGTAGTCACTTTTTAATATAAATTATTCTCCCTTTTTCCCTAGACAGTTTTAAGAGGGGGTGGGGGTTCATTTCTCTACGAATTTTTAAAATATTCGTACCGCTATGCCGCCCCTACAATTCTGGTACCCTGGGCGGCCGTCCACTATGCCCACCGTCTGAAGCGGCCCCTGTAGAGCTTCTAAAAGCTGCCAGTAAATTTTTTTTCTTAATCTGGGTAAATTATCTTTTGCGACCTCTTTCGGTGAATATTTACTACTAATGAAGGTTGAATGCCTGTCTAACTGTATTAAATTATTACTATGAGGACGTTTGCCAAAGTAGATGTAGTTTACTGTACCTTGAGGTTATCGAAATTTTTGGCGCGTTGCGCAATTATATATAGTTTACTTATTCAATAATAGATGGTACTATAAACATTATTTTTAATTATAATAAAGTATATTGATTTCCTTGAAAATTGTCCTCAAATATGTCCAACGGTCTATTTTCAAATCTCTAAAAAATTGTCAGCAGAGCTGAGGCCGAAAATAAAAATCAGATTAATTAAAAATAATTTGTGGAAAACACATTGTAAATAAACAATAATAAACATCGGAATATGCAATTTTCTACTTTTGCTCTAAGGGGTCATTTGGGGCCCAATAGTTGAAGGTTTAATGAAAAATCAATTATGAATTTGTATTCTTTAGAAAATAGAGAAATTAAAAAGGTTAAAAATATTGCAAATTTACTGCAAAATATAACTGTTTAAATTATTTACAATTGTTTAATCAATTTGAAAAACATGAAAATATTAACACAATCTAGAATATGACTAATTAATAATAATTTATGCAAAGACAATCTCAAATAAACAATAATAAACGTCAAAAATACGCGATATACTCTACTCTGGACCACATGTGGGATGGGGGTCAATTTAAGGTCCTACAAAAGGGCGTTATGAGCAGGGCCGTCGAGAAAAAATCGGGCCCCGGGGAACTAGTAACATGCAACTCCCACTAATCTTCGATATAAATGGGGGGTGATTTTCCTTAGGATAGACTATATGCCTTAATTTGATGATGTTATTCATTAAAATTAAATATTTACCTCGGAAAATTTTAAAGAGCGGGGGGTGATATTCCTTCGCATTAAATATTTCCTTTGTCGAATATTCATCTCATTATAAACAATACAAGTCATTCGGAAATCATTATTATTTACATCACATTAGTCATTTAAAATTATGCCTCTCTCATTGCACCCAATGCAAATGCTTCTCTAACTTCGAGTGAAACCCGGGCCCCGTCGACACCGCCGGGCACCCTCAATAACCTGCGGGCTCTTGGGGAAACACTCCCGACCTTCCCCCCACTCGTCAGGCCTGCATGATTATAAGGGTTTAATTAAATTAGATAATTATCAATTCATATTTTCTGGATAATTCTGAAGAGGGGATTTGTGCGTGATTTTTATTTCAAGATATTTACGGTTCTGTTGCAAATTTACGAAAAAATGGCTTTTACCCATAAGAAGTACATGGGAAACTTCATGGTCTCGGAGACACGTGCTAATATCGACCGATGTTGCTCAAATTTAGAGATCATCTTTTTTGGGATTTCGAACAAATGTGAGGAGTGAGACAAAAAGAAATATAAACTTGATTTTTAGTCCGCCCTAGTCTGCATGTGCCATGTATTCGTATTATATGTATTTGTGGTACTGTATTGAGTACCTTAACGAACGAAAATTTGGAAACAAATGTCTACCTAAAAACAAGCCATGTCGTTTCACACGACGCCACGTTTCTCTAGTGAGAAGAACATGCTAATCATTATATTCTTCGCGGATTTACAGCACTGCACATTTTATAGGATACTATTTGCAGTTTTTTTGCAAATAATATTACTTTAAGACATTTCTTGTGCAATTACAAAACATAAAAGAATTTTTTTATTTTTTTTACATAATTAATAACTTTTATACTTATTTATTTAAAACTACTTTAATTCCGCGACTTAGTTTGTTTTTATGATGTGAAGTATCGAATAAAATAATTAATTGTTTTTAATTTTCTAATAGTTTAGTTCTGTTTTTGGTTTATACTTCCACCCAGGCAGTATAAATTAAAAAGTAATGAAATGTATTGAGTACGTAATACTATAAATTTTATTATTTTCTTTACTTTCTCACTCCTGAGTATGTGCTAAATTAATACAGTTAGCAAATAAAATTTATTAAAACATGAAGAATTCTGAAAATGTTTACATTGACAAAGTCTTTGGGATTAAATTTTTCCTCTATAAATTTTTGAAAATTGATGAACATTGATTTCTCACCGCCAACTCGGATAGTATTGGAAAACATGCTAATCATTATGCTTTTCGCCGATTTACTACACATTTTTTTGCAAATAATATTAGTTTTTTGTTTAATTGCAAAACATAAAAAAACATATTTTTTAAATTTAAATAATTAATACATTTTTTATTTATTGGTCGATTTTGTTCAATATGGGGTTCCTCCTTAGCTAACACTAACTTACTGTCCGAATTTCAATACAATTAGACTTTTCGTTCTTAAGTTATCGTGCTTAAAAGAACCGTGACGGACGGACAGAAAGACTGACAGACGGACATATAGACCGACGGTCATTTTGGCCCGATATCTGCAATAATGTTTGATTCTTTAAACAATTTGCATAATTTGTTATTAGCAAATAACTTTTTTTCGAAAGCTTGATCGACTTCAAACCAACTTTAAACGATAAATATTGATGTCGGGCATAACCTCCATAGAAATTGCACGAATGCATTGCTTTTGTTTATTTAAAGTTTAAATTAATTTCGAAAATTAACAAATTAAATATATCGGCTCTGGGTAAGCGTATTGAAATGGGGTTTTATGTATATGAAAGTGCTTGGAAAAAGGAAAATTTTGAGACCAGAAAGAACTTGATCGGATAATCGGAACCGGAAATAAAAGTGATATTGCGTGAAAGGCTCTAATTTGTTGATTAACAACTTTTTGGACACGAGGTTCGGTGCAAATGAACTCTAACAAGTTTTTTTATCGACCACAAAAAGATCTACAAAAAATATTCAATCCCTTAAGAGTTATACGCATCTTTGACCCTTAAGAAATCTCTCCCGCAACGTGAAAATATTAAGATTTGACGCGCAATGGGGTGGCGGGCTCGATCCTCGGTGTGGGCAATTTTTTTTTTCGTCAAATTTGCTTTTTTCTCATGTAACCAAGTATTTTTTAAGATAATGCATGTTTTTACTTTCTGAGACATTTTTAAAAACGTCGTAAACAATTTTTTTTTGCAATTTTCATTAAATAAATGGCTATCTTGCAACAAACATATGATTGTTCTTGTCCAACGAGGGTTTGTCGGTAGTTTTTGATTTTTTTACTGCTTTTTGTGAAAGAAAAGGCTCGTTTTACTTTATTTGAGGGGGGTGACTGTCGAAAAAAGACCAAAGATAAAAAGGAAACAAATTTATTTTTCACTTTTTTCTTATAATGGAAAAAAGTTCATGTCTCACGAAAATAACACACACTTCGTTATTTGTAAATGAGTAATAACCAAAATATTTAACTATTTTAAGGGCATTATTATTTTATTTTTGGTCTTTTTTCGACAGGTAACCCCCTCAAATAAAGTAAAACAAGCCTTCTCTTTCACAAGAAGTAGTAAAAAAACAAAGACTACGGTTTGTCCGTAGTCTTTGTCGTTAAAAAGGAAACAAATTTATTTTTCACTTTTTTCTTATAATGAAAAAAGTTCACGTCTCATGAAGAAAACACACTTTGTTATTTGTAAATGAGAAATAATCAAAGGACTTAACTATTTTAATGGCATAATTGTTTTATTTTTGGTCTTTTTTCGACAGGCGGTCCCCTCAAATAAAGTAACACAAGCCTTCATATGTTTGTTGCAAGATAGCCATTTATTTAATGAAAATTGCAAAAAAAAAAATTATTTACGACGTTTTTAAAAATTTCTCACAGAGTAAAAACGTTTATTATCATAAAAAATATTTGGCTATATGAGAAAAAAGCAAATTTGAGGGAAAAAAATTTGCTCACAACGAGGATCGAACCCGCCACCACATTACGCGTCAAATCTTACTATTTTAACGCTGCGGGAGAGATTTTTTTTTAAGGATCACGATCAGGGATTGAATATTGTTTATGGAACTTTTTGTGGTTGATGGAGAAACTTGTTAGCTTTCATTTGCACCAATCTTCGTGTCCAAAAAGTTGTTAATAAACAAATTAGAGAATCTCATGCAATATCAGTTTTACAAGTTCTTTCTGGTCTCAAAATTTTCCTTTTACCAAGCACTTTCATATGCACAAAACGCCATTTCGATACGCTTAGGTACCCGAGATATTCCATTTGTTAATTTGCAAAATTAATTTAAACTTTGAATGAGCAAGTAAAAAGTTGCATTCGTGTAGATTTCTATGGAGGTTATGCCCGACATCAATATTTATCTTTAAAGTTGGTTTGAAGTCGATCAAACTTTCGAAAAAAAGTTATTTCCTCATTAATAAATTATGTCAATTGTTTAAACAATCAAAAAGTATTGAAGATATCGGGCCGAGAAAATGTGGTATATTTTTTTATATAAACGGCATGTTTTTTGAAAGAACAATATCCTGACCTCATTGGTTTCGGAGTAATCAATTTGTTAATTAAGAAATTTACTTTGGCTATAACAAATGAACGGGTTGACGAAATGAGTTGTACCTGGCGCCAAAGGACGCATATTGGAAATATCTTTCGATTGGATCAGGATTTTCTTGGATCCGTCAAACCGTTTTCATTTTATTAAATATTAACGAGAAAACTTTTATTTAAACAATTATTGACAATGAAGCTCGCGGTTTAGGAAAATTTTTCATAAGAAAATCTTGTTTAGCGGAATTTTTCAACTCAGCTCAAATGGCATAGAAAATTTTTGGGAAAAGTCCCAGGCAGACTCGCCTAATTTGCGAAGAGTACAATAAACTATTGATTTTTAGCTAAATCTGATAAATGCCGAAGGAGTCTTTTTCACAACTTGCAGGGCGCTACCTTTTGGAATAGAGTGTAATCTTTCAAGTAAACGGGGAAACCTCAACAATGAAATTCAATAAGTTTCTTGCCCATACAATCTGCATCGTTCAGTATAACAGAATGCTTCAAAGCTTTCATGTTCTATTATTTCATGCATTAGGTTGCGCCATCTCTGGAAATATGTTATGTAACACTGAAGTATTGATTTCAACAGCTTAGAAAGAGGGATACTTTTTAATGACTAGTATACTCGTTCCTATCCAGGTGTCACCATAAGCAGTAAATCGATTATTGTACCTATCAAAACTTTATGTACTCCTAATAATAAGAACTGTAATTCATACCCAAACATTTTTAAACATTAAGGCAAAATGGCAAAAAAGTTGATAATTAAAATTTTGGTTATTATTTATTATTTACACAAGGAAATTTTTTTAATTGAGTTCGATTTTATTCATATTACAACTAATTGGTTAATATATTTGTATCTCGTTGATCTTCACATTTTTTTATTTTTTACTTTGTTTCATCGTACTGTGGTCATCAGAACGATCGAGTAAAAAACACACTAAAACTAACTTTATTACAGAAAAAAATTGTATCAATTTTGCTATCAATTGAAAAAATAACACTACGCATTTAAGCGAGGTTCCAAAAACAGATGAGGTAAATCATGCAAAACTGTATTCTCCTAAGTATTAATATTAATTTAATGTTCTAAAAAAACTTTATTATCTACACGTAAAATGTCTAATCATCAAAATTATGGTTCTGTAAATGTTTGGCGTACCTACACTGACTTTTTTTAAATGAAGTTACTTTTATGTTCTGAAACTCTTATTTTTATAGTTCTGCAGCTCTGCCTAATATACAATATCCAAGCCTTTTCAGTTCTCTGAGCTACATCAAGAACACGAAAATTGATTGTGGACTCTTAAAGTATAACATGAGGTGTCTAGTGTAATGTTCAAGTGTTTTGTTTGTGGAAACTACTATATTACATATAATAGAATAGTTTTCGCAAACAACAGAACACTTGAACACAATTACAGTTTTATCTTTAAAAAATTGGTACCTTGAGAGTGTTTTTCGTAAATGACTTAAATATATTACATTTATGGAAAAAGTGGTATGGTAGGTATAAAAAACAATATGAAATTACAAATATTTTGTTTTTTGTTTATTTCTGTACAATGAAGAGTTCTAAAAATATGATAAAAATGGCGCTCAAACCTTTATCAGTCGAAAATTAGTGCATAAATCTCAAACATGTATGTTAAAAATACATATAATAGAAATTAAAGGGCTTGAAATACTCTTTGATATTATTTTTTTTCTATTCGTACGGCTTGAAAAATAGCGATGTTATGTGGGAAACAATGAGTGCTTTGTAATTTTTTTAAATAGAAAATTTAGGATTTTCCTGCTGTCATTGGCCATAGAATAGAAATTCAAAAAATCTGTACTAGTTTTTATTCATATATAGTATTACCAACATGCTCTAATTTTGAGAACTTCAATTATGAAAAGTTTTGAAGAAATATGAGATTCAAATGTGCCACTAAAATTTCAAGCCCCACGTTTGTACTGTCATATTTCGGAAACTATTAATTCCACAAATATCTGAAGAAACAAATTATTATATCGCTTCTTAAGCTTTATTATTCTATATTGTCATGTTTTCCTTTAACGCAATTGTTTTGGAGTTATTTACGAAAAAATTGTTTTTTTTAGCAAAATCGTAAAAATGTTCTTAATTTAAAGTAGGTATATTTTTTAAAAACAACTGCTTTAAAATTGCAGAAAAATAGAGTTAATGATGCTATATGTTAATAAAAATTGCTACAGACTTTTTGAATTTCCAATATATGGACAAGGGTAGCAGGAAAATCCTAAATTTTTTCTTCAATAAAAATTACAAAGCACTCATTGCTTTGCACATAACATTGTTATCTTTCAAGCTGTACGGATAGAAAAAAATCCTATAAAACAGTACTTAATAATAATAATAATAATAATAACAATAATAATAATAATAATAATGAACGTCTCTATTATATCCCACAAAATATTACACAGAAAAAAAACAATATTACTAACTACTTAGTTATGTGGTATACAAAAGGTGAAGATTGATATGTCACAACCATTTGGTACACAAGCAACCATGACCATCAGTCTTACAACTGTTTGCTTAATTCAATACATGAAATTAAAATAAATTTACCTAAAAGAAACGCAAAATGCATAAAATTAAGCAAACAGTAATTATTACATTTGCTTTTTAATAACATATTTAATGGTAATGACGTAAAAGATACTTAAAAAATAAATAAATTTAGAATAAATGTTGAGGGCTATAAATAAAAACATTGACGTTCAAATAAAAGAGATTTATATGCATTTTCAAAACCATGCATTCTTCTGCTTTTGTGTTCATTATCAATACCGTTGTATATTTTGCAAATTTGGTAACTAAAACCTTTTGAACAACTGTGTACAATGCATTGGAGGAGTTAGAAGGCCCTTAAAGTCAAGTTATGTACGTCTGTTCTTAATTTGATTTTTCTATAGTGATAGAGATTTTTTCAATATTAACGCATGGGGCCATCCATAAAATACGTCACTCAGAATTTAACCTTTTTGGATCCTTCCCTCTCCCTTCGTCACGCTGTCATACTTTCAGCGAACCCCCTGGCAAATATTATGTCACAAAAGCTACCCCCCCCCCCCCATAAACAATGTCTTGTGATTAAAAATAGCATACAGATGAATAATTTAAAATATTTCTTATGACCACATAAGTAAATAAATAAGTGTATACAATCTGAAACATTAATTTTTGACTATCCATATGTTTATTTACAGAAAATCGGGACCCGGTGGCATTCCTGATAATGAATTATTTATATCAATAAAAATTTCAAACAGCGGGGGGGATGATATTCCTTAAAATTGAATATTTTCCTCGATCGAAATATTGAAGAGCGGGGGATGGCATTCCCTGAAAGAAAATATTTATCTTGGTCGCAGTTCTGAAAAACAAGGGGGCAGCAATTTCATATTTACTCACTCAAAACTCATTGTTACTTACATCAAACTAATCATTTAAAAGTATACCTCTCTCTCATCTGGCCTAATGCAAATGCTTCTCTAACTTAAAATGATACCCGGACCCCTTAAAAACATCCGGGCCCGGGGGAAAACACCCCCGCCCTCCCACTCTCAACGGACCTGTTTACAAGGTTTTAGTACTTGGGAATGACTTTCTATCGTAATGAAAAAATTTTAAAAACTGGCAGGATAAGAGAAAAATTAAAATAAAATTAATTAACTGTCTTAGGAAATGTGAAGTTCACATTTCCTTAGACCCCCTCCTCCCCCTTGTCACACCTCGTCATGCTAAGCAATACCTCTCCCTCCCCCTTATTTGCGAACGTATTTTATGAACGGCCCCCATGAAACAAATACGCAGCATGATGAATCCGTGTATTTTGCATATTGAGCCATTTTACTTTGTGCAATTTGTGTGTAATTCATTGGTTTTTACGAATTTCATATTAGTCTAGTCATTTCATATTAGTCATTAGTCTAAGACACGAATTTTGCAGTATTCTACGTGTGCAAAGCGCATTAAAACAAGGATCATATAAAGAATAGATAAAACTAGAGTTTCACAAAACATGTTCTTGGTTTTCTGAGGAAGAGAGTTTTATATATTAATTTTAACGACAAATAACCTTCCTGAAGCAACTTATCAACATGATTCTCAAATCTCAAGTCACTGTCAATAATAACTTCGAGACTTTTAACTTTATTTTTATTTCCAATACAGTATCTTAACATTTAAAACAGATTTAACAGAATTTCTGTGTTTCTTGGGTCCGAACATTATTACTTCTGACTTGCGGATTGATCATTAAACAGTGACCTTGAGCTGCCGTTATGAATTTTTTAATATCTTCATTTATATGAAAACTGGCTCTCTCCACTTCTAAAGAAGGAAAGGAGTAGTAGAGTTCCGTGTCATCTGCATACAAGTGGATTTTGCAATAATTCAGATCACTGACAAGGTTACTTGTGTGAAATGTAAAGAGCAGTGGGCCAACAATGGACCCTTGAGGTACACCGGATTTCAGAGACAAATAATCTGAACTTATGTTATTTAACCGCGCACATTGCCCACGGTCTTTCATTACTTCAAGAGCTTTAATTTCTATTATATGTATTTTTAACATCATACTGATTTTTTCTGACATATTTGAGATTTAAACATTATGCCTCGGCTGATAAACGTACGAGCGCCATTTTTAAACTATCACATCTTTAGAACTATTCATCGTACAGAAATAAACAAAAAACAAAATACTTGTAATTTCACAATATTATGTTTTGTACCATACCGCTTTATCCATACATGTAAAACTTCTAAGTCATTTGCGAAAAACAGTCTCAAGGTACCAATTCGAGTGTGTAAGCCATTCTATATATCTTGTGTTTTTATATTTAAGGTATTTAAAATTTTGATTCGTGACTGTGAAGTCTTATTATTTAAAGTGCTGAGTGCTCGGTAATAACAAACACTTTTTTCAGTGCTTAATGGAGGAAGCACTTTTTATTAGTACTCGGCACAGCTCTGCTTTGTATCTAAAACTGCGAACATATCATCCACATATCTCAACCCTATTCCAGTCCCTGAATGTTGCTCGAATAACATATTTTTGAAATAGTATGAGAAGTTGTAGGTAATATAATAAAGTTATTTACATTTGTTTCGACCAAAACAATTTACTAAATATGTGAAAGTCTGTAAATAATTTAATTTGATTGCGAAATTTACCAAATGCGGTCAGTGTGGTTACCAGAAAGTTAAAATAAAGGAAATAATAATAATAAACAAAAATTTCAACTGCAGAAAAGAAAATTCGATGTAAGATGGACTAAGAAACCATAAATTATAAGGATATAACATAATGAAACTATGTGATTTAGTTTTTGATTATAACATATTTATACGTATTCATTAGCTTACTTTTTAGGTAATGACTGAGTCACATTTAGGTAGATCTTGTTTAGTTTCGCTGTCGGCTTTTTGTTATATTTACTTTGTTATTCGTTCAGGCTATCTGAACGGTATTTTAAGAAAGGATACTTACCAATACATGATAAATGATGTTAAGGAAGGATCAAAGTGGTCTCTACACTTTGATCTTCCTCAGAAGCCAAAGAAAATACATCCTCCCTTTAAATATTCAAATTACACACAAAATCGAAAATATTTGGTAGTCAAACTCGCGAACTTGTTGAAAGTGTATTTACGCAAGATTAATGAAATTTTGTTTTATTAAATTACATCAAGCGAAAAAACTGTGAGCCTTTGTAACTAAAAACATCGTTGTATGAAGTTTAATAAATATAAGACTGAGAAAGGTAAATAAGGAATGTGAAAAACAAGTGCATATAGACATAGACAGCTACTGATTCTGACCATAGGTTTTAATTTATAGTTTTTGTAAATGTTTTAGCTTTGAAAGATACAAATTGAGTCAGTTGCTATATACCAGTTATGTTGAAAGATAACAGTTTATAATTTACTACATCAACGTTTTTATTATTATGGTTAAGTTCTATAGTTACTCTGTTTACAATAACAAATAATTATTTTAATAAGGCACAACAATTTGATTCTTGTTAGAAAATAATTTGTTTTTGGAAGAGCAAAATATCGAGAAAAAAAAGTTTCAAGTTTTATCTTTTTTTTTTCCTAATATATTTGAAGTACCGAAAAGCTATCCAGGCTACAATGTTAATTTTGAAAAACTCGGGGATTGCCACGAAATTATCCTTCCCACCCGTTTTCGAGGGTTCTGCACAAGATGGCGTCCTTTATTATGCCCGTACATACGATATTACTGTTTGATGTAATCGATGACGTCACCAGTGTCACCACCAATAATGGCGTGTTTCGCGTATCTGTTCAAATATTCGAATTTTATGTTATTTATTTGTTGATATTGATTTAAAAGACGACGGATTGCTTTTTAAATACAGGGAAATGGTTTAATACATTAAGTACTTCATTTTAATAATATCGAAAAACGTAATTTGCATATAGTGAAGACACCTAATTGCACATCTCCATTATGAAATATGCTATTCATTGTACTGTTCTTGAATGTTCTTTTAAAATAAAAGTTGCTATTTGTAACCATTCGTGTATTACGTAGGTGTAACAACTATCGTATGAGGTAATTCATTTATTTATTTATTGCATACACTGTACAATAGGTAAGATACCCAATTACAGAACAGGAATAAAGGGATACAAAGCATTAATTACAAGATATACAACACCATAGAAAGAAAGTAAAATGAAGAAAAAATTTACTTAAATGTACGAACTATGAATAACTAATGGTACGAAAAAAGAGAAAAAAATAACGCGGAAAATGTTTAAAAATAAAAACTATTTATACATATATACATATATACACATATGTGATTCAAAGTAAATTAAGAAAAACAAAGACAATCACTGGTTATTTAGTTTAGAACATTTTGTTTTATGTCACTAACGCTGCAAATAAAAATATCGAAGTCGCTACATAATTTGTTAGAAGTACTGGAAATCGTATATAAAGATGAATTATTTAGTACGTTGGTACGCGGTGTAGGTAAATAGAAAACTTGGTGATTACGAGAGGTTAATCTGGGAACGTGAAATTTAAGCTTGCTAATTATTTCGGGTGCGCCAAAATCATTGTGTAGTAATTTAAACAAAAATACTTGAGAGAAGTACGTACGCCTATCCTCAAGAGTCGTCATAGAATATCTTTCAAGCAAGTTACTTTGCGGAAAACCAATCACTGGATAGGTACCGTCGGATTTGAACCACAGTAATTTAAGAAATCTACGTTGAACTGCCTCCAAGTTATTCTTGTGAACATCATAACTGGAACTCCAAATTAGCGATGCGTACTCAAGTTTCGATCTGACGAAGGATTGATAAAGAATTTTCAGAGTATCAGTATTAGTGAACTCTCGACTAGTACGAACGATGAATCCAAGGACTTTGGAGGCTTCAGACACAATGGTATCGATATGATCAGTGAATGATAATTTACTATCAAAAGTTACGCTGAGGTCGCGAAATCTTATAGGTCTTTGAAGTATGACATTATCTAACATGTAATCAAAAATAAAAGGTGACGTTTTTAAAGAAAAGGACATTACGTTAAATTTACTAGGATTGATGTATAATTTATTTACTATACATCAGGTGTTTATTTTGTCAAGGCAAGTTTGAAGTTGAAAACAGTCATCGATTTCATCAATTACTGTGAAAATTTTTAGATCGTCGGCATATAAAAGGTGAGGAAAATTTATTTCGTTCACTATGTCATTAATAAATATGTTAAAAACAAGGGCCCCAGAATAGATCCCTGGGGAACTCCAGATATGGTAACAAATTCGATCGATGTGAACCCATTTAATGCAACGTACTGACTCCCATTCATTAAATAAAATTTAAACAAAAGGAGCAAAGAATATGAGAAGCCGATTTTTTCTAATTTATTAAGTAACAACTGGTGATCAGGTCTAACAAGCGCTTTGGAGAAATCGGTATATATGACATCTGTCTGTCCACGCTCATCTAAGGATTCAGAAATATATTGAGTTACACAGAATAAATTTGTTGTTATTGAACGTCCTTTCATAAATCCATGTTGATTAATAGAGATTTTGATGTTAATTGAATGAAATATTCTATCATGCAGTAATATTTCTAAGACTTTACAGAAGTTACAAATTACAGAGATTGGTCTAAAGTTCTCAATATCTAGTTTGTTTCCCTTTTTGATTATTTCCATAGGTCAGGAAATATGCAGTTTTTTAAGATTAAGTTAAAAATTAGAGTTAGAGGATATGCAAAGATGATAGCGCAATCCTTTAATAAACAAGCTGAAATGGAATCAGGACAGGTCGTCATTTTGGGTTTAATTCGTTTTAGAGCCCGAATAACCTCATCACTGAAAGAGTTTATGCTAACAATAAGGTTATTGTTTGGTATATCGGCCTCAATGTGATGTTCTTCGATATCTAATGAGGACTCATTATAAGATTGACCGAAATAATTGGCAATTGCATTTAGTATATCAGAGGGATTGTTTAGCGAAGAGTCATTGATCATTTTAAAATGAAATGCCATAGTCTGTATACAAAGAAACTGTCCTATATTAGGCCAGTTTAATGTATTTAACATCAGCTGACTACTTGATAACCTATGGCATCTTAATATTACTCTCATCATTTTGTTTTAGAGAACCTTTAACCTACTAAAAATTGTACAACTTACATACACCACTGACCCGCAGTAGAGAAAATGAGGCAGTATTAGCGAGTTGTAAACTGTTAACCTCGTGGACATTTCTCTCTATTAAGAAATCCGCATTTTTGCCAATCTTTTCCGATATAAATTCTATGTGTTTATTGAATTTCAGTTTACGGGCAATTATTAGTCCGAAGTATTTAATTTGTTGAATAATTCAACACCAAAATTTAAATTTATTTTCATGTACAAATAATTATTACCTGCAAACATAAATTTAAATTATAATTCATTTAATTTTTGTTTATTGCTTTTAAATTTTTCTGTCAGAAACCCCAGCTCCAAATATACAGTAGTTACCATCTCCTCAAAATGTGTATTCCCATAGTAAATGAGAGTGTCATAATTCATCAGGATATATCCTGATATGGAGCACGGAACCTCGCCTCGCTTGTGAGCGCCTCCGTGACTCTCAACATCCGTGTTGACATTTTATGACGGAACTTTGTACTTTTTAAAAATTATACTTAAAATGGAAAAGCTGTTATTCTGTATGATGAAAGCTAGACTCAGCCGTTATTGACTGTTTCTACCTAAAACTCGTGGCTGTGGTGGAACCGTCCTACTGACGTATGCGATTGTCGATGCAAAAACTCGTATTTTAGTTTTCTAATGTGGTTTAATTAGTTGAGAACAGGGGCCACGAGCATGAATGTCATCTGTAATTTTCAAATTTGATAGGAGTTTGATTGAAGTTACTTGGAATTTTCACCTTATAATGGCTGAGGTAAATTAGTTCAATAACACTCGAAGAAGAGCATGAAGACCTTAAAACTATACAAAATATAAGTCTGTCGTCATTAAAACATCCATTGTTTTACTTCCATATGTAAATGAAAATACACAGGACAACCCTGATGCTGCAAACAAAATTACTTCTTTTCAGGCTAAACGCATGCGCATAATTGTAGAAAAGTGTCAATATTACACACTTAATCAATAAAATCGACAACTCTCTAATAAGGACAGATTTTTCACCAAACAAATTTTGATATTTCATGATAACAGACAAACCGACAGACGGGGCCGGTTAAATCGAAAGACCTCTTACAGTCTACGTCATCTATGAGATGGATACTCGAGGAAGTTTGAGATCGTGTTTTTTTTCGATTACTTAACTTCCCATAAGCTATAAGGAGAGCAGTGAAAGATATATTTGTCGAAAATAAATTACTTTTAAATAAAGTGTAATTTTGTCGGTGATAAAGGGTGACAGTTGGAAGTTCACAGTTTCCAACTTTAGACATAGTAAACGAAACATAGAGCGAAGTTGATTTTATTTTGCTGACCCGACTAACATCGTCCATTGAATTCCTAATCAAGGGCACAATGTTTCTTATTATAACGCATATATTTTCTAATATATTACTTTTAATTATTGACATGTACAAGAAGATCAGTTTCCTTGATGCACCTGAAATGTATTCAACTTATCAACAGTAAAGTTAGTCCATTTCAAGCTATTTTTGAAAATACGAATTTTAATGTAATTTCGACGAAATTTGAATTTTGTCCCTGCGCATTCGCCATATTCTTAAATGGCAATTTTTTTGTTCGGTTTTTGCTCCCTTAAGTCATTTCATAGATAGGCCGGGACAGAACGGTAGCTTAGAGATTTAGCTTGCAAACTTAGTTTTAAAATTATTGCCAAGAAGTGGTTTGGGCTCCACTATAAATTGTAGGGCCTCGCTTTTCTTTACCTAAAGCAAAATTCTGAATTTTCAAGATGTGACTTAAGTGAGTTAAGTGTCAGCTAAAAATACATTTTTAAGAGTATCGACTGAACAAGTATAAAAAATACGTGTACCTCGAATTAAGAAGCTCCTCCTTTTCAGAAACTTTTAAAGTCGGTTTAAAAAAATAATACTCATTTCGGTCAATTTTTCTGTATGCCCCTGTGATTAGAGTGCGGTTTTCACTAATATAGGGGATATGAGTTAATAGCCTATATCATCACGACCAACACAGGTAAGGGATAAACAGGAAAGAGTAATGAATATTTAAGAAGGATTTTAACCCTATTGCCTCCAATGAAATGTGTATTTTGCAGAGAACAATGCTGTCAAAATAGGCGATTATTATTTTAACTATGTTTAAAAAATATTTTGGCAGTTTGAAACAAAACCCTGAGGAATAATAGGAAGTTGCTTTATGTCTATTTTAAAAGTTTTATTTGACTATCTTTGTTGTCTGTCTGTTACAAATCTTGCAATCAAAATTTCGACATCTTCTAATTAAGCTAAAGTCTTGAACTTTTGCACACTTATGTAGGTCCGGTGTCAATGCAATATAGTATATCTAACATAGTTATATATTCAATATGGTGGATGCCTCAAGTTGGCAAATTACCTTTTCCTTCACAACTTCCTTGATATGGGTATCATATGAAATGATTTGACGAGAAAAATGCGATAAACTATGTGACTATGTCATTCTAAATTCTGTTAATTGATACGCGTCATTCAAAACCCCTATACAATAAGTAAAGACTAAAAAGTAAAAAATATAATTATGTATTTTTTATTTCTCTTTATTTTAATCGCCTTATTTATTTAAAATACAAAGCTTTTATTTGACAAAATATGCTAAAAAGTAAATATAAGATAAACATATCGCCACTCTACAGATAAAAGTATTACATTTTTGGAAACCATGTATGTAGTTTTCGTATTATTTGGACACATTACAATGGAATATTGGGACCTATATATCCTGAAGTAAGTATAAAACTAAGCTTTTTTTAAAAAAGTACTAAAAAGTAAAAAATTATTTTTAAATTCATACATCTGGAAACTAAGAGCTTTGGAGGCGGTCAACTGAGCAAAGTAACTATACAATAGTGTTACATGACCGCCCCCAAAGCTTTTAGTTTCCAAATGTGTGAATTTAAAAGTTGTTTTTTACTTATTAGTACGTTTTTTAAATAAAAGCTTCATTTAAAAAACATGTTTTATTTACAATTATTTTTCGAAATATGGTTCAGGATATATAGGTCCCAATATTCCGTTTTAATCTGACCAAATAGTATGAGAAGTAGGCAAAATGTTTCTAAAAATGAAATACTTGTATCTATACGGTGGTGACATGTTTATTTTTATTAGGGTCATGTAGGAACCCTTATAGTTTCGGTATGTCCGTCCGTATATCAGAGCCCTCCCATTCCCTCTCTACAGATATGAAACTTGGTATACAGGCATAAAGTTACGACCCAAGAACAGAAATGAAGAGATTTTTGGGAAATATTTTTTTGGATCCCCCTCCATTACAGTGAAAAGTGTATCCAAAGGAAAAATTACACTTACCCCCTCCAGTGGGGAGTGCGGTAACAATTTTAACCCTTAAATAGCCTAGGCGGTGTAGCTGATTTCGTCTATAAATCTCAAACATATTCGGAGGCAGATGATTTATTTTTTTATGAGTTCTCTGAAGTATGATTAATAAGATCATCTAAAGTTTGCATGATTTCCAGACCGGAAATATTAAAGAAACAAATGGAAAAGTTTTCTTTTTCCGCATTTTTTCGAAATATTTAACATGAGTCGATGTATGGAAAAATAAAAACTACTTTCACAAACAGCATTCATTTTTAAGCAAAATATGTCTCTATAAAATTATTTATTAAAGTCACAGGTTTTCCGTAAAAAAATATTGAAGTAGAGGTAGTGGAGCAAGAAATATATCATGAAAATTGCATTATTAAACAATATTTGTTGAAAGAAATAATAGAAAATAATTATTATAAATGATATTTATTCTATAAAAAGTCATACACAATATAATAATAGTAAAACCGAAGTCAAGCGATGCCGACGCGACGCTCCCGCGCCGTAATTTGAACCAGAATACAGTGCATTGTATTATATACGGGTAGACAAATGTACAGGGTGCCCCAAATTGCTTGATTTTGGCTGGTTTTCCTATTTTAAGACCAGGTAGAGAAAAACTGACGTATGAGTCTAGAGCTCGATTTTTGTGAAATGTCGATTGGTGAAAACCGCATTTCGATATCTCTAACCGTTTCCGAGATATCGGCAAAAATTGACATTTGGCAGATTCCGAAAAACTGTCATAACTTTTTATTTGTGAATATTTTTTCAAACGGTAAAAACTTTCTAGAGGCACTTTTTGACGTAGAATAAGATGCATTTGTCAAAAAAATATATCGCTTTTCAATTGTTCGATATCAAAGCTAACTTTGTTATTTTAAATGGAAACCATAGTTGGCTTTGACTTTAGAAAATATGAAAAAAAATAAGCTTTCCAAAAATATGTATGTCAAGATATGTCTAGTCATCCTTGCTGCCAATATAACACATTTCACACGTGATACTCTTGTCTACTTATTTTGTAAGTATAAGAATTTACATTATATTTCTTAGCGAACTATATTCCCGAGACTGTAAATATCGGTATTTTTCTTATCACGAGATGCACTGAAGAATTACAAAAACATGTGCAATTATATATATATATATATATTTTTTTAATATTTGAAAAGTTGGTATCATTTACTTTATAACTGATTTTTCTATGTATCTGAGTAATTTTTTATTTGAGTTCCGATAGTATGTTTCACATTTCTCGAAAGTTTCCCGTGGATCAAAAAAAGAAGCTCGAACATTTCCTACGGGGATTACACACTTACACAGGTCTACAAAAAAAAATTGTCTGTCTTTGCAATCAGACCCATCATTTTCTAAGTATTTTGATACGCTGACACCCAATTTGGCTAAAAGAAAATGTTTTACTTCGTCAATTTTTCTCTACACTCCCACCCCCATATAACCCCCATAATTTAGTTATCTTTTATGACCTTTGTATGGATATTTTTGGTCGCTGATCACAGATCTGAAGTCAAGAATAAATTTTGACTTAATGACAGCTGTCAACAAGCTGTCAAATGTCACGAAGATGTAAGAAACTGATATAAAATTAAGTTTTTTGGGTTGTTGATTGCGATTCTGAAGTCAGAAATGAATTTCGACATGATGACAGCTGATGACAGCTGTGAATAAGCTGTCAACAAGCTGTCAAGTATCACCAAAATGTGAAACGTTGATATTAAATATATATTATTAAGTTTCTTGGGTTGCTATTTACGATTTTGAACTCAAAAATGAATTTTGACATGATGACAGCTGTCAATAAGCTATTAACAAGCTGTCAAGTATCATCAAGATGTGAAAATTATATGCATAAAAAAGGCGAGACTTCCAACTTTAAAATGATTCCTTAGTTTTCAATTTGCGTATTTTTTTTTTGTCTAAGCAAAGGGTTTTTCGTGCTCCAAGTACTGCAAGTTGCGCATTCGGGCCCGGGCAACCTTGCACCGTGCTTCCATTTCACAATTTGCGGAAAATCCGTAGCATTAGACGAAAATTTTGTAAATATATATTTTGTGTGAAATTGTATGCTCCTTCTAAAAATATTTTTTATTTTCTCCTACCTCGACCCATTTTCGAGATTTTGGGAAAATAACAGAAAACAAAGTTTTCAATATTTTTTTCAATGTTGCCAGTCTGGAAATCATGTAAACTTTACGTGCTTACCATCCAAAAACTCATTAAAAAAAATCATCCGCCTCCGATTTGTAAAGAGAAAAATGTCTCTAACGACTGTGCTAGAACGCTCTCCTCTAATTTCTAAACTATCAATTCAAGAAATTTGAAATTATTCCCAAAGGTTTCTTAGCAAGTACTTTCAAAGAAAATTATGAAACTCTGGCAAAAGTATTTCCTGTGAAATTTTTAAATCACTCTTTTTAGGAAACGAATAGTCAAGATGAAATAACTCTTACTAGGTAGATATATAGCATAAAGTTGAAGATAATGGTAGTAAGCATGGCTACGGAACTCTATCATGTGCATGTCGAACAATATTATTATTAGATTTCATAAAGACAAACTTCCATAGGCAAGTTTTGGTACCGCTGATGTATATTATTGTAGTCCCATGGAGATTAGACCCTCTCGAAAAATGATAAACGTGATGCAAAGAGGAAAGCGGTAATTTACATACGAAGAAAAACGTGTAATTAATTTAACTGATTAGAAGTTCCTCAAAACACATTAACAAAATATCAAGTTTTGGTAACTGTAGAAGCTTTCATGCGCTAAAGCAAAATAAGGGAACAAATATTTTATGAAGATTTAATGGATGTTTATACGCGTTTTATAATTATCAAATTTACACCATTTAGCTGAGATTAAAGTCAAACAGAAACAAAGATAAGCAGGAAAATAGGCTTTCAGCGTATAAGGTACACTCGTATATAGAACAAACATGGATAAATCGATATTTCAACGCATATTTGCACCATCATCCGTCACAAAAAGAAACAGTTATATTATCAACCATATCATTTACGTGGGTCATGATAATAAATATGTCAACGGCAGAGTATAGTAAAAGAACTATTAAAACATCAATTTCAAACGATTAAACCCTAAATCGTATCCTGCACTGACAAGAAATGCGATGAAAAAAGATATGACAAGCCCAATGTAACTTATTTGTCATATATATGATGATATTCAAAAAATAACTGAAATAATGATCTACAACACTAAACACAGGAAATGTTTTCAGTTTTAAACTACAGTAAGATACTTAAGTTGTAAACAGCGGAAAACCTACGTAGGTCAAACAGAGACACATGCGAACATATGATTGTAGAAACATATCAACAAACTCTTGCTGGTGGTGTAGGAAACCAGTTACAAAAGTAAATAAATCGTAGAAGTTACGTGACAAAATGCATAAGGGTTTCACATCTAATGTCAGCTGTACTCCAAAGATACTACCATAATTGGGCGAACCCATTTTTTTCCAGGATCTTTGGGCTTTTAACAGCGATATGTTGATATTATTCATGGTAGAAAGTTTCAAATAGTACCATTATACAGGGTGTTGCATCATGAGAGGGACATAGCTTAACAGGAGGTACAGAGCATCAGTGGTAATCAGAGCCTCCCACAGAAATTTATCATTGGGCTTTCATTACGAAGTTACAGGGTGTTTTGTCATTTTTAGCAGAAACTCTTTTTGTCATTACTTTGACAGGGAATGGAATGATGAATTTATATTTGGTGCAGCTAATACAGTAACGATCCTTCAGAGGTACATGGAGACATGAAAAAAATCCAGGTCTGGAGTTACTAAAATGTAGGTTTCTTCTTTACCTCTAAAAAACATATATATATTTTTTGGAATTTCTGTACGATATTCGAAAACGATATTCGAATAGAACACAAATAATAAGCAAAATGGCCTAGTACACTTTTTTGTTACACCTTTTTGTTAAATGTACAAGCATATGAGTTTCAAATGGTATTAAATGAAAGTCACGTGAAACAAATAATTTTGTAACTAAAATTTTCAAAAAAATTATTGTGCGTGGGTGATTCCTAATTCCAGGACGTTTTAAAGATCAATTTTAGTAAAAAATGTAGCCCTAATCAGTAATCGGGTATAAATTAACAAAATATTTAATCATAGTAGGCTTATTCAGAGTGACAGATAATAAAACTATTTAGGCCTAAGCAACAAGTTACTTTAATCAAGAAAATCGGCAATATTTCACACCTAATAAAAGTTGGCAAGCAGAGCAAACTAAAACCCCGAAATTAACAAAATAATTTCCGTAACAATAACAACCAGAAAATAACTGAATATGTTTAAAAATAAAATACAATTTACACTAAAGTAAATTTTCAAAGTGGCCTCCCTCAACTTCTGTGCATTTCCTTGCGCGTTTAGCTAGGTGACCAAAAGCTCGACGCATTATAAGTGGCCCAATAAAAGGTAATCGCAAAGGTTACAATCAGGAGACCTTAAATTTTCACAATTTAATATACTTCACAAAATGAATGCGGATTTTGACACACAATTACAATTACAAACAATTAATTATTCACTGCTCAGGAGATTTCTTGTTATTATTTGTCATTTTGATTAATCGTACTATGATTGAGTAAAGATTTTGTTAATTTATACCTGATTACCTATTAGTGCTGCATTTTTTTTTACTAAAATTGAATGTATAAACGTGACGGAATTTGGAATTTAGTGACTCCGGATCTGGATTTTTTTCATGTGTCACCTGTACTTCTGAAGGATCATTACTTTATTAGCTGTGCCAAATATGAATCCATTATTCCATTTCCTGTCACAAAAAAGTAG
This sequence comes from Stenurella melanura, assembly GCA_963583905.1. Classification (NCBI taxonomy): domain Eukaryota; kingdom Metazoa; phylum Arthropoda; class Insecta; order Coleoptera; family Cerambycidae; genus Stenurella; species Stenurella melanura. The sequence continues at coordinate 29,016,699 of OY757318.1, read as the reverse complement.
TTGTTGCCAAAAAATGACAAAACACCATGTAACTTCGTGAAGGTCCAATGACAAATTTCTATGGGAGGTTCTGATTACCACTGATGTTCTCTACTTCCTGTTAAGCTATGTCCCTCTCATGATGCAACACCCTGTATGTACCAAAAAGGTGAATTTCGAATAAAGTTATAAATTCTAAGCTGATAACTGATAACAGTTACCTGCATTTGACAGCAACTTTTGAATACCTACATTCCATTCCTGTATTAGTTGATCCATTCATTGATTTTATTCGCCAGTTTTTATATGATAAAACATGTATATCAATATTGTATATAAATAGAGAAAAATTAGTATATTAGTACATATAAAGTATAAAAATTAGTATATAGTATATATTGCATCGCCCAAATATCCTGGATCTTATAAATGATATCAAACTTTTCAAACACGGCGTGATAGACGGTACAATAGGATATGGTTTAAAGATATTTCAAAACATACAGGGTGAACTATTTAGGCGTGACGTTATAAACTCTTTTCTTAGTGGAAAATGTTATATATTTGGATTTTCCTGTTAAGGAAGGTTCAAATGATATGCCATTTGATGGGTCTGTGATGGGTTGATACCATAATATGGATGAGTTTGTACTAAAGACATGTCAACTTTGTGAAATTACTGTGACGTAACGAAACAACATCATAAGATCTAGTCTATACCAGCAATGATCAAAAGTCTGCTAGTTTACTTTTTCTCATTTGTAAGTAGAATACCCTGTATACTAAGCGACCAAAGGATAGCCCTTTGGAAGAGCTTTTCACCGATATAAGGTATCATGGGTTATCTAGCATGAATGCCGATATTTTTGACACAATTCAAGATATTTTAGAACACACTCCATCTTAAATTGGCGGAGCTATTCATTGGTCTTATAGTATACAGGGTATTCCATTTGAAAATAATTAGAAAAAGTAAATTTAGCGTTTCCTGACTCACCCTTCCCTAAATACGAAGTTAGTAAAAATAACATAAATATAATTTAATGTCTCAGGTGACTATGGAAATACATAAACAACAAAATATCATGGTTGACAGCCAAAAAGTTTTGAGAACGGAAGTAGAGAATTTTCCGAAACGTTAACTGACTTTAGTTTTCATTTTCAGTTTTTATTTTATAGCCTTGTTCTGGTTAATATATTTTTAGGTGTGAGATATTCTGTAACAATCCACTACCTAGTCAAGAACCAACTGTCTGGTCCATTTGGCGCAGAGGTTCAATAATATTTTTAAATATTTTTCAATGGTAAAATACCCAACAAGAAGTCAGAAAATATATTCCCTGCTTCTGAGACTTGTATAAAATGACGAATTCTGACATTCTCCTTACTCATACTATATTGGTTAAAAGTGAGGAACAAAATTATCACTTTTATCTAGGATTCGGATGATAGAGCTCTATTTCACGATTTACAGGGGGCGAACTCAGATGCGTTTGTAAGAATGTTTTTTATTTTGTATTTCATATGCGAAAATGATACATCTTATTAATGTCATGATGTTAAAATTTGGTAAAATATACACAACACCTTATAATATTTGGGACACCAAAACTATTCATTTGTGGTAGAACAATATTACAAATTAATACCCGATGGATAAATGATCCTTTTCGACAATTTTGCATAAATTCGCTGAAAAGCGGACTGTTCGGTTGATTCCATGGAATATTACACTCGGCCATCATTTTCACTAAATTTAAGTTGAATATACCTTTATCTCCAAAATACTGAACACAAACGTTTTAATATTGTATGTAAGAATTGTAAAGATCAACATGGAAGTCATATGCAACACGTGGATCCAGTAAGGAATCGAAAAATTTGTATATTTTAAAGTATATTTGCGAAGTTCATCCATACCTAAATCCATTTGTAACTCATTGTTGAAAATCACATTAAAAAACAATGTATTTTGGCGTGCTTGAAGTGAACTAGAGCTATGCACTAGACCCTCGAAACGAATAATCACACAATTTGCAATCATTTTTACAGCTGTGACGAGACAGACACTGGTATTGGTAAGCAAACTTGACTAAGATGCAATTCAATAAAGAGATGGGCGATTTTGTAATCAAACCGCGATCGGCGATTCACGGTAACTTTAAACTGTGATTGCGATCAATTAGATCAGCAGTTAAAGTCAACATAATCTATAAAGTGGTGTTAGTTTACCTCGACTTCCTTATATCCATGTACCTAGCAACATGGCGCAAATAGAAAGTGAAAGTAAAATAATGGAAATGAATTTTTACTTTAGTATTTTATATAAAAGAAGACAAATGGAAGGAACTCGACAGATTTGTATATTTGAAAGTATCTTTGTGATGTTCATCCATGTCAATATCAATTTGTGAATAAGTTTAACATTTAACTAAGATATAGTGAAAGGCGAGGAGTCAGGTAGGTATTAGGCCCGACCTAGACAGATTCGCTGAAGTTGAGCAACGGTCGGAGTGGTTACCGTATCGATGGGTGACCGAACCATCGAGATAGATCGCGCCCCGAAGCTGTTGCTGGCCATAATGCGAGTGAATCCATTTACAGACTGGCAGGGCCTGGTCATAGAACTATAGGAAACATAGGTCTATAAGGAATGACTGACACGATATAATTAAGGCTGGGCAGTGCACAATAAGCCTACATGGCTGCAGTGCACTCGGAATTAGCATGACAGTTGGCCCTTCTGAAAAAAAAATATATAAATAAATTGAACAGTTCGCTTCTCAGGGAATTCGTGCTAGCTTGCGAGAGAAATATAAAAACGTCAGCGCTCCTGTGATCGATGAGAAGTATAAACTATCTGTCGTGGATGAATGCAATGATGCATTCCACGTTTACAATAACCCATTATGAACTTTTATTATTGTGCTAGCACAAAGTAATACCTATGGTGTTCTAAGTATTTTACGTCTTGTGTATATTACGCCAAGTTTTAGCTTCATCACATTAACAAGATGTATCATTTTCGAATATGAAATATCTATAAAATAAAAACATTCTTACAAACACGTCTGAGTGCGCCCCTCGTAAGTCGGGAAATAGCCCTCTGTCGCCCGAGCCCTGTTTATAACTATCAAACGAATAAAAATAGCTGCTTATCCCTTAGATATTTTTAAAAATCGGATGGCCCATATTTGGTAAAATTGAAAAATCGTTTTTTCTTTGATAGGAATTCCTAGCTTTCTTGTTGCTTTCTACGACCCTGAACGAATGAAGATTGTTTGGGCAACGAGACGGATACGACAGGTGCAAAATTTATGTTGTTTGGACGGTATATGAAACGTGTAAAAGGCATTTATCTTTTTTTGATCCGAGTCTTGGTAATGGAAGTGTGAAACCTTTTACATTACATTCTGCACACCTTGTTTTGATATCACGTGTTAAAGCAGTTAATGATTTAATTTGGCTTTAACTGAAAATGTCATATTCTCATTTAAATTCGCTAAATGGTGAAAAACGTGCTCATGTGCTTATTTCCTGAACAAGATTAATTAATAATTAGTTTTACATGAAGAGATCTTGTTGCCAATCAATATCGACTTTTAACTAAACGGCAATCGTGAATGAGAATACTAAATTCGTTTAATCAAAGTTGATTAATGCAAATAACAATAATCTTTCAATACATATCACGGTTTTGAAGTACCTATGTTTTAATGAATTTTAAGTCGTGTCAAAGCATTGATATCTAAAACGTTAATAAAATTGTCATAAACATGAAACTCAAGTGTCACGCCCAGATAATGCTTTGTTCAAATGGGTCCTTGTATTTGCTAAAAACTTCAAAGTAGAACAAGCTAACCATTATACTCTTCGCCGATTTACTGCACTTTTCATGTCATTGATGCACATTTTATAGGATTCTTCGCTTTTTTTGCAAATAATATTAGTTTTAAACATGTTTTGTTTAATTACAAAACATAAAAGAAATAATTTGTTAAATTTAAACAATTAATTGATTTATTGATAGATTAGAGTTCTTCCTCTAGCTAACACTAATTTAAGCACCAACATACTGACTTTTCTCTACGAGTGATATTACCGGTTTTAGAAATGTACCGATCGAATGCAATATACTCTTCGCTTTGCATTTGCGAAGAGTATAAAAACCATTGCACAATTGATTACAGTTTCAAAAAGTATTTTTGCCCGCTGCGGTAATTTGACACCTTTACTGATTTGATAAAGATATTTGAAAGCGGCGTTTACAAACTAGTGATCGGTAAATAACTAGTGATCGCGCGGTAAGTAATTACTTACCTATCACTAAGGAAGCGGTAAGTAGATTAATAAATATAGAAATTTAAAGATCATTTTTTATTAAAACAAAATTAAAAAACTAAAAATTTAATATTTGAGCGTTCAAAAAACATCATAAGCACTGCGGTCATTAAGTGTTTACTGGTTTCGGATGTTTCGGAGATCTCGACTTTGTCTCGATCTCCAAACATATCCTCAACCAGTAGAGAACACTTACTGACCTTAATACTTAATATACTTTATTATACAAGTAAACCATTGTAGGATGGCCAACAGCCGCGCAGAGAGAGAAGAAATATCGTCGCTGTTGAATAGAGACAAGTTTCTTAACTATGAACGTAGTACAGTCGGGGGAAGAAGTTTAAGTAAAAGGTGCTCTCTTATTCCCAACACTCCGGGTATGTCATAGGCCAATTGATGTATTCGATTGAACAATAGTTCTTTGTACACGTAACATTAATGTTTATAGGTAGATACTTCTAATAGGTACCTATGTGTTAAATATAAGTTATACACTACAAGCACTTTTCTCAAGACTGTACCGATGTTTACACGAGGAAGGAACATAAACAAGTGAGCTCCGTAAAGGTGGGGTGGTTTCAACTACTGCGCATCCTAATCTCGTTGGCCATTCTAGGATGGTCGACCTGTACTCTTCGCAAATACAAAACGAAGAATGTATTGCATTCGATCGGCACATTTCTAAAGCTGGTAATATCGCTCGTAGGGAAAAAAATTTCATATCATTGTTGTGTTGGTGATCGAATTCTGAACTACTTTCAAAATATTTGTCCCTCTGTGCCAGCCTGCCTGTCTGTCTGTGTGTCTATCTGTCCGTCTGTTCATCACGTTTCTTGTAAGGATGATAACTTAAGAACGAATAGTCGGATTATAGTGATTTGGACAGTAAGTTAGTGTTAGCTAGAGGAAGAACCCCATTGTTTTTGAACAAAATCGGGCAATAAATAAAAAATCTTTAAATTTATATATTTATATTAAGGAAATTAATAATTTTTTTGACTAATAAAAACCGCTGCCTAAGGAATCACTACTTCCACATCCAAATTTTTCATTCAAGTCACTTTAACTTAATAATCTTGACTAGATTTGCGCTCTAGTACGTGGAAATTATTGGTCATAGAATTTGAATAATATTTGGGGCAGATGTTATAGAAAAGTTTAAGGCGTTGGTTTCCACTATATACGATAAAAATGACGTTTCTAGTTTACCCTACTTATTTTCCCCTATGCACAACCTTCAATGGAGTCATCTCAATCTGATGTCATTACAATGCATAATAATTGTCCTAACTTTCAAGTGAACATCTCAATTCTCTTATCAATCCCATTAATAATGTAGCGGAGATGGCGGGGTTTAAAAAATATTAGAAAGAAATCTGAGGCCCTGGTTTTTAACATATACACAAAATCCAAATTTACCCCTATTTAACCCCAACCCTTCAACTGAATCATCTCAAAATATAATCCAGTTCCAGATGTCGTTATAATACATACGTGTATCAAATTTCAAATGAACGTCTCAATTTTATTTTATCAACCCCTTTAATAATGGAGTCGGGGTGGTCGGGGGTTGAAAAATATTATTAAAAAATCTGAGGCTTTGGCTTCTAGTACATGCACTGAATTTCGAGTTACTGTACTCCTACCAACTTGCTTTACTTCTTTTCCCCTATTTCCCCCTATTTAACCCCCAACGTTTCAACGGAAACATCTCAAAATATAATCTAGTTCCAGATGTCGTTATAAAACATACGTGTACCAAATTTCAGGTGAATATCTCAATTTTATTTTACCAACCCCTTTAATTATGGTAGGGGTGGTGGGGTGTTGAAAAATATTATTAAAAAATCTGAAGCCTTGGCTTCTAGTACATACAAAGAATTTCAAGTTTCTGTACTCTTACCAGCTTGCTTTACTTATTTTTCCCTATTGACCCCTATTTAACCCCCAACCCTTCATCAGAATAATCCCAAAATATAATCTAGTTCCTGATGTCATTATTATATATACGTGTACTAAATTTCAAGTGAATATCTCAATTTTATTTTATCAACCCCTTTAATAATGAATTGGAGGGGGTGGGGAGATGAAAAATATTATAAAAAATTTTGAGGCCTTAGATTGTAGTAGATACATCAAATTTCAAGTTTCTGTACTTTTGCCAGCTTGCTTTACATATTTCTCCCTATTTATCCCTATTTACCCCCCAACCCTTCACCGGATATCTTCAAAAAACAATCCAGTTCCAGATCTCGTTATAATATATACGTGTACCAAATTTAAAGTCAATATCTTAAACCGTTCCGGAGAAAACATACGGACAAAAAAAAGCTACAGGCAGACAGACAGAGAGAATTTTTTTTACGCTCAAATTTAAAATCTCGACGTTTCATGGCATTCTAAACCCATTTTAAGAAAAAAACAATTGAAAAAAATTGAAAATTGAAAATTTTTTTGCGATTACTATACTTCCAATCCGCTACGTGGATGTGGAAGTAATTACTTCCTCTATCATAACCTACTGAGAAAGATTAAAAATATGATAATTTAAAAAACGTAATACGCTTTGTTTTATTTAGAAACAATGTTCAGAATTACAAACTTCGCCTGTATACAAATTTTCGGGAAAAATATTCATTCAAGTCGTTAAAAATCGATTAGTCATTTTTGCAAATACACTAATATTACTAGCATCCAGAAATTAACAAAATTTAACAGACACGACTTTATTAACTTCCATTAAACCACCATCCAACAAATAATTTCTATCAGTTCTTGTAGAGTTATTTCTTGAAATGCTTGTCGAATACTGGCGCACAGTTCATTTCTGTTGTAATGGGAATTCCTGCACACTACTTACTTCAGTAATTCCCATAAACAAAAATCCAGTGACGCCAATTCTGGAGATCGGGGCGGCCAGTGTACTAATCGTCGTTGTGTTCTATTCAGCGCAGAGGAAAGTGTTCGCATGACCTGATGCGAACTACCCCTGAATTATAAATGCCATTCAATTGTAGATATAAGTCTCCTATTACGAATAATGAAGACGCAAACGGCAAGTGACTTGCCGCAAATCGGTTGTAGTTTCCGAATAATTAAACTTAAAATTTCAAATAAAAGCACGTATTACAAATAAATCCATCTCAGCCCGCCTACCTTAATAACCATAATGGTTTGGTATGACGTACTTTTTCAAGTTAATTTGGTTAGTAGTAGTATGCAAAAAGTAAATATATGGACTTACCAACAGCCGTTACTTATTTGGAAAATTGTAAGGAGTTCCTTATTCGCTACCAAGAATTGGGATACACAGAAGCTGTTTTAAAAGCTCACGAAGTTTGTGAATAATTGAAAACAGAAACTCAGTTTTAAAGAGTCACGGCCTAGATAAAAGAAAAGACTTTTCCCGTACGAGCACGAAGATGAAACTCTTCTAGGTCCTGATCATCGCTATAAAATAACAGTCTTTTATCCTTTGTTAAATACATCTATAAGTTGTATTACTGAACGATTTACACAGCTTCAGATTCACAGCGATAAATGGTCTTTTCTGTATAATATACAGAAAACTTCGGATAGTCGTGCTTCACTAGTGAAATTTTAAGAGCTGGAGATGACCATGATATTGTCGGAGAACAGCTGTCCGATGAATTATTTCATTTAACATCTTTATTAAAAGATGCTAATTGTAAATCGTTTATTGACGTTTTAAAATATTTACATTAAAATAATTTGCCAAATGTGTGGATTAGTTTGAGCATCCTCCTAACAATTCCGGTGACTGTGGCAAGCGGCGAACGCAGTTTCAGTAAATTTAATTAAACCTTATCTGAGATTTTCAATTACTGAAGATCGGTGAACCTCACTAGCTATGATTTTCATAGAAAATGAACTTTTACATTCGATGGATGCTAGTGAACTCATTAAACAGTTTACATTCCAGATAGCTAGACGAAAGCAGTTCATATGAACAGGTACGGTTTTCTTAATTATTTATTTTTATTTCTATGATAATGTTAATTTTAGAGACGCGTTGCGAAAATGTGTAAAATTTACCTAAGAATGCATTAAAAATTGAGAAGGGTGGCGCACAACTCAGAACTGGCCTGGGGCGAGAAATTTTAATGAGCCGGGCCTGTTTGAAATATCTCCACACCTCTGGAAACATTTAATTGCAAATCTAGTTTCCGTACACTTAGTTTGGATTAGCACGCAAAGTATTCACTATCATTTCGTCAGTCACTGGGACACAATCTGGTGAACTATGTATATGAATAGGTCTTGACTATGATTAAAAATGGCATTAATATTTAAAACAGTTTTAAAACAAATATTGCTACCTTCATGCCTTCTATTAAACTCGCTGCCTACTTTCCTGCATGAACGAGTTTTGTCACCAACTAAACGAATTATTTTTACTTTTTCAGCCACTGTTAAAATTCGTTTTAAATGAGCAATTGGGAAAGTCAGAAAAGGGTAAACATAGTATCGTGAGATTGTCAAGTAAACAAATTTTGTTTTTCATGGCACCCCAAGACAGAAGAATTTAATTTTATCTACATTCAATCAGTAAACATTGCAATAAACTTCACTAATGGAAGTTAATTAGGTAATTCTTCTTACATTTTGTTAATTTTTTGATACTGTAATAGTGTATTTGTAAAAATAACGAATTAATATTTTAACTGCTTGAATAAATTAAATACTAAAAATGAATACTTCTACCCAGTTTGTATATAGGCTGTTTGCAGTTCTGCTTACTATATTTTCTGAAATAGTCATATTTTTTAACTTTTTTAGTAGGCCATGAGCGATGAAGTAATTTTTTTAGGTAAAAAAATAATTAATTTGGTTGATTGCAATAATTAATTTTGTTGATTGCATAACTCACAATTTGTAGTTGATACGAGGAAAGCGATATGAGGGTGCGTAGGCGAGAGGTAAGTAACATTCGATTAATTTTCTACTCTTATTTATGTGTACACGTGTAACATATGTAACTGGCACCAGTTATACTTTACTTGATTACATCATTTATTCAAAAAATGTAAAAGTAAATTCATTTATTGTTTGTGACATTTCAGAAATATCTGATCAGCATCTAGTATCATGATGTACACTGTATGACAATGAAATTCAAGCCCTTCATGTACTCTTTTCGTCATTTAATAAATAATAATCAAGAATATCTCTTAAATGATTTTTTTACTATGCCAACTGCAGCAGATATGTACCATTTAATTGATATTAATGATAAAATCAGTTTACTCAATAATTTTATAATTGATCTATTTGACATGCTCCTGTTAAAACTGTTCTTATTAGTAAAAAAAGTCACCTTGGCTTACAGCTACCATAAAAAAATGATTAAGTTAAGAAAGAGAGCACAAGTCAGATATAAGAGAACTAAATTACCAGCACATTGGGATTATTAAACAGCTACGGAACATAACAAATTTTGCTATCGTTCGAGAAAAGAAGACTTATCTTAATTAAATTAAGGTATAATTTAACTAAGGGCGTTAAGCATTTACAAAGAAAAACCAATCCAGCACATTCCAGTTACGGTTGGTGATGTCAATACTATCAACAATTATTTTATAAATTCTAGCAAAAGTGATTTTATTGTTAGTGAGGAATCTGTTCAATTTTATAATTATTGTATTTGACATAATACTGATACTTTCTCCTTCTGGTCACCGAATATCAAATGTACCTAGCATAAAAAAATATTGAATCTCAGGCAGTTGGAATTGTTGGTATAGGACTTAGATTACTTCTGTATTTGTGTGCTAATATTTTGTCTTTACTAACACATGTTATAAACTTTTGTTTCGAAAATAATGTTTTTCCATCTCTGTGGAAATTTTCAAAAATAGTACCATTACCAATAAATCAGATTTAAAGGATCTTAGACCTACCAACATACTACCAACTATGCCTAAAATCATTGAAATAATCATGAATGAACAAATCAGACAACACGTGGAACTAAATATAAATATATAACCTATTAACCAATCTGGCCTTTGCAAGGGATATGACACAACCAGTGCACTGCTTAAAGTAGTCGATAATATTGGACGATCATCGGACAACAATGAGGCCACAGGTTTAGTGCTACTATATTACAGTAAGGTGTTTGATCGTATAGATCATCGACTACTTCTGGCAGTTTTACATTATTTTGGATTCTGTGCCGGATCTGTAGAATTAATAAAGCAGTATATAACTGGCAGACACCAGAGTCACCATTAAGGGAGAAAATTCTAACATACCACCAGTAAATCAAGGTGTGCCACAAGGTTCAACATTGGGGCCTCCTATGTTTACGCTGTATACAGCTGAATTTCAAAATATGCTTAAAAACTGTAAGTCACATTTTTATGCTGATGATACTCAGCTCTACTGTTCTATTAAAGAGGCTAATATTGAAAATGCTTGTAGGCTCATTAATCATGGCATAACATCTCTTATTAAAATATCTAATGCTTTTTGTCTTTCCATAGATGCAACAAAATCTAAAGTAATGTAATTTGGTAGAGGGACACCAGAGGTAAGTGTGTGGAAAACGTCAACATACAAATTACCAACAAGCGTCTTGACCTCACAAATGCATCAAATAATTTAGTTTATATACTGAGTTAAGTCTAAAATTTACTGAGCGTACTAATTATATTATTAAGAAATCTTTTAGTAATTTAAAATTAATTTATGCAAGTAAAGATATTCTGACAAAAAATAACTAAAACAATTTTATGTGAAGCTCTGGTCCTCTCTCATATGACCCACTTGTATTAGACTAATTTGTAGTATAAGAAAGTAAGATCCGGTATCTTTGAGTCTGAAAGAAATTGGCTGGCTTCATATTAAGAATAGAAATGTTCTCCGCAGGTGCTCACGCTTTCACAACATAATATTTATTAAGTCACCTCCTTATTTGTATAATAAAATTACATATAGAAAAGACGTACATAACTTAAATATAGGACACAAATCAACTATCCCCATCCCAAGACATAAATCTGCCGAATTTCGTTACGGATTCTCATATCATATGGCTTCTCTTTACAATGACATTCCTGAAAATTTCAAGGTATGATACACAAAATTTAAAACGCAATTGAACAAAAATTATTTCAAACAGAATTGTAGTAAAACTTCTAGCACTAGACCTGCTGTCTATTTTCAATTAAAATACTGTGGTATATAAAAATGTATAATTTATATGACTAATTAGAACTATTATTTTCTCTCTGCGTTGAGTGGAAGAGCAGAACATTTATTTCAGATTCACCGAACGCTGCCCTTTTTAATCAATTTGTCTCTTATTTTATAGTATTGTAATAATTTCTTTAGATTATAATAAGAACTATTATTATTATTATTTATATTTTGGACGCTTTGTCTATTGGGTTGTTTGTAAATAAATAAAAATAAAGTATAAAGCACACGAAGTGTAAAGATAGGTAGACAGATACCTAAAATAGTGTATTTGAGGAAAAATGGTTTTCTCAAAGCCAAATTGCTAACGCAACGCAACGCTTGGGCATTAATCAATGTGATATCTCTAGAACCCCCAAGCGGTTTAGAGAGACGAATTCCTAAAATAACAGGCTCCATCCTGGTAAGGTATGAAAAACTATAGTTAGACAGGACCGTTTTATTCATCAACTGGCTTTGAGCATCCAATACATCGGCAAACTCTGGAAATGCTCACTTCTTTTAATGCGACTGACTGGGCTGTTCAGGAACGGCGAAATTATCTATTCTCACATGATAAAAGGCGTATTTTCGATCGTCCATGATATACCAAGCGTTGACGGAAGCTGCTATTGTCGAATGGAAAAATACACCACAGAACTACGTGGATAATTTAATAAACAGTATATCACAATGCATCCAAGAGTGCATTGAAAATCACATTGCAAATGCCAACTACAGAACTAGTACGGTTTCTGGAATACAACAATGAATTTTCCAACTTCACAATTTGTTTTGATTTTTTTATTATAATGACGGTAACTTTGGTGTACTTAAAAATGTTACAGTTTCATATATATTGGTTGAAATAGTAATCGAAGAGGAGATCCCACGTCCCAATATTTATTATTTCTAGTTATAATTCATGTAAAAAATATATTGGGGCCGTAAGGTATAGACAAAGGTTAGTTTCTAATTAATTAGAATCTCACACATGAAAATCTACTCTTAGTCTATTTTGCCCGATAACGGTTGATTGTGTAAAAAATTCATATAGAAGCATTTCGAACCAGCTTGTTGAGACTGATAAATTTCGTATATAACATTTTCCAAAAAGTTGAAATTTAGATTCTTACCCCACTAAGAGCCAATGAAATTCAACTGTTAGTCCATTTTGCTTGATAACGATAGATTTTATGAAAAGTACATAATCAGTCCGAACCATCCCAGTGAGACGGATAACTTTTGTATATAACTTTTTCCGAACAGTTGAAGTTTAGGTTTTGATCCACTACAAGATCATCTATGAAAATCCACTTTTAGTCCATTTTGCTTGATAACGATTGATTTTATGAAAAATTCATATAGCATAATTGTCAATACTGGCAACTATCGTATACAGATTCGGAAATATTAGTTCGTGATATGTAAACGTGTATCTGCGCAGGTAAACCACAACTTGTCGTAGATCAACACAAGGCATTGGTATTTGTTCATCGTACCATGTCGTGAATTACTGTAAGAAATGCTGTCAACCCGAACCCCGTCATCAACAAATGAGCGAAGAACGTGAAATTCGAGAAACTGTCTGCGCACTCGTTGAAAGTAGTGAACCTTGACCTAGCAGGTAAATTGCTGATGAAGTTGACATGGAGGAAAGAACGAAGAAATATTTTCAAAAGAAATGGGTACCTGTAGTTGTTTTAATGTTCAAACAACTCAAGAACTATTTCCCGATGTCAATTTCTAACGAATGGAGTTTTGTGAAATTATGATGAATAAAGTAAATGATAATGAAAACTTATTGATTGCAGATAAATCATCCATCTCATTACATAGTAAACATAATAGATCCGTAGTACGATACTGGCCTCGGGAAAATAAACATTTGAGTGTTGCTGTGCGAACTCAGTGTCCACAGAAGTTGAACGTTTGGGCGGGAATTTTAGAAAATCTTATTATAGGCCTACTGATAATCGATGGCAATTTAAATGTCAATAACTATTTAGAGCTTTTAGAAAACCAAATAATTCCTGCAGTTCAAAATCTTTCTGTCAATTTTGACAACATTTGGTTTCACCAAGACGGCTGCCCAAGTCACAATAAAAGAACGGTTATTAACTTTCTGGAAAGAACATTTCCTAATAGTTTAATAGGTACGAGGGGAATGATAAAATGGTCTACTAGGTCACCTGATCTAGCACCCCATGACTTATTTCTGTGGGGTTTCTTAAAGGAAACCGCGTACAAATATGCGTTTGAACGAGCCAATAATTTAGTTGAATTACGAAAAGACTTATCCAACTTTGTGCAAACATTACCCCAAATCAACTCGATGATATGAGGGATTTATAGTATAATCGGTTTGGCTATTGTTTGGCACAAGAAGGTGGTTTGTTTAAACCTTTACTTCATTAATTTATGTTTTGATAATTATTACTTGATTTTAATTTTTGAGAGTTATTAAATTTTATATGCTGTATTCTTATTTCATTTTTAATAAGAATTATTATTATAGTTTCGTAGCATCTATGGCTAAAAAATAATCTGCAGAAATTCTTTCAGTAGAAGAAATTATTTGTCAAAAATGTGACAAATAACTTATTGGCTTTTGACGAGATATTAGTCTCGTTCCATGTAGAAATTATTAGCAACGTAGCCCATGCAGTACTTAATTCAATGTCGACTCTATTACATTCAGAACCTGCATTCCCGAATTATGGGCGGGGCGTTTATTCCTTATATCACGAACTACAATTTCCGAATTTGTATAACTTTTTCTGAACAGAAGAAGTTAAGTTTTTGATCAACTAGGAGCTCACATATGTATGAATATCTACTGTTAGTAAATTTTTTCTCGATAAAGATTGATTTTATGAAAAATTTATATAGAAACATTTCAAAGCAGATAGTCGAGACTGATATCGTTCATATACAACTGTTTCCAAACAGTCGAAGTTAGGTTTTGATCCACTACGAGCTCACCCAAGAAAATGGACTGTTAGTTTATTTTGCATGATAACGATTAATTTCGTGAGAAATTTATATAGAATCATTTCGAACGAACTCGTCGAGAACTTCCGTATAGAACTATCCTTCATTTAGGACCTGATTCTATGACCATCAATAGTAAGAAAATTTCCCGTAAGCAACAAGTTTCGTAGCTTCCCAAGGGAAGATTGCTTTGAGACAATTTTGTGAGACTCGGTTGACAGTTTGACATTAGCTTATTGCACAACCCGCTGTGTTGTGGTCAATTATCGATCAATTATTATCTGTCAACGTTTCAGCACTCAGTAATGTTTAATTGTTTAAATCTTAAATTAATGGATGGGCTTTTTGGAAACAGAACACTCTTCTCTAAAAGATGATACAATGTTTAGATAAATTGAAAATACATCTCTATTAGTTGTTTTTTATATGGATAACACCGGGGTCAATGCTAAACAGATTCGCTTGATTTTTTTTAATCTCTTCGTCTGCCATCAGTAAGAGTAAAACCCTATTGAATTTCATAATGATCCGTCGAGTATTTTACTCATAATAAATAATTATTTAACGTCGTTTTCGCGGACTCTGTCTCCTATTTTCGGCGTCTATCGAATTAATAGAAATCCTTTTTATTTTAACTCACTCACTGTGTTATCATTATATATTTATTAACAAAATGTGTCGATACGAAAATTTATTTTAATTATTTTATTAAATATAGTTCAGTACATTTAAAGGAACAAGGTACGTTATTACAGAAATACTTTGAACTTCACGGATTTGAACGAAACCATTTGCAACGAATTCTAAAAATAACCAATTTCAAAGTTTAAAAACGTGTTAAAACTAACATGTATTGAAAAACTAAAAAGAAATCAATATTTCGTTTTTGAGAATTTTAAAACTCTGATGGCAATTCAAGTAATAAAATCACGAAAAAAAATCCAACAAGAGTTTTCGAGGTCGCGGACTCAAAATGACCGTAAATCATGCGCACACCCCGCTCTACAGATCACAATCCTTAACAGATACATTTGATTCCCTTTCCATCCTTGCATCTAATAGCATAATATAATTCTAGTCAATTTCGTAACGCTCCGCCTAGTAGTTCAGGTATTATAAATAATTAATTATTTAACATCGGACTTGGCTTCTTATGATAAATAATTAAAAATAAAGCTAGCTAACTATTATACTCTTCACCCATTTATTGTACTTTTTATTTAACTGTGGCACATTCTATAGCATACTCTTCGTAGTATTTTTGTAAATAATATTAGGTTTAGACATTTTTTGTTTAATTACAAAACAAAACAATTTTTTTTAAATTAATTAATTAATGCCTTTTTTATCGATTTTGTTTCAATAGTGTTCTTCCTCGAGCTAACACTAACTTAGTTTCCAAATTTCAATATATTCGGACTTTCCTCCGTTCATAAATTATCGTGCTTACAAAAAACGTGACGGACGAACAGGCAGACGGGTAGACAGACGGACTGACGGTCGGACAATTTGAAAGTTGTTCAGAATTCGATCACCAACACAGCGATATGAAAATGTTTTCTCTACTCTTCGTTTTGTATTGTCTTAACATTAATACTTTTACAGTAGACCTGGTTAGTTTCTGTGTTGTAATCGGGTCCCTGAACTTACACGGATTACTATTTCAAATTCCATAAATATCAGTTACCGATCCAATCTACAGTCGCGTTCTTCTTCTTCTTTCTTCTTATTCACAACGTCTTGACAGATGTATTGTGATTCACATAATCCTTTAGTTGGTCTCTGTTTATTGACGTTGGCAGAATCGCGTTAAACTTAAAGAAAAGATGTTGAGTGATAGGCTTGAATTAAATTAATACGTGTAATTGTTGATTAAATTTCAGTTTGTACAAAGTAAAATGTATAAAACAAAGCAGATCTGTGTAACATACATGGTAAGTATGGGACACATCCTGAGACTGCGTAATCTTATCTAAATTAAGTGATTAAAACGAGGGCAGCAATCGACAGGTGCAAAAAAAGTAAAATTCCTTAAACGATATATATAATGGGCTTTTCCCTCAATTTTTTTTTATTGTGTTATTGGAAAGAGCCTATCAAAATATTACTAAAAATGAATTTTTATTTTTTTTCTGAGCGCATAAAATACCACAAAAAAAATACAAATGTTCCGTAAATGAACAGCAGTTTGAAACGATAGCTTTCGGGCGCCAATGTGACGTCATCATAAACTGCACCAATCAGTATGAGATTAAACGGCCGTCAGAATTAGCTATGAAGGTGCATTCAAAAAGAACCTCACTTCTCTGCCTTGCTTTCCACAACCTGCAATTCTATTGGTGCCTGAAGTACATTTATGAGGAACTACCAATAGAATCTCATATTGCAAAGTGGTAACGCTTAATTGAGAACGTGCGTTTATGACGCCCATTGACAGTGCCAAGAAGTATCTGTCATAAATCACGAGAGTGCAGCCCAGCGTGTTTACTTCTTGTTTGGTGTTATAGTATTAATTTCTTTTAAAAATATGAGTAAATGTGAAGACAGATTTGTAAAAGGTTCACTAAAAGAAAGAACAATATATACATACGTTAAAATGATCTTCGCAACAGAAAAATCCAGGAGCAGGGTAAACAATACCTGGAACTTTTGCAACTTTCCACCATAATTTTCGAATTTCCAAATTTGTTGGAACTCGCAAAAATAACTTCGTACTATTTTCACTATTATTTGGACACACTGGTACAAAACAAACCTTTTTAAGCGGCATTTTATAATTAGAAGAGAGCAAAATTAATTTTCGTATCGAACGTAAACAATAGAAAGTGAGGTTATCGAATAAAGTTTGAACATTTCAGTACAGCGTTGCCAAATGAAACTGGCATTATACCATATGTGAACCAAATGAACAAAAATAGAGAATATAAATCTGATATATAGATTTTAGAAACTCATACAGTCAAAAGTTGATACAATTTTTGCTTTTATTTAGTGTCAGAGAAACGAAGAATACGTTGTAACGAAAAAATGCGCTATTCAAAGTAGACAATTGATAACGGAAATACGATGTTCATGTAAAAAGACATACATCTGGCAATAGAGGATCCTCATTAAGAATACGACTTTTATTGGTCTAATCAGTGTGACGTCACGCATGGCGCCTTAAAACTTACGTTTCAAATTACCTGAAATAAAACTGATTTTGTAATGTAAATATTTGGTAGAACGTAAAAAATTGGAAGAAACTAAATTAAAATAAAATTATATTGCAGTTTATTATATGGCTTGATTATAGTGAAGAGGTAAAATTCAGTCATGCGGGAAAGGCCCATTGGAAGTTTTAGTATAGCGGTGGAATTGACGATAATAATATTTAGTGAAATGGTTTACTTGTGGCTAGCCTTATTAGTCCCTTTAAGCCATTAGAAGGCTCTCCAATTTTTACAAACGTACTTATGGCATATAACATGATATAACGAAGCTTCGCTCCACTTTCAAACTACTCTTACGCATGGAGTTTAGTAACCCATCTTATTTCAGTATTACAATGTATGATTATTAATCTGTGTTCTATATCACAGGATTTTGGTAATACTCGTATGTGTTTTACGACAAAACATTATGACAAAAAATATTAAATATGAGTCATATTGGTTTTCTCTCTCGTGTATAGAAGACCTCACTCAATAACTTGAAAATTAAAGACTACCAGCATATTCTTTTTGATTGATAGGATAGAGAGAACACATTTTCAGATAATGGCTATTTCAATGTTGGGGTCGCGTCGATTGAAAATCATTCCTTTTGATAAAAAACTTACTTTCAAAACAGAGACTCGAGCTGAGAATATTCATTGTCATTATAAAAGTAATTTTCTTGTAATCCTATGTAGCATTATTTTAATTTTTAAAATTGAATTGAAAATTGTAGATGTGTGATAATGCAATATGCTAATAATACAGACATCTTATTATTGGGTGTTCTTGTTTGACAACGGAAACCAAGGGTCGTGTTTCTCCTGTTCAGAATTTGTGAGTGCACGTGTCTAGAATGTTCAAAGAAAATGAGTACAGCACTCTTCGATCATATTTTAGCTATTACACACAGCTTGGGGACATATATAAATAGCTAATACTTTCTTCTAGATATTGGCACAAGATGGTGCCCTAACACATGGCTATACTGAATATATGTTAACCTTTTAAATCAATCGCTTCTAGACATATGCATTTTAGATTTTGTTTGTTTTGGGTTAAATTCATTTTGTTGTTTACTCTTATTTGTTCTACAGCCTACGTTCTTATTTTCCTTTCATAACCTACATTAATTCTATTAAAGATAAATATAGTTATTCTTGTTTGATCAAAAAAATATCTATAGCCTCTTATATTAATATTAAGCAAATTTGTATTTAAATTCCAGGTTTACATTTTGTGCTCGTTGTGCAGTACATACAGTATATACATTTAGAAGTAAGGAATGCATTTTTGAAGCGTGTTAGTTGTGAAAGAACTGATAAGTATGGGTTAGCTGCCCCGGCTTGGATTTAGTTCATATTTGGGAGGTAAGTTCTTACCATTACGAGAATATTTACTCCAAATGCCAATTTTTTTTTTACAAAAATTGTGAATGAATTCTGAAAAATTTAAAAATTTGGTTTTCTCAAATGTGAACGAGTCGAATTCGGGAGCTAAAGTATTTGTGGTCCAGGGCATTATGTCGATTATAAAAAAAATTATACTCAATGGCTCCCTAATATTTACGTAATTCCATGGGAATCAAGAACCAACATTAATTTTGCTTGTGACTCAGTAAAATGAGTATTGTTTGAACAATACAACCTACTCTAATGTGAAAGAGGCCTAATATTTATCACTGTCAATCACGGGATTCATATTGCTTTCTGCATAAAATTTACTGAAAATTTCAGCAGGTGTTACAATTTTTGACAGGTATCGTGCATGGGAATAGTAGTAAACTCAAATCCAAAATATAAGGAGCATTTGCGGCTTCCTTTATTCTTTTTTTACCATCGTCTGGAGGTGTGACAAAAAATGACCACATATTAAATTAAGTAGTTTTTTTTATAAACTACCGCCGAGTTAAGTAAATAAGTTACGCCCACTAAATCTGATTGATGGCAAATTCTGCTACAGATCTACTAATTGGTCGAATTTTATTATGCGTATTAGTCTAGTATGTAGAGTCCACGTTGACTTGCAGAGCCGGAGTTAGAATTTCAGAGTTTGGCAAGTAATGAAACAATGAAAGTAAAATATTCCCTGCTTTCATAAATGTTGGATTTCACAGTTCTACCTATTATTAAATAAAAATACAACAACCCTACATTCGTTTTATTTAGGATTTAATTCTAGCATTCTATTGAACCTACCTAACAATGGTTGTATAATTCTAATATATACATGTGTATTGCTAAAGCACGTGTAGCTAAAATACATTGTTGTTTCTTTTTTCGGTATATGTGACAAAAAAATCTTTCTTTTTGTATATTGTATAAGACAACATTATTATTGGTATCTATATTAAACCTACTTACTGCAATGCATGCGCCAATAATTAAATTATTCTTCTTCCCCGGAAGATAAGGATGATGAGGAATCATTGGGATTTATTATAATCGGTTGTTGTTGAGGAACTGTGGCAAAATATTGATTTTCAATTTTGTTTAATATGGTTAACGCATCCCTTCCAATGCTTTTCTATGGGCTTCCCACTGTCTAATAAGTTGTATCACATTATGACTAAGTCGGGGACTTGTGTTTCTAACGTAATTTTTTAATGCACTCCAAATTTTTTCAATAGGATTTAACTCGCAGTCTTAAAACTGTATGACCATGTTGTTCTGCAAGTTTGTCTATTACAAATGTTTTTTTAATGTTTGCATTTTTCACTTTTTTAAAAATTCAATTAATTCAAACTTTCGCATCGAAGTAGTTGGTATTTTCTCAGCTTGTCGCGAATGGTAAGAGGCATTATCTAACACTATGACCGAATTTGGCTTTATGTTACGCAATAGTTTTTCTGCAAACCATTTTTCAAAGTGGCATTCAAATCTTGGTGGTAATCGGCTGATGACTTTGCTATGTTTTTTGCGGAAAGCATTAAACACCCTTTTGCAAATCCATCTTCATTACCCGCGTGTACTATTATTATACGTTTACCTCTCGAGGAAGGTACATTTGGAGAACATTTTAAAGTGTCATCCGACCAAAAAAGTTTTGAATTTTTTTTTCTGAAATAGGTTTAGAATGCCATGAAACGTGGAAATTTTAAATTTGAGTAAAACAAGATTTCCCATTATTTATTCCATTTAGACGGTCCACCCTATATATTTTCCAGTTAAAGTTTAACCATTTCATCGCTGACAGCAGCGTCAGCTACCTACCAAATTTGACTGCTCTACGTCAAGTAGTTTTTTAGATAATACACCAACAGACAGACAGACTGACTGACGGAATTGAAAAACCTACATTTTCGTAATCTACGTGATCTGAAACGTGAAAATCCGAAAAAATATCGGAGGGTGATTTTTTCTCGAATACAATACTTCCCTTTGGTATACGAGGGAAGTAAAACATTTAAAAACAAACATATTTGACAGTAATAAAAGAAATGCTAAAAAACTGAGTTCATATTTATAAAGCACATACGATGACTCCTTTGACGGCAATTTTTTATTCGCTGAATAAATATGAACCTAATGTTCTGTTATTTTTGTGGTGCGTGCCCTTTCTGTTGAAACTGCAGATAAGAAGGAAAAAAAAACTGTAGTGTAGTGCTAGTATTTTAATGAAATTAAATTGGAAAATTTGCCAGTAGTGTTTTTTGTGGTAATAAATATTTAAATGGAGAGTTGTCATACGACAAGTAAAATACGAATGTAGTCATAAAAATCTTGAATCCGATTCTGAACGCATTAAGCAGGTGTTCGTTTGCAAGCGTGCGGCTCTCTGCGATGTAATTCTTAAGGGATGCCGCTTTGAATGTTATATTTTGGACACAACTTTAAATAATATCAGCGATATGGGAACAACAGGCAACTGTTCTTCGACCGTTAGCGCATTACAATAGTTTTTAATTTCTGCAACACCTCAGTTTAGGTCAAATCTCGCAAATCAACTTCGAACTACTTCCACTTGATCTAGTAACTTTAAATTTTGCATACATATGTAGTACCGATGATAAAATACTTATATTATTATCATGACGTGATGCTGCAGCCAGGACAGTCAGCTCACTATGCAACACTCAAGTTAGACATACCGCGACTAAAACGGAAATTATAAAATATAGTAAAAAAAAACTGTTTAAAAACAAGACTTTAACATTTTGAAAGAAGCTTGTTTTTTATTTATATTTTATTACTTCTGGGATACACGTCGTATACTGAACATCTGCTTACGCAGTACTTTGTTATTTATTTTTGTGTTAAGTATATCTGAAAATAAAAGTTATTCTGTGTCTATAAGCATCTGATTTTGTTTGGCGATTTGCCCAGCCTAAAATATTTATCATCATTGTATAGTCGTTTTGAATAAAAAATACAATTTTGAATCAATATTTACTTTAACTTCGTGCTGATACAATTGTTACATCACTACTTGGTCCTAGAAAAATTAACAATGATATCACCGGTTAAGGTGATAACCAAAGGTAATTCGACCAACACACAAATAGTGACGGCGAACGGCTAGCTGATCTGGTGCGTGGCTGGGATTTCGTCGGTTCAACTAATATATATTTTTTTAAATCAGCCAGAGGGTGAACCAATATTTTAGTGATATATTGCCTAGCTAGTTTGTTCCAACACTCAGAGGTAGCTTAAAATGATGTAAAAATTATGAGCGCCATCCACGGAAAATTTAAGAGTTACTGCTACCCCTGTGATGGTGAAACCAACCGCCGTGGAAAGATTTGATCTTATGGCGGACAGACAAACAAAAAAATGAAAAATTAAATTTTACGATAAAAGATACTTATTTATTAATTACTTCAGAAAAATCATCAATGTAAAAACAAATCAGCGATTTTAATCAATTTAAAAATTATAAAATAATGTTATCAATTATGAAATAGAAATATTAAGTAATATTATCACAATTTCCAACAGAAAATATTTATAGCTTAATTAATTTATCATTAAAAGAAAAGAAATATATTGTGCAATGAAAGTTATACAGTAAATATTATACAACAAAAGAAATATCAATGAAATTCTCAGAATCTCACCAATCCTCCTGATGATGGATGGATAGTGGATGAGGGCTCCTGGTGAGTTCTGGTAGCCTTTCCTAACAGCCTCTCCGAACACAGACTGCTCCTCGACGTGGTTTGACGTCTTGCTAACCTGTATAACGCTAGGGTTTTGCTGTTGGTTGGGATTGACTGGACTAAACTGGACTTGTCTAAACGGAATTTCAATCGACTGCTGAACTTTACTAAACTGTGTTTGACTGGACTATCCGTCTTATGAAATCTAGCAGACATTTAACCATCAAACGAAAATGATTTTCCATGTGTAAATTATGTAGACTAATTGTACTAATTATGCAAATTATTTCGGTAAATGATTTAAATAATTTGTATTAACTATCTAGTTAGTTATTTGTTAATTATCTATGTAATCAGTTGTTAAAATAATCAGTTATATAATCATCTATTTAATCATCTATATAATCATCTATTTACTATATAATCAGCTATTTACTATATAATCAGCTATTTAATCATCTATTTGGCAGCAAAACTCTACGTTTGGGAAGAAAAAAAAATATTATCAGCACATGGTTCAGAATTATGGTTGTTTAGTTAGCAGAAACGAAAAATATGGCTAAAGGCCGTTAAACACTAATGAGAGGAATCAAATAAATAAATGTAATTACCTTTTATTAGATAGATCACTAAGAAAAAGTTTGATAACGGCAGAAGTGTCACAACTCGCGACTGAATGATTATCAAAAAAACTTAAAAGTCAAAGTAATTGCTGCTGCAGAATTGGCTACAGAAATGGCCATTCTCCTACCAGCTAGCTAATAAAAGAGATATCCCCTCTCAAGTCTCAATTAACATATTACCATACTATAAACTAAAAATTACTAAGAATGGGTCCGCGTTGTTATATGCAACCCATAATACTTCCTGCAGTATATTTGGTTTAACCAATAATTAAGAAATTTGTGCTATGAAATAGATATATTTACTATGCGATCGAAGCCTCTGTGTTCTACGAGAGCTGTTAGCAAAAACTGGAATACAAAAAGAGTTAAATGGATGAAACATGAAAATATAATAAATGTGTACATTCCTAAATTTAAACAGATTACCTATGATAATTTAATGTCTGAGGTTTTAGTTACTAGAGTATGGTAAATACCAGTACATAGTTCTCAAAAATTTATTCTGTTTAATAGAATTTAATAAAATTACTTAAAGTTGCCAGATGTACGCAACACACCCTTCTCCTCCGGAAGAAATATTTTAGCTTACTGAAATATTTCTTGATCAGCTGTGATTCAAAAAAAAAATTAAGTAGCAAAATGTCTAACTGAATTGTACTAACATCAAACTGTACTAAAGGAAACTGTACTAAAAGTAAACTGAACTAAACTAAAATTGAAAATATTATGAATGCGTGAAATTTATTTCCTCGTAGTGCTAAAGTGAAATAGTAAACACCTCGTATACGTGGCTAAAAAAATAAATAATTAAAAAAAATTATTTACTATATGTCCCAACTTAATGGTGACAAACTCACAAAGTCCAACTTCTAAAAAGAAAATATTGGAAACTAACCTGTATGCCCATAGACTAGAGCCATACATTATACAACCACGTGTAAAAGAAAATATTTACAACTACGGGTTAAATGTTTGTTAAAATTCACAACGAATTAAAGTATTCAACTACGAGATATAAATTACAACTACGCATTCAAAACTATTTTGGACCAAGCGCCCGCACTATTATCCAATTGATGAAAAATGAAAACTAAAACTGAAAATTTTTATATGCTTACTGAAATTTCTCCAAAGTATCAATAAATATGTAGTCAATCTAAAATCTTTTAAGATCGTCAAACTCGAAATTTCGCAGATAAAATTTAAAATAAAATATTTACACAAGTGTAATTGGATATGCATCGATCCAAACACACCAAGTTGCGAAACCAAACTAAACTAAAAAGGCAGAACTGTGTCTGTCTGTGTGTGTCCTCACGCGAAATTAATCGGTAGTGTGAGGTCACCTAAACCCAAAAGTTTGACGATTTTTTTAAAGCAGATATTTGGTGTTGAGTATCGCTTTGTAATGCGGCTAAGTTGGAAGTTACGCATTTTAAGTGGCCCTATTTAAAGAACCTCCACCCTACCACCCTATATAATCTCAGCGACAAAATAAAAAAAACAATTAAAAATTCTTGCATTTGTCAAGAAGTCTCACAGTAGATGCATGAGGTATGAAAAAAAAAAATATGTCGCTAAGTTTTCGTGCGATGTTATGCATTTTTGAGTACTTGTCTCAAAAACTGAATAAACAGAACTAAACCTAAAAGTTACTAAAATTAAATGATCGGCCAATCAAACTAAATCTATTTAAACCTAACTAACTAACACTAAGTAACAGTACTAGTAAAATTACTTTTATCCTAACTGACTGTTATGGTGGCATCTAAGTATTTTCTGAATACTGCGACGCTCTACCGCAACTTATCTCACTATACTATACCTAACTATACCTAACTAAACCAAAGTTAGACCTACAAATGGTTCTAGAATCCTTAAAGATCCGCGGTTGAGAGGTTTGGTTGCAAATCAACCCTCTCGTTAACACAAAAAGCATTAAATTAGTACTAAAGCACTATAATTCAATTGAAAATGCGGTTTGAAAAATTTTCATTAATTTTTCAATGTTGAAACCGCAAACTAAACCTGACAAAGTCATTGTCCTACTTGACCTGACCTGACTAAAAATCGCGACGTCGTTCGAACTAAGCGTCGAGACGGCGCTCATACTGAACTGAACTAACGAGATTGTGCTCGTCTTAAATTAAATTTATTTTAATGTCTTGTAAAATAAACTTATTTTATTCCATTTCCTTTCAAAAGAAATTTTAGAATATGTTAGGCGTCCCTAACCAAACCTGACTGAAATTTTGTTTACCTACTCTCACGTATGATTAAACAACTCAAACCTAACTGAACCTAACTGTCGAGACTGAGCTCGAACTAAACTAAATTTAAACTGTGCCCCCAGATTAAATTTATTATATTCCATTTTCTGAAATAGAAAATTTTGAAATATTTTATGCTTGGCGTCCCAACGCATATTTTTTTTTTATACTTGGCGTCCCAAAGCATACCTGACCTGACTAAACTAAAATTGTGTCTGATTATACTCCGTGGCATAATCAGACTTACGGGCAAACTTTACTAGACCTGACTAAACTGTAATGTTTGGGCAAACTAAACTAACTGAACTTCAATAAACTAGGGACTAGGTTGTACTAAACTTACTGAACTAAAAATTAATCTTTAAGGACGTGCACTGAATTCAAAATTTTTACAAAGCACTAAAAGCATGTCAGAGCTTATAGTTCTAGACCTCGTGCAAGCTGGCGTTCGAGCCCAAATAAGGCTTGAGCTTCGATACATGCCAAGTACCAGCTGGAGTTCCGTCTAGGTGGTTCAGCTCATATGCAACTTTAGATAATACTTTTTTGACAATGCATGGTACATAGCGATTAGCTAATTTAGCAGAAAAGGATTCTGCGGCGTTACTCAACACAAAATTTCTGAGCCAGACTTTTTCTCCAACTTTGAAAACTTTGTCTCGTTTTCTCAAATTATAATATTTGGCACTCTTTTGATACGCAACATTTAACTTAACTTGAACATCCCTATATAACTGAGGAAGTTTATCCATTTCATTGGCATATGTTCTTCTACTTTCCCCAAGGTCACTCACATCTGAAACGTCGACTTCATCATAATAATCACCCGTCACAGGCAGCTTTCGCCCAAAATTCAGGAATGCCGGGGTGAATCCGGTCACCTCGTGTACGGCTGAATTAATCGCAGACTGAATATTTAAAATATTTTCGTCCAATTTCTTATGTGAACCCTTGAGAAAACTTCTGATCATAGTGCCAATTGTACGATTTACCCTTTCTACATGGTTTATTTGGGGATGATAAAAACAACTATACCACAACTTAGAAATTTTGAATTTCTTAACAAAGTTATTAAACATATTGCTAGTATGTGCTGTAGCATTATCTAGCAATAAAACTTGGGGTGTGCCATAAGTTAAAAATACTTGTTCGAGAAAAGTTGTGATAGCTTTTGAAGTGGCTTCACGCGCGGGTTTCATTAGCACAAATTTAGAGAAATAGTCTACGGCTACTAACAAAAACCTATTGCCCTTCGTACTTCTGGGAAAAGGTCCCATTGTATCGTATGCTACAAACTGAAAAGGAAAAGAGGCTTTCTTTTCTGCGCCCATTTGCCCAAACCTCTGCGTGTTCAGAGACTTTTCTCTGCCGCAGATTTCACATTTTCGAATGTACGTTAGTATGTCCTTTCGCATTTTAGGCCAATAAAAGTTTTCTGCTACTTTGTGTAGCGTTTTATAATAACCTAAATGCCCAGAATTTTCATTCTCGTGGCAGTCAACCATAACTTTTTGCCTTTCTGCTAGAGGAACTACTAATTTCCATTCTGAAATGTTTGTACGCAAAATTATTTTACTCTTGGTATGTTTGAAAAGATACCCGTCTTTGACCATCCACTGAGGAAACTTATGTGGATTTTTCATAATTCTCTCTCTAAGTTTTAGATACCAAGGTTCGAGATTATTTAAAGAAATACCCAAAGTATCAATTTCTGCTACTGGTACTGAACGCGACAAAGCATCAGGGACTACATGTAGAGTACCCTTTCTGTGAATGATCTCAAAGTCATACATGGAGAGTCTGAGTGCCCATCGAGACAAACGCCCGGTTGGATTTGACAGTTTACTTAAATATCTCAAACTAGAATGGTCAGTGATGACCTTAAAGTGAACCCCCTGTACATACCCGGCAAAACTCTCTACCCCATGCAATACCGCTAAAATTTCTCGTTCACAAGTTGAGTAATTACGTTCAGCCCTTGACAAACTTCTACTCGCATAGGCAATTACTTTTTCAACCCCTTGTATAGTTTGGGTAAGCACTGAACCTACGCCAAACGCACTACTATCAGATTGAATGCAAAATTCCTGAGAGAAATCAGGTGATGCAAGTATAGGAGCAGAAATTAATCTTTGTTTTATTTCCCTGAAAGCTAATTCGGCCTTATCGTTCCATGGTGTCGACTGTTTCTTTTTCCGCCCCTTAAGCAAATCGTTAAGCGGACTTATTAAAGTACTAAAATGTGGGATAAAACGTCGATACCATGAACACATGCCCACAAAACGTCTGATTTGGGTTGTAGTTTCCGGTCTTGGATAATTTAACATAGCCTCGATTTTATCACTTGAGGTTCTCAAACCTTGCGCATCCACCACGAAACCCAGATAATTCAGAGATTCTCTGAAAAATTTGCACTTTTGGAAATTAACAGTCAAGTTTGCTTGTGACAATCTTTTATATACTTCTTTTAGCAAAGCTATGTGTTCATCAAAAGAACTTGAAGTTATAATAATGTCATCTAGATACACAAAAACTTTAGGTTGTAATTCTGGGGTGAAAATTCTGTCCATTAAACGCTGGGTAATCTGCACCGAATTGGCCAGCCCAAAAGGTAAGACTTTAAATTGGAACAGACCTCTCCCCGGAACTGAAAAAGCTGTTTTCTCTTTGCTAGATTCATCTAGCGGCAATTGCCAAAAGGCTGACTTAAGATCCACACTAGAGATAAACTTTGCATTAGATAACATTTTTAAAATGTCGTCGACTAAAGGCAATGGATAAGAATCCTTCTTTGTGACTTCATTTAAAGCCCTACCATCAAAGCAAAAACGCCATTCCCCACTACCCTTTTTAACTAACAATACTGGACTATTCCAGGGGCTAAAAGATGGCTCTATTACGTCCTGCTGTAACATTTTGTCCAATTCTACATTAAGGTGCTGCTGCATGTAGGGGGATAATCTATATTGTCGCTTTTTAAACGGCAAGGCATCACCGGTCTCAATGTGTGCCTGCATTAAATGTGTTCGCCCAAGTTTATCTCTAGATAAGGACTTAAAAAGATCTACTACATTTTCCAGTTCCCTATTTTGAGCCTTACTAAACTTAATGTTGACTTCTAAACTTGACTCACTTTGTTTGGGTGGTTCGGTAATCACATTGATTAAATAATCGTGGACGTCACTAAAAACTTCCCAGGTGTTATTTTGGAAATTAAGTCTTAATGAAAACTGTTTGATAAAATCACTACCTAAAATCAAACTACAGCGTAGTGACGGTACTACACGAACTTCAACTAATTTACAAATCCCATCTATACATAATGGTAGTTCACAAATCCCTGTAATATTCTGGGCTGTTCCGTCTGCTGTTCTTACTACTTTATTTAAACTTTTGTCAAGTTTAATTTTATATTTGTCCAACAAATTTAACGACAACGAACCTAAACATGTGATATTTGCACCACTATCAAGCAATGAGATTACCTCTTCATCAAACAAAGTTACTGAAATATAGGGCCTATTATCATAGGGCTTCTCTAGAAAAACTGGTGAAACTATTGACTTACTAGACTTTAAAAAGTTTTTGACTGTTACTTTCCAATTGTTCCAATCGGATAAATCCGTTTTAGGCTTGACTATATTGAGAGAATTACGACTACTAGACTTAAAAATATTCTTTATTTGACATAATCGTGAATTATAAAATATTCGGCCATTTTGAGGAGTCGTCTGACGTCGGCCTAAGTCGACAGACCTCCTTACTGGTTTTTTGGAACCAACCTAACCTCATTACATACGGTACATGTTCTAACGGTACAGTCTGGCTTACCACACTTAAAACAAAACCTTTTTCTAGGTTCTTTGCATTGTATAAATTCGTGACCAACTTTCTTACAGTTGAAACACGTGCTTATACTTGAAACTTTATTTTCTGGGATTGTAGTTGTTGCTTGCACTACTTTATTAACTGAAGCTAAGTTTTTATTAGAAAAAGTTTTCCATTTTTTTCTGAATATTTTATGTTGCCTTTTTGGAGATGACGATTCTGAACTTTCCACATAAGCTAAATCAGATTCAAGGGCGTTAGTTGCACTTGGAGGCGAATATTTATTCTTGGCCTGCAAGGCATCATCGATTTTCCTGCAATATGTCACTAGTTCACAAGTGTCCCTAACATCAACTAAGGCCAATCGCTCAACATAAACTGGTAAAATATTTTTTCTAATTATTCTTAACTGTTCAGCATCGCTAACAGGTGATACTAATCTATTAAATAAATTCTGCATGGTGGCAACATATATAGTTATTTTTTCACTACGCCCCTGCTTACGTGATTTAATTTCGTCTAATAAAGTTTCATTATACTCTAGTGGTAAGAAAGTATTGTGCATTTCATTAACTAACTGATCCCAAGAGGTGACCTTATCTCTAACAGATCTGTACCAAATTAAAGCATGACCTTCAAATAAGTCTATTGCAGACTCACAAAGTTCTTTAAAAGTGACGTTGCGAGCTTTTGACAACTCCACAACTCTTTCTAAAAAAGCTTTTACGCTTGTTCGGCCATCATATTTTATATTCCACTTATATACTGGTATTGACTTTTTATTGACAGAGGTTGAGGGTAAAACTATGTCGCTATTATCTAACTCTACCGTTTTAATAACATTATTTGCTAGTTTAGCTTCTAGCTCTAGGCATGCGGCTTGAGCATCCTGTTTAAACTCGGTATACAAGGTTTTAACTTCAAGTGGTTCCTCTGGAACTTTAAATCTATCCACTCTATACGTTAATGAAGCTAAACGCGAGGAAATAATTAAGTACATAGTATCAATTACAGTTGCTGAAAAATCTAGAATTAATGATTCGAGTTCGATAAGTGTTATCTCAATCACATTTTTCTCGGTGTCCAATTCAAAATTTGAATCTTTTAATTTCTTAATCTCCCCATTTGACTTTTCTAAAAATCTTTTCAAAACGATTTTCTTGTCTTGCAATTTTCTACGAGTACTTATTACACCCCTGATTCTAAGTTCATAATCTAACTCAGCCTCTGTCAGATAAGAAGGGTTTATAACAAGCGGTGAGTCCATCTTGTCCACTAACGATACTTAAACTGACTCAAAAACAATTTAAAAATCAATACCTGTATATGTCTCTACAAGAAAAACGAACTATAAGTGGTATTAAAATAATACCTAACTGAAATTGAATTATCAAGTAAAGAATACTCTATAAAATAACGTAAAAAGTCTAAACTGAAATAAAGATTGTACAGGCGTACAATCGCTGACTCACTAAACTAAATAAATTTGAGTTAATTTCAATGTAGCAAATTTATTAAAATACGCAAAGTTTTTACTTGCTATTTTAAAATATAATTGCTTTGATTTAAAATCAAATTTGCAATACCTAACTGAACTGAACCTAATATTAAAATAAATGGAGTTACTAATTCGCTATTTTAATTTATAAATCACCTTGATATTTTTAATCAAATAGGCAATTCTAAACCCAACCCAAATGTATTAAACTTAATCCTTATCACTGGATATTAAATTCCTTAAAAGTGATAAGATTTTTTTATGGTTAAATAAAAACTAACAAAACATCGCCTGTTTTATACTGCTAGAAGAATTCGTATAGTCCTCTAAATTAGATATAAAATATTGAATTTTATACTTAGTTTCTGTACGTAGTATTTACCATATTATTGATAAAATAAATTATCATAAAATAACTTCCAGACATAAAATTATTGCACAAATAATATTTTCAAACTCAAAACCTAAATTTCTGTCTCTCATAAGATCAAACTAGCTTATGCTTGATACCACAAAAATTCTAAAATTCACCTCTACTCATTTAAAAATCTGAAACTTACATAACTTGACTAAAAAAATTGAAACTTACTGAACCTTATTCGGGCCTCACGTTACTGGGCACCATTGTTACATCACTACTTGGTCCTAGAAAAATTAACAATGATATCACCGGTTAAGGTGATAACCAAAGGTAATTCGACCAACACACAAATAGTGACGGCGAACGGCTAGCTGATCTGGTGCGTGGCTGGGATTTCGTGGGTTCAACTAATATATATTTTTTTAAATCAGCCAGAGGGTGAACCAATATTTTAGTGATATATTGCCTAGCTAGTTTGTTGCAACACTCAGAGGTAGCTTAAAATGATGTAAAAATTATGAGCGCCATCCACGGAAAATTTAAGAGTTACTGCTACCCCTGTGATGGTGAAACCAACCGCCGTGGAAAGATTTGATCTTATGGCGGACAGACAAACAAAAAAATGAAAAATTAAATTTTACGATAAAAGATACTTATTTATTAATTACTTCAGAAAAATCATCAATGTAAAAACAAATCAGCGATTTTAATCAATTTAAAAATTATAAAATAATGTTATCAATTATGAAATAGAAATATTAAGTAATATTATCACAATTTCCAACAGAAAATATTTATAGCTTAATTAATTTATCATTAAAAGAAAAGAAATATATTGTGCAATGAAAGTTATACAGTAAATATTATACAACAAAAGAAATATCAATGAAATTCTCAGAATCTCACCAATCCTCCTGATGATGGATAGATAGTGGATGAGGGCTCCTGGTGAGTTCTGGTAGCCTTTCCTAACAGCCTCTCCGAACACAGACTGCTCCTCGACGTGGTTTGACGTCTTGCTAACCTGTATAACGCTAGGGTTTTGCTGTTGGTTGGGATTGACTGGACTAAACTGGACTTGTCTAAACGGAATTTCAATCGACTGCTGAACTTTACTAAACTGTGTTTGACTGGACTATCCGTCTTATGAAATCTAGCAGACATTTAACCATCAAACGAAAATGATTTTCCATGTGTAAATTATGTAGACTAATTGTACTAATTATGCAAATTATTTCGGTAAATGATTTAAATAATTTGTATTAACTATCTAGTTAGTTATTTGTTAATTATCTATGTAATCAGTTGTTAAAATAATCAGTTATATAATCATCTATTTAATCATCTATATAATCATCTATTTACTATATAATCAGCTATTTACTATATAATCAGCTATTTAATCATCTATTTGGCAGCAAAACTCTACGTTTGGGAAGAAAAAAAAATATTATCAGCACATGTTTCAGAATTATGGTTGTTTAGTTAGCAGAAACGAAAAATATGGCTAAAGGCCGTTAAACACTAATGAGAGGAATCAAATAAATAAATGTAATTACCTTTTATTAGATAGATCACTAAGAAAAAGTTTGATAACGGCAGAAGTGTCACAACTCGCGACTGAATGATTATCAAAAAAACTTAAAAGTCAAAGTAATTGCTGCTGCAGAATTGGCTACAGAAATGGCCATTCTCCTACCAGCTAGCTAATAAAAGAGATATCCCCTCTCAAGTCTCAATTAACATATTACCATACTATAAACTAAAAATTACTAAGAATGGGTCCGCGTTGTTATATGCAACCCATAATACTTCCTGCAGTATATTTGGTTTAACCAATAATTAAGAAATTTGTGCTATGAAATAGATATATTTACTATGCGATCGAAGCCTCTGTGTTCTACGAGAGCTGTTAGCAAAAACTGGAATACAAAAAGAGTTAAATGGATGAAACATGAAAATATAATAAATGTGTACATTCCTAAATTTAAACAGATTACCTATGATAATTTAATGTCTGAGGTTTTAGTTACTAGAGTATGGTAAATACCAGTACATAGTTCTCAAAAATTTATTCTGTTTAATAGAATTTAATAAAATTACTTAAAGTTGCCAGATGTACGCAACACAATCAACCGTTTTTGTCACAGTATGAAATACATCATAGTAGAAGAAGTGTTTGTAAAGAAATTATGAAGATATTCTTTGCCAGAAATACAGAAATAATCAAATCATTTGGACACGAGTGTACAATTGAAGTGATGATTTATTTTTTGAAGCTCTCATTCACTTTCTCTGCTTCGTATCGACTAGTAACGTCAAGAAGCTTCATTGTAAATTCTGCTCTTGCTGAAATCCATTGAGGTCTTTTATTTGAGATAACTGAATATGCCCTTCTGGTAATGGGAGACTCGAAACTAATGTCATGTATTGATATGTATATTGTTCTGGCATCAAAAGGCACTGGTAGGGCCTTGAGTCGTACAAAGAAGCCGTTTACATCGTCTATATCGATCATATCTATTTTATGTAATATGAATTAACATCTGTTTTCAACATATATAGGACGAAACATAAACATTCATCTCGATTATCTCCATTTTTATGAAAGTTTAAATGTTGTTTTCAATGAGGGAAATGTTTTTTAGTTAGAAAATACTGTTTTTGTAAGAATAAAATTAATTTAGAGTCAGAACTACCTATAAACTCCTGTATTGTACTGTATTTTAAATTGTTGATATTTAAAATAAGATTACTTCATTATTATATTGTCATGCTATTTATATCCATTTTCATATCTCGAAAATATCATAGGTAGGTACCCTCTTAATAAGTAAATAATTCGAGGATACAACGATTTCATAAATTTATCTTATTTTTTTACTTTCGAAGAAGTGCTCGTCAGAGCGCCATAGTGCCAATCCGCTCAAAACAGTTACCAAAAGGAGAAAATTAGTTTTCAGGGTTGCTATGTTAATTGTAATAGGACTGAATTTCTAGGGAAGGTAAATATCTAGGAGTGATGGCGAATCAAAACTTACCTGAAAGTCAAATGTCGGAAGAATACTTACAAAAGCCACTGCGGCTATTTGAACGTGCTCCAGACTGTTTTGGTAAGGCATGGGGCCCGAAATCGAAAATGATCTGCTGGTCTTGTCGTTGTGGAACCTAAGGATAGTTGCGAAAATTGCCTGTTTAGGGTTTACAGAGGCAATGTGCTCCAGCTATGCTAGATCTAATTCCTCTACATCTGTACGTGAGGAAGGGGGCAGCACTTGCTGCACCAAGAACTCACATTCAAACTAGGTTATCTGGCTGGTCACCTGAGGATTTTAAAACTAATCCAGCTGGAGCCCATGGCCAAATTTACTGACTCGCTGCCAACCAAGCAGGAGTTGGATGTATCAATTGCGAACCGTCAGATGAGTGGATAGATAGAAGATGGCTGAAGGGGTCGGTGTGGGCGTAGCGGGGCCTAATTCAGAGCCCTAAGTAGTCTTGATTTCTAATGACATTTTTCAAATCTTTTATGTTAATAGTATGTTATGAACCTAACAATATTCCGCGAATAATTGGAAAATTCATACAAAGGTAGTTTACTTATGCGAAAAATAGATAATCTCAATTTTCTCGAAAACGACTGCTAAAATTTTGTATATTAAAACTATAATGTAAATCTAATAAAATGCTATTAGTTGTTTCCCACGTAAGGCTAATTTATTAATGGAAAAAAACTTATCTTGCTTTTCTCGAAAAGGGCTCCAACAACTTTTGCTCTATTGCCAATTCATTAATATCTGGTTTATCCCGAAAGATTCCTCATGAAATAAATTGTTTGAACCACACGAGAAAGTAACTTCGGCATGGCCTTACCATTTATTTTATTTTGAATTTAGACATGAAATATTTTTAGGGAAAAACGGAGGTTCATTTACAATTGTATAATTTTTGGGTGTTTAAGGAAGTATGACAAAGAGTATTTAAAAAAAAGTTTATTAACGTAAAAACAGCTGCTTAAACTTATTATATAGGTACTTATGTTTTACGCCCTTTATTTCCTCTTCTGATTGTTATTACCCAATAAGAATGTTTGGGTAAAATCAAATCTGTATATGCGGATTTTAAAATCAACTTATGAGTAGGAAAGTAAAAAAGGCTTAAAGTTTACAATTATAGTACATAAATTACATTACCCAAAAAGAGATAATTAGCGAAATAAACAAAATATAATTTACTTAGCACTAAACAAATATTTTACTTAACTTAAAATGGATATTCGGATACTACTATAATAATGTAAACAACAACATTTCCAATAATAATATTGCCTTGATATAATCGCATTTCAATTTGCAGTTTGATCTCCTGTGGGCCTTTTATGCTTCTTATCAGGTGAAGCTGCATGCTATTGAAGTGATTATTTATTTTTTGGAAGAAATTCTCGTTTACTTTTTCTATTCCATACGGACAAGTTACGTCAAGCAGCTTCATTGTAAATTCCGCCCTTGCTGAAAGCCATTGAGGTCCCTTTATTTGGAATAATTGAATATGTCCTTCTGGTAAGGGGAGATCGGAAACTAGTGTCATATACTGGTATGTATATTGCTCTGGCATCAAAATGCACTGGTAGTCTCTTTGGTCGCAGAAAGATTGAAGCCGTTTGCACCGTCTGTAATTATCAAATCTGTTTTATGTAATATTAATTAGAATATGTTTTTAACACGTATAGGACAAACTATATAAACTAGAATATTTCGATTTATAAAAAATAAAATTAGTTTATACAGGCACAAGCTGTCGTAAATGGCAACGAAACCCTTATAATATGCTCTTAACTAAACGCAACACCAATAATTCATTTAAGTTTTGTTTAATTGCACCTAAATTAAAATAAAAAATTACCCTACGTGTTTTTGGAATTCTTGTAAACTTATTTTGAAGTTGATTAATTCAGTAACTTTTTATTGAAAATGGATATATTTAAAACTATTAGAATTCGTAGAATTTTCGTCAGTACTTAACAGTAAGTTTGTTTCATTTCTGGTTATAAAATGATTGAAACAGTTATTTTGGGTATGTACCACATAGCTTTCATATACTCAATATCTAATAGTATACTAGCTAGCGCGTAATTACCTGACACATTCAGGTAATTGCGCGATAGCGCTAGAGGCATGATTAATTATGTTCCTTCATGGCAGACAAAAGAGATTTTCTAATCAGTTGAAAAAGTTAAATTCATTGGTAAAATAGCTTGAGACGTATTAGTTATAGCTTCGGAATAGACACCTTGCAAGTTCAAAATGTCTGCCTCTGGACGTCCACTATCTGGGATGTATGCTGATTGCATTTTTGTGTTCACTAAGTGGTAATTAATCTTAACATCAATGATGTCACATTTATCTGAGACTTGTCTCTTATAACTGACAGGAAATTCACGAGAATCGACCGGACATCATCGTACATAATAAGAAGGAGAAATCATGTTTGCTGATCGATGCGTCCAACCCAAATGACGTCAATGTGATGCTCAAGGAAATTGATACGTTGAGTAAGTACATCCAAGCATCACCAAATAGGAGTGAGCAGGATGTGGAATGCAAAACCACAGTCGTACCAGTAATTGCTGGGGCCCTCGGAATTGTTTAGAAGGGCCATGACCGGAGTCTGAAACAACTGCTTGGTCAACCGAGCGCAAGAAGTACAGAAGATCACAATATTAGGAATGGCACACATTCTAAGGAGAATCATAGAGTAGGAGTCTCTATGATCAATTGTTGAGATCTGGACTGACTCTGATCTGTTGGAGGAGATACGACCAACGTCGCCATAAGGGCCTAATAACCTGGAGCGGGCTCCAACAGAACTGCATCTCTTGGTGTAATTCCATGGGTTCAGTAAAATTTCCTCCCCAAAGAGGAGTGCGAGATTCCTTCCCATAATAATAATAATAATAATAATAATAATAATAATAATAATAAATGCAATACAGCAGGAGGGGCTAACCGTCATCCACCCAGCCTTTGGTGAGTAGCGCCACCACTTACTCCAGCTGGGGGTGCAAAAATCGAACCGGCAGCCCTAGCGCACCCGGGAGGGGAAAGCTCTTTCCCTCTGGTGTCGGTCGTGGGCTTGCTGGGATAACCACCCACAAGCCCAATACCCGGTTCCT
The DNA here is from genome assembly GCA_963583905.1 of Stenurella melanura. Taxonomy (NCBI): domain Eukaryota; kingdom Metazoa; phylum Arthropoda; class Insecta; order Coleoptera; family Cerambycidae; genus Stenurella; species Stenurella melanura. Next base: position 28,979,135 of record OY757318.1, on the reverse strand, counting down.
ACTGGCCGAGGACAGGGCCCCCACAATCGACCCCGCTCGGATAGGGATCAAGGGCAAGGTGGTGGGGCCCAACAAGATCGACAGCCCATTGTTGACGACCGCGACGATCAAGGAGGCTTTGAGTGGACAGATGAACTGAGAGACGACCTGATGCAGTGCCACGAAAGCAGTAAGCCCGCACGAAGGGGATACATGGGGCGAATGCATGTGCTGTGGTGTGCAATGCACCCAGAGCACAACGCCTTCACGCCACAAAACCTGCGTGATTATGTATCCCACCTTCGTCGCAGGGGCTATGTAAGAACTGCTCCTCAGCCGATGAATGAGGGGGCCGAAGGGCGACCGAATGAACCGGTTGAGGAAGCGGTCCCGCCTGTTCCGCCAACACCAGAAGGTCTCAGTACCAGAAGGGGGTTGCACAATAAAGAACCTCCTGGGCCGCAAGATCTGGCCAGAGTAGATGCGGAACTACGTGCAGCGCTACCAGAAGAGGCTGACATCTGGCACATTAATTGTGCCGTGTATGCCGCCGCTCAACGCTTGTCTCAGGTGGAGAGGCGGAACACTGTCTCTCCACAGGAACGAGCGGGACGGCGCATACAGAAGATGGAAGCCAAGATCCGGTCGGCGAGGCAACACGCATCCCGTATCCAATGTGTGATGGACTATATGGCAGCCAATAGGCCTTTTACGCCTAAAGTACGGCGAGTAGCTGCCAACTTAAGACGCGTCCATCACACACTCAATGGGACAGTGCTCCAAACCACCAAACAGCACTGTCTCGACAGGATACGGATGCTAGTGACCTGCAAGAAGTCACTAGTGAGGCGGGCGAGGGGGTTGGCGGAAAATCAACTTTTCCGCAAAAAGCCCTCGCGCCTTTTCGAACCGCCTCAGCGTGTTGCTGAGAATCCACCGACAGCAGACCAGGTGGAGAACTTCTGGAAAGCGTTGTACGAGGAGAAGCTTCCACTCATCAGAGATTCTCCAGCCCTGGCACACTTTGAAACCTTTTGCCAAAGGTTTCGACAACCGCAAGAGGTGTGCAAACCAATAACCCCAGAAGAGGTTCGAAGAGCTCTTGAAGGCTCTAAGAACTTTGCTGCTCCAGGTCCCGACGGGATTAATAACTTTTGGTGGAAAAAACTACCAATTACCCACCACCATTTGGCCAGAAATTTTAATGCCTGGCTAAGTGGGGAGCAGCAAATTCCTTCTTGGGTTGTTGAGGGGCGGACAGTGCTGATCCCAAAGAACGGAGATTTGTCTGACCCAAAGAATTATCGGCCGATAACCTGCTTAAACGCATGCTACAAGGTGTTCACACGCATTTTGTACATGCGGGTGCTCCACGCAGTTGAACCAGTTTACGAACGGATATATGAGCAACGAGGGCCGAAGAAAGGTACCGCTGGCTGCAAGGAGAATCTGCTGATTGACAGGTGTGTCACGCAGGACTCCATGCAGTATAAGCGGAATCTTTCGATGGCCTGGATTGATTACCGCAAGGCATTTGACATGTCATCGCATGAGCTAATTATACACTTGCTCCAATGTCTTGCGGTCCCCGGTCCAGTAGTGACGTGTATTGAAGAACTGATGCCACTCTGGAGGACTCGCTTTACCATTACATCGGGTAACGATCGAGTCCAGACAGAGCCGGTAACGTTCAGAAGGGGAGTATTTCAGGGAGACTCCCTCAGCCCCCTTCTATTTTGCATCTCACTGCTGCCATTATCCGTTTCGCTCCAAAAAACCCGTGGGTACAACTGCGGTACCCCAGGAGACAGGAGGCATAAGGTCACCCATCTGTTTTATATGGATGACGTTAAACTTTATACCTCCAGGGAGAGGGACCTGCACCAGTCCCTCAGGGTGGTACAGGAGTACACGCAGGCTGTCGGTATGGAGTTCGGGTTAGACAAATGTGCACTGGTCCATCTTAAGAGAGGACGATGCGGGGACTACGGAGAGGACGCGCAGCTCGTAGACGGAAGCATCTTACATCATCTAGATGTCGGAGAGTCGTACACTTACTTAGGTGTTGAGCAACACTCCACCCAAGAAGTGAGTGTAGTAAAAAACGCTCTCCGCGGCAGGTATCAGCACCGGCTCCGACAGATCTGGTCTTCAGAACTGTCGGGGAAGAACAAGGTGTCTGCAACCAACATGCTTGCCGTTCCGATCCTTCTCTACTCCTTTGGAGTTGTGAAGTGGACTCGAGAGGAGTTGCGTCAACTCGATGTAGGAACCCGCAAGAAGATGTACCTCAATAGGAGTTTACATCCCAAATCGTCCGTTCCACGGCTATACCTCCCGCGACATCGGGGAGGGCGTGGACTCTTGAGTTTGGAGAGTCTCCACAACAGGATGGTTCTGGATGGAGCCTGTAAGGTCATCAGGAGTTCGGATCCCCTCCTCTGCATGGTCCGGGACCATGAAAATGCAGGGGTAGGAGCATTTCTGTTTAAGGCAGCACAGAGAGCAGCTGATGAACTTGGTCTCTCCTTCGAGGTCGAGCGGGTAAATCGCGACTCCGTCACCGAGTTGGAACCTGCTCGGCGAAAAGCCCAAATTAAAGCTGCAGAACACAGCATCTTTCTGCAGCTGCACATGGATAAGCCAATGCATGGAGTTTTCTATAAAAATTTAGAAAACCTTGGCTTATCCGAAAGGCTGACCTTTGCCTTTTTAAGGTCAGCCGGGCTGAAGTCTGAGACCGAGGGATTCATAATGGCTTGCCAGGATGGTGTATTCAACACTCTGGTCTATCGTAGCCGTGTTATGGGTACAGAGGTCCCGGATGTCAGATGCAGGGCCTGCCGCAGGGCGCCAGAGACTGTAATGCACTTGCTGTCGGCTTGCCCGACATATGCAGTCTCGGCCTATATCCAAAGGCACAACGGAGCATTACGAGTGCTTTATTACCATTTAAGGCACTCGTATGGGATAGACGAGACACCAGTGCTGCCTTATGCTCCGGGGGATATTGAGTCCGTTGTGGGCAATGAGAAGTGTCTAATCTATTGGAACTACTCGTTTCCCACCGTTAGGCAAATACAAACCAACAAGCCTGACGTAGTTCTCCTCGATCACCAACTCAAGACAATGTTTGTCGTGGAGTTCTCGGCTCCCGCATTGTCTTGAAGGAGGAGGAAAAACGGACAAAATATCGAGATTTGCTCTTCGAACTCCGCAGACTTTACCCAGACCATACTGTTAAGTTGGTGGTACTGATAATAGGAGCCCTAGGTGGAACAAGGCACACACTGCTTACGGAACTGAAGATCATACCGGCATGCCGAAACTCGGCAGAGATCTTAGCCGGTAGGATGCAGAAGGCCGTCATCCTCGGTTCGCTACGTCTACTCAGGGCACACACAATAATAAATGACTTTAATAAACAAACAGAGTTTGTTTACGTAATCTCTGAAAGTTTAAGAAACGTTTCCGTAAGGTCTTTGCGTGCTACAATTTTGACATTTGAAAATAATTTTAATAGACGTACTTTCCAACGTTCTTTCTAACGTTCACCCAGTGGCGGCGGTTATTCCTGATGATAGAAATATGGTTATATGACGAACATTTTCAAATGTATTATGACCACTCCGAATATATTTAAAAAAATAATGTCACTTTTAGTTTATAGGGTAGAAACTAAAATTCTTTTCATTTGTACCATGTGTCATTATTTCCATTCCTACATATCGAATCTGTAGACATAACTGTAACAGTTAAGCATTATTAAGACACCGTTTTAAATATTGATGCCGCTTTCTAATAACGTCATATCCAATATGGCTGTCATAAGTAAACCAAAATTTAAAGTCTGGAGTCTAAAAAACGAAACTTTTTTACGAATGACAAAAGTGATAATTTGAAGAGTGTCTTCGTATATACATAACTGTATACTCGCAATTCATTGTCCCTTTATTGAACTGCGTGTGCAAAATTTAGTTTACGTTATAATGTAGCTCCGACCTGTTTATTAACTGAAAACGTTTACGATACGTTTCATATGCATTACTATTTTACACAATTCCAGAATCTTACAAAAACGTTTTGTTTGACTTTAATGAATTATTCAGGTGATGTGGATGCCTTATGAACTTTTAAGAGAACAGTTTTATGTAACGAATTAAATAACGTTAATGTATCGTTCATAAAAGGATTGCTAAGAAACATGTATTTTTAACGTTTCGATATACCGTTATTTGTCCAACCATAAAAGAACGAACCGCTGATTTTCTAACGTAAAACGAATTATCAATTACTGACACGTTGAGAATAAGTTTTAAAAACGTAAATGTGTTGACTGGGTATAATAAACCTTCCGAGTCATTTGGCGATATTCCACTGATAAGAAAAATTCTCATATCACTTTTGTTGTCTGCTATGTCTTTAGCTGATATTTGTGCAAGGCACTCTTTTTTCTGTTCCATAATAGTTAATATGAAAGAGCAATAAATTACCTATTCTTTATATATACTGTTGATCTACTTCTGTTAACGCTAGTATACTAATAAAGTTAATCAATTACATTATTCTGAAAATATGCCGTATCTTAGATTATTAGGAGTTTGTGCTCTGTATTAAATCAAGAAATTTTTCAATGTAATATACTATGTTTCAGAGATTAGTGTGGACTAGGCTTAGTATTAATACAGTATTTACTTGCTTTCTGCCACTCCGGTTATTATGGTTTTGTACCGCTCGTTTGTAACTTAAATTAAATCCAAATTATGAATATTTTCGAGATGATTTAGCAGGAAACAGCAGGAAAAGTTTATAATTAAAATACCATTCATAACCATCAGTCTCATTATGAGAAACTATTATAACTTAAATGTTACAGATAATTATATACAGAAGGAAAAATGTAACACTTCGTTCTTTTCTATTTATTTTTCTTAAGAATAGAATTGTTTTAAATATTTTTCACGCTAACAAACTGTTTAGTCTTATTATATAAACAAGATATTAAATTTGAAACTTTCCGTTTCTTTCTTTTTATTTTTCTTTGGAATAGAACTTGATACATAATACTGAAAATTTTCCATTTGGTGGTCGGCTTAACTTCTAGCGTCAAACTAGTTTATTAAACTTCAAACTTAGAGGTGTCGAGTCCAGTGGGTGGACAAAATAATATCTTGAAGTTAGTTTCGTTTCTGATATTAAAAATATTTTACCTTTGGCATGCTATAGTATATAATATTCCTGTATAAAATGAATATAAGAGACCGGGAGTTAGTAGACACGCAACTAGAACCATAGGTGCAAAAGATTGTACTTGAACCGCGAAAAAGTATTTGTATAAGGATACTTCAACTGCTCGGTCTAAGTAACAACGTTATTTGTAGATTGAGCGCAAAAACTGATAGAAATAATCCAAATCCGAATTATATGGTAGAAGAGAATTAACTACACCGTTTGATAGAGGAGACTCTTTTGCTTTGTAACGGCAGACGATTTGGTTGGCAGGTTAACCAGATGCGAATGAATTTGACAGTGAATTATTATCTTTACTCTAATTACAAGGTACAAGAAATATCAGTACACCAGTCCATTTGTCCATGCGTCACTTTTCAAATTTGCCACGACAGATGAAAAATTCCACTGCATAAATCCAGCAGATGCATGAGAAGGAAGTGAGTGAGATCAATAAACAGGAAAAAGTAGCTTGGGAGTTAGACTAACAGTTGAAGATATGAGACGGCGTTCTTGGTAATAATTGTTTGTTTTAAATTTAATTTTAATTATCTGTATCTGTAATGAAGATAAATAAATAATCTAGCTAGGATTACAGTTCAATGAAAAAGCATTATCTACTATATATATTGTACGTAGCAATTTATTCAGGTACAAAATATGAATCAAAATCAAAAATAATAAAATTCTTCTAATACAATAAAGGCAATCCTAAGTAAAGGTTTTTACTTATAATATTATTCAAGTTTCCTACGAACTGTTTTAGATTTTATACATTTCGTATCCAAGGCCTCTACTTTAAATAGGTAATTTAAAATTTCGTTCATTTTCAAAATGTGTCTTGTTGAAGATGAAATATATTATATTTTTTGTAGAGCAAATGTAATTTATGATTAAAAGCCGTAGAAAGGTTCCTTGGTTTCATAGATACGGATTTTAAAATGACAGAAAAACGCCTTAATTTATTGTCAAAACGATTGCTTTGCGATTTTTGAAGGCAAATATCCTATTATGCATGTCACAATCAATATATCAAATATTACTACTTATATTACTTACTGTTTTCCCTTCGTAATAGGTAAATAAATATAAGTTAAGAAACAGATTACGTCAGCATTTACCCTCACATGCACGGCTGTTAGAGGTGTTTCAGAATCTCACGAGCCGCGAAATGCGCAAAAGGCAAAGTTTAATCTGAGTTATAAGTATGTTTTTGAAGACACTGGAGGCTGCCTTGCTGTATACATAAACAAGAGCTCGGGATAAATTGTAAACAATAAATGTAATATTTTTAAGAAGTGTAACTGAGTCATGTCAGGATCAAGGTCAAGTACTGGGAATCAATGCCTGGTCCCCACAAGGCCTCACACCCATAAATAATATTTATTATAAACATTGGTGGAAGGTATTGATTCCTGCTGACTGGCCTAAATGTACGAAGTATGTTAAAGTTGAAGAGTTAGTCAGAGATAGATTTGCAAACTGTTAAGTAATAATTATTGTGTGAATATAGTGTTGTTATTTGGACTTGCCCTATTTTAATTATCAACCCCCAATTTAACCTTGAAGTCCCACAATTGGTGTCAGAAGTGTGTTTGTGCCAGTGCAATGGATCTACAAAGTACCGACAATGATCAACAATTGGCTCTGGCCGCTGCGAATCCGGCGGGAACCGTATCTACTCACACCGAACGGTCTTTTACACCGCCGTTGAATTTTCAACAGCAATTGGCAAGTATGAGGCGTGAATTAGATGAATTAAAACAACAACAGGTATGTGTCTCAAGTGTAAATAATTTTACTTGGGAAAATATTCCAGACTATAGCCCGGCACAAGAACTTATGTCATTAAATCGGTGGTTACGTTTAGTGGACGAAAAAGCTTATTTCTCGCGCTGGGATGAAGTGACAACGTACCGGTTTATAATTGACAAACTAAGTGGTCGCGCACGTGAATGGTACTTAAACCGCGATTCAACTTTCAGCAATTTAAACGATTTAAAAAGTGCTTTGAGAAATACTTTTGATGTGGACAGTCAGTCGACCGGAAAATTATTTAAAGATGCCGCTTTGTGTCGATCTAATTATTTTGATAGTTTTGTAGACTATTATACAGGAAAACTGGAAAAACTGCACAAATTAAATTGGCACATTTCTGTAAAAGACAAAATCAATATTATTGTTGACGGTTTAGACTCTGTGGAAGTGAACCGGTTAGCAACTGCTAATAATTATAGCGAATTAGAAGATCTCCCTAAAAGGCGTAACACTTCTCAAAATTCCTCGTCGTTTTCAGCCTCAAAAATAATACCGTGCAGTTTTTGTCATAAAATGGGCCACTATGAACGAGACTGCCAAAAAAAATTAAAAATTAAACCTAAGGCAGTTAACATTATTTCTAATCGTTGGGTAAATCTTTATTTTAAGACTGTAATTATAAACAATGTCTCCCTTGAAGGACTAGTGGACACAGTCTTAGATCTATTTTCGGGATACTATCAGGTGCAAATGGCCGATTCGGCAATAGACAAAACTGCGTTTATAACTCCCGACGGGAAATATGAGTTTTTAAGAATGAGTTTTGGACTGGCAAATGCGCCCTACGTTTTCCAACGAATGATGAATAAAATTCTTCAAGAACTACCTGACAAAACTGCTATCGTATATCTTGATGACGTTTTAATACCTTCGACAACCACAGATGAAGGTTTGGAAAAATTGAAGCAAGTATTAACTGTTTTCCAAAAATACAATTTAACTTTGAACCTCGCAAAATGTAAATTTTTCTTAAAGGAAATTAAATATTTGGGACGATTAGTTTCTGAGGGAAATGTTCGACCTAACAAACAAAAACTTTTAGCTGTTAGTCGTTTACAACCTCCGAAAAATAAAAAGGAGTTACGACAAGTTTTAGGACTTACAGGTTACTTCCGCAAATTTATTAAAAATTATGCGTTAATAACACAACCTCTAACAAATTTGTTGAAGAAAAAAAATGTTTGGGCTTGGGGGCGATTACAATTGGAGGCATTTAATTTATTAAAAACTGCCTTGAGTAATGACCCTGTATTAAAAATTTATGATCCCAAACTACCCACCGAGTTGCACTGTGACGCAAGTAGTAAGGGAGTAGCCAGTATTTTAATGCAAAAACATGGTCCAAACTGGCACCCGGTAGCATATTTTAGTAAACAATGTACGTACGAGCAGAGTAAATATCACTCTTATGAACTTGAAACAATGGCCATCTCTCTTTCATTACGTCATTTTCGAGTTTACCTACTAGGGATACCTTTTGTTATATATACTGACTGTGCTGCCGTTAGAAGCACATTTACAAAAAAAGATTTACTACCAAGAATAGCACGTTGGTGGCTCGAAATACAAGAATTTTCTTTCGATATTTGCTATCGCAAGCAAGCTAATATGAGTCACGCAGATTGTTTAAGCCGTGATCCGGTGCTTAACACTAAATATGTCGACAACATCATAAATATCACCGAGTCAGAATGGGTTGAAGCGGTTCAGAACAAAGACGATAATATTCAACTTATACTTAATGTGTTAAAATCTCCACGAACAAAGAATAACAAACAATATTTCGAAACATATTGCGTAAAGAAGGGCATTCTTTATCGCAAAATAAATTCCGAATTAAAATGGGTGGTTCCGAATTCCTGTAGATGGCTTATTTGTAGGCTAAATCACGACGATGCTGGACACTTTGGTTTTGATAAAACGTTAGAACGAATTCAACGAAATTACTGGTTTAAACAAATGCGTCACTTCGTAAAAAAATATGTAGCAGCATGTTTAAATTGCATGTACATGAAATCCACCTCTGGGGTAAAGCCGGGATTTTTACATCCAATACCAAAGGAAGTGATACCCTTTTCCACTGTACATGTGGATCATGTAGGACCATTTGTACTTTCGAAAAAGAAAAATTCATATTTACTAGTATTGATAGACGGATTTACAAAATTTACTTTTCTCCGAGCAGTTCGAAACACAAAAACTACGCATGTCCTAAAATTTTTGGAAGATTTTATGTTTCTGTTCGGTTGTCCCTCCCGGATCATCTCTGACAGAGGTAGCTGCTTTACATCAAAGAAAATGGCAAATTTTTGCACAAAATATAACATTAAACATATTCTAACTGCAGTGGCTACCCCTCGAGCAAATGGCCAATGTGAGAGGGTTAATCACACTGTTGTTCAGTCTCTACGCTGCCTATCTGTCAATGATGATACCGAAACTTTATGGGACACACGTGTAAAAAAAAAGTACAATTTAATATCAATTCTGCGGTAAATAAAACCACGGGTAAATCACCGTTCATGGCATTAATGGGTATAAACCCAAAGCCTATACCTGATTCGTTCATTCTAAATGAAGTGGGCATCGACATTGGTCAAGCTGATTTAATGACGTTACGTAATGAAATAGAAAATAAAATCACAGCTGAACAAAAGAAACAAAAATTCAACTTCGACAGAAAACGCAAACCACCGACACAGTACGTAATAGGCGATTTAGTCATGGTACGTAAAACAGCTTTTCCAGCTACGGGGTCAAGTCACAAACTTATGCCAAAGTTTCGAGGACCGTTTCGCATACTGAAAGTTTTACCACGTGATAGATTTGTAGTTAAAAGCCTAATAAGTGGTAAACCCATGACTACTATCGTTGCAATAGACAGCATTAAACCATGGGTAGTGTTTAACGATGCTAAGTGCCAACCGAATTTTTAAAATAACATTTATTTGACAGACTGTTCGTCGTTAAAAACAAACCTGACCTCCGCAAAATAAAAATTAAACTTGGTCTCCGAAACATAACAAAAAAAAACTGGTCTCCGCAAAATAAAAATTAAACTTGGTCTCCGAAACATAAAAAAAAACTGGTCTCCGCAAAATAAAAATTAAACTTGGTCTCCGAAACAAACAAAAAAAACTGGTCTCCGCAAATTAAAAATTAAACTTGATCTCCGAAATAATAATAAAAAAAAATACCTCCGCAAAAAAAAAAAAAAAAAAAATTAAAACCCTGATTTCCGAAAAATGTGTCCGCAATTATGCTGATCGCTGAAATTTCTATGATCTCCGACATACTAATTGATTTGACGCAACTGATTTGATCTCCGTTATGCTACTACTTGATCTACGGTAAGTTGTTTGTTCTCTGATATGCTATTTGATTTACGCAAACTGGTTTGATCTACGGGTAGTTGGTTTGATTTTTGATATACTGTTTTGATCTATGCTAATTGGTTTGATCTCCGATATTGATTGATACTAATTGATTTGATCTCCGATATGCTACTTGATCTACGATGACGTACTTGATCTCCGACATTACCTTTGATCCCCGATAGAGCATTTGATATCCGACAAAGCATTTGATCTCCGAGTTAGCATTTGATCTCCGACATTACCTTTGACCTCCGATATAGCATTTGGTCTCCGATATGACTTTTGATCTCCGATACTTTGATCTTCGTTATTCCTTGATCACCGATTTGATTGATGTTTTCCGAAACCGTTATGATAACTCAGGAGGTTGCTCGAGGACGAGCACCTGTCAGGATGGACGAGCTGTCAGGATCAAGGTCAAGTACTGGGAATCAATGCCTGGTCCCCACAAGGCCTCACACCCATAAATAATATTTATTATAAACATTGGTGGAAGGTATTGATTCCTGCTGACTGGCCTAAATGTACGAAGTATGTTAAAGTTGAAGAGTTAGTCAGAGATAGATTTGCAAACTGTTAAGTAATAATTATTGTGTGAATATAGTGTTGTTATTTGGACTTGCCCTATTTTAATTATCAACCCCCAATTTAACCTTGAAGTCCCACAGTCAACAGGACGGATTATGTCTCTGCGCATATGAAGGTCACAGCTCATGAGGTTTTAAAACACCTCTAAACTAATAGGCGAGATGTGTGTTTAACTTACGTAATTCGTGTAACAGTGCAAATCTAGGCGATAAAGTGGTACAATACAGTTTTAAAATCCTTACTTTACTGCATATAGCAGTAAGGATTTTAAGGTAAGTTTGATTGATTCTGATTGCTTTTTGATCTAAATTTTGGATATAGACAATTAGAATTTAATTTAAAAAGTAACTATGTGTCTCATTCCCACATCCACATCTCGCACACATGTTTCCTTTTGAGCCCCTGTCACATTTATATTTATTCGAGTCTGCCCAGGTTAAACTGCCAATCAGATCTCCTACCGTTATAATACAACGTAATTTTTCTGCTGTCTCAAAGAAGCAGTACTAATGTGTTTGGCTTGCGATCACGGAGTCCAGGGTTCGAATCTTGGCCAAGGAATAGATGTTTAAGTAATGGCGTTTTCAACATGTTATCGAGGTGGCTCAACATGTTGCTGTTATTTCTCTTGAGTTCGAGCTTATTCTGAACGTTAGATTTTAGGTATGGACGTTCTACAGGGCTCAATATTGAGCCCTGTGTTATTGATATTGTATATTAGTGAGCTTTTCCCTGTATGCGGATGATTTTTCTATAGTTATTTCAAATCTTGCGCGTAATGTATTAGACAGGACATGTTGTACAGAAGATATCTACATTTTTCAATCAACATCAGTTGTATTTTATTGCAGATGAAACTCGGTTAACTCAATTCCATAATAGACAGAAACACTGCGAGTCTATTTCTATTGAAGTCAATAAGCCGTTTATAAGATTTGTTTGCCATGCTTATACTTTCTTGAAATGTGTGTTTATATTCATCAAAATAAGAATATATTAACTGTGAATAAAAATATTCCAAATATAAACACGTGTTGGAAGGACGATTTCCGAATATCATATGCAAAATTCAATATAATTTTAAATTCCCCAATTACATGGACCCAAAAAGTTTAATAATATCCATAGAATGTAAAATAACTAGATATTTACTCGATTTTGAAACTAAATTAAAATTGATTTTGCTATCAAAATGTCTTGAATCTGTATGTGATTTTTCATCTAGTTTTTAAAGTATATGTTGTAAAGTAATTTGCTATTCCTATACATACAGGGTCCGCCCAGACTCGTAACTTCCCTATTTTTTACGACCATGTTTGGCACATCAAATTGTAGATATTTTTAAAGCCTTTAAATATGCATACAGAGTGACTTAAAAATATAAAATTGAAAAAATTATTACGAAATGAAACTTAATTTCCTTGAATATTTTTTTCCCTCACTTAGTAACTTAGAAAATGCGAAATATTACTAATAACAAAGCAATGGTTGATTTATTAAATCTGAACAACTTATCAGTAGAAAGAATACAATAAAATGAATAAAAGTAAGAAAGTTCATGAAACTGAATCATGATTATAAAATGTTTTATTCAAATACCTGTAGAGTCACTAGAGGAGCAACCAAATTTTATTAGGAAGAAATGTACATTACATGAAAACATGCACTTCTTAGCAATGGGTTCATCAAGTGATATCACAAAAGAGGGAAAAAAATGTTGCCTTTTATTTGTTCTTTCTGTTTTGTTACTTTAAATATTGCTTATGATATGCATTTTGCAAATAAAGCTTAAAATTATTATTTATATTCTTTTCAAATTTATTTTAAGAGAATTCAGTTTGGAGTCAAAAAGAGAGTTTTTAATTTCTTTCTCTAAAACGAAAGAGAATATCCAATATTACGTAATAAAATAAATTGAAACTAATTAAAACCTTTATAAGGAAACATTAACACAGTTCATGTACAGGGTGATTGAAAAAATATTCAAGGAAATAAGATTCATTTTGTAATAATTTTTTCAATTTCTTTTTTAAATCACCCTATGCATATTTAAAGGCCTTAAAAATATCTACAATTTGATGTGCCGGACATGGTCGTAGCTTAAAAAATAAGGAAGTTACATGTCTGGGGAGTTTTAAGTGGCAGACCCTGTATATCATTATGAAAAATAAATCATTATTATTATTATAACGCTGTCACTTAGTTTCTGCAGACGGGCCGTAAATTTATTTATATTTAAGTATCCTTATATAAATAATTTAGATGAAGTCAAACTTTTTGTAACTGTTTCAGGTTTCATATTTGCTAGCTCCCGGTCTATAAGTTTCAAACTTAAGCGCAAAGTTGGTAATTTACAAAGCCACGCATTTATACGGACGACTATTCAGCGATTAAAAATAATATGATGAAGAATTGTACTCAAACCATAGCCTTTCATATAAGCAATCCAGAATAGTAGTGCTTTTACTGCTGAATGTAGAATCATGACCAAAACAAATAGGGATTATTCTGCGTTATTAAACCATCATAATTTAATTACTTTCAGTGTATACCCTTCCTGATGTTATATTCATAGGTGTCTTTATTTGATATTATTAAAGCTAAACACAAAATTTAATTTTGTTTGTTGCTCTTTGATGTTGAGAACAGAACCCTAAATGGATATCCGCGGGTTGTTTTTTGAATTAGGTTATTATAACGCGTTTTAATAATTACAAAAGCCTTATGAACATTTTTTAGGTAATTGTTACATATTATAAGGTGTAAACGTAATATGTTTTCAATTATTTCCAGTGCTTACTTTCTGAATAATGTTAATTTAATTTTCGATTTCATGACTAGCTGGTTACAAATGTGTCTTTGTCGCCAAAAGTACAATGTAACACTTTCCAAAAGAAGGAATAGTACAGGAAAAATAATTTTCAATTACAGAAAGATACATGGCTGGCTAAAACTTTGCAGTAGTCTAATATACGATAATAAACATAATTTTTTTAATTTCTTCTACTCCGTGTCTGAGATATTCGCGGTTAAAGTGAGGGGTCGATACATTTGAATCATATATTAGGTAGTAACGTATAACAGTCGAGTGCAATTAGGTTTTTACCTCTGAACCCACTTATAATGAATGGATTTTCAAGATTTTTTTTGCATTGAGTTTCTAATACTAGTACAAAAAAGTTTACCCTTTTAAAATTGCCGCTTGTTACTTGGGGGTAGTTCTCACCCCTCTAGAGAGGTTTAAAAATGAATTATTATTTGTTTGCTTATAATTGTATTGAAACATATTCTTTATAGGATTTTGCAAATATAGTATATAGGCTCCAATACTAGTTAGTTAATAGGTAGGTGAGGTTGTTTTTATCAGTCAATGTCAAATATAATTATTTCACACTTATTAATAGAAATTGTCTAGATTTTGCATGAAATATCTTTATGAGTGGCTTTCTGATGAGCTCCAGAATAAGGGCGAAAAACGTTTCAAAGGCTAAGCATTTCCAAGAAACAGAATGATAGATTTCATGAAAATGTAATCCATTAGAATGAAATTTTTTTAAGACATGGTAGATAAATAAATTTATTTCAGGCCATTGTTCTCATTTTTAACTGAATCTTCATGATCGTAGGGGATTATGTACATACTAGTTTAACTGCATGGCCGTAGGGGACTGTGTGGATGCTACTGTTAGAATGAGAATTGTCAAATAAGAAATTAGGCAAGTTCATTTTAGGATTTTAATTTGCTAGCATATCCAGAATTCAGGTTATTGAAAGAATGCAAAGATTTCATTAATATTTTTACAGAAAGTTTTTCTCTTAGTTATACTCTAGAGAGATGGGCAAATAGGTAAAATAATAACCACCGAAACTGATATAGATTCATATTGTAAGAGAAAAAGATGGTTTACAATTTTTCAGGAAAATTTATATTTTCCAAGTTATAACGATTCGAACATTACGGCTTTAGCTTTAAAAAATTGGTACCTTGAGACTGTTTTTAGTAAATCCACCCTGAATTTTTAATAAACTGCGGCAAGTTAACAAAAATCTCGCTAGCCCAACTTTTCACAGATATAATGCAAACCGGAAATATCCTACGAGAATTCAAACGCACGAAGATAGTCGCTATACTAAAACCGGGCAAACCATCTGGCAGTCACAAGAGCTACAGACCTAGAAGCTACTAGAACGTCTTATCTATAATAGAATCAGCACAAGAATATTTGAAGTAATCTCGATCGAACAGGCAGGTTTCCAGCTAAATCGAAGCTGTGCAGACCAAGTACTATCACTCATCACTTACATCGAAGCGGGATTCCAAAGAAAACTCAAAATCTCAGCCGCATTTATCGACCTATCTGCGGCTTCCGACACAGTGTGGAGATAAGGCATGATAGTCAAGCTACTCTGCGTAATCCCCTGCAAACTGACAGCCCGACTGATAACCAATGTCTTCCAGGTAACTATGGGATCCGACACCAGTTTCCAAGGAAACTAAAGAATGGACTTCCACAGGGGTCAGTCCTTGCTCCTCTCCTCTTCAGCCTATACATCGCAGATATGCGGGAAACAAAATCAAGAAAGTTCGGCTACGCCGATGACTGGGCACTTATGACAAGGTGCAGCTCAATCGAACAGTCAGAAGAAATTCTAACAGCAGACCTAGAAATAGTAGGAAAGTATTTTCGCAAATGGGGACTTCAGCCAAACGCCACCAAAACTGAAATAACTTGTTTTCACCTAAACAACAAAGTTGCTAGAAGAAAACTTAACATGCAGTTTGAAAGAACTACACTCACCCACAATAAAACACCAAAATACCTAGGAGTAACCCTCGATAGAACACTGTCTTTCAGAGAACACTTAACAAATACCGCTGAAAACTGAAAACAAGAAATAACATCATCCAAAAGTTGTGTGGCACAACCTGTGGAGTATCGGCCTCCACCCTGCGCTCCTCGACCTTGGGGCTTGTCTTCTCAACTGCTGAATACTGTGCTCCAGTCTGGTTAAACAGCCAGCATGTACAAAAGATAAATGTCCAGCTGAACAATACCATGAGAATAATTGCTAGTGTTATTAAATCAACTCCCACGAGCTGGCTACCAGTGTTGAGTCATATTCCACCGCCTTAAATGCGATGAATAAATGCCCTCACAAGGGAGTACAAAAAGATCATGATCAATAGCCAACTATAATCGACTCCGCTCTAGACGACCATCAACAGAAACGTCAAGGTTTATGGAGCAAAATGATTTCAACCTCACTAACGCATGGACCCAAGAATGGACCGCACAACAGACTAATAATATACCATGCATAACCCATAAACCACTGGTTTTGGCCTACCACGTAAAACATGCTCCACGCTTAACAGAATAAGAACCCAACATGGCAGGTGTGCATACTACACAAATGGAGCGTGCAGCCGTCCCCACTTTGTGAGTGCGGAGAAACCCAGACCGTGAGACATATTATAGAAGAATGCGCCATAAGAGCATATAATGGTTGACCCGAGGACTTCCTACTGGCGACTTCAGAGTCGACAGAGTACATAAATGGACTAGATGTTTGTTTGTGACTAAAATGTGTTGTTATCTATATATTTTATGTATTTTGTTTTTATTTTGTATTTATATGACCTATATATTTACTTATGTTTACATCCTTACTCCAAATTCCCAATGTGTCTAATAGCCATACGATAAATAAATAAATAAATTTGTAAATAACTCAAAAGTCTTACATTTATGGAAAAAGTGGTATGGTACAAAAAATATATGAAATTACAAGTAAGTATTTTATTTTTTGTTCATTTCTGTACGATGAATAGTTCTAAAAATGTGATAGATTAAAAATGGCGCTGGAACGTTTATTAGTCGAGATATAATATTTAAATGTCAAATATGTTGGAAACAATCAATATGCAATATGTTAATAATACATATAATAGAAATGAAAGTACTTGAAGTAATCTCTTATAGGATTTCTTTATATCCGTCCACTTTAAAAGATAATGTTATGTGCAAACCAATGAGTGCTTTGTAATTTTTTTTTTGAAAAAAAAATCAGGATTTTTGGCTGCCATTGGCCATGTAATGGAAATTCAAAAAATCTGTACCAGTTTTTATTAATATATAGCATTACTATTATGCTATTAGCAGTAATTTTTAAAAATATACTTATTTTAAATTAAGAAAAATTTTACGATTTTGCTAAAGAAATTCCTTTTTTTGTAAATAACTCCAAAACAATTGCATTAAAGGAAAATATGACAATATAGAGAAATAAAGCTTAGACATTACAAATGTGGGGCTTTAACTTTTAGTGGCAAAGAAATACATTTAGTTCTCGTATTTCTTCAACACTTTTGATAAATTGAAGCTCTCATCAGAGCATGCTGGTAATACCATATATTAATAAAAACTGGTACACATTTTTGGAATTTCTATTCTATGGCCAATGACAGTAGGAAAATCCTAAATGTTTTATTATATGTATGTTTAACATCACACTGATTTTTTCAGACATATTTGAGATTTAAACATTATATCTCGACTGATAAATGTTCGAGCGCCATTTTGAAACTATCATATTTTTAGAACTATTCATAGTACAGAATTAAACAAAAAATAAAACAGTTGTAACTTCACAATGTTATTTTCTTTTTTGTACCTTACCAGTTTTTCCACAAATGGAAGACTTTTGAGTTATTTACGAAGAACAGTCTCAAGGTACCAATTTTTTATAGCTAAAATCGTGATCTTCAAATCTTTATAACTTGGAAAATATAAATTTTCATGAAAAATTGTAAACCACCTTACAATATAATTCTATATCAAATTCGGTGGTTACTATTTCGCTTTTTTGACAACCCCCCCAGGGGGGGGGGTAGTAACCACCACCAAGTGAAAAATGGCAATTTTAAAAAGTAAACTTTTTGTACTCAAAATCAGAAACTCAATGTAAAAAAATCATGAAAATTGATTCATTATAACTGGGTTCCGTAATTTCTTACTTTTTGGGTCTAATTGCACTCAACTATATTTTATACTACCTGCCGGTCATAGGGGGTGGAAGAAATAGCGGTGGAAGTGCGTTTCTCTAACACCATTTCGGAAACTACCATTTCCACAACTAAAACTTGTGTTGGAACAAGTATCATTCCCACACACTGTTATGGTATACTATCGCACGGCTTTCGACAAATCAGAAGCCGTTAGGTTGCTATGGTAACGTCCAGCTTCGCATTTGACGTTTTATACTGTTTTGAAGTTTTTTTGCATAATTTCTAAAATCTTGTTAGAGAAAGTATAGTCTACAACACGTTTGGAATGGCATATCCCACACTCGCGAACCATAGTACTCGCCTTCGGCTCGGACTACAAACTTTTCGCTGGTGTGGAATATGGGCTATTCCAGAACTTGTTGTGGAATACACTATTCTATACGCTTCTTAGAAAGTATATGTTGTATATCTCTTAAAATATCAATTTTTATAAAAAATGTAAATAATGCTCTCTTGTTGGTAAAAAAATTGTCTTTTATTTGGGATTTTATTTTTATTTCCATACAATGAATAGAGGACGTACTTCCTGTACGATTACGCGTATGATGCTTTTAAAACAAAATTGTAGTTGTTGAAAGTAACTAGGTAAATATTTAAAAAAATATCCTCTATTTCTTGCAGATTATTAAAATATATTCAGTTTGCCTTCTTCGTTTTATTGCAATAAAAACTACCTGTTTAATGACAGGCAAGTGAGAGAAATATTTTATATCTAAAATACATAAAAATCTATGACTTGTTATTTAACACATTCAGCGCCAAGCTAATATTAGAGAGATATTGCATTGTTACATAACGGCTAACGCTATTACAGAATCGCGTTATTTGACATCTAAGCATGCGCATATTTAATCTGCGTTAAGACATGCGGTAATAACTTAGCGCCAGACGTAATTTCCGTACGTTTAGCGAGCGTCGTATGAACGACGTTATCCTCACTTCGGTGAAAATCGGGAACAACCAGAATCAGCCGATCTGTATTTGTGTATTCTGTATTACCACCAGCCAATGTACCTGCTTCCAACATGGAGGAATCTCCATTATAAGCCTAAATATATGTAAATATTATATCATATGAATCATATCATACAAAAATTCATCTTTATTTTGTCTACAATCGACTCCACAAAATTTTGTTTGAAAGGTCTTTTTGAGTAAATTGGAGCCCCCTTTTTAGAAAATAAGACCAGTTTGATTTTAAAATTAACTTGTTTAAAATTTACCTTTCATAATTTTTATATTTTACAACAGGAATAATATATTTCTAAATTTGACGACTATTTGACATAAAAGTGACGTTTTACATAACCTAGTTACGCACGAATGGAACTGCAATGCAATAAGTCTGAATCAAAGCTGTGTTATTTGCCTCAATAACGTAACGTAATTAGCAAACGTCATGCGGTATCACTGACTGCAATATATCTCTATTATTGAGTCTACGCACGAGACCACCCATAAGACAAGCTCGGCAGACACCGGTGTTTGATCTGGCCCTATATAAAAAAAATGCAAATTTTTTATCACACCAGGCCATAGCGGACACATTTATCCAAAAACTGGTTAATTTCCTAGACCGCAGCGGTCATTTTAGCGGACACAAATAAATCTGCGGACACCGCGCTACGCTATGGATACGGATTGACATGTCCGCCCTGGCCTCTAAAATACATATAATTTTAAGTCATTATCAGGAGGCCACAGCTCTGACAATGGCGGACACAGCTTTCAAAATCTATATAATTTTTTATATTAAGAACCCATGGCACATACTCCATTATACAGGGCTGTGACCGGCAATTAATCATACAAACTCTTCGAATGTGAGTGTCCGCTGACCAATGCCAATGGCTAAGTAAGACGGACACCGGTGACTGCTATGGCCTGATCTAACTGTAGCTTATCAGACACCGGTGTCTGCCAGGGCGCTGAATGTGTTTTAATTATTTATGTAATTAACTTTATTAGATTATCTGCAATTAACAAACATTTTTGTCACTTTCTTAAAGAAAAATACAAATTTTGCAACAATTTGTTTAAAGATCATTGCTTAAACAAGTAAATGTTATTTCTTTATTAAATTATAAAGCTGCATATCTTAACTTTAAATTGAAGAGAGTTAGACCAACTTGTTACACCATTACAACAGTTGCCCAAATTGACTCATGTTAAAATGAGTTTAAAAATAATTTCTTGAAGAGATTATTTGCTTACTTTAAATTTGCTATAATAACTGATATACCGTTGATACTGATTTTATTAGACATTGTTCACATAAAAAAGAGAACGTCAACTAAGCCGTTAAAAAAAAACAAAAACTGATTTTTGTAATTTTCGTGAAAAACTCAGATAACTTATAGTTAGTGGTGGTAGCGCGGTGATTATTTAGTAACTGTAGTGACTGATGATACTATAACAACATTGTTATCGTTTAACATTTTGTATTATTATCTTATCAAACTTTTCTAGATTTTTTTACAATTATGCACATAAATGTGCATATTTGAGACATATATAATGTTCAATAAATTAAACAATATTGCAGCTAAACCTATCAAACCATATATATTTGAAATCAGGGAATCAGATTTAAAAAGAAATATGTTCCATTTAATAAATCACCTTCATTTTTGAATCACGTGACGGGTAAAATATAATGAATAACCCCGTACCACAGATTTTCTATGCGTATTGATTTTGTTACAGGTTATAGCTAAACTCGTTTATTAAGAATTCTCTTATCCAATTTTCAAGTCTGGAGTAAAAAACTATCGAAGATGGGTTGTACTGAAACTCTAATACTTACGCTTTATGTTCCGGATCTTTAATATAATTCTTAGGGCACTTGATTGTGTAACATTTGAAACCTCCTCTAGTATTTAGACACACGTCATCTGGACCACACGGATTGCCTTGTAAACATTCATCGATATCTAAAAATACACATGCATATCAATATACGTTTTTTTAGAAAAATAATTTCTCTTATCAAACAATTTCTTTACATATTTCGGGGTTCCAAAGTAAATCTTTTCAAAATTTCATATTCATGAGCAACTTTATGCACTTTTCATGAACTGGCGTTAGTAAAAAATAGCAAAATTAATTTTTCTCTTCTACCTTTATTTCATTTATTAGAAAACCATGTAATTTAACTGTAACATCTATTTATTTTGTTCTGTCTAACATTTGCGAACAAATAAATATGCCACTATAAGAACACCCTTACGTTTTGTCTCTTTATATATCACGGAATGAACTAAATGAAAATAAATCTATTGAAAACCATTGAGATATATTTTCTTTGATAAAAGTTTTTATTTTATTTTTCTTTATTATTGGACACTATGAGCTATAGATTTAAAACTTCTGAACCAATATTGACATTAATTCTACTGGTCGATCTGGCAAATATAACACAAATTTTAAAAATATTTTACATATGGAACCAACTATCATCTGTTTCATTTAGAAGCTGATTCTACACAAAAAAATAGTAAGAAATGTTTCTATAAACTTGTGCTCACATATACTTCATATGAGAGCTACTACCCTCAAACCCACTGAACACACATACGTTTTTAAAACCTATTTCCAACGTGTCATTGGTTGATAATTCGTCGTCGATAACGGCTCTTTTATGGTTGGAAAAATAACGGTTTCTCGAAATGTTAAAATTACATGTTTCTTTCAAAAAATGTTTGACAGTTTCTTTGGCAATGTTAAACTAATGTTATTCAAACTATTAAATAAAAGTATCCTGTTCATAAAGCGTTCACGTCAACTGAATAATTCATTAAGGTTCAACAAAGCGTTTTTGTAAGGTTCTGGAATAACGTAAACTTGTAACATATAAACCGTCTTGTAAACGTTTACAATTAATAAACATGTCGGAGTAACAGTATAATGTAAAATAAATTTTGTACACTGTCATTCAATAAAGGGACAGTGAATGTGATGATCTGTACAGCGAGGTCCATAAATAACGGATAAATCCATTATCTACATAATTTACAATGAGTACAAAATGAGTAAAATCCTAAAACAAATAAATTTTCAATTCTAGAGCATAATTTTATACCTCCTCATTCAACCTCCTTGGAGTGACAGCTACCCCTTTAAAATTTTTAAATGGAAGAGGGTGCGTGTGATAACTCATCTGAAAGGGTTTTTAATTCTCTATCCAGCAATATAAGATTTTTGAATTTCTCTAATTTTTTTATTGAAAAATATTACACTTTTAATGTTACTAAACAAACAAAAGAACATGAAACAGTTTAAATCAAATGTTCAAATTGGGCGCCCGTTTCTTTTTGGCAGTAATGGAGGCTTTGCTGAAATTCTTCTAAAACATTTTGCATCGTATAAGGGGGGTGACTTGATTAATTCCTTGCCTTATTCTATCTCATAAATCATCGACGTTATTTGGTCTATTGAAGTAGATTTTCGATTTTAAGTAACCCCATAAAATACAGTCAAGCGGGATCAAATCAGGAGAACGGGACGGCTACTCTAAATTTCGGTTTTCTAATCACAGCCATAATGGATATGGTGTTATCAGAAAACGGCATCAAGATTTAAAACAGTGTTCTCATTATGCTTAACTGTTAAAGTTGTGACTAGAATTTAAAAATTTTGTAATAAAACTAACAACGATACAGACAACATAGGAGAAAAAGGTTTGTTTTCACATCTTATAAACGAAAATTGATTTTTGAGACATTCGAGTAGCTGTCACCGCGATGGAGGAACACAAATGGGTCCAAAATAAACGTCAAAAAGAACGTTGGAAAATACGGCTATCAAAACTCTAAAAGACCCAAGAGTAACGTTGGAAAACACGTAACTTAAATTTCCTTCTCTGATTTAATTTCAATGAAATGTTTATGCTTTCGTTAAACGTGTAAAATCGCGACATTTTTGAGGTTTTTGAGATGATTGTATGTAAAAAAGACATGTATTTTTTAAAATGGCGTTTGGAAATTTTAAACGTTTTTCGAACGCATGTGTTTACTGGGAATAAATGATTTTATGTCCAAATGAGTAAGACTGTCACGTCATATTAGGCTGAATTAAACATCTATTGTCAATGGTTGTCATTCTATAGCGCTAGTAACTTATTTATTTATCCTATTCAAACATTTTTATAAGCCAAAAAATATAAATTCTTGGAATGAAAAATATATCTGAATATAAAATTAACTCGAGAGCTTTCAATAAGAATTCCCTTTAATAAACCCATTAGACAAAAAAAAAATGTTTTCCTCATCGAAAAGAGATAGAAGGGGAGGCGGAAATCTCTCGACCGAAACTTAAAATACAAGGTGACGGAATGCGGTGTATATAACAAACTATACTACATTTTTAAGTACGTTAGGAATTACTAATCACCCTGTATATAAGTCCGAAATGAATATCTTTTCAATTCACAAAGAGTCCTTACCTTTACAGACTCGTCCGTCACTACCCAGTTTATAACCCTTAGGGCATTCGCAGGTGTAACTCCCAGGAACGTTTTTGCATGTTCCAATACATAACTTCCTGTCTTTGAATCTATCGCACTCATCAATATCTGTACATGTCCTAAAAACAAACATTATTTACCTTTCTAAGTTGCTGTCTTTTCTAAAAAATTAGAACATTTTATGAAGCTGTTAGAAAATACAATAACGTTTTGATCTCTGGTGTCTCTAATCACTAAACTTAAATGTGTTGTTAGCCAACTAACTAATGTAGTTTCTTCCTTTACTCTTCAGTGACCGCCTAATAAAATATTAAGTAAATTATAAAACTATAAAAAAGTATATTTACTGAAAGTTACTGAAACTCATATAACAACAGTACAAAATTTGTACATATTTCTAGAGGCGAATAAAGGAAGTAGGCCAATAATATTAACTTTGCACCTTAGAAAGCATAATGTAAAGCTGAAAATTTGCAAATAGGCTTAGAATCCTTATAATCCTGACATCTGTACCAAATTTCATGTAAATCTGTAAAGTTTTTAAAATTATGGCAGCCGTATTGGATTTACCATTTTTAATTTTTAATTGTTGATATAAAATTCAGTATCACAGTCTTACTCTACAGTTTGAAAATATATCATAGACATTGGTTGCCATTCCAAAGCAACCGTTGAATGAATATTTAAAAAATCAAAAACATACATACGCGTCAAATTGAGAAAATATGGGACTACCGCTGAACTATACTGTACCGCTTGAAAATATATCGTAGAGATCGCTTAACTCATTCCAAAGTAATGACTGAACGAATATTTTAAAAACAAAACATACATACGGGTAGAACTGAGAACCTTCTCCTTTTTAGAAAGTTAAAAAAATTTAGAATATAGTTTGCAGCTAAATTTTTTTTCGCGAACTGCAAAACTTAACCGTGAACTTATCTCGTTCCCTTAAACACGTCAAAACAAAAATCACCCTCCGCGGACATTTCACCACTCATCTTTAGTTTGATTCTACTAAGTTCAACAGAACATCTGGTGCCGGAAGCAGACTTGTGGTTAGCATTATGAAAGTGTTACCAGTTTGACGCCAACCCCAGTTGCTGGGGGAAGTGGATTCTTCAACCCCGTTTGGATCTTATAATGAAAATTATAATATTTGAAATAATCAATAACATTTCAAAGTTATTCATTTTTGTAAAAAGTCCTCAGTAAAGAAAGTTAAGAACATACTTCGTTAATAGGAAATATAAATGCTAGCTGGAAGGAGCTGGTAAAGCTTTTCTAGCTAGCCAGAAAATATCCATAATCCATCCAAACTGAAAATTTTCATCGCTATAAAACTAAATAATAAACTTCTCTTCCACCTTTATCATATTACAAAAGTGCACTAGAAAATGAAACAATAATTTAAATTTACGTATCTAGAAACCCAAAAAATACTACATGAGAAAAACTAGGCTCAAATAGCATAGAAATGAGAAAACATACCTTACTTTGGTCTGTTTTGCTAGTACGCATTAAAATAATAGGCCATTTTTATCAAAAAGTCGATTACTTGTAATCCGTATTGTACGGATATAATATGATAAAAACACTTTTAGCGTGTTGTTCAGCAGAATTAGACCTGACTGCAAATTGTCAGCCTTACAGTATTCTAAGGTGAAATTTTGTTAGCCAAGGTAGTGCGAGCCGACTTCTTAAAAATAGGAATGCAATGAAAAATTTAAACTCCGTAAAGGGGCGACATCCAATGGCGAAACGAGTAGAATAAGAACGCCAGGTTTCACTATTTCGTTTCATTGTCGCGTCATCAGTGATGCAGTGTAGAAGGGAAAAATAGTGAGTCAGGAAGGGAAGGGAAAAAAAGAGAAAGGAGCTGCTAGCATCTCTCCACTCCTCACCGACTGATAATGAAGCGCGGCTCCACTACAGCATATGTAGGTACGGTAGGGAGAGTCCACTGCTCAGTGAGCAGTGAGCTGGCACGTTCGTTGACGCTGCAACAGTGAGTCAAGAAGGGAGGGGGAGAGAGCTGCTAACATCTCTGCACTCCTCACAGACTATTAATAGAGTGAGGCTCCACTGTAGTATACATATATCATATTTTAGCTATCACGAACGACTTGTTTTTGTTTTAGATTATGAAATAATGAACATTGACGAATAATATTCACATTTTCATTTGCGATTTTGTATATTCAAATAAATTGTAATGACTACAATCGTAATTCTCTATTAATTCAAACATAACATTATATCTACCCTACGCACTCACTGGCAGAAATTTAACTTTTAACTTCTGGTGTTTTTTAATGACTATCTAATATATCTGGACTAAAAGATTACGGAATACACAGAGTAATCATTTAATAAATAATAATCTGAGGCCTGATTCATTTTGTTGTGCACCATTGAAAAAAAACTTACTAGTTTGAAAAATACAAACATGTCCTAATTATATAATCTTGTTATTGTACCTGTTATCATAGTTTAAAGTAAAACCAGACTTGCAACTGCATCGAAAAGATCCCCATGTGTTTACACAGTTGTGTTCACAAAGTCCAGATGTTTCTCTGCACTCATCAATATCATCGCAGACATAATTGGTTTTTCTGAAGCCCTCTTTGCAGTCACACATATAGGAACCTTTCGTGTTGATACAATCAGCATTGGAGCCGCAGGGCTAAAGAAAACATAAAATAAAATGGCAACTCTAAACACATTAATATAGTAGTAATACTGAGAACAATTATATAATGTTTGAATCTTTGAATGCTCCGAAGGGCATAAAATAGAGTCCTCTATGCATCTGAATGAAAAAAATTTGGAAAATGGCATAAAAAATATTATACAATGATTATTCAATATGGAATTGATTGTTGGCCATTTCGAAAATAGCGCAGCATTATTTATGACACAATTAATAAGTGAGGAGATTGCGCACAAGCCCGACTAATTGCCTCTTCTCTTTTTATAGTCAAAGTGAATATTTGTGATCATCTAATAAATTGATTATTCTCGGATTTATTTCTCATAGTTGTTATTTTTATTTTTGTTGTGATTATGAGTCCAAAAGCTGAAATGAGAGCGTTATGGGAAATAGCAATAATATTCTCTTATTTCATCTCAATTTTTTAAATATCGTCACAATTTTCTTGAGCAGAGAGTTAACTGTACACAATAAAAAATATAGATCTATATATACGATTTAATGTGCTAACACCATGCTTGAATTTTACACAAGTTGCTAACGAAGCAACTAATATAAGATTCTCGCTTTAACCGTGAATACATTACAAACGAAGGAGTGGAGAAAAATATGTATTTATTACTTGTCTATTGTAAACCGCGCACTGAAATTTTAATAACTTGGATTAAAATATTATAAAGATTATTTAATTTATACCTGAAAACGTACTCATTTTTAACGTTATTCTCCTCACATTAAATTTTAAGTGGGGATTTTTCGAAAATCACTTATTTTTATGTAAAGTATGAAGGCATGTCCATGTTCATGTCCAAACCTTTCGTTGTTATTTACAAAAATTTACCACCATATCTATTCAGTTATCTTTGGAGATAAGGCAACAATTTTTGTTATTAACTTCTTATATCAAATAAAGAGTTACTCGAAAAGAAAAGAATTAAAAAATGTCAACGGTTAATTAATTATATTAGGTACATGAATTTGGAATCAGTAATTAAAGAAAGAAATAATGCGCTCCGTAAGAAGCATAGCGACGTGCAAGGGGGCATATTTATAACCGCTAATCAGGACGGGACTTAAAAAGGCTTCGTACACATTTTTATTTGGCAATATAATAAACATGACACGGTTATTTTGCTTCTTTTCTCTACTTTTCTATAGAACGCAATTAAAAAAATATATCAAAGGCCCGAATAAATAAATTGAAATACTGTAAAGAACAAATTTACGTCAGTTTTTTATTAGGATAATATAATCAGGTTTGGTGAAAAAATATTCTCCGTGCAACAAAATATGTTTTCTTTTATTTAAATATTTCCTGTATTTAACGTATTTGGTGATTTTTTATTTCGAAATGTGAGCTTTACAAAAATTTTAATCTAAATTTTTGTAAGGCGCGTCTGAGCAAATTACAAAATATACATTAGCTCACATTTTCGATAATTTTAATAATTCCAAAGTTGTAAAAGAAATAAAAGAAACATTTTTTGGAAAATGACTGAAACTTGGTATGATAAAATTGTTTTTTTCCGAAAATGTTTCGGTTTTATACAATCAATCGTTTTATCATTTTTTTAAAAAACTTTAAAAATAGCCGAATAAGCAATAATTTCGAAATTTTGAAATAAAAAAAATTATGAGAAAAATTTATACGAAAAAGCTATGTTTTATCGAAACCTAAAATATTATTCACATATACACATTTTTTTAAATATAATGGATTTAAAGTTGGTATAGGCGAAATAAAGTAGGACATTTTTCAATACAACTTAGCAGATCCTGAAGACTGTTTAATGTAAACTATTCAACTTTCAAAGAGTGATTTCCAATGGACATATAGTGTACGCATAATTTTTTCGATTTATTTAACCCCCTGTTTTTGAGACATCTGCTGTTAAAATGAGGGCTCAATACATTTTAATCATATGTTACGCAATTTCCTGGGATCCAAATTGACTCCACTTTTATCAACAAACCAGAAATTGTAAAGAGTGTAGGTCCTATAAATGCGGGTTACATTAGTGACCACAAATGCGTGTATTGTTGTATAAACACGACAGAGAATAATAAAGTAAAGTTGGTGTCCCACGGGAATTGTTTCACATAATGAATTTTGCAATGATTTTCAATTTAAACCATTTTACATTTTATTCACCAATAGTATTAACGTTTAGTATTACTTTCCATTTTTGATGTAGACGCACGTCTAAGGACAATTCACACAACTAAAGCATATTCACACTAGATCATGATACGATAAAAATTGAGTGAGAGAAAGCCTATTATAAATAATTGCGTAATTAGTTGCAATAAAAAGAGAAGAAACTGCATACTTAAATTATTTATGAGGTTAACAACATCAAGAATAATTGTGGAATACCCTAAGGTATTTAAATGTAAAACAGAATTCCAAAACCGATTTATAGAGCATTATAAAAACGCAGATATTATAGACTACTTTATTTCAGTTTTTGAGGAAACAATTAATTTTTATTGCTCTAGGAAATCAAAAATAAAAGCACTTTCTAATCTAAAATCAAATACTTCAGATTCTGACAAAATTTCCCTAGTAATTTTAAAATACAGTTTTAGGTCATTAGTGACTATCTAACTTAATTATGAATTGTTTTATGGAAAAAGGATATTCCCCTAAACAATGGAAAGTGGCACTAGTTAGTTCGTTGCCGAAGGATGGTAATCCTCAAAATATTTCTGATTTGTCCAGTAAGTAAGACTGCAATGTCAAGGGTTTTTGAGAAAATCGTAATTGTTCATAAAATTGTTCTTGTTCTGTTTCAGACAGGTTTACAAAATTCATAGCGCAACGTACGCTTTAGTAAATGTGACCGACAATATATTTAAGGCTCTGGATAATAAACAAGCTACAGTTTTAGTTCTTCTTGATTTCACAAAAGCTTTGGATTAATGTAATCGTCAACTTTTATGTGAAGGTTGCATTATTTCAGTTTTCAAATATATCTGCAAATTTTGTCAAATTTTATCTTATTAGTCGCAGTAAGAGAGTTTCTATTGAAAATAATTATTCTCGTAAACAGTTAATATTATCAAGTGTGCTTCAAGGCTCCGTGTTGGGACTTATTCTTTATCTTATCTATACAACAGATATATTACCGTATATTTACAAACTTAATAAATATTGACTTACAAGAGATTTGCAATATTACTATAAAGCATAATTTAAAAATTAATCAAATTAAATCGGCGGCAATAATACTTGCTCAAAATATGTATCACCAAATACTGGGTGAAAACAATTTAGCAGATTGTAGGCTCCCAATACCAGCAAATTTTAAAAAATTCGGTATTATTTTTGAACCCAAACTTAGACTTATAGCACATGTTAACAAATTGCTACAATAAACATACGTTGTATTTAAACTTTTTGAAGCCAATATACATATAATTAATTATAAATTAAGGAAAACACTGTATGAATCTTTAGTTTTATTTAATCAAATATGAAATTATTGGGTACTTTCATGTCTAGGTAAAAGTACATTAAATCAATACAAAAACCCCTGCATTTGGTGTACTTTGAATACAAAAAAATTTCAACAAGTTCAACGAAAACGTTTGCATTGAATAACTTCATCTTGAAAATATCACGTGCTGATGTATGTCAGTATTTGTTAGTCTGTTTGGATATTATTCAATGTGACGCACATGTTAGTCACATTTTATAAATGTTTTATTATTACTGTTATTTGAGTAATTTAAATTAGTTTTATATAAGTACTTAATTAATACATTCAAGGAGAATAGCTGTCCACCTAACCTCTTCCCTTTCGATTAGGGAAACTACATTTCTCTTTTCTAATAAAGGCGATTTATTTTTACATTATTATTATTATTATTATTATTTAAAGGCCTGTTAGTTGAATTTGTTAATTTCAAAATTGATAACATCATACTAGGTACTCGCTGACGATTCCCGAGTGGCGATTGTTGTCGTTTTAATACTGCTTATATATCTACAAAATAAAACAAAAAATATCTGAAACTTGTTTCGTCTAGATGATGGAGGCACACAGGATGGCATACACGCTCGCAATATAAAATGTTATTCTGCGAAGCAACAACATTAATTTTTAAGCATTTTGTATTCTATTCACATTATAATATGTAAGCAATAATAGTAGATTCGAAAAATGTATCTGCAAATTGCTTGAGACAGCTGCAAAATTTAAAGTTTTTTGTATGGTTTATCCGTAAGCGAGGGTGGAATTCGTCGACTTTAGTGCTTAAAGCTAAACGTGACGATTTTCTTTCGACGTGTTTGATATTAATTGACGCTGTTTGATTTGAAATTTCAATAAGCGTTATAATCTGCTGCAGGACAAATCAAAATTAATTCTTGAAGAGCCTGCTCTCTATATTATTGTTAGCGAGCAAGTTCTGGATTGCACCTGCCCACACAAATGCGTTGAAGGGCTTATAAATTGCATTATTTGATAAAGGATTGTTATGTATCGTTTGTTTTGTTTTCCTTTTCGTAGCCTCGAGCAATACTAATTTAACCATGGCAGAAGTATATAATGTATACAGGGTGTAATTAGTTTCATGTCATTAAAAAAAACTGGTGGTAGGAAACGACAAGACAAACAAAAAAACCTTATAAAACAGGGGGTCTAAAGCTCATAGTTTTGGAAAAAAAATAAACAAAAATTTCGCAAATTTTCAATAAACATTTTTGAGAATTGCTGGAATATTGAGGTAGGTTTAGATCTAGATCTGATCTGAAGAAAACTATACTCTAACTCTCCCTTGTGCAATATTTTAGTTACTGTCGGTGTCGTTATGTACACACGTCCAACCCGCCGTTCGTTATTTTTGTTATTTTTGAATTTCGCGTCATTGTGTATTTATAGTTAAGATTTATTTTATTGACTTACCGTTCAAGTTGTCAAATTCTTGATTACGTACAGACACAACATACTTGTTCGTTCTTTTGTATTCCTTTTTGGCTTTTGTACCAAGTTTTTATTTTATTTTTCTTTATTGACAACGTTAGTTGATAGTTTAGTGTACTTAATTCGACGTACCGAACTGTGTATTGATACAGATGAAGAGATTTTGAATCATTTAGGTAGGTAGTAAGCTTTTAACCCAGGACACTCATTTATATTACAAATGTTAATAAACCACATTTAAATTTTCTAAATTATAAACAATCCAATATTTTGTTCCAAATTAAAAAACACACATGTAAAGAAATGCTCTGTTTAAACCTCTATGGCCATTATTTGCTTGCAATTGTGCACGAAGAGAGAACGAATTATTTACCTCTTTATACTTGCCTCAGTTCAGTCGAGGCGGTACATCAAAGGCGGTCGATGATCCTTTGACACCGCGTGTGCCGGCCAGCACTTTTTTATGATAATTTAAAAGTTGTATAATTGGGAAGTACAAGTCCATCGACCAAGAAAGGCAGTGGTTCTCAATAGTTGTCTACCATAATATTCAATATGTAAACCTAGGTTTTTTGTTTGTCTAGTCGGTCCCCATTACCAGTTTTTTTAATGACATGAAACTGATTACACCCTGTATAAAATACAGGGTGTTCCAATGTATGGGCAATTGGGCAGTGACTCTGGAACACTAAAAGTAGTAGTTAGTAAATTTTCCTAGGACGCTTCCTTTCAGAATAGTCAGACTTAAAGGTAACTTCTGTATCGATTATAATGAAATGAACGGTGTACACAGTAAGTATAAAAGAGAATTAGATAAGGTAGAATGTTTCATTAAACCTTAACCATAACGTATTTTTAGAATGTGTAACTAAATTCCTCCACTACCTCCCTTACTGGGAAATTTAAACTCATAAGCATCGAGCTAGCGCTCCCAGCAGGTCAGATATGTAACTAAATTCTCCCACTATCAACCTTACCCAGAAATTCAAAGGCATCAAACCTGCACTATTGAAAACTTTTTTGTTAAAAAATGAAGGAAAAGGAAAGAACGTAAAAAATGCATTTCATTTTTTTGTGTGTACCAGTGCACAGGCACAAACAAAAAAAGGGATTTGATCCCGGTACCCGACATGGTAATCCCTATGTAATTCGGTGTCCGTTTACCTCCATCGCCCACTAATTTTTAGTAAATCGCGAAAATAATAGAAAACCTGAATTTTTTAGGTTATTCTTACAACTTGTTAAAAATTGGTGAGTGATGGAGCTAAACGGACATCGGACTCGTGTTCGGCACGTCGAAATACATAGGGTTTACTACGTCGGGTCCCGGGTTCAGACTACTTTTTTTGTGTGTGCCTGTGTTATCAGTATTCCACATATTTTAAGAATTGACGTACCCTGAAAGATGAAGCTATGCTTCATCAGAAAAAAAATGTCAAGTTAAGCAGGTCGTCAATAATTAAATTATTTACAAACACTGGCAGTATGCAAGATGTCTGAGGTGGTCTGTCAGCAAAAGGCATTGATATGATTGCATCTTATATGGATGGATACCCAAGTGCTTCTTTACAATCATTCGGAATGTTTCATAAGAAAGCCCAAATTATTGAGAGAAACGTTTCAAAGGTCTTACAGGGTCTTGTTCCATACCTTGATGAACGTCACCTTTTTTATGAGTTACAAAGCCAATATTGCGAAATACACCAACACAATTAGTAACACATGCATAAAAATCATTCAAATATAAACTCTCACTCTATTTCTAAATTCCATTAACTAGTAGTTCGAAAACAGGCTTAAATTACGTATGTAAGTTTTGTGCTCTGTGGTGAAAACTGTAATTAAAATTATTCAAAAATTGATTCTAAGATTAGAAAAGAAAGAAACTTCAACCGAACTGCATATTTTGACGATCAAAAAACTATTAACATAATAATCATTATGAAATGATGGCATGAGTTAAGACAGCAATTTTAAACTTAACTGTAACCTCACAAATCTTGACTCATGTGCCCGTTAAACCTCAACTAACAACCAACGATAGAATACCCAACTGCAAAGTTCAACCGGGTTTCGTACATTTTCCCACAATATAGAACCACATTTAAAAAATAAATTCTTGCCTTAAATGATTAGCTCTTTTATATAATTTGCTTTAATTTCTTCTAATCAGCTGGTGTCTTTTAATCCTAGCTTCTTCGTTTCCGCATCCGATTCGAAAGGTGGCGTTGTTGCCTGGATAAACGCAACTCTTTCGATCTATTTGGTAGTGTCTGATTGACTCAATGCTCATGTGTTGAGACTAGAGGGTCCGAGTCCGAATCTTGGCTAGGGAATAGCTGTAGCATTTTTAATGTGTAACCGAGTTGATAGCGATTGGCAAGACCATGATTGAAGGAGACAACACGGCTAGACACTCATTTCTTAAGTTCGAATCTCAGCTGCAACAGATGGAAATGTTGTATGGAATGGTTGTTGTGTGGTCTGTTGCGTATGTGTCCTGGTTCAGTAGTGGAATAGCTCTGGCTAAGCTCAGCCAGGTCACTAAAGACAGAAATGCTGCTTTTCGTGCCATGAGGTGGAACGCCCATAATGATTTTTGGAAATGAACCTGAGATATGTCTGTAATTTGACGTGATATTAAAATCCCTTAAATAATTTTTCTTAAAAGATAAATAGCTATACAAAGTTGCTATGTAGTTCTCCATAGAACCTTGTTGATATGAGGTAAACATAACTTTAAGTGAGATGGAAGTGGGTCCATGGTTATCAGCTGGAGAAGATTTATTGGATACACCCTCTTTATTTTCTAGATGTTGGGAAAAACATATATAAAATCCAGGAGTTATAAAAATAATTTGCAATATTAACATTAAAAGTCTGATCAATGATCGAACTATTAGACAATAATATGTGTAATCTGTTATGCTGATTTTAAGATATCATAAATAGAATTTAGAGTCTAGTAAACTCTCGAATATTCAGATATTATTACTAATGACATCCTTATCATAAGCTTCAATTATCGTAATTTTCAATAAAGCAGTATACCTACAACTAGTTCTCATACTTAATTGTGTAACTTGCATAATATAGTGTACAGTATGATATCCATAAAATCATTTAAATTATGTCCTGCACAATGACAGTACTTAATGTTTGAATTTAATGAATGATTCTAATTGTTGAAAGGCTGTACATGATTTTCTAGACAGTTTATGATGATAATGTTTTAATTCAGAATCTTAATTATGGATTGATAAAAGGTCGGGCATTTACCTCACGGTTAGAGCTAGACATTTATCCTTTTTAGCCTTCTTAGATAAAGAATTATTGCTGCAGAGCATAAGCTAACCACGTTACAATAAATAATAGAAAGAAGAACATCAATAGCGTATAAAACTTCTCTTTGGTAAATGTATAAATATAAATAAACATTGCATGTTTATGTGTTCAAATATCTAAAGCGGAAGAAGAGCGGTATATTTTTCTTTATGCAAAATTCAATTAGTTTTTATAGAAAGCCAACTAGAAAAGCATGACAGAAAAATGTATGTTTATGCATTAACAGTTTAAGTTCAGTTTATATTTACACTTGTTTTTCGAACTTTATATTACGTCTTGTCACATAAATAAGTTTCTAATAGACAAACTTTTGAAAGCATTTCAATGCTTTAATGATGTACAAAGGAATAACGGGCGTGTAAATATTGTTAGTTCTAACTGACTGTCAAGCAAATCCTCCCACTTAATTCTTTTTGTTCTTTTACTTCCCTAGATTCGTATGTACACCTTGTTTCACTATTCACTACATTATGACAAATAGAGTAGAAACTATTTAAAAATATATAGTAATAAATACATTGTTCTTCGGACTGACTCCAGGGGTGGTAACCTGGCTCAACCTTTACCAGGCTCACGGTAAATGGTGGTGGGCAGCAGCGCTTTCATTATTGAATTGAGGCTACTAAAGACGTACTTCGACGCCAAGTAGCCAAAACTTGAACGGTTTTGTTCCTGCTGGCAACCATCTCTGTCCTCTTTCTAAGGCGGGAAGTGTCAAATTAGCTATCGGACACAAGAACTTAGTATAGATAAAAGCAACATTTCTAATTTTTGATTTGAGAATGCTATCAATTTATTTGCAACAAGTGAAGATGGGCTCATGAAACAACAAATTTAGAGTACGGTTTGAGCGTAAATTACACCAGAAAGAAAATTCTTAATGTACATAGCAAGACAGCCTAAAATATTGGGCTGATATTATTGAACTGATGAGAGAGAGCCGTGTTGAGGTTTTACGCATAATAAGCAACCACTGCAGATGGTATACTACAATTAAATCGACCACCCAGCAAAGGAAGACCGATTAAAATACTACATGAGTCACAAGATACTTGTCAAGACATTGTGAATAAAAAGAAGAAGGATTATATTTGCGAATGAGAATAGGTTAGACTCTTCTATTCAATAAAAGGAAACGAATAATATCAAAAACAATCATCATCGATGAACTGTTTCCCCAAAAAAATATAACGAGATATCAGTATTTAAAATTGATGATGAAAAAGAAGAGATGATATATCTGAAGTCTAAATTCACAACTGACTAATATTAACCGATGGATAAAAAAGACGGCTGAAAAATGAAAATTGTGATATTCGCTTATCTAAATTATGTCGGTTTGTGTAGTTTGTATCCACAATAGCTTTTACAAAGTTTTTTTAGTTTCTTCTGTCCCGTTATTGTTTCCTCATTATAGGGTATAATATGCCAATAGCAACAGAGAAAAAAATCAACTTAATTAGATCAACAACGACACAAATATTCGCATTTGAATGGAAACACAATCGGCCAGCTGAGACCCGATAAAGTGAAGTCACATAGCGGTGATAATATTTATATTTATTTAATCGTCCTATTTATATTAACGTCCTGGCGCAGTTTAGCTAATGCTATTCCACCACTCAACCAGGACACGTACACACAGACATCCACACAACAACCATTCCCTGCGATATTGCCATCTACCGTAGCTGAGACTCGAACTCAGGATAGATAACAGTGACTAGACATGATGTGCCACCTAACAGGGGTCTAACTCACTGCTACCATCTCGGTAAGTACATTAAAAGCGCCACTAAACATCCATACCTTGTCCAGGATTCGAACCCCTTAGCATTGCGCCACTGAGCCGATAATAGTCCGTTAGAACTGCACGCCAGCGCTGAGGTTCGCTGTAATCTTTAATTGTTTAATACTGCAAGGAATCGATTTTAATTCTAGCTTTTTGGATAGCGAAGATTCTACTACAAAAGATTATTATTATTACTAGATTTATATGAACTTTTAAAATTGTTACTGAAAAATGTCCCCGTCAGTTGCTCTATGTACAAACAAACTCTGCACCAGCAGATCCACTCGAATTTTTTAAAGCTACTATTAGAATAGAACTTTATCGAATTTCATAATAATCCGTCGAGTACTTTAATTATTATAAATAACCTCTTAACACAGTTTTCGCGAAGCATTACTCTTGGCTTCTTTTTTATAAATATTTATAATTAAAATAAAGAATAATTTTTTCGCTTAACTCGCCCTCATATTTTTACCGTGTTATCACTATGCCTTTGTTAAAGAAATGTATTAATTTGAAGATTATGTTCTAATAAGTGTAGAATGAATGTGAAAATTTGCAGGACAGCAAGCAGGAATTTTTTATCTGTCGAAATAAATACTAAGTATATTGAGAACAAATAAAAGTAAATAATAGAGGTAACTTTTTATTTCAAACTTTTTTACCAGGATTAGTAATTTTCGAGGAAATCGCATGTGAAAAAAACTGATCGCTAAACTAATGTTTCACACATAGCACTTACTAAATAAAACAATTTGCAGGGTGTGCACTTTTAGTTTTACCAACGATTTTTTAAATTTCTTGTACTAGGTGTTTTAATTAGTATGACAGCTACATTGACTGAATTTTGATCGAACTTTAGGTCTTATATTTATTCGCCTTCTTGTAGTATTTTGTCACTACATTCCTGCCATTCCTTTCCCATCCCGTCCCGTCCCATGCCGTCCCTCCCATACCGTCCCTCCCATGCCGTCCCATCCCATCCCATTCCATCCCGTCCCGTCCCATCCGATTACATTTCATCCCTTCCATTTCCTATGTTGATATATTTTAGATATCTAGTGATATTTCGTAGGTAAACAGTACTATACACCTTACTTCGACAAGAAAAGAGTGGGTGACTAGAGGTTGTGGTAAAAAAAAATGTGTCAAAATTTGTACATGTTTTTAATTTTCAAAATGTTTGGTAACTGTTGAATTGTTTGAAGTAATATAGTAATCCCTGTATTATAATAATAATTTTGTCTGGTATGATTTTTTTAATTTATGGTCAACCGTCTACCGAATTAAAATTGTGAAACTTACCCTGAAGAATTTACATTCGTCCATGTCCTCGCATATTTCCTTTACCCTGCTGAGATGATGGCCTGGTGGACACTCACACGTGTAATAACCATTGAAATTTTTACATATTTGAGTAGGGTTACATTTGTGTGTCCCTCGAGAGCATTCATTTACATCTGTCAAATACATTAAATTTATTTAAAAATAGTATATCTGCAGAATTTATATATGGACGTATGTGAAAG
The DNA here is from genome assembly GCA_963583905.1 of Stenurella melanura. Taxonomy (NCBI): domain Eukaryota; kingdom Metazoa; phylum Arthropoda; class Insecta; order Coleoptera; family Cerambycidae; genus Stenurella; species Stenurella melanura. Next base: position 28,941,304 of record OY757318.1, on the reverse strand, counting down.
GTATGCCAGATAATAGTTTCATATTAAAAATGTGAACACAGGGTGTTCCGAAATTAATGATAGTGTTTATAAGACTAGAAATAAAGTTGTTGGTTTTTCGAGAAAATATTATTCTTTATAAAAAGTTTTGCTTATTCTGGGAAGCCATGAGCAAGGGTCATATTTGTGATAAAATATACAGGGTGTTCAAAAATGTAAAATTTTTATTAAGCAAAGTACCTTATTTATGTTTAAAATTCTTGTATTTAATAGCATTTTTTGAAATCTTAAGGGATGCTTAAATACGCGGTTTAGTCAAAAAAGAGCAATAATCACATTTGGCAACAAATAGACGCCGAGATTTTATAACTATTTTATTTTATAAAGACAAAAATAATTAAAAGTGATTCAATTCTTGCTTTGCTTTTAATTAAAATAGGTAAATACAGTTTTCTCAAAGATAAAATACACATTAGGCAGTAAAAAATAAAATAATCTAAAACTAGAACTATTCAATAATTTTCAATAATGTGTAAGCTAAATTAAGTATTACTTTGAATATTCTCTGTCGGCGTCAAAGTAACGAAGATATAATATTTTCATCAACTGTGGACCGAATCATTTTTATTAACAGTGCTAACCTAGAGCCACGAATTTACATAATGAAATGTTATGGAATCGGCAATGTTTGGTATTGATATGCACTTCAAATTTTTAATAAAAAGTATCCAAATGTGACTGTAACTCACAGGCCAGTTCACAAAATAATTAAAAATTCGATATCACTGGTAATGTTAATAACAAAAAAAGATATCGAACGAATACAATGATGAGGATGTGGCTATTCTTGCAGTTATGAACTCTGTACAAATCCAAAGGTTTCGCTTAGAAAAAGATCACAAAACATGGGTTTTAGTAGATATCATATTCAGAGAATTTTAGTACCTAAGCAACAAATTCCATCCATTCAAACCAGTGTTTAAATATGACGGAGATGATGGTTGTTTTTGGAGTTTTGTTTAATAATGGGTGAGGAAATTGACAAGCGTCTAGGTACATCGAAAGTTGGGAGCTTCGAGCATACGCACTATCTTGTAAATGTGTAATAATAAATTCCGCAAGTCGAGAAATTGAAATATTTCGTGTTAAGGCGACTACAGACGTAACTGCATACTTGAACGGTATGCAGGCCCAAGTTTATTGTACAATTATACTGAAATCTATATCGCCGCCACACGTAAAAGTATAGTTGAACAATTGAGCGGTGACAGTTAATCGTTAATAAACGATTTAAATGTCATCAACGGATGAAGACGACACGTTTTCGTTTACAGTTTATACAAGTCTGCCGATCTGCCGTACACACGCTCAAGTATACTTGTGCAAACCCAACATGTACAAGTATATAACATAGAATTTCATCAAGTCTCATGTCACTTGTACAGTCACAATACTTGCGCAAGTGTTATAAAACACACAGTATGCAGTTACGTTTGTAGCCGCTTTTATTTTGTGAAAAACAGGCGGGGGGCACCAACTGCATTGACAATTAGATATCAGAATATAAACCTACTAACCTAACCTAAAGAAATCATAAAAAAGAATTTGTGAAAAAATATTAATCGTTACAAAATTAAAGAAAAAAAATTCAGGGGGCGTAGGAGCTTGAACCCGAGAGATTCATTACCTATGCGCCAACCATCGGACCGTCGATAAACACTAGAGCAAGAAATAAATATTCGGACAAATGATAACACGTTTTGCGCATGGTCGAAGCTCCTGACTATGGGTGTACCTAGATGCTTCTAGGAAATTGTTGAAAATTATATATTCTTTCATCGAATTATTCTACATTGGGACATACTTAAGATCGCAACACCACTGTACACCTGTTAATTGATGCCTGATTAACTTCAAACTTTGATGGTAAGAAAATATCGATAAGGTGATTCTTTGAACTTGGTAATATGTGATACATGTCAGTAGCTTGCAATTTTAAGGGGGTTTGAAAAGTCGAATATTCAAAAAATAGTATTAGCGATTTTTTTGGAAACAAAATTGGTAAGGTATTGTTAATCAGCAGCTGTGGAAACCCCCTTGTACAAAATTGCATCATAGTTGGTTCAAAGGTGTTTGTGATAGATGCTGTCAAAAATACAATTTTTTGTACCAAAACTAATTTTTAACTGTAAAACTGATTCTCAAATCAAAAAAATGCATTCTTCATTTACGAAATAAATTTAAAAAATAAAAAAAAGTGAAAATAAATTGGCACTTGCAATAACTTTTGTTTTCATAGCTTGCTTAGGTCTTTATTGAAGATTATTCGTTAGAAAAATGATAGGTATGTACGAATTTGAATTTTTGCCTTATTAAATAAATCATTATTTTGTTGTAAAATCAGTTCACATTAGTACAATACATTACTCTGAACAAGAAATAAAGATTTTTTTTAATTTGAGAATCCGTTTTAGAGATCAAAATTAGTTTTGGTTCAAAAAGTTGTATTTTTAACGGCTACTATCTGAAACACCTTTATACCCACTACGATACAATTTTGTACAAAGGCATTTCCAAAGCTGATTACGAATACCTTACCAGTTTTTTCTAAAAAAATTGATAATACTCTTTTTTGAAAAATCGACCTTTCACACCCCCTTAACATTGTACGCTGCCTACATGTATCACATTACTAAGTTCAAAGAATTACCTTATCGATCTTTTCTTACCACCAATGTTTGAAGTGAATCAAGCATCAATTAACGGGTATACGGGGGTGTTGCGATCTTAAGTTGGTGACACTGTATTTAGTGATGAATCAATATTGTCAACTATTCTCACAAAATTGTAGATACTGGGCTAAAGAAAATCCAAATTTTCGGTTCATAACTAAGTCATTTTAAAATAGTAAATGTATAGTGTGGTATAATGTATTACAAAATAATTGGTCCTTAGTATTTAGAAGGCAATCTTGATCAAATTTTCGTATATCGAAATTATAATTAATGTTGTTCCGGCAGAATTAAACAATGAAAAGGAGGGTCCCTAAGGCCAGATTTTGTCCCCCTTCAATTTTGGAGTAAGATAAGTGAATTCGATTTTTTTAGGCCTTGTAAATAAAAATATGTTATTTCCAAGTCAAACGAAAAGTTTTTATCCACCCCCCACCTTTTTTTTCAGGAAGACAAATACAGGATATGAATGTACCTAAATCGTGTTGAGATATGTATTAAAATGTTAGAGACAAGAGCTGCTCTTATAAGAAGCAGTCCTTTGTTTGATAATGGAACACACGATAATAGAAAATTCCAAATGGAACAGTTAACATTAAACATGAAGAACTCGAGCCATAAAATGTCCGGAGGTCCATTTCTAACTTCTTACTATTAATCACTTAAGACGCTGTAATTTGAAAAGTAATAAAAATTGAATTACAACTATTGGTTTTTTCAGTAGTACATTTATGTATAGTATATACTCTCCCGATTCACCCTGTATAATTTAGCTAATTCCAAATTATCATCCCTTAGAAAACAATCTCTGGTGCACAATTTTCCGTATAAAATTTTCTACATTTTTTATTTAATTCTGAATGTGTTTAATGAAGGGAAATCTATAAATTACTGCCTTTGAGAGAGGCCCCTCCGTAAATATAATCCCTAGATTTTGATTTTTTTAATTATTAAATTCAAAATCAGACTTTAGGCATTTTTTTTCACTATCTGGCGCACTGTGTACTATGAGGGACTGTTCAGTCCAACGGTAGGGCTTGTAGATGGTGCTGGGGACCTCTGCATCCATTATGTGTCTGCGGTGATCATAACACCACCATGGCGGATTACAATAAATCCCTCGGTTTTCGATCTAAGCGTGGATAACTGTAATAAAGCGAAGTTCGGCTTTGTCAATAAACACACTGCTTCTGTGTTTTTATAGAAAACACTGTGTAGGGGTTTATCGACGTTATGTTGGAACAGATTTCCTTGTTCCGCAGCTTCAATTTGCCATCGTTAATTTTACTGCAATTAAACTGGAAGAACGATTATATAAATTGCGCAACTAGTTGAAATTATTTTCCATTAATTTGAAAAAGTAATTATAAAAGCACTTCAAGAGCTATTTCATTTAGTTTCTAGAAAAAAATCTGTTTCATGTTTTTTGCCAAAGATGATTCGTATAATTTACTTATTATGAACGTCTTTATTATTTTCTATTAGTTTACATTTTAACGGAATAACGATAATTTTATAATGAAAATAAATGATAAAGTTCCACCCTTGTAATAGAAATTCTAATACATGGGTGTTCTTCCACTTAAACCTTCTTGTAGAGCATTTAAGACAATAGACACACAATTTTTACTATTAATGTTAAAAAATTACGCATTTTGACATAACATTGTGAAATGGATGACCGGTTCTTTAGAAAATAGATCACAAGTTACCAAATATAGAAATGACATCCTTACCAAAAAAATAAAATATTTGGTGTTCCGCAAGGAACAGTTATGGGCCCTATTCTGTTAGTTTTGCACGTAAATGACATTATGAAGTATACAGTATACAAAATTCAGCATACAGCTATTTGTTGACGACACATTGATATACTTAGTTGGTGATAATGTAGACGGCTATAAACATAATAAATAGTGAGCTTAACGTAATAGAAAAATGGTTGGACATGAATTGCCTTAGCTTAAATACGGATAAAACTAAATTTATGATAATTAAAAGTAAATACAGTAAGTAGCCAAGAAGTAACCATTAATGGAACAAAAATTGAGCATGTCAATGAATTCAAGTGTTTAGGTGTAATTATTGATGATCATTTAACGTTCCCCATGCATTCATACTCTTTATATTACCAACAAAATAACTAAAAAAGCTAATTTGATAGGAGGTATAAAAAAAGATTTTAGCATATGGACGAAAATAACCATATATAAAACCATTATTTGAACACATTGACAAGAAAAACATAAGGAATTGTTTCCAGTCTCAAAAATTTTTTTTGTAGCATGTTAGTTACATCGAATACTATACGAAATGGACATTTTCTACCTAATGCAACCGTCGCTACGCAAGTTATCGGCCAATTTGTAAAAAATCGACCATTTTGGTCGCTCTTTCTAAATATAGATGAGTATATCTCGGAATGCGTAGGTCCAAAAAATCTGAAGCTGTTCATTATAATATGAGCTATCAGCGGTTATAATATGGAATTTTCATCTGCACACATAACCTCAAAAAAAAAAAAAGTTTTAAGTGAAATTTGATGAAATTTTCAGAAATTATTATAAAGTCTCAAAAATTGACTTTAAATTTGAAAATTGATTGGCCAATAACTTTTGTGCGTCGCATCGTATAAGTTTCTTTTTTTACGCACTCCACGACGGTGAACAAGAAAAAAATTTTAAACTTGAAAAAAGTAAGAAAAATTGTCAATTTTTTCGAAAAATTTCACTTTTGTTGATAAATTTTTGATAAAACTCTTTCTTTGTATTATTAATTAATTTTTAACAACTTCCGATCTAAAGATCATTAACAAATCAAATATATATAAAAAAATATTACACACATGAAAAGAATCGATTTTTTGTATGTTTTCGTAAATTCCACTTTTTTTTATAAAAGTCATTTTTTTATTTAATAATTAATTTTTGACATATGCTGATCTAATTTTTCCAAAAAATTTTTATATTCTGTACAAATAGCATGAAAAAAATAATCAATTAAAAAAAATGAATATCATGATTAGAAATTCAAAATTGTCGGCACTGAACAGCATTTAAAAAACAATTCAAATCAAATAAACATAATTCAAACATGAGTAACAATAATTTTTCCCAGTAGGGCGTGCGACTCGAAAGATTTTTCTCTGTCTGTTATCTTTAGATTTGTAGCTTGAGTGGCCTCGTGGTATTGTTTATTATTACAGCTTGAAGAAAGACGATATTATGTGCAAAACAACGAGTGCTTTGTAAAAAAATTTAATATAAAAAATTTAGGATTTTCCTGCTGTAATTAGCCATAGAATGGAAATTCAAAAAATCTTTACCAGTTTTTATTAAGTATTACCAACATACAATTTATCAAAAGTTTTCAAGAAATATGAAATTTGAATATATTTCTTTGCCACTAAAAGTTCCAGCCCCAAATTTCTACTGTCATATTCCCAAAATTATTAATTCTATAAATATTTTTAATAACAAATTAATGCATCGCTTCTTAAGCTTATTTTTCTGTATTGTCACAGTTTCCTTTGATGCTATTGTTTTGGAGCTATTTACAAAAAATGAATTTTTTCAGCAAAATCGTAAAATTTTACTTTATTCAAAGTATGTTTTTAAACACGACTGCTTTAAAAATGCCAAAAAATTTGAAAATGTTAGTAATAATTAATTAATAAAAACCATTTTTTTTAATTTGCATTCTCTGGCTAAAGGCAGCAGGAAAATCCGAAATTTATTGTATAAAAAAATTACAAAGAACTCATTATTTTGCACAAAACTTCGTTTTTTTAGGTATACGGATAGCAACAAAATCTTATCAAAAAGTACTTCAAGCCCTTTAATTTTCATTATACGTATTTTTAACATCATGCTGATTGTCCCTGACATATTTGAGATTTAAATATTATATCTCGACTGATAAAAGTTCGAGCGCCGTTTTTAAACTATTATACTTATAGAACTGTTCATCGTACAGAAATAAACCAGAAATAAAATATTTTTAATTTCATAATCTTATTTTTTGTATCATACAACTTTTCCCATAAATGTAAATGTCTCAAGGTACTCATTTCTTAAAGGTAAAATCATAATTTTCAAATCGTTATAACTTGCAAAATATAAATTTACATGAAGAATTGTACAGTATCTTTTTCTCTTACAATTTGATTCTTTATCAGATTCGGTAGTTACTATTTTACTTTTTTGCACTCCCCCCTCCAGAAGGGGTGAAAGTAAGAAGCGACAATTTTTAAAGGGTAAACTATTTTGTACTCAGTATTATAAACTCAATGCAAAAAGTTTCATGAAAATCCAGTCCCTGTAGACAGGTTTCCAAGTAAAAACCTAATTGTCCTCTACTAACTCGTTTTATTTTACTTCTAACAATCCAGCAACCCTAATTCCTGAAATTTTGCAAAATGTGTTTCTTAAGAAATGCGCATTATTTGTAAACAATTATAAAAGATTATATTTTACCATGTTAGAATCTACATCAAATAGACAACATTTTTTGATAGTTGGTTGTAGTACATTTTCTTCTGCCAGCATCACTTAAAAATGAACTAAAATTTTTTTAAAACATAAAGTATTCACAAAACTCTTTTTTTCAACGGACAGAAGATAAAAGGTTTATAAATATGCTGTTATTGGAAAAATGCACGTAATTAAAAACCCCCTTGAAAAAGAGCAAGAACACTACTTACTTAATTAATTTTTAGTGATGCAGTACGCGATTCCATGGAAGAATACAATAATTGAAATAACTTCCAAACCACCAACAATTGGGTAACCACATATATTGATTGGGAACGACTTACCCCATTATCGCACTTGGTTTGAGTGTCCCCTTCGATCACACCCTGTATAGCCTCAGATTATAAAACACCGTAAAGGACATGTCAATCGAAGCAGAATTTTATGCTAAATCTAAATACCTAAATCATATCTACGTGATCCCTGAATATTTCATGGCGATCACCGTGTATGAGGTACACCGAAAGTCCGGAGCTTTGACCATGCGCAAAACGTGATATCATTTATCTAAATATTTATTTCTTGCTCTAGTGTTTACCGTTAACCGAGTGACTGGCGCAAAGGTAAAGCTATCAAAGACGGTGACCATAACTGACGCCAGATATGGCACCATACTCACAAAACTCACAAAACCCTCCAAATTCCTACCCAATACCATTCCATGTCCCCTTACCCAAAGATACCCCCGAATTATTATTTTTTCTAAATATAAATACTTAATCTCGCAAACGCTCGTCTTTTACATCTTGACAAACTTTTCAGTAGGTTTTACTTTGTTTTCCTACATAAACAAAAATAGTTATTTCCGTTCTGCTCCTCGACTCCACAACTATAACCATGAATTCTTACCTTGCGGTAAAAAATACATAAAATAAACATAAATGATAAAGAGGTGTTTGATAGCAGTTTTTCAACTTTATAAGCTTTTTAAAGTCCTCAGTCATCCATCGACTCCCATCGTTTTTATATTTATAGAGATAAATTATAAACGATATTTTATATTTTCTATATATCGAATTCTATAAAGTACCTTTAAAAACCAAGAGCCAGTCTCTGGTACAAATTAGGTAGATCCATACTTACAGGCATAGCGTACGTAACATTGCGTAGTTCGCAAAAAATATTTTTAACACAAAATTTAAAACCGTTCGTCCGTCCATTCTCCTTATCGACACAAATGTTTAAAACTCAAAATTTTAACTCGTTGCTACTTACTGACAATATGAAAATATGATTTGGCATCTAAAAATGTACAAGAATGCAAACTCGCCAGTAATTTTACAACGTCCATTTTGTTTTGTTGGAGGAATGTCCATAACTCAAATTTCGAATGAGTTGCTACTATAAAAAAACTATATCATTTGTTAATTTATAGCATCTACATTATAAAGCAACAAACGCCAGTTAAATATTCTCGTCCATTTTTTTACAAAATCTTAAGATAACATGAAATTCGACCGAAAACTTGAAATGTTTTTATCGTTTAAAAAAAAATTCATTTAGACAAGAAGGAGTGAATATTAAGACTCAAAACTTTACTTATTTATTCTTGGGGGTGTATAAAACTAGTTTTGTGAGGTCACCAGTCAAATTCATCACCTCCTCCCCTTTTCCACCCCCTTTAAAACATGCATTTTGTAACAAAATGATGTTTAAAAAAACACCTTTTTTCGAGTGTTTTTAATAAAAAATAATCATTCTTGGACGTTTTGACGACAGTACCTCATTTTCAACCCTTATTAAGGGGTCGAAATATACTAAAAATATCAAAAAATATATATTGAGCTAAAAAGGCCTTAAAACGAGCTAAGATCGCCATTGGCATTAACAGAAGAAGAAAAAATTTTGAACCAATATTTTTAGTATATTTCGACCCCTTAATAAGGGTTGAAAAAGGGCTATTTTAGTTTAAACATTCAAAAATTTTTATAGTTAAAATACGTATTAAAATTTGAGCGTGAGACATCATATCAATTTTTTATTAACAAAAATAGAATTTTTTTCTTAACTCCTTAGTACGTTGCTGGAAGGGGTTGAAAAGAGTTAGAATGGGGTTGAAAGTGAGGTCGACCTTAGCTAAAAAAAACCTTAAAACGATCTAAAATCCCCATTGACATTAATAGAAGAAAAAAATTTATATTTTTTAATTTATAAAACTTATATTTTTATTATATTTCAACCCTTTAATAAGTGTTGAAAAGAGGGCATTTTCGTTTAAACGTTCAAAAATTATAAGAGTTAAAATACCTATTAAAATTTGTAAGTAAATCATGGCAAGAAACATTTTTTAACAAAAAAAGCGTCATTTTCACTTAAGGGGTTGAAAAGAGTTATAATGGGATTGGAGATGAGATAGCATTACGGATCTTTAAAAAATATACGTTTACCTAAAGAAACCTTAAAACGAGCTAAAATCCCCATTGGCATTAATAAAAGAAGGCAACAATTTTAGCCTATATTTTTAGTATATTTCGACCCCTTAATAAGGGTTGGAAATGGGATATTTTCGTCAAAACGTCCAAAAATTATTATTTTTGATTAAAAACACTCGAAGAAAGGTGTTTTTTTATAAACATCATTTCGTTACAAAATGCGTATTTCAAAGGGGATGGAAAAGGGGGGGGGGGATAAATTTGACGCGACCTCACAAACTTGTTTCATATACCCTCTAGAATAAATAAGTAAAGTTTTGAGTCTTAATATTTATTCCTCCTTGTCTAAATGATTTTTTTTTAAACGATAAAAATGTTTCAAGTTTTCGGTCGAATTTCATAATATTTTAAGATTTTGTAAAGAAATGGACGAGAATATGAAGTCTCCTGGCGAAGATGTTGTCGATGGGTTACCCTGTCGGCAAAGTCAAGCTTGTGAGATCCTACCTTCATCGGAGGCAACTCCGTGTGAAGATTGCCGACAAGCTGTCAAACTACAGGCCCATGGAAGCAGGTGTACCGCAGGGGTACTCTCTCCCCACCTATTCACCATCTACACCTCCGACATGCCAAGAACCGCAAGGACCTCTTTGGCGCTCTACGCAGACGACAAGGCCATAATCGCAAGATCATGGAGTGCAAGACTTGCCACCCGCAACCTCCAGGAAGCAGCATCCCTTCTGGAAGAGTGCTGCAACAAGTGGAAAGTTAAAATCAACGTGGAGAAGAGCAAAGCCATCCTCTTCAAGAGAGTCAGGAAACAAACTCCCACAGGACTCCTTGAACGGCGAGAAAACTCAATGGCACGATACCGTCAAGTACCTTGGCGTTATCATGGATCGAAGCCTGACGTGGAGACAGAACACGGAAGCGATAATACAGAAAGCGAGGACGAGGAGGACTGTACTTTACACTATGATAGGTAGACAAAGCCAACTCAATCTGAGGAACAAGCTCACGCTTATCAGGACCCTCATTGCACCTATTGCCTGGGGATACCAAGCAGCCACCCATCTGAAGAGGATACAAGCCGTGGAAAACGTCGCACTTCGGTGCGCCGTGAATGCACCATGGTTAGTCAGAAACGCCGACATCTTCAGAGACCTAGACTGCACCCCAGTAACTGAAGTCATCCGGGACAGAGCAAAGAATCTATACGCCCGTGCAGCAGAGCATGGGAATCCGCTGGTCAGACAGGCGACTGACTATGACCCCAGCGACGCTCCGAGGCACAAGAGGCCGAAGCTCCAGATCCTGGATAATGGGTAAGTATAACTAACCCTTTGTCTGTTTCAGCCCGATCTGCAAGCCACGCCACAAGGAGACAATGACCAAAAACATCCAATTACCCGATCCCGGGGGTACCAAGCAAACAACCAGCTCGGTACCCTCACCCTAGCCCGTGCCGGCCTCTGACGCTAAGAAAGCGTCTCCGGCCGAACACAATCCTGGACTACACAGTTCACACTTCCTTCCGACGAAATCGGAGCACATGATGCCAATTGGCACCCTGGGCTTCCGACTAGTCAACACCCCCAAATCCCTTTCAAACTCCGAGAGGGCTCGGTAACAGCCGTTCCCGCTCACGACAGATAAAAGACGCTCCCGGGAGCCTATACATGCCAGCGAAGAAAGAAGACTAAGATAGAAGAGCGCCAGAAGAAACGACCCAGCTGGCAGGATCCAACAGCCAGGACCAGGCGAGGTTTGCTAACATCGCCAATACCGTCCGCATTTGCGGGGGGATAGGCGAAAGAGCAGGCCCACCCCTTACGAGGCCGGTCCAGGTCTACAGCGGTGATTGGGGCAAAGAGCTCAAGCTCGACCCCTAATCATCCGAGACCGCCATCTTTAGTCAAGAATATTGGCGTAGATACTATAAATTAACAAATGATATAGTTTTTTTGTAGTAGCAACTCATTCGAAAGTTGAGTTATGAACAACAAAACAAAATGGACGTTGTAAAATTACTGGCGAGTTTGTATTCTTGTACATTTTTAGATGCCAAATTATAATTTCATATCGCCAGTAAGTAGCAACGTGTTAAAATTTTGAGCGTAATAATATGTATAATATGCCTGTTAGTAGCAATTCGTACCACTTTTATCCTAATACAGGCTCTTGGTCTATTCGCTTAAGATTTGAAATTTATTAATAGGCAATAAACACATTTAAATGGAAAAATGGTAAAGCTATCGATCCGATGCGAAAAGTCCTGGGTTCAAACTCCTATAGCCCTGATTTTTTTTTCTTTATTTTTTATTTTATTTTTATTTTATTTTATTCATACACCATCTAACAGTACAAGACCATTTACAAGATGGGAAACAACACATACATCGTACAAAAATTACTTAAATTTACTAGCGTACATTTCAGTAAAGATATATAACAAAAGAAAATATAAATATTAAAGAGAATAAAGAGTTGAATTTATTTACAATAAAAAGAGAAAATAAAAAATACATATATGATTTAGACAGAATCTCCTATTTAGATATCACGCTGACTGTGGTTATAGCTAGAGCACATGCTGTAGATTGGTGAAAACTTTAAAGTATTAGTCCTGGCTATAGGAAGGTAGAAAGTTTGGTTTTGTCTTGAATTTATTCGCGGAATATGGAAATTAAGTATCTGGAGTATCTCACTACAGTCAATATCATAATGAATCACCTTTTTTAAGAAATTTAGGGCAAATTCGTTGCGTCTTTCAGATAGGCTACGCATTGAGAACATTTGAAGTAAATCACTTTGTGGAAAGCCAATTGTAACGATTAATATATTTTTTCACAAATTCTTTTCTAGGATTTCTTTAGGTTGGGTTAGTAGGTTTGTATTGTGATATCTAATTGTTAATAATTATTAGCGCCGCAGTCAGTATTAGCGTCGCAAACAAAGAAGCGGGGTGCCCCCCCCCCTTCCTTTTTTCGCAAAATGACACGAAATATTTAAATTTCTCGACTTGTGGAATTTATTACACATTTACAAGGTAATGCGCATGTTCGAAGCTCCGGACTTTCGGTGTACCTAGACGCTTGTTGTATGACGAAGATTACCTAATTCCAATGATATTTTACATGTGTTCTTTTGACATAAAAATTTTAAGTATGAAGTTATCGTGTTTAATAGATATTCGCAATCGGCAGCGCCCGACTGCAACTTTCATTCATTTCGTAATAGTCTTACTAAAAGTACCTTAATAACTGTTTAAAGTAAAATTTATATATTACCTAATTTACGTAAAGTTTGTTCGAATCTGCCACACACACTGTATATTGCATTTCGATATCTTGTGCATCTTCGTTTTTTGTGTGCCCAGTCAAAAACTTTAGTAACATTTCGCTCTAAAATTATAATAAAGTATAGTTTATAGAGACCACTAAAGTTACGCCTCTGGCTACCACACTGTATGTCGAATACAGCTTAATTCCAATTAGTATTCTACTATGCTATTTTACATATGTATCAAATTTAAAATACAAGCTAGTATAGCAGAAGTTATATTTAATGGGTATTTTGACAATCTGCACACGGGCCCAATGGTTTCTAGAAACGCCACTGACATTACCTATCTTTTACTTAATTGTTTAAGTCATTACCTAATATAAAATGTCCAAATCAGTTCTCTATTTTACTACCTTATTTATGGAAGTAAGATCAGTAATGTTTCATCAACATAATATACTTTGTATTTCTTTATCCATGTTTAGAAATGATAATCATATAAGTATAGTAGGTATATCCAAATAACAATATATAAACAGATAAATACGAGGAAATCGGAAAAAGTATGTTATAAATATATATTTATAATTAATAGCAGAGAATTGCAACACCGCTCTATGCATTAGGTACTTAACAAAGATATCCATGAGTTTTATTAAGCGCTCCAACAATCATAATATAAGAAATTCCCGATCGTGTTTTGTTTTGCTCGCTGTGTTTAGTTTTGCGATTGTGATTCCAAAGCGCTACGTTTTGCAACGTTTGAAGTGTTTTTTCTTTAATAAATTTAACATTTTAAATTATGTGATTGTGCATCTATTTTATGGCAATTTTAACTGAAATTTTAAAGGTATGTATCTCTGTAATGATATCAAACGTTTTCGGTACTCATTCAGCTACCTTCTTTGGTGAATCTAACCTATAATCACAATCAGTTTCTAACCTGTTATTGTAAATCTTTAATAGGTATTTGAATGAGAATATGTTTTCTCAGTAGTAAAGTACTATAACATGGTACTTTATGACAAATAAATGTGAGGTATAAACATTCTTAAATGTGGATTATTACAATTTTAGGTTTTATATTTTAAGTTAAATTCATTTTATTTGTATACGGATATGTATTTGCTGTGCATTTAAATAAACTATTTCAAAGGATAAAAAACGTATTAATGCTACAATTCATATTATAAGTACTAGTTGGTAGTTTTTTATGGACTTGCTTATATTATGGTCTTGTTCATTTATTTAAAAATACTTTAAGGTATCGGGTGACAGGTTCATTATAGTTTGAAAGTATATTAATAAGTATAAACTTACTTAGGTACATAAAATACGTTTTAAGATTGCATTGTACAGCACGTGGCCTGTTTCAGAACTTTTAACTCACCAACACATTGATCTCCAGCATCATTTAGTTCGTACCCAATTTTGCACTGCATTGGAGAAGCACATTCATACCTTCCATTGAAGTTAAGACATTTCTCACGTCTACCACATGGGTTATTTTCACATTCGTTGACGTCTGAAACCATTGAAATATACTGTATACGTACCACCGATCGTTTATTAAATTATTAGTCATATAAAATTTTTTAATATACCAGAAAGCTTCTGTGTAGCGATAGACGGTATAAGGATTGTTTACATTTCAATTAGTTGATTGAGTTTAAAACACAAACAAGCTGATTATAATGTATGATACACAGATTAATTTACGTCCCTCTAGAGATAAATATTTTGATAAATAATCGAATATAATATGCAAATTGCATTAAACAATGGCTGCAAGCCAATAATTATTATTGATAAAATTCTTGCAGCAAAAACGCGATAAAAATTCCGTTGGTTTATATTGTAAAATAAGCGAATCATAAAACTGCTACCCATTTAATTAAATACAACCGTAATACTTTTTTTGAAACAAACATTTTTTTCTTCACGACGCGCGTTGTCTTGGCAGACGTTTTGTAACTCATACACGATTCTAGTCGGCCGTCATTTGCTGTATGGGACGTCTAACAGCACCATGCCGCCTGCCGTGGTTGTCTGTTTAGTGTCAAGCATTAAATGAAACAAAACTCTAGTAAACATAACTTAAAGTTAGTAGACTTAAACTAAATATACCTCTCACTGGTTTATTGAAGGTTTTGAATAATTATTTGAGATTTTATACGAGACTCGTCAAGTTTCTTTGAAAATAAGTACATTTTTTAAGAATAATCGTTATACTACATACCCCTCTGTGTTTTATTTATTTCTTCTCTAAAAATGCTTATATCTTTTAATTCATTTCCACTTTTATTAAGATCTAAAATTATTAGTGTACATTGCCATACGTCTTCGTTAGTTGGTACGAACACTTTACAGGTTTCAATCTATAATGGATCCACTTGAATTTTTTAAAATGCTTTGTCTACTATGCACTAGTTTAATTATTATGATTAATAACTAATATTGTCGCGGGTTTGCGGGGACTATTTCTCTTTTTCTCAGCGTTTGTTGAATAAATAGTTTATTAAACATAAAAAAACAATTATTTCTTTACTTAACTTGACTTAAGTGAAAATCGCAAGTTTGTCCCAAATTTTACCGCATTGTCACGACGTACTTGTTAACAACTGTTTAAAATATGAAAGTGTCAAAGAACAATGTTAAAAAAGGGCTTTTTGGCCCATCAGGTGGTAAAGTGTGGAAGCCATATCTTTTTACTAATTTTGGGTTACTGAAAATGAATCTGAAAAATAAGTAAATAACCGTATATTAGATATTGTAATTTACACCGTTCTTATGGGAAGTGAAGGGTGAAGGAAACGAGGGGAGGGGGGTGGGGGGTGATTTTAGAATTTTTGCTTTTTTCTGTACTTACCTAACGAAACTGAGTATTTTGAAATAATTTCCTGTACTAAAGAATAACTTTGTGTTGCAAGTTCTAATATCAATTTCAATGCTACCCCAAAATAAGGGTTGTTTTAACGGCCCGATGTTTTTAGAAAATTCGGAAAACAGATTCGTATCCAGCACTAAAAAAATTAATAAAAAAGGATGGTTTCCACACTGTACTACGAATGGGCCAAAATAACCCTTATTTGATATTAGAACTTGCAACAAAAAGTTCTTTCAAAGTACTCAGTTTCGTTAGGTAGAAAAGGAAACAATAATTCTAAATTCATCCCCCCTCTCCCCCTTGTTCCTCTATCTTTCACCACCCATAAGAACGGTGTATGTTACAATATCTAATACATGGTTATTCATTTATTAAAAAAAAAAACAAAGTTCTTCCTTATAATGTGATTACTTCTGTACACTCTTACACCCATCTCCACTAATTAAGGTGGTGGATTTTATGTTTTTAGAGTTTTTATTAGTTTTAATCGCCGAAGAAATCCCTACTCACCCAACCTCTTGCAATTCTAATTCTAGTGGCAAGTTCTAATATCAATTCCAATGCCAACCCCAAATAAGGGTTGTTTTTAATGTGTTGCCGCGATTTTTCGCCAAAGCGGGTGAGGTATTCGTTTTCAGCACCCAAAAATTAGTAAAAAAAGATGGCTTGCACACTTTACCATGGATGGACCAAAACAGCTCTTTTTTTAACATTGCACTTTTAATAACTTTAAATATGGACTTTTTACTAATGGTGTGTCCATAAAATGTGAGAATTTGTGGTATATCAAGCTGGACAATTCTATTTCTTTCAAAATGGATATTAAGGAGGTTGAGGCGTTACAGTCCCAACTAAAAGTAAGTCGAATTTTAAATCGGAACTTTTCCATAATAAATTATTACAAAAGGTTATAAGTCGATGATACCAATAATTATTGTCATAAAGGCATAAATAAATCATTTTTTATTATTAATTAATTATTTAAGTAGATTTAATTATTTTACTTAATGAACTAACTTTTGGATGTTTTGTCCAAATTTATTAAAACAAAATAAATTTATGTAAATATCTGTGTATTTTACAAATTTGTTTCAGTAAATAATTAAAAAAAAAAATGAGAAGCAGTAAAAATTGAAATTGAATCATTAAATAATGGAAATATCTGTTAAAAATCATTAACGAAAAGGGAAATTTGGCAGTTTACGAATGTTTAATAATTTTTTTATTATTTATTATTAAAAGTCTCCTAATTAAATTGGAAACAATATTATAATGTGCGTAAGACCAATGCTAAACATAGTTAGTTTTCGGAACTGCTGACGTTATTTGGTTATTTACTATAAATTAAAATGTACCAAAAAATTTATTGAAGAAGCCGTTACTATGTGGTAGTTAATCATTTTGCACAAATAACTAAATAAAACACACTACTATGTTTTCTACCACTATGTGATATAAAACATAGTAGTGTGTTTTATTTGTGTTAAAATGACCCTTTGCATGCTGGGTTGACATATTTTCCATAAGACTACATAAAAGAGTTTTTAAAAATTTTTAACTTTAGAGTTTCCTAATGACTGGATTTTTTACAGAAAATTGTGTCATATAAAAATCTATTTAAAAAACTCCATTTCAGATTTTTTTCATTATTTTCGTTTAACGCCTCAACCTCCTTAAGCAAATTGGGAAGAAATAAAAATATTTGAGACTTGCGACTTATATGTTAACAGCACTGTAATAATGATAATAATAATTTGACTAATAAATTAATGTTATAAGCATTGCAGGTATTGGATAAAACAACTTGCGGGATATGCGGTTTTGGCTATACCAACAATTTTAAATTTTAACCATCTTTGTTTAAGAAACGCTTGATACTAAATCATGCAGAATTTTTGGTTTTTTTATCAAAAGTTTTTAAATTTTTTTAACTATAGGGTCCATCCTCCAGCTAACATTAACTTACTGTCTAAATTTCAATACAATCGGACCTTTTAACAAACTTTACAAAATTTTGTATCTATCTCGAATCGCTTATACGGCTTATATCTATAGCAAACTGTATCGTCTCACGAAATTAAAAATAAGAATAATTATTATCCGAAGTAAGTTCTGAATATAAATTCTCACCCTCGCACTCTCCTCTTGAGTTCATGACATATCCGGGTAGGCATTTTTTAAGTTGGCCACTTATCACAGGATATTTTTGTGTGGGAACAAATACAGGGACTGCAGGTCGATTTACATAACTCTGGGTAGGTGCAGCAAAACTTGGTGGCAAAGAAGGTGTCGTAGGGTAGGGTCTGTAAACTTGCGTTGGATATGTTGCGGCAGGAATTGGATAAATCCTGGATGGCGTTGAATATATCCTAGGTGATATAGGATATAATTGTGCAGGAGTTTGGAATGTGCTTAAAACGGTTGAATAAGTGTTAGGTGTATCAGCAGTTGTAGGAATGGTTGTCGGTGTAGTTGATATGGTTGACTGGGTACTACTTGGATTTGAAGGTGTCGGGGGTGCCGTTGGCAGTGTCTGGGGTGCCGTTCGAAGTGCCGTAGGTGCCGTTGGAAATATACGTGTTGGTGGAAGAGCTGGCCTACTTTTAGGTTTAACTGGCTGACAGCGGTAGGAGCCAACTATGTTTTTACATATAAAATTAGGTCCTAATTCGTTACAGTTATGGGTGCCTAGGACACATTCGTCGTCATCCTCGCATAATCCGTTTGCATAGTTCAACGTATAACCTGTACCACAACCATATATTCTGGCACAATGATATGACCCTATCGTATTGTCACATCGTTCCGCTGCTTTACAGTCGTGGGTTCCTACTTGACATTCGTTAATATCTGAAAAATTTGTTTCTCCAGTCAATAAGTAAGTAGGCTTACCGTGCAAAAAATCTTGAAGTTTTTAAACTGAGCAGATTTGCGTAGTTATGTTCAATAAGTTTGCAACAAAATATAAAACATTGCGCCGAAATGAAGTTCGTTCACAATATCCTATTTCCGGGCGCGTTTAGGTAAATTGGGGCCCTAGGCGCTGTGAGATTTGAGGGCCCCTCGATTAAAAAAATATTATGCAAGATTTGAAGGCAAGTATATTTTTACAAATACATATTATCATATTATTTTTTTCCGGCTTTATATGTTAGCAAACTTGTCAATTTGAACGTTTGATATCACAGTTTTGTGTTTCCTCTGATACTTTATCCAGAAGAGACAAATTTTGAAGTCGCTGTTGCACCGAAGTACTTCGTTGAGCGTCGAAAAAGTGCGTTTACATGAGGGATTACTGACAGGAATGGTCAAGTAAATACACAAAAGGGTTTCAACATTAAAAAATGTCGCCTGCAACACATTGAGAATAAAGGACTCCGCAGTTTTTTATAGTAAGAATAGGTTTCAGTCGATTGTTCTGAAACTTGGGGAAAATATTCTCCTGGATCCCTTGATTAAAATTCTCTCTGACCACCAGTCCGACCGAATTCGATTTTTTGATCTAGAGGCGACTGAAACTGTGAGCATCTTCGAAGGTCTGCGTAAATGTTCCATAAAAATTCTGAAAATATTCATGCTCATTTCTTGAATAAAAATAAGTATCTTTTGTCTCTTGGCATTTTTTTCAAAGTGCTTCCTTCTCCCGGAAAAAAATAACAAACAAACAAAAATATTTTTTGTATTTTTTTACGGGAAAAGGAAGCACTTTGAAGATAAACACCAAGAGACAAAATATGCTTATTTTTGTTCAAAGAACACGCCTACCGGTTTTCAGAATTTCTTAGACAAAAATAATTTCGACCAAGAATTTCCCTAAAATTTTATTTTTTCCTACTTCAGAAAAATCCCAAAATATTCAGGCAAGTTCTTTAGGTAAAAATAATCAGCTTATGCCCCTTCAACTTTTTCTTCAAAGTGCTTCCTTGTCCCGTAAAAAAATTGCAAAAAAATTATTTTTTTCTGTTTTATTTTTTTCCGGGAGAAGGGAGCACTTTGAAAAAAAAACACCAAGAAACAATAGATGTTTATTTTCTCTAAAAAATGAGTCTGAATATTTCCAGAATTTTTATGGAACATTTAAGCAGACCTTCGCAGATGTTCACAGTTTCAATCGTCTCTAGGTCAAAAATCGAATTCGGCCAAAGGGAATTTTTATCAGGGGGCCCAGGACAACATTTTCCCCAAGTTTCATAACTATCGACTGGTCCTTTATATATTTCAGCAGGCGACTTAAGCCGACATATATCAAAAATTGATGCAATTTATCTGGAGATAGCTCGGAATCTATGTCGCATCTATAGGTTGATACTAATGCATTGATCATTGCAGTGCACTGATTATTAGCTTGTTTTGCATTCTCATACTCTTTTTCCAAATTTTCTTTATTTTCAGATTCTTTTTCTATTTGTTCATCATTGCCAGATTCACTAGAATCGTTTCCTAATGGTTCTTCCTGTTCGCAGTCCTCATCACTGGTTTCAAAATCAAAATTTTCTCAGTTATTTTCTCGGGTTTTCTAGATTGTTTGTCTCAGGTTCTTAAATTTTCGCATCATCATTATCAGTAGATTTATTTTCATTAATGTGAAATATACCGAAAAGCTGATTCGTCATCTGGTACGTGCTGACTGCCGAAACTTAAATAGTAACGTCTGAGGAATTGCCAAATTGGTCTGTTAATTTATTGCATCTTTTTTAAATACACTGAAAAAATATGTTCAGTGAATGAAAGTTCATTGAGAATTTATGAATCTGTTTATTGATATAATGTATATGTTCATTAATACAATGTACACATTTATTGTTACTATGTAAACGTACATTATTATAATAAACGGATTCATCACTTTTCAGTCGATGAACCGATTCATTAATATTACGAACATATTTTTTTCAGTGTGATACAGTGAATAAAGATTAAAAAAATGAATATTCAAGAATATTCAAACACGATAAACACAAACTATAAATTCCTATAGACTTCTACATTGAAATATGAAAAAAATTGAAATGCAAAGGAAGAACTATAAAATGATTTCAAGTTCAAATGATATAAAATGTAAATAAACGACAAATGTTCGTGAACACATTCTCGCATGAACCATTCTCATTTTGTCATTTTTGTTGCAATTGAGATCTGATGAGGATGATATGGAAAAGGGAAGAAATGTATTTCATGATAGTTGTAAATATCATTATTGCTATCAGTAAAGCGAAAATAAATAACGACATAACAAAGAAATAAAATTTTTACATCGCTTTTTTACCTCAATAAATTGGGAAATGGGGGCCCCTGGAAAAGTGGGGCCCTAGGCGCGCGCCTAGTGCGCCTAGGCCTAAAGGCGCCTCTGTTTCCGATACCTTCTACGATAAAAATAGTTATAATAATTATAGAGTATTAAATTATCTACAACTTCTGTCTGAAACTTTTTTCTCATATCTCTAGTTTCCGAGTTATAGAGAGGTTAAGTGTAATGCATTTCTGTCACTCGCAAAAATGCTATGCTCTTACCGAAAATTATAAGATTATGTTGATTATATGAAAATTTAACAATTTAAGAAATGGCATTATGTAAATTTTCATTCTTACAAAGCCACACGGTGGTATGAGAATGAGCAATCTTGAGTACTAAGTAAACTGTTAGTCGATAATCAGTATAATCTTCATTGAAAACGGAGCTTTTTTGCCAATAACAGAAATACGCTGCACTTCACCTCGCTGTAACTCGGAAATTATAAATCAGAAAAATAGTTTCAGATGAAATTTGTAGGAAATGTAATACTCTACAATTTATATAATAATTAATTTTGTCTAAGTGGACATTGAAAGCAAAATATTGTGAAAAACTTAATTTCGGTTCCATCCTGGCAATATGGCGGCACGATCGATGGCGCCATTTAGTTGCAAACTTAGGTTATTACTCAGGGGACATAACTTCACAAATCTGTAAGGTTTCCGAGCTACAATAATTTTTGCACGGTAAGCTTCTTTTTAGGTCTCCATTGACTTGTGCTGTAGATAAAGTATTATTTATTCTATGACTTGAAACCTACCTACGCATGCGCCTGTTAAAGGATCCTTTGTAAATCCGTATTTGCAGTTGCACTGAAAACTACCTATGGTATTAACACAGTTTTCTCCACTGTCACACGCTTCTGAATCTTCTACACATTCGTCTATGTCTAAAGAATAATAAATATATTATAAACATTTGAAATTTGCGTTTCGTTATTTTTACGCACCAACACATGCATTATTATCTCGAGAATATTTGTAACCTCTTGGGCAAACTACTGGCCGCGGAGTAGTAGTAGTAGTGGTGGTAGTTGTTGTTGTTGTTGGAATAGTCGTTGTCGTGGTAGTTCTTGCCAACTGACCATCCTTTAATGGAATACATGTGTGTCCACCTGGTTCGTTCACACATTGTTCGTTTTCTTTACATAATTCTGTATCTTCTAGGCATTCGTTTATATCTAAAAAATCGTTTCGATACATTATAATTTTTTAACTTTATACCTACTAATATACTTCAGCTGCTGATATAAATATGGCAAACATGCACTCTACCTGAGGAATTGAATACATTGATATCTGTTCCATACACAAAAAGGGGGGGGGGGGGTGCTGGAGTGCTCAAATTATAGAGGTCTCTCCCTGCTTAACATGGCATACAAAATCCTGTACTTGATACTTCACGGCCGACTGGCACATCACGTGGAAAACATCGTTGGGTCGTACCAAAGAAGCTTTCTGAGGAATAAATCTACTACCGATCACATATCAGACAAATAATTAATAAAACAACAGAATTTGGCATTGCGATAACATATTCGTACATTTAAAGCAGCTTACAGAACATGGCTAGATCTGGCTATGATTGAGCTTGGAGTACCAAGAAGTTTGTTAGAATTGCTTAAACTGACAATAAGAAAAGTCGAATACAAAGTGCGGACACAGGGGGACCTGTCAGTCTCATTTAACGCCAATAGAGACGACTTACGCCAAGGAGATGCGTTGTCGTGTGCATTGTTTAACCTTGTGATAGAAAAGTTAGAAGGGAAGATTAAACTTAACTGGCTCTACATACACTCGAAGTCTACAAATACTGGTATATGCTGATGACATCGTAGTGATTGGAAGAACCCAGCAAGAAGTGACAGAAGCTTTCACGCATACATACCTGGAATGCAAGATAACAACGTAGAGATTCACAATGAAGCTGTTGAAATCGTGGAAGAGTTCTGCTACTTAAGGCTGCTTGTTAACTGTAAAAACAGTACACTCAAAGAGAAAATTATATAATAAAATATTTTTAAGAAGATTTTTTTTAAACTACTAAATTAAAAACTATTTTTTTAAATTTGTACACCTGTAAACCAGAAGCTTTGGGGATGGTCATACAGCACTATTGCATAGTTACTTTGCTCAATTGACCGCCCCCAGAGCTTTTGATTTCCAGTTGTATGAATTTTAAAAACATATTTTTTACTTTTTAGTACAGTTTTTTAAATTAAACAAATATTGTTTATATTTTTTTTTTTCGACATAAGCTCGCTTTACTCTTAAAGATTTTCATATTTTTTGCCCTCCCTGTGTACTGTTTAATTTAAAGCCATCTAAGTGCACTTGAAATGGTTATCGGACATGCAATGACTTGGAGGTATTTAAACTTTGGTTGTGCAAGTAAAAAAAAAAAGTTAAATTTTTTGCACACTTAATCGACAACACTGTATATCCTGGGTGTAGAATCAGGTCATGCCTATCATAAAAATGCATTGTGATCGAAACTGAATCAATATCAATCAATCAATATGCATGGCTAACTGTTGCTATTTTGGGTTAGCTCCCCAAATAAGATCAACAATAACAATATTCAAACTCTACAAAACAATAATATGCCCAGTTCTCAGGTATGAGAACTGAATACTAACAAAGCGAGACAAAGAGCTACTAAGAATTTTCGAAAGAAAAGGGAGGAGACGATATAACTTTGAACTCAATAGATTCTTCAACGTACCAGATATCGTCAAAACCATCAAAATCGGCCGCCCAAGATAGATAGGGCACGTGATGCTGATTGAGGGCAGCGATAGAAAAACCATGCTAAACAAACCAGCCAAAACAAGAAGGGGAGGACGACCAAAATTTAGATACCTAGATAATGTGGAAGAGGATCTGAATGTGGTTCGAGTGAAAGGACGGAGAAGGTAAGCCCTCGACAGGAAAAGCTGGAAGGGAGTTCTAAAGCAGGCCAAGGCCCACGAAGGGCTGTAGCGCCATCTACGATGATGACTATGATGAATATACTTAGTTATATTATACATAATAATACGACAGTAGTCAACAAGTTATTGTGCATAACAGTGTCTCAAAAATTGTAAATATTGCTTCAAGGATGCCACAAGGATCTATACTTGGCTCTCTTTTTATCTATACCTCAGATCTTTATACTAAATTAAGAACACGTCAGATATAGGAATATGCTAATTACATGCAAGCTTATCATAGTTTTTCACCCAGTATCGCACAGCTAGTTTTTAATTTAATAAACTCTGATTTAGCTGGAATAAGTAAAGTTTGTATACCTCACGACTTAAAAATAAATTTAAATAAATCGCTTGAAATTAGTAGTAATGAAATAATTTCCCTTTATGAAAAAATGTAAAAAAATGATTTAATTATAGATTCTAACTTAAGATTCGTTGTTAATACATTGGCAAAAGATCCCATTATGTTTCAAAATTATTACATGCTATCCAAAAGAGGTTTGAATTTTAGTTTGAGGAAGAAATTATGAGTTATTTGTATCCTTAATTTATACATATGCTGATGTAAAAAAATCATGTTGTATATTCGTGTTTGAATTAAGAAAATTAGAAGGGTTAGCTGCTGAATTCAATTTACTTTATTGCCTACTTATACATTTTAATTGAAAACTTCTAATTCATTTTAGTAACCATTTGAACCACGCAGATGTATTCTCATACCTCAAATCTGAACTGACATTTCATTATAGTGCACATAATGTCCAAATTAGATAGTCTATTCAGTATAAGAATAAAGTATTTTTGAAACAGGTTTACACAGCTACGCTCACCATAGTTGAAATTTGAATCAGTCACTGTTTAGGTCGATCGTGTCACAAAGAGCTGACTGAAGTGTGGACTTGTGTCGAGTTATGAGAAATAGCAAATAAACGAATGCTTCATTCTTAAACTGAATGAACTATAAGCATTAAACTGAAATTTTCAAGGTTCGTTGTTATACATGTTAACTAAATTCTATTGCAGTGTTGAGGACGTCAACATTTTAAGTGTGCAATATTAAAGTTCAGAGTATGACAATGTTGCAGAAACAGACAATAAGTTTTTTTAATCTATAATATTGTATGATGTGATAACTAGGTGGTAATAATAGGATTAGTATTAACTAGGTAAGTGTTTACCTAGAGTAACTTGTAAAATGTGAGTAATAAATATTTCAATTCGTGTTTTACCTACCTTCACAAAGCTGAGTGAATGTATTCTTCTTGAATCCAGGTGGACACGTATTTTTGGATGCCTTGTCTATGCACGTGTAGTTCCCCTTTGTGTTCAGACAAAGCTGTGATTCTTTATTACAGTCATTTTCTCCAGTTATGCACTCGTCTATATCTAGAATTGTAGAACTGCAGAATTTAACAAGTGAAAAGGCAACATGTTTGATGTAGCTTTTACATATAAAAATTTATTGTCTTTTATTAAAGTAGAAAAAATTAAAAAAATGAAATTCTCAGTTTAACCTGTGTGCATATTTTTGTTTGTTCGATTGTTTGTGTATTTTCAAAGAACTCGAGAACCATAGAGATACCATGCTTTGGCATGTTCATCAGAGTGTCAATACAATATTTTTTGTTAGATCTTACAGCAGTTTATACAATGGATCCTTAAAATTAACCAGTAGATATTGCGGTCGGGCGTGGCCGACTCAACATTTTTCTCAAATACAGCTGAAGTCACTTTTACGTGGTGCCACTGAGATACAGGAAATTTTTTTTATTTTTAGTGACCTAATGGGTATTGGCAGTCAGTAAAGCACTACAGCAACACTCATTTATTTCATAACAGTCTTATTGAAAATACCTTATAACGCCTTTAAAAACAACAATAGATCAGTTGTAACTTTTCATCAAAACCATACCTAATTTAGTAGAAATTAATTCAACTGAGTTTACATTTTCAAAATTAAATTTCTCAGTAATGAATGCACCAAATTTTAAAGTTAATAATTACGCTTGGAATGAATTTACTCCACGCATATGGACCGTACTGTATAATACAGCTTCGATATTTTGTACATCATCAAATTTTTCTGTGCTTAATCAAAGACACCTTAGTGACATTATGCTCTAAAATTATAATATAATACAATTTATATAAAACATGCTAGTTTGTATGTCTCTGGAGATTGGCCTGTATGGCGGATATAGCCCAAATTCAATAAAGATTAGTCTATCATGCTATTTTACATAGGTGTTAAATTTGGAAAAAAAGGTTGTCAGTTTAAAAGAAGGTATCTTGTTTACAGGGATGATTTACGTACAGACACACGGACATATTTTCGATATTTGAGTTCAGCACGTTATAAAACGAATTTCTGTGTAATTTTTTTTTACAATGTTATTAAAATTGTTTGTCCGGTTATAATACATCTATTTCGTTAAATCAAATTTTATAAATTTTTTATTCGGTGGAATTAATAACAAGTTTAGAAGTTATGAAATATTTGTCTATGTCGTTGATAAAAATATTACAGGGAAAAGGGCCTGGATGAGGATCTTGGGAAACCCCAAATTAAACTCAAGCCGTGTGAAATCTGAAAATTTGCCGATCATTACATAATAACGAGTAGGCATCCATTTTATTGGATATGAAAATTGTTTTTATATTTTCCTCTTCATCGACATGGTTTTGTGTCGACTAATATAGGTATTATTTGTTAATTATAGTTGAATTTTTATTTATTGGATAATAATTCAAAGTGAAACCTATTTCCACTATAGCCCCTCCACTTTTATAATTGGTGTAATTATGATCAGGACACTTATTATTGACAAAATAAAATACAATCATTTATACACATTCGTCTATGTATCACCACCCCATCCCGTTGATTGTTCAGATAGAATTCAGTAATTCATTGCGTATGCGGCAAAAGTATAATACTACTTAAATTAAAAGTTTGTAGGAGTCTGAGCAAAATTCCCACGAAATTAATCGACACAACGTTAAAACGTGCTTTTCATTATATAACTGATATTGACTTCAGAGAAGGCTTAAAAACATCACTGAAAAGATAACAATAAATGTTCAAATCAATGTTATTTTGATTCCCTCTTACCCACTCTTTTTCAGCTCAGTTAAGCTGCCAAATACTTTGAGTTCCATCAGACAGTTTAATACTCTATCGATTTCCGATACGTGGAAACAATTCTGTAAGCACTTTCGGTGTTTTTGAAAGATTACGATTACATTCACAGTAGGAGTAATTTATTCGTTATCTCACGGCACAGTATAGAACATACACAAAAAATTTTCGAATAAATACTGAAACAGTGAATTGAGTAACTGTGGACGGCACTCCTCAGATGCAGTAATTTAATAATAGTTGGCGGGAGTTTTAGCAACCATTGCATTGTATTTCGTCCAAATAGAATGAGCTAGTTGCGCTAAATTTCAAGTCCAAATTATATGTAAATGAAGTGTTCTGGACTTTCGTTCCTAAAATTAATTTCTGAAGTCTTCATAAATATGACAATGGTGATTTTCTGATATAAATAAATAAATAAACAAGAGGTTTCTCACGGGGAAGTTCTTCATATATGCGGGGTGCGATCCCACAGGAAGATCCAGCTAGATCTATGTTAATAATTCTGAGGCGGTCTTGGCGAACTCTGAGAATCTCTAAAAGATCGAAGCCGATCTTTGAAGATGCGCAGCAATCTCGAGGAGATCCGGAGCGATATAGAGCGATCTGAGGAAATCTTTGGATACATCTCGAGGGTACACTAGTGAACAGTAAAATATTATAGCCTAGAAAAATGTGAAGTGACTCATGAACTATTGTGTTCCTTTGTTTAGTTACAATGAAACACGTTCCAGTAGTAGAATAGTCCTTTTAAATGTGAAAATAACCTGCATGAAAATTATAACATTTTGTGTGACATGCTTTACTGCCTATACAATGAAATTGAAAACAAGAATGATATTTATAAAGTCACCACTATGCTAAAGACTGAAAAAAGAAACTATGACGAAATCTTAATTTGCATTAGTATGTAGTTGACTAATCTAAACATAAGAAAACTGAAAATGAGAATCCGGGAAAAAATTGCCGAAATTGCAAGGCCTTGCCTGTTTGGGGATTGCAGGGGAAATATCTCCCGGTCCCATAGCAGCTATAGTAGCAATGCTATATCTACTTTCCATTAATATGTATATGAGGAAGTAGCATTAAGGCCTTAAGGTTGCAACGCATGCTATTTAATCCAAGTGATTTGATTGGTCACTTAAATGGAGCAAATCCAATGACCAAACCTACTGATTTAATGCCAACCTGCGTCTCTTTGAGGTGCTGTTTGAGAGGCGTCAAATGAGCAGGATTAAAGCACTACTGCTGAAAACGCGTTACTCATCTGATACGCAGATGGATCTAAGCTAACCTTAACCATCGTCCATGCAAAAATATGTGCTATAAATTTACGTGCCCAGGAATACTTAATATTTAAAACATCAGGATTAAAGGATCTCAAGTCCTACATCTTTGAAATTGACAAGACTGCCTTGATGTGGGTAGAAAACGGAAGGTAATGAATACCTGACAGCCTTACAAAAAAAAGGGAAGTCCCATCGAACGCGAACCGTTCTATGGCTTATGTAAGGAACATATAACAGAAGAGGTCCTAAAATGGAAAAAGGAAAAGAAGAAGTCTTACTTACTTCATGCGAAGGACAAGCGGAAAAGTTCATGACTTATTCAATAAAGAATACCTCTAGGCTTCTAGAACTCGAAAAGTCTGACTTGAGGCGAAAAGCTTTCTAACGCCCCGTTGTCTCTTAGCATAATCTTAAATACATGGACAAGGTAAGAAATGATAAATATAGATACTATTATACTGCAATAGAGACTGAGAAACATATGTTTTGCGAATGCAAAATATTAATCCACAATAGCCGCCTGAAGTCATAAGGAAATTAGCTCCCTCGAAAATTACAAGCTTCGTAAAAAGTTTGGGAATCCTGGACAACAACTATTTGTAGGGTAATTCACAAAACGTATTTTAGGTTAAGGTTGAGAAAGGTAAAGACCAAAGTAACCACTTAAATAATCCACAAAACATGGGAATGCATTGTTAACACATGCATTGCAAAATGTGTCTACGTTGCGCGTCTTATATGTTACATAATTTCTGTCAAATTGTTCCTTATTAATTTTGTAACTACAGTAGTGCCGCGATAATCCGACCCCCCGTTAATCCGGATGCTTCTATAATCCGGATTGCCTTCTTGTCCTCTTAAAGTACTCTGTAATCCGGATTTTACTTGATTCAGTAATCCGAATTCATTCATGTGACTCTTCTTTGAGCTTGTAAAGTGTCTTAAGAGCTAAACTTAAAACATGATAAAACAGCCAGTTCCTTAGAAAAATTCTGGAAAACCATTTTAAAACCAAAAATGAGAATGACTTAGAAGATGACCCCTAGGATTTGATCCCTTTAAGTACTATGCAACAAAAGATACTAGCAGCAGAAATTAATGCGGATTCATCAATACTTCATAGCATTGGGAATGTTGACATAGATGCCGGTGAAGCTATTGATTGGATTGATAGTGATAACAAAATGATTGAACAAGAAAATTTAACTCATGTAAATGATAGTGCTGACTGATGATGATGTGATGGAAATTGCCACTCCGGTAGAATTAAAAACGAAGATGTTGTCAAAAGCTTAAATCTTGCTTTACAGTGGGCTACAGAAAATAACATTCCTTTAAAAGATTATGATGCTACAAAATCTCAAGGAAATTGCTTTTGAAAAACAACAGCACATGCACATAAGTCATCAGAGTAAATTCACTTTATTCAGTCTGTGCCGAAAATTATAAAAGAGGGTACCACACAATTCTAACGAAGCCGATGAAATTAATGTAGATGAAAGTGATGAAAATGTTAATTATGTATGTACATACATGTAGTTACATATTTTTAATATTTCGTTTTCATGATATAGGATCCCCCTTTTTATTTGTCTTGGTTTTTATATAAGTACAGCTTACTTTTGTTAAATACAGCCTTTTATTTATTTTTTTGCAATTTTAAAAGCCGAATTTAAAATGTCTTGATAATCCGGATTATTTGATAATCCGGATTAGCCTGGTTTTAATTGATCCGGATTATCGCGACACTACTGTATTTAAATTTAAATACTTAAATTTAAATACTTATTATACTCCTAAATATTTCCGTAATAATTGTAGGCCCACCTTGGACGGAGACAAAGTCAAATTTGAATTTGCGAACGACCTAGTTTCTAATGTTATGTGTATCATGAATATTTGTATCCAAATCGGGTAATATTTGGCCAATCAAACTAAGCACAAGGAGATAGTTTTTAAGAGGTAAAAAACACTAGTATTAGATTCACTGCATGTGAAATATCAATTTTCAAACCAGTGCATCCAAAACAAAGTTGTAGAAACAAAATTGCGGAAGTTTTACGTACGAAAAAATGTGAAAACATTGGTTTTTCTCGTTTATATGCGAATGTAACTTTTTCATCGAACTAGGTTTCAAACAATAGTTGGAGGTATTTATAAAACCTTTTAAATCGCGCCCGCTGAATCCGATTGTTAGATTTCTCGTAAATTAAAAAGAATAACGTATTCGCTTTTGTGCTTATTATATCCAAGCAATGACAGTTGCCACGAATGTAGGATTACGTTTTTGAAGAACTCCGAAAGTACCTATTTTTAGCCGAAAGTGGGCTACATGGGCTACATTTATAGATTAAAGAATATCAATTTATTTATTTAAGTAACATTTTAAATATCTTTTCCTGTATTTTTGAGATACTATTTCAAGAATAAAATTGCTACTCTTCGGCAAATTTTGGAAAAAAGTATCACTCCACTAAGAAGAGTAGTGACTGTCTGGCTACAATTAAAATTTCACTTACCCGCGCAAGTTTGAATGGCTGCCTTGAAATGGAATCCTGGCGGACATTGAGGTGTGTCATCGCCTTCACATGTAAAAGACCCAATCGTATTCTTGCATGTCTTTGGTGAGATGCACATTAAGTCAAACTGACATTCATCAATATCTTGAAAAAACAGTAAAATGTACATAATGCCATTAAATAAAGGATGTAGCCTTACCGTCGCATACTAATTTTTCAAAATTAAATTTGTACCCAGGAGGACATTTCTTATCGAAATCAATATCGGTATCATCCTCTGGAAAACTCGATTCATAACATGCAAATGTTCCGATTTCATTGAGGCACACTTCACTAGAGGTACAGTCGTGTAAATTTAATAAACATTCATCGATATCTAAAAGAAAGTGTATGTATATTATTTTACAAAGGAGTGCTGTGAATATTCTTCGACTCTGGGGAATGTAACTAATTTAACTACAAAGGCATTTCAAGAACATAGTATATTAAATTTACTAAGTTCAAAGTCAAGTTCAATTCAGGGCGCTTATGCATCTTGTCAGTTTTAGTGGAAGTATTTTTTTCAATAATAACATATCTTTCTGTACTAAAATTGAAACAATCACGTATTCTATTAGCGCCGACGGAAAATATCTTACAGTCATTTTAACAATTCAAACATTACAGAAATTCCCATTCGAAATTCACGACATCCTTTGTTTCCTTCGTAGACAGAGTTTATTAGCTAATATTCCGTACTTCTCTCATTTGCCTTGTTTTGCTCTATCTTAATCATCAAATGTTTATACTGTTTATACATATATATAGGGTTTACCATTAATAATAGGCCATAGTGCAGGGGTAGATTCTTTGGGCTAAAATATAACCAAATATGCTTTAGTAAAATGTTACTGTGGAAAAAGATACAGGGTGTCAAAATTCAAATGATTTTTTCGTTTTCTTGCAATAACTCAAGAGCCTCTTGGCCCATCTTCGCCAAATTTGCTAGAGGAATTTTTTTTATTCTAAGAAACAATCATTTATACATTACATCACGTTAGATCATAGAGGGCGCCGTAGAACTTGTATTTGATGATGATTTTTTTTTGGACGAAACGTTGTGGTACTTCTGATCAGAAAATCTGATGAGGGCATCATTTTCACGTATAAAAGGTACTCTTGGTAGAACATGAAAACTCCAACCGTTTTCGAGGAAATTGCCGTTAATCATTTGAATAATTTTTTGAAAGACAAATTCAAATTTAATGAAACAAAGTGTATTTATTGAAAAAATTACAAAACGTAAGGGAAAACAAAATCGTAATAACATCGTAAACTCTTTCTCATTTTCTTATGAACTAATGGAGTATTTTCATGGTATTGAGATAAATACATAAATCAATAGATTGTGTAAAATAAGGATCTAACCTTATTAGAAGACCAGAAAATAACATAAACGGTGACTTACTGAGATTAGTATTTATTGTATAAACTTTCCCCCCATGCAAATACCCCATTGCTGCAGCTTAGGGTAAATTTTCGATATGGTCTCCACCTACTTCTATGCGAATGAAACATATTCTTTATAGGATTTTGCAAACAGCGGAAAGAAAAACTACCTATGAGAACTAAAGGAAAAACTATATATAAAAATATTAATGAAATCTTTGCATTCTTTCGATAACCTGACTTCTGGTTATGCTAACAAGTAGAAATTCTTGTTTGCCATTCTCATTTTAACACTAGCATCCAACATAGTCCCCTACGGTTAGGAAGGTTACATGATCCCCTACGATATGTAAATTCAGTTAAAAATGAGAACAAAGGCCTGAAATTAATTTATTTACGTACCTTGTCTTTAAAAATTTTTTCATTCTAATGAATTACATTTTCATAAAATCTCATTCAGTTTCTTGGAAATGCTTAGCCTTTGAAACGTTTTTCGTCCTTATTGTGGACTCATCAGAGAAGCCCAAAGCCACTCATAACGATGTTCCATGCTATGAGTGGCATTTCCAAGAAACTGAATGAGATTTTATGAAAATGTAATTCATTAGAATGAAAATTTTTAAAAACAAGGTACGTAAATAAATTAATTTCAGGCCTTTGTTCTCATTTTTAACTGAATTTACGTATCGTAGGGGATCGTGTAGATACTAGTTTAACCTGCCTAGCCGTGGGGACTATGTCGGATGCTAGTGTTAAAATGAGAATGGCAAATAAGAATTTCTACTTGTTAGCATAACCAGAAGTCAGGTTATCGAAAGAATGCAAAGATTTCATTAATATTTTTATACCTATATAGTTTTTCCTTTAGTTCTCATAGATAGTTTTTCTTTTCGCTTTTGCAAAATCCTATAAAGAATATGTTTCATTACTATAAGCAAACAAATAATAAATAATTCAGTTTTAAACATACTTCTATGCCTTCCCTAATTCTTTTCATAAAAGATTTCCTTACATTGAAAATTACATTTTCCTGTCCTCTAATAAAATTGGCTGCGTTTTGTATTTTGTTCCAGAGTTCTTTTCTTGAATTGATAGTATTTGCATAGACTAAGGACTTCATACGTCCCCACACATAATAATCCAAAGGACTATAATCAGGACTCCTTGGTGGCCAAGCGAACTCACTTCCTCGACCGATCCATCTGCGTGGGAAAATCTCATCAAGATAATTCCTGACTTCAATGAAGAAATGAGGGGGAGCTCCATCTTGCATAAACCACATTCTGTTCCGTTTCTGTTCTGTTTATGTCTAGCATGAAATCATGTAATATATCAGCAAGAGCATTTTAAAGTAAAAACAGATAATACTGTCCATTTAAATTTAGAGCAAGGACAAATGGTCTCAATAACTGATCGCCGGTAATACCAAACTAAACGTTAATCTTAAATTCTCGCTGAAAATGCCTTTCTTTAACGACATGAAGATTTTCTACTTTCCAGTAATGGGTATTTCTCCAGTTAAAAAAGTCTCGGCGAGTAAAAGTTGCTTCGTCGGTAAATAAAATGTTCTTGACAAAATTTCGATCCCTGTTGTGTTTATTTAGAACAAATTGACAAAATTGTAGCCTTTGTGGAAGATCCCTTCGAAGTAAGCTTTGTACAGGAGTGAAGTGATGTGGGTAGAAGCGTTCTTTACGTAAGACTCTTAGAACAGTTTGTTTACTCACCATTGTTGCCACTGATAAACGACTTGAGCTGACTTGAGGATCTTCATCCATAAAAACTAAAATTTCTAGTTCTTGATCTGGAGTAATTCGTTTCGGTCGTCCTACGTCATTTTTATGTCAAAATGAACCCGTTCCTCCTACAAGGAAACAGATTTTTGAAAATTTTATGGTCGGGCTTTGTTCTATTTGGATGTCGAAATGAGTATCTCCTCGCTGCAGCACGTCCGCTAAAATTTTTTTGTACGTAAACACATATCATATCCCTCATTTCCTTATTAGAAAAATGATTATGCCGAGGCATTTTAAATAAAGAAGTTAAAGAAATTAGCTCGAGGAACACAAGAACAAAATAAAATGATTAAATGACGTATATGACAGAATTAAAACGTATCCAAAGCACGCATTTCAATAAATACACTTTGTTTCATTAAATTTGAATTTGTCTTTCAAAAAATTATTTAAATAATTAACCGCAATTTCAGTTATCAAGTTCCAAATGTACCTTTTATACGTGAAAATGACTCCCTCGTTGAATTTTCTGGTCAGAAGTACCACAACGTTTTGTCCAAAAAAAAATATGAAAACATTTCATCATCAGATCCAGGTCCTGTGGCGTCCTCTATGATCTAACGTGATGTAATACATAAATTAGTGTTTCTTAGAATAAAAAAAGTTCCTCTGGCCAATTTTGCGAAGATCAATCAAGAGGCTGTTGCGTTATTGCAAAAAAACGAAAAAATAATTTGAATTTTGACACCCTGTATCTGTTTCCACAGCAACATTTTACTAAAGCATATTTAGTTATATCCTCATATTTTGGCCCAAAGAATCTACCCCTGCACTAGGGCCTATTATTGGCCTATATATAGAATGATTCAAATTGGATGCTCACCACTCTAATCTTGAAAATTGAAATAGAAAGTTGGTTAAATACGAGCAACGTTGTCAGTAGTGCTGAATAATATGGCATAGAGAAAAAAAATTCTAT
Organism: Stenurella melanura; assembly: GCA_963583905.1. NCBI lineage: Eukaryota > Metazoa > Arthropoda > Insecta > Coleoptera > Cerambycidae > Stenurella > Stenurella melanura. The sequence goes on along the minus strand of OY757318.1, from coordinate 28,906,160 downwards.
TGGTTTTTGAGGTATTGGAAAAAATCCAAATAATGGATTTAAAATTTTTCGACGTACTTCTGTTATTATTGAACTTACTAAAAATTCAAGAAGTCTTTCTTAGAGCACTTACAATGCTATAATGCTTTACACGCCTATAGTATTTGTTTTATTTGGTGACGTTACGTCACCTCAGGACCATCATCATCATCAGCGTTTGTAAAAATAAGTTTTTAACCCTCTCAGTTTGTGTAACCCTTGTTAAAATTTGTGAGATCTTCCCTACACGAACGTTCGTTTGTAAACATCCCGCCTACATTCTGTTGATTAACTTGTCATGAAAGAACGAACTTAAATTGTTGAATATATAAGACGTTCGACGTGTTAATGAAAGTTTAGTATTTTGTCTAAGAGTTATGCTTATTGAAAGTTTTGTTTTTACCTTTGCATGTCCTATTATCCTCTGCAAGTTCATAGCCTTCTCGACAAGAGCACTTTATGGCTGTGCCGGTGTCCGTACAGTCATGGTCGCAGGGATTGTGAGTCTCACACCTATAAAAATATTTATGTCGTCGACATGCATTTTGTAGTTACTAGAGTAATCGGTTGAAAGTACTTTACCTGCCACCTTTCTTTAAAGATCTCTTTTGAGGTTTACACGAAATGCCATCTTCCATCAATACATAACCACTGATGCAGTCGCATTTATACGAGTCCCCTACTGGGTCGCATAGTTGTGCACAAACATCAGAATCGCATATATTCTCGTTGGCTGCAAGAGATGAAATTCAATCGTTTAAAAATAATAATAATTTATTTCTTTTCTGATAATGCATACGTAGAAGCAGATAAAGAGTATATTACTTTTGTACCATCGGAACAACATGAGTCATCTAGCAAGAACGTTTTTTAAAACAGGCACACACGTACAAGCAAGCCCGCATGTACATTGCTCGGCTGATTTGTGCGTTCATGTTCTAATATGGACGCATTTTTAGGAGGATAGGGAAGGACAGATGGCCCGATTTGGAACCAGAACCGTTTAGAATCGGAATCGGTTTGTTAAATTTACCTGTGACCGGAAGCGCAACCATTTTTTTTTCGGTTCCATAGGACGATATTCAATAAAAAAATCAGTTTGCTAATAAAAGAATTCTCCATATGAAATTAGTTAGTTTTTTATATTTACTAAATACTAAACTAGATCCTTTCTCCAAAACAGTTCCAAGCCCTGCAGACAGCAATTTTTTTAATGCTGTGGTTAAACCACATTTTGATGAAATGAAATTGGTGGAAAACTAAATATGCACATTTTAATGATGTTTTTGAAAAAGGAAAATTATTCTAAAAAAATTGTGCCTTTTCCAGATCGATTTGAACCTTTGTTAAACTCTAATATTGCTATTGAAAATTGTCACAGTTGGTCTGTATCTACGGAAACACTCTATAGGTCGCAATCATTAACGAATTCACTTGAGTTTCTTTTAATTAATTAATTAATTCCTTCGCTTACTACCACAATCATATTGATTTTCATAACGATCCGTCGATTATTATTTAACACCGTTTTTGCGGACCATTTCTCTTGTTCTTGGAATTTATTGGATAAATCATTGAAAATAAAACTATTTTCGCGTTCGCTGTAACTTAAAAACGGAATAATGAATAGGTGTCAAATTTTTATCGTATTAGTAGGTACTACATACTTGTTAATATGATGTGTTAATACGAAGGTCAAATTTTAAAAATGCAGAGAATTTTTTTTTCTAAGGCCATATCGATAATATGTGAAAATTGGCAATGGCAAGTATAGAAGCCGGAAACTTATTTGCCTTTGGAAATAGATAACAAGTATATTGAGAAGAAATAAAAAGAAAGAATGGACGCAACTTTTGTACTCAAGACTCCATTTTATATGATTAGCGATTCTTGAGAAAATCGTGAATGTGAAAAACTTTGACCAATAGCCCAATCTTTTACGCATAACACTGATTTGATAAAATAACTTGCAGGATATGGTATTTTTTCTTTTATCAACGATTTATACCTAATGTATAATTTAGGTTTATTTCTGAAAATCTGAAAATTCGTCAGTTCCAGAGCATTGTCACAAAGATTTAACGCACACGTTACATTTTTCAACAAATCGTTTGACTAGAAACCGACCAACATCGTGATGGGCACGCACATGATGGGCTTCCCTAGCTATACTCACTAAGGTTTTCTTCATCTTAACAAAGCTCGTTCCCTAAAAACAGTAATTTCAAAATTTTTCAGAAAATACTTTTGCTGCAGTACGCGCTATCACTCCATTAAAAGCTACATACGAGATTTTTTTTTCAGATTTTTTTCATCGATAGTTTAGAAATTAGAAGAGCTGAAGGGGGGGGCGTTGCTAACGACTTTGATAGCTCGTGACTGAATGGTTAAAATAAGGTTCCAAAACATTTTTAATTGCATTTTAGGAAACCTAGTCAATGACATTCCACTCGATGTGTGAGTGTAATTTTTTTTGGGTTGACTTCTCACGATGTGGGACGAGGGTTGAAAAAAATGTTTTTCAAAAATGTCTCCATTTTTGTTTTTGGGTGATGAATTTACGTCTGTGTACCAAATTTCATCTCAATAGGTATAAAAATGGCAGAATGGGAGGGCAGTGCATACAGGCAGACAGACGGATGGACATGCCGTAGGAGGGTACATGTTCCAACAAATAATCTTCGACTATTATCATATGAGTTGAGAACTTATATGATGGCACGTCATGAAAATGCATTCTCAAGTAAAAGTGTCCTAGTGAGAGGTTAACTTGTTAACTGAAACAAGAAAATATGAGTAGGAGTATAAAAGAATTTAAACTGTTGTCAATTGAGGCTTAACTGTTTTAGAAAGTAGAAGAAATTACTCGGTAGATAGAAATAATAGTAATAAGGATAATAAAAATAAATGTTTTCAGTTGTGTATAGATTCAGAGCTAGTGCAAAGTATTACTACTTACTCTTTTTGTCTTAATAATAAGAATATTAGTACTAAATTTAGTTAAACATTTCAATAACTGATACAGGGTGTGCCATGGACAATATATCACAAACCTGTAATTTTCGAAAATATGTAAATACTATAAAAGTAAACGTGAAGAATATCTCATTCTTTCAAAGGTAAAAGAAAATCCTTACGAGTAAAAAATGAACTCCTCTTAGGATTTGTAGATTTTGAAGTGTCTGAGGTTAGTGTGATCTCAGTAGTAGATGTGGTACTAGCCGGCGTTGTTGTTGTTGTCGTTGTTTTAGTTGCATCTTCGCAGCAACTTACAAAGATTTCATCAAATGGAGGACCAAGCCCTAAGCCATCCTGGCAAGAGTCACCAGCTCTTCCGCTGTCTATTCCTGTTTGGCAAGCCTCACAGCAATCCTAGACATAATAATGTTTTCAGTTATTTTTTATTTTTTCGAAGTGAACTTGAATGAGACGTGTGCTTATATCTTAACCTATTTCATTACAGTTTAACTAATTAATCAACCAACCATGTTCTAATTTCGAAAACATTATTTTGTCAAAAAATAGGTACGGGCTACGTTGTCAAACCCATTTCCTTAACTAAACAGAAAAATAAAACCGCTATCTCAGTCCCGCGTGAGAAACACTGATTGATAAGTCTCTGATAGATTTTCACCTGAACAAATAGTATTCTCGATGTTTCCAGGATTGCCTGAAAACAATATATTTTTAGCTCTGTATCATTTTTTATACTGGAAATTGGCTTCATACTCAAGCGCCTACATTGACGAAACTGTGGAATTCCAATTTGATGAGAAAGTTTTCGCGCTTCTATTTTTACTCTCCGCAAATACAAAAAAGAAGAGTATGTTTGATTGACACATTTCCAAAACCTTATACGCTCATAAAGAAAAAAATGTTGTGTTAGTGAATTCTGAACAACTTTAATGTCTGTCTGTCTGTCCAGCTGTCTGCTTATTGGTCCGTCTGACACGTTTCTTGTAGGCACGGTAACTTTAGAAAGAAAAGTCCGATACTGATTTTGAACAAAATCGATCAGTAAATAAAAAAGCTATAGGTAATCTTAAAAAAGACTTTTTCTTCGTTTGTGAGTTTTGTAGTAGGATAAAAATCTTGTAAAATGTTATGTTCTATCATTATCTATTGATATATTTTAATAATATAATACATTTAATAATATAATATCTGCGTAAATATGATTTTTATCTCAACGCAAATACGTTCAGGCAATAACGGAAAGTCTAGTGCCAAAGGGTCGCAGGTTTGAGCCCGAATAGGTTAAATATGATTTTTTTTTTAATTCATTTTATATTAACGAGTGCCTCGCCAATTAGATTGGATGTATAAAAAGACTCTGCCTAAGGAATAACTAATTCCACATCCAGATTTCCCAACCAAGTCTCTTTACACGAGAGCATCTTGATATTATGTTTGCCCTCTAGTATTGTAATGATTGCTCATATAATTTTAATTTGAAATCGTCTGACCCAAAAACTCATAAAGCGATGTACCACTTTAATGCTTTTCGACTGACCGACATTTAATGTGGGTGAGGGTGTTTGATGCCAAAAATTCTTATTAAAAATGTTATAAAAAAAGTTGAGGTCTTGGCTTCTAGTGTATACACCAAATCCCAAGTTTCCGATTTCTTACCAGTTTTCATTACTTATTTACCACCCAAATCTTCACCAGAGTAGGCTCAAAATATAATCCAGTTCCAGATCTCATTATTACACCTAAGTGTACCAAATTTCAAGTCAATATCTTAAACCGTTCCAGAGAGAATGTGCGCACAAAAAAGAAAGTTGCAGACCTACTGACAGACAGACCGACCCACAGACAGAATTTAAAATCACGGCGTTTTGTGAATTTCTAAACTTGTTTCAGCAGAAAAAAATTGTTTTTTTTTTACGATTACTATTTAAGTATACTTCCACGTGGATGTGGAAGTGACTAAAAATTTTTGAAACTATCTTTATTTACAAAAACCGAAACATTTATATAAAACATGCAATAAATCGGTGAAGACTGTACTGTTTACTCTAATACCATCAGATAATATAGACAATTATCAACATTTAATGAATGTAATAGTCACAATTACATCACGTTTATAAACAAAATAAATATCCATGCTGAGTACTTCCTTTTATTTTAGAGATTAGAATAACTTAATGAATAAATACAACATGTATAGGAAATCCCAAAAAATATAAAATGTTTTCGAAAACAACTGTTCAGAGTTTTGGGAAATCTGGTAAATTCACAGAATTCTGCTATCCTTTGAACTAGAAACCCTACTTTAGCGTAAAACGGAGTGCTTGAAATGATAAAAAACAACAATAGGTAGAGAGCCGACTGCATAGATTTCCTATGGATAAGATACATGAAAAACTTTGTGTGAGCAAATAAGTACTATGCCAGACCTACAGGGAGCCACTTTTCATAAAAGTGAATTTTGCCCGTGTCATAGAATTTTCACGTCACTTCCGGTCACAATATTTTATGTTTTCTTAAGTCATCGAATACATGAATGAAGCTTACGTCGAGATGTAGGTTTTGAGGTATACAATGAGATTGTCGTGGAGTGCCAGACGTAATTGGCCCGCAACCCTGATACACCCTCAATTTAAGCTTTTTTTGTGTGTTTTCTTAAGTCATCCAATATATGGATGACTTTTTGAAAATTAAAGTACAAGCCTTCTAGTTATTAAAACAATGATGGTGCCTCTTCTTATTTGCCCGCATCTCCTCATGCCCGCTTCGTTCCTAATTACCATAAGGCCTATAAGCATAGGCTAAATCTATGAATTAGAACATTTATTTTTTTATATATCTAGGTAATTTATGATTTTTCATTATTAATAATCCTAATTTAATTCATTTTAAATTTATTATCAGTTATTTAAAGGTTAGTTGCGTCAAACATGAACAGTTGTTATTAAATAATTGAATTTAGACATATGTCTGTGCTGCACTCATACCACGGCCTTGGACAGGCTGCAATAGAGATAGCGTTACAGTCAATATTGCATCTTAGAGCGAAATGGCGAGAAGAAGGCATGGTGCACATGTTGGCAACAGTATCGTACAACTTTTACACTTCTCGGCTTCTATTTATATAAATTTTTTGGTGATAGTACTTGCTCGCGCACACAAAGTTTTTCATGTACTTATCCATAGGAGATCTATACAGCCGGCTCTCTACCTACAAGCGATGTTATGCGAAGGTGTGTCATATGCATCTTCTCTATATAACTACTGTTTACTAGTTTACTTAAAATTGCACGTTCTGTAATAAAATGATGTCTTGTATCAAACTGATTTCGTAATTAGGCGTTTTCACTATGTGCAAATTTGCTTTTTGATATTATTAAAATGAAGTACTTGTTATACTAAAGCACTTATTGATATTTAAACAGCATTCTATCGTCCATCAAATTAAAATTTCAACAAATAAATAACATAAAGTTTTAGTAATTGAACGAGTACGCAAAACACGCGGTGACGTCATGGGTTATATTAGTTTCTTAAATCGCGTTTAAAAATTGTTACACGCAACATTTTATTCACTTTCTTTAGGTTTTACATTTGATTAAATAAGTAACGCCTACCTAATACGGGATTTGTAAAAGCTACCTTAGAAAATATATCTGCAAAATAACGTGTTTATAACACAAAATGACACTGACAATATAACTGATGACGCCATGAGTGCATAGTGAATTGATGTAGTGTTTTTGGCGAAAAAATTTCAACACAAAATTAAAATGGTTTATTTTAAGGTATTATTTGACCGTTTCTCAAAATTCAAGTGTTTTTTACTATAATAAAGCATTATCTTCACAGTGAAAGTGAATTTAAAATTTGTGAAAACACCTAATTCTAGTAGTGCAAGTATAGAGTGTATTATTACTTCATTATTATGATAATTTGTTCAGATTTTTATCGCTTATAACAAATACGTGTATTTCTCTAATTCAGCATTAGCAGTATTTGAAAATTCTGTTACACCTGGAAATTTAAATATTGTGTTACCGTGTCTAATCTATTCCAACTTATAGTTAATAACTCTAATTACTTTTTGTTCACCATCTTGAGTTGAGCAAGCTCCTCCATTTTTAGCATCTTCTTTTCCGATGTCACACTGGAGTTCTCTGAAACCATACAGGAAAGTTACAACTTAAGTACTAGCTTACTACGAGAGCGTAGAAAAGACATGTCTCAAATATTTTTATAATTGTCAACAGAGGCGGATTTAAGGTAGATTGCTCCCTAGGCCCATTCCGATTTGGGGCCTTGCTTGTTATGTGATAGTATACGTGTTGTAATAATAAATATGATGATGAAAGTATTATATATTGTATGTTGTTTAGGGGGTCGCTTGGCTCTTTCAGCCCTTCTCACATCAGATCTTTTGTGAAAAAGAGATTTTATTCTTTGATTCTTCAACCACATTATTAATAAAATACTCAAATAAAAAAAACAAATATTTTTATATAATCAATTATATATCTTTTTTCTTCTTGAGATGATACATAATGCTCGTAACTTATTGAAGCTATTAAGATTTCCTTAATATACTCACGAAATAAAGTAGTATATAGCTTTTATTTATACTTTGTAACGTACTTTTCTCCAGTTGCCTACCGCATAGACAAGTGGAAGCGTCACTTTAGCGCTGAACTATATTTCGGTTATTCTCGAGCGCCACCTTTACAATTTTTACGTGGGGTAAAGGTCTCAAACTAGGCTCCTAACGCAACCTGTTGCAGTAGGGCTTGGATATCTACAGTGAAGAAACGGTTATGTCCAGGGGTCCGGACGGCAGATTAGATTTTCACTTGCATTCAACAGTAAAACGCACATGTCGGTAAATAACAAAGTTTATTAAATAAGATAAAATTTACAATAGCAGTAAAAAGCGGCCAGGTACCAAAAATACGGAGTTCATTATAAATAAAATAAAAACTTAAGATATATTATGTTATTTCAATTACATGCAAAGCTACGAGAACGAGAAACCAGGCGGTGAGTAGTTAGTTAACTACTAGTGTCCAATATTTCCAATTCCAATTAGGAAGCTAGCGGTGTTAAGCAAGTAAACGGTGAGAGCGGTAAAAAAAAATTGTCAGAGTAATACGGAAAATTCTTAAGTGTCAAAATATTAAGATAGTTAATTTATTTACGATATACCTAGATGTTGAACTAAATTCCCAGACTATAGCAAAATTCTCAAAATTATTTTAAAGTGACAGATTTTCTTTTAATTCGTAAAAGTACGAAATAGTTAAATTAAAATAAACGAAAAACTACAATTTCTACCCACTCGGTAGAACAACAGATATTATTTTAACTCATTAAATAGGAGAAAACGGTATGAGCTAAAATTATATTAACGGTAAACAGTTTTTTTGGCATTCTCTCGAAATATCATCTATGTTCTTTTTTCAAGGGACGGTCCTACGAAAAATTTCTGCAACACATTATTTGGATTAAATCTTGAGAGTCTAACAGGCCTCTAATCGAGCACATCTACTTTAATAATAATTTATATTTAATTTGAAATTTACTTGGATAGTTCGGAAAACGGTAATTATATTGTCATACATTGAATCGGACTTTATTTTAAATTCTTGCTTTTATACACGTATTTCAGTGAGGCATTCTTATCTTTGTAAATGTAAAAACTGTGACAAGAAACGGTGGCTATTGCAGATCGGTATGTACTTCTGAAAGACAGTTCGGAAGATAATAGTCAACGCGTGGTTAACTATTAAACGGAAGGGACAGACATTATTTGAGATCTGTTTCAATGGAAATGATTTGCGCTGGCTTACTGCCCAGCGCTATCAGTGTCAATTTTTGCAACTTGGCCAATATTACAGGGGGTTTACTACATTTTCTATATAAAGTAGAAATCTGGTTCACGGTTTAAGCTAACTAAGTTGGGAGGAATCTATAATAACGATTTAATATATGTTCGAACGTAGGCGGAGCAAATAACGAAGTATAATATTAATTTAAATTGCATTTTTAGGAACGGAAAAACACTTCGATACAACTTAAATAAAGTACATAAATATATCTCTCTATCATATATATCATTAATTGATTTAGTATATTTTCTTTCTCATTTTTGCATAATAATAAAATTAAATGTTCAATTTTAATTGCAATCATGTTTGTGAATGTTAATAAAAAAATAATTAACACTGTTATTTAATAGATTCTATAAATTAAATCGTTTCATCATTTATTAGTTTAAAATTGACAACATTCATTCAATACAGTGAATTTTATTTTAACAATATCAATAGGCAATAATTTTGCATTTAATCGAAACTTAAATATGTGTGGGTTTTCAATAGATACAAAGCTATCATTTCATTAACTTTATTCAAAATATCATAAAATTATTATTATTTACAGTCGAAATAATATCCATTACTTCTAATCCATTTCATTGCTCGTCTTCTTATTAGAATCGTAGTCATCTTAAACCTTATTTCTATTCGAAATTATAGGGAAGCTTGCTCTGTTTTTGCTGTTAGTTGGGCACGGTTGTGAATTTTCTCAACATAGACTAATTGTTTCATGTTACACTACATGTAAAAGTCCATTGATGTCAAATCTGGGGACCCTGAGGTTCACAGAAGCTTGAGCGCTGGCAGTTTGTCAGTGACGGGGTAAAGTCTAGCAAACAATTAATGAACTGAGTCAGCACAGATTAGGTTTTTAGTAACACCCACTAAAAACTTAGTCTGTGCCGATGGAGCGCCGAATGTGGTCGGGAAGTGAAAATTTTTGAAATTATAGCCATGTTTTTGTTGAAAAATCCCCAATATTTAAAAGTAAAATTATTGCAGATTGATACTCTTTTCTCTTTTTTTAGTAACTGAAAAACTTTGTTGGTATATAAAGATGAGAATGTACAGCTCTTTAAAATAATTATAACGCCTAGACGATTTTCTTAACAGTTTTTACAAAACTTCGAAATTTGACGACAATTACTATTAAAATTTTATCCCTATAAATGCATTTTTTTTCTAACCAACAGAAAATTTTCTTTTTGTTGAAAGCCTATTTATTTTGATTCACAAAAAAATATATTTGAGGTTATCAAAGGTTAAAAGTACGTAATACTAATAAAAATAAATATATAAATGATAAGAAAATGGAGATTTAGAAAACAAAGTCGACATTACAAGGAATCGTACCATTATTCGCTTAGGTATGATTAGTCATATAAATGCCAAATGACCTCCTATACTTCCCTATTTAGGGTCAACATTGCTTTAAGAAATAATCTGTATATTGAGTCAATATATATTCCTTTGATTTGTTGCATTTTGATACGTAGTTGCAGAACAAACTGTTACATCGAATTATTTAGTAGAAGTAGAGATCCATATCGAATTTTTATTAAGAAGAAATGAGCGCTACTGCTTTGATAACCATTTATTATTATTTAACAATGAAAATATTAAAACAGTTCAGTTTTTAAATATTTTTCTAGGAACAGCTATCTTAATTTAATCGAATTTTGTCAGATTTCAATATACAAATTTGATTAAAACAAATAGGTATATGATAAAGAAACAGTAATATTAGATATAAAATGTGGTGGTAAACTATTGATGGATAACATATTGCTTTAGATATGAGCTTTTTGCTGTGTTCTTAATAAAGGGCAATTTCGGTTGCCTTTTCTTTAACTCATTGTCAGCTCAGATTTATGTTATTGACCAAGTCGAGTGAGTGCACACGATAATTCACATTTCATTTATTTAACGCTGGGCTTTGCGATGCTTAAAAAATAATTGCTCATAATATTTATTTAATTTCACTTTAATTAGCGCATATGTACACACATGGGAAAATAACTACTAGTTAATTATTCAAATTCTTCACAAATTTTAAGATATTTAAAGAAGTACGTTCTACGTTTATATTTAACAACGGCCAGTTCTTTTAGGGTTGTTTAAAAACAAAATGATCAATAATTGTTATAACAGTTTGTCATAAAAGAATGTATTTTTCTACTAACGTTCGATTTTGTAAAAAATAAATTGTTTTTCTTGCAATAAGTAATATTGTTTGCGGAAAATTCAAAAAGGAAGTGGAATAATGCGTTTAAACTCATCCATTATCCTTGAAAATCCCTTGGTAAACTTTCTATAACAAATTCAAATATTTCGTTTTCATCAAAAATACATTCTAAGCCACCTATATTTCACAATTCACCGAGATATTAGATATAAAACACGAAGCAAACATAAAGGTAACCGAAAAGCCTTACTTATATGTTTCCCATTACTGTTTTCAAAAAGTCGAGTATACAACGTTATCTAAATGATAAATATGAGCTGCGGTACATCAAAAGAATCCAAATTTGCAGTTGATTTTAAAAGGTTTCCTTGTGTTCTTTCATAAATAAATAAATAAATAAATGTATGCTCCATTAACCTTTTGTATCCCTAATATATGGTAAGCCAACTATTATGATAATTATGTATGCAATACCTTATCCATTATTTATTTCCATTTATGTCAAAAAGTACCTAAAATAATGGTTTTAATTTCACTTTGATACGACTATATTCATGTTATTATAAATATATATTTCTTACTTATGTTCATCTTCTTCACAACTTCTTGGCAGATATTTTCTAACGAAGCAATATTCTAGTTGGCCTCCATTTGCTACATAGCACGTCCGACAGCCTCATGCCATATGTCGTGGACAGCCTCACCAAAGCTCTTCTCCTCAGTTCTTTGGAGACATTAACCCAACGTTTAGGGGGTCGTCCTGTCCGTCTCTTGTTATCTAGTTTTCTCTGGAGTTTTAACTATTCTATATTGTTCTACGTTTGATGTGGACAAAAACTAACAAAATTCGGGAGAGTACGGTGTTGGGGCATATAGTTGTTGGAGAATCGAGATGTAGATATAGTAGGTTGGCCATATAATTCGTAGTAAACTTCTCCACATCCACATCTCGAACACATCAATACAGCATCTGCTTGCTTCCTTAATAGTTCATGTCTCAAAGACCCAAAGAAAGATGGATAAAATTAGATCGTTAGCAAACATGACCCCAATGAGTGTCTTGATATTCCTATCAAGTCAAATTTTGCTCAGCGGACAAGTTGCCATTCTTGTGAATATAATATTCGCAGTTTCCGACATTGTCCAGAAGGCCTCCGATGTAACTATCTTATAAACTAGCTTACAATCACCTACTATTATCGTATCTGGGTGATTTTCATTTGCTTGGTCTACAATCATAATTTTCGTTTTGTTGCAATTTATACTCACACTGTACTCAATGCCTATTATTTGTAGGTTGCCCAGCACGTGTCTAAGCTCTTCCACGCTTGCCGCAACTAAGGTGATATCATCTATAACCCTAATATTAGAATTATTCATTCCGCCCATAACAAGTACACATTCTAAGGGCAGAATTGAGCCCCGCCTGACGCCGTTGCCAACTGCATGTTTGTCAACTTTTGCTAAAGCAGAACTTTCTTCATATAATCGACGAGGACCAGATGTCTGGGTGTTTCCATCTCTAATGATACAACCCTTAGTTTGTCGTATTCCATACTGTCAAACGCCTTACGGTCATCCACGAAACAAAGGTACGCAGGTACGTATTTTCTTAAATTCAGTACTTGTTCTCTAGTACCACATCTCTTAACAAAGTCTACATGCTCACGAGGTAGTTTGCTAAGACAGATAATGCTGACGTCTTGATTGGACAATATTATATTACAATTATTACATTGTAGAAAATAATGTGTGTTTTCTCTCTTTGGAATAGTGTGTGGTAAGATTTCTGGATCTTTAGCTGCAGTTGTAGTTACATATACTTGTGCTAAATTCACTATTGTTGAATTGGCGTTGATTCTCAGGAAGATCATCTAGTCGCTGACAGTTCCATATCCAACGACTGATTGTAACACTCGTATTTAGTTTTATGGAAAATGCCACCATATATACTTGATTTTAGCATAAGTAGGTGCACTTCACATAAATCGAAATACGGGTAGAGGTCGGCTAGCCGATCAACTTTAAATAATAAATTATAGAGTGAACCAACAATTCTAAGACAGTACTTTCGCAAACTGGCTCATCTCATCAATTAAGTTAATAGAAAGGGCGCCATCCGCAATAAAAAAAGTAATATACTACCCTCTTAATTCGTGAGACTGACCATTGTGGAATAGTCTGAATATATTTAGAACAAACACAACATAAAATAAATGAAAAGTATATGACTAGGTAAAATGCACTATTTGTTAATATCCTTTGATAATGAGTTTTGCAATATGTGACAAACAAGAACAAACTTTATACATATGTGACGTGTAAGGTCCAAAATATTATAGATTATAATTAATGATGATTAAATGACTTACTAAAAATATCAAATGGTACATGATAGGTTATAATAATAGAAACATATCATAATTAAATAGTCATAATATGCACAAGGAATAAACCAGGTAAAAATACATATACGCAAGAAATAAATCAAGTTGAAAATACACTTTTCTCACAACACTATAATTCGTACTTGATGGACGAAAGTTGGATAAGTCCTGAAGCTCCCACTAAGATACCTCTACTCTCGATGGTGATGTAGGTACTGCTGTTACGCCTAATTAACGTCTGAAGTTTTACCTCGCAATCGTACCAAAATTGACAAAAATTGACTAACAGGAATGATGCTGAATGAAACTCAATTTTCTTCACCGTCTGACCATAATTCAAACAATTACTCAACAACTGGATCCATCAGTGAACGTAAAGTACTTGAGTAATATTGGATTCCAAATATATTGTTTAGTTTAACAGCAATACTTGATAATACGAATGTTTGAATTATTACTAACAATTAAATTAAATTGAAACTTTACTTAAATTTGATTTTTAACTTTGCTTAAATTATAAACTTTGATGTCTAATGCTTTTAAACTTTGAAACTTAAATTTGATCGCTAAAACTTCTGCGTTATAAAAGAAAAGAAAGCACTAATTAGCACGTGGTCATGAAATAAGTTTACATTTTTATAAGAAAATTAAATAAATTGTTAATACTGAAAAATATGGCTTAAGGCCGTACAAAAGTGGTTAGGGAAATGTAACAAATACATTTAATTACCTTTTTGTAGTATGATGCACTCGAAAATATTTGATAATTTACAAAACTGGCCATTGCCGAATAACTATCAGTTATAAGTCAACTGATTACTCCCAGAACTATACAGAAAGTAAAAAGACTTTTTTTCCGCGAGTCGTTTAGATAAAATTGTTTAACTCCACCAAAATGTGACGTTAGGCGTAATGAGATCCAGGAATATATAGTCCAGGAGCTAGCTACTTTAATTGACAAAATTTAAATAAAAACCAAATCTGTATTTCATACTAAAAAATTCATTAAATAATGCAGACGCGGTTGTTGATTTACTGGCGTGCATTCGAGAGGTATTTTAGTAAGAACTGTAACAAAAATAAATTACTTATAGATAAATAATTTCAATATAAGTGTACATAGAAAAATATAAGCTAAAATTAAACCGATTATCCACTGCTGAGTTAACATTGATAATAGTCTGGGCATTGTCTATGAAAGATGGTAAACACTTATTCAGGAGTTATTAGAGTTGGTTTCCTAAATACATTTCCTAAGTAAAATTCCATAAAGTGTAAAGTGTATGCTATATGATCCACCTGCTACTTGAAAGATTCTAGATCTTACTCCATTCCAGGTGATATTAATGTTTCCATGTTGCCTTCCGTAGATCTAAATTACTTAGAGTCCCTGCATTGCATCTCGACAAGGCCTACTTCGATGTTTGATTCTGTAAGTTCTTTTTTGAGCAGGGAAGTTTTTTGAACTGTAAGAACATTCTGACATTTCAAGTTGCAAGTTTTCATGTCCACCCCATTTCGTTCAAGAATCCTGGTGGGTCAACTCCTTGCGCCCAATAACCAAACCGGAAATCGAAGCGTGGCCGAGGTCTCGCTAGAGTTATTCTCGTGGGTTTTCATGTAAATATGGAATATCAAATCCTTCCGAAAATTAATTTAATTCTCCTCTAATTGATGTGGATGTCAATAGCGTGTCTGCCATATGGCATAATTATCTATTTATATTATTATTTATACAGTTCTACATTTAAAATACATTTTGTTTAACTTGAGAGGGGGCATTGCCATTTAAGTTTTTAGGGATTGGGTGGTTGAAATTTAGAAGGTAAGAGCTGCATAATATTACCAATCTACGTCTCCCATTAATCAACCGAAATGGCTTTTCGAAATTTTCACGCCTCTTTTTCGTGTATATGTATATATGTACTATTTGTATACTATGACAATTAGAACCAGATTTTGTTACTAATGGAAGTATATTTCTAGGGTAGGATGGTAGGGAGAATGTTCAGTGAGGATAGAGAATCCACGCCTTCAAAAGTACCAGAGGGAATTTAACTTACGTAACATGATTAGTATAAAGAATTTTTGTCGACCAATATACGCAATTTTATATTACGTAGGGTATTTGTTAACAATTCTAATTACATACATGCGGTAAGCTAAAAGTTCATTTCGTGAAATATAATTGCAGTAAATTGTAATTTTGCTGATAAATTTAAATTTTCTAGTTCGTACTTGATAATTTTAAGTGACATGAACACAAATTGTAATATTTATAATCAAAGGTGTAGAAGGATACGTAGTAATATAAAGGTTATTCAACTCTGTTTCAGTTCATCTTGGTTTCTACACTAACTAACCGCAATTATATCTTATTAAAAATACCTTGTTCAATAAAAATTCATTGTTCGTAGTTCTATTATAAATTTGAACCAAACAAGTTCAATATAAAGTGATGCGGTGTAGCAAAAATGTATGACCTGTTGATGCAGTAATTATAATTAAACCAGTACAATGTAGTTAATTTCAAAGAATATGTGCTCTTATTTAAGATGAGCTGATAGAATTATAAGGTGTTCCCCCTGTTTGTAAATAGATATAGAAATATATTTAACTGATTGAGTTACAGGACCAAATTATGTTTAATTTTTTAAAACTGTCTTTAAAAAACCGATCGCTAAAAATTTCTAAATATCACCGTCGGTCACCTGATTAATACAGCATAATTACCTTGAATCTTGACATGAGATAAGATGGGGTATTGAGAAATTCTACCTACAAAGGGTCAAAAAGAGATGCAATGATAATTCCGATAAATGCTCTCAAGAAGTGGCTCCGGACTTGTTGTCTGTGTGTACGTGTCTTAATTGGGTGGTGGAACAACTATCGCCAAACTCTGCCAGGATGTTAGAATTCATTGTTGTTGGATTGTCTTTTAAGAAAATCATAGTGATGTTGTAAAACAAATGAATTATCTTGTAGATAAACCTGGACATATAGTACGAATTTGTAATTTTGAAGGTGTAAATAACTAATCAATGTTTTAAATATGGGTCCGTAAGATCTATTTGGTTTGAGATGGGTGACATTTTTTACTAAACTATTTTCTAAAGAGGTGTTTTTGTTTGATTTTGATAAAACACGGTTTTCGCGAGAAATGCATTTTCAATATAGACGAGAATGATGTCTCCATTATTTTACCATTCTTTTGAGAGATAATGGAAACATCGGAAATTCGTGGCTCCTTAATGGTTTTATGTTATAAACCACCACCATAAAATTCAAACTCAATAAGTCTTCATTCTAACTTCATAGGCTCATGAACCACCAGTGGGTGGTCGTACGAAACATTTAAGTATGATGTATTGGTACTAACCTAGATAATTTTGAATTATTGACATGAACTACGTGGACATCCTGTATAATTATGTAGTACTGTATTATTACAATTTCGTTCTATACATATTTGAATATAATTTGAATTTAATATACTTTTATATTTGTGCGAAGATATAAATGCAAAGTTTGCATAAAATAGGCATATATTTAAAGCATCAAATCCGGTCGGTTGAACATCTTTTATTCATTAGTAAAATTATATGTATTAAAATTTTTAAGAATATTTTCAGCTGCTCTAAATTTGATGGATATTTGCCGCCACTATGTCTAAATTCTAAATTCGCATATAAACTCGTTCTTTTATATAATAGGTATTACAGAATCTAACTAATTTTGTTTTTAATTAGTTGAAAAAAGATTTTCAGAGAATCTACAGATATTTCAGAAATGTTCTTTGAACCATTATCGTCAAACAACAATATATATCATCAGCGTATGCCAATATTTGACCATTTGTGTGTACATTTAATCGTACTTAACATATTTTATATTAATTACTTGTTAATAGCAATTTTAAGATTCTGCAATATTTTTGGCATACGTTTATAAAAATACTCTTTCTGTATGAAGTATTTCTGAAAAGAATTGTCTTAGTTTCGAAAGATGAAAGCACGTTATTCAAGTAAATGTAAAAAAATCTGATAGGTCATGGTCAACATGGTGAGTAGAATTTACAAACGAAAAAATTCCTTAACAGAGATATTTTCATTATCCAGATAATATGTTTGAAAAGTGCTCGAAATTTCTTGTACGCTACTGAGTTATCTATTTATCTAAAATCAAAAAGATGGCTAAGGTAGCATGATCATTCGCACCGTGCCACTACTGTCACCACTGAGTTAAGTTGTTTGAAAAGTAAGCCAGGTTGTTTAGCGACATGAAGGCTACTCATCCTCTTCAAGAGAGTCAGGAATCAAACTCCCACAGGACACGTCTCCTTGAACGGCGAGAATAGCATGATACCATCAGGTACCTTGGCGTTATCATGGATCGAAGCCTGACGTGGAGACAGAACACGGAAGCGATAATACAGAAAGCGAGGACGAGGAGGAGTCGACTTTACCCTATGATACGTAGACAGAACCAACTCAACCTGAGGAACAAGCTCACGCTTGTCAGGACCCTCATTGCACCTATTCTGATCTACGCCTCCGTTGTCTGGGGATACCAAGCAGCCACCCATCTACAGATACAAGCCGTAGAAAACGTCGCACTTCGGTGCGCCGTGGAGTGCACCATGGTTTGTCAGAAACGCCGACATCTTCAGACACCTGGAATACAACCCAGTAACTGAAGACATCCGGAACAGAGCGAAGAACCTATACGCCCGTGCAGCAGAGCATGGGAATCCGCTGGTCAGACGGGCGATCCCAACGATGCTCCGAGGCACAAGAGGCCGAAGCTCCAGATCTTGGATAATGGGTAAGTATAACTAACCCTTTATCTGTTTCGGTCCGATCTTCAAGCCACACCGCAAGGAGACAATGACCAAAAACACCCAATTACCCGATCTCGGGGATACCAAGCAAACAACCAGCTCGGTACCCTTACCCTAGCCCGTGCCGGCCTCTGACGCTGAGAAAGCGTCTCAGGCCAAATACAATCCTCCACACTTCCTTCCGAAGAAATCGGAGCACATGATGCCAATTGGCACCCTGGGCTTCCGACTAGTCAACACCCCCAAATCCCTTTCAAACTCAGAGAGCTCGGTAACAGTCGTTCCCTCTCACGACAGACGAAAGACGTTCCCGGGAGCCTACATGCCAGCGAAGAAAGAAGACCAAGACAAAAGAGCGCCAGAAGAAACTACCCAGCTGGCAGGTCCAACAGCCAGGACCAGGGGAGGTTTGTTAATATCGCCTATACCGTCCGCATTTGCGCGGGGGATAGGCGAAAAAGCAGGCCCACTCCTTACCAGGCCGGTCCAGGTCTACAACGATGATTGGGGCAAAGAGCTCAAGCTCGACCCCTAATCATCCAAGACCGTCATCTTTAGTAAAGAATATTGGCGGACTCCACTTTAAAGTGTAGGGCCTTGTTTCTCTTTGCCTATGACAAAGTCATCCTAATAATATCAGTTAGAATGGTTATTTCTAAAGAAATAACCGAATGAGTCCTTGAACATGGAGCTGTCATGATCAAATAACATACTTAAGAATCAACGGCAAGCCAACAATAGTGTATTTGGTACAAGCATATGCAGCTACAACTACTGCTGAAAAAGTAACATTCTACGAAGCTAGATACCTCACTCCACACCCCACACTATTCCAAACAGACAAATTATTGTCAATGTAATGGGTAACTTGAATGCCAGACTCCGTTTTGTGTTGAAAATGATCATATAAGAGCTGTTATTGGTAAGTTTAATTTCGGAGAACGATATAAGATGGAAGAATGGCTAATTAACTTCTGCCTACATGTACTGTTCATACTGCATTTCTACAACACTCACGGCGCTTTTACGCTTTTCTATCACCAGATGGTAGATCTCGAATTCAGACTGATTTATGATAGGAAAGTGGTGGGTGGAGGTTGTCAATAAAGCTCTATAATACTTTACCTGGCACTCACTATAGTTTCCATCACCAGTTGCTCATGTGCAACTTCTCGCAGATGGTGAAAACGTGTCGAGGGCACATACAGAAACGTTTCCCCATAATCGCCTAAAATAGTTTCCAATATTTTCATCAATGTTTTGTATTCAACGTATGTTCAATATTATATCGGCACAGAACTCTACTAGCATTAAAAATAAGATTACTATATTTTCTTACATAGGGCAGAGAACTTCTTCAAAGTGCTACCTACTTTCTCAAAGTCGTTAGATTTTTGTAATGGTTTGTTTATTGGATAAATGACACCGATGTTCGGGGTACTTCTGCTGATGATAAAGATTTGCTTGGTATATATTACTGTGAGTCATACCACATACAATATTCACATTAGCCATTTCAGTATTGTAAAATTCGACAATTTTAGCTGTAGATTTACCTCTTGTACTTTGTGATATCCTTAAGTGACACCCTGTATGTATTTAAAAAAGACCTGTTTGAAGGAACTACCATATTTAGTAAATTTATTCTTGTAATTCATACCATCCATTAGATCTCTTACTTTTAAATAAGTTTCTAATAAGCTTAAAATATTTGATATGTCTAATGGTATTTGATTTAAATTTAAAGTTTGCCATAATTTCCAGTACTGCCGAAAATTTAATATTTTTTTAGATACTCAGTCTCGCTTCATCTAAATATCACAAAAACTTTCAAAAACGCGGTGGTAGAAGGCACAAAGGTGTACAGTCTGAAATTACTTGAAATATACAATATGGTCCATTTAGGCGCGACGTCATCAACTTATGTTGTTTTCTCTACTAACCCATTTTTGAAAAGTTTCTGCGTCTTTTAGAAGAGAACCGAGATATTTGGTCGATAAAAGGGTGAGTCACCCTGTATATATATAGTATTATGGTTTATTACTATTTTGTAATTTTGGTAAATTATACAACATGTCAGGTTTGATTTTATACAAAATGATACCTGTAACGTTTTTTGCAGCAAACATCCAGCACGTTTAGGCACACTTTTTCATCTGCTTTATCAACTCCACTTATAGGCGGTAGAAAAGTTTTACAGTCCAAACCATTCGACGAATAATTTGTCCCCAGATTACAGCAGTGCTTCCTGGTTTCAATATTAATTCCTGAAATCATTACATAGTGGGTACAGTTGAATAATTAGCGAGACCTTCACACCAAATGCAAATTTTATTTTTAAACTGTGTTAATAGAAAACGGTTTCAGTTCGAAGTTTTCATCTATATTTGGTATGTTATTTTAATTTGTCAGGGAACTGTACTCTTTTTAACAAAATAAAAAAATTAAAAAGTGGGAAAGTGGGATGTTTTAAACAATTTTTTTTAGTGTGCCTACCTATATTCTATTTTTGAATGTACTAATTGGCTTGATTTTAAACTTATTTATAATAATTAATAATTCAGTAATATACGTCGAAGACTCTGTATCTTACGTGGTTTCCACAAACACTGAAATAACTGAAACACAAAATAATTGAGCACATAATAATAATAATAATAACTAATAATCACTAACCCCACAGGTCGTGGGGAGTGGCTGTTATTATCGCCGGCGGGGCTACCGTGTGGTATCGATCGGAAAGCATGGAAGCCCTGCCCGGCAACGGTGAAACCGAAAATATAAAATAAAAATAATAATAATAATGATAATAATAATAATAATAATAATATAGTATCAATATACTGAGGCTAGATAAGGGACTATACGTGCCCATTGTCAGAAGGGTATTGGGAGATTAAGACCGGAAAGGGCTCAACAAACTGATGGGTCCCACACAGAGCTTAATCCCTTGGTAAGCAATTACCCGGGATAAGTGGATAATACCAGCATTGTGCTGAGTACTGAGGAATAATAATAATAATAATAATAATATTAATAATAATATTCCAGAAGTGGCTGACATCTGGCACATCAACTGTGCCGTCTATGACACCGCGACTCGACTGCAGTATAAGTGGAACCTCTCTATGGCCTGGATTGATTACCGCAAGGCATTTGACATGACATCTCACGAGCTAGTTGTTCGCTTGCTCGAATGTATTGCGGTGCCTGGTCCCGTAGTGAGGTTCATAAAACGACTCATGCCGCTCTACCATAACATCGGGTAATGTCAGAGTCCAGACGGAGCCCGTTATTTAAAAGGGGCGTGTTTCAGGGAGAGTCCCTTAGCCCCCTTCTGTTTTATATCTCGCTACTGCCGTTATCCGTTGAACTTCGCAGAACCCGTGGTTACAACTGCGATACCTCCGGAGATAGGAGGCATAAGGTCACCCATTTATTTTATATGGATGACCTTAAACTTTATGCCTCTAGTGAGAGAGACTTACATCAGTCTCTCAAGGTGGTACATGGGTACACTCAGGCTGTCGGTATGGAGTTTGGTTTGGACAAATGTGCACTGGTTCATCTCAAGAGAGGTCAATGCGGTGACTATGGAGAGGACGCACAGCTTGTAGACGGAAGCATCTTGCACCACCTAGATGCCGGAGAGTCGTACTCATACTTGAGTGTTGAGCAACGCTACACCCAAGAAGTGTCAACAGTGAAAACCGCTCTCCGCGGCAAGTATCAGTGTGCATATTCTCCAACAGATCTGGTCCTCAGAACTGTCGGGGAAGAACAAGCAACACACAGGCTTGCCGTTCCGATTATTCTCTACTCCTTTGGGATAGTGAACGCAAAACGAGCTGCGTCAATTGGGTGTAGGAACCCGAAAGATGATGCATATCAATCGAAGTTTGCATCCAAAATCATCGGTTCCACAGTTATATCTCTCGCGACAGCACGGAGGCCGTGGACTTTTGAGTTCGGAGTATCTGCATAACAGGTCTGCTCTGGATGGAGCCTGTAAAGTCATTAAGAGTTCGGACCCCCTCCTCTGCATGGTTTGTGACCATGAAAATGCAGGGGTAGGAGCATTTTTATTTAAGGAAGCACAAAGAACAGCCGATGACTTGGTCTCGACTTCGACGCTGAGCGGGTAAGCCCATAATCTGCCATCCAGTTGGAACCTGATCAGTTAAAAGCCCACACAAAAGCAGCAGAGCAAAGAAAACTTCTGCAGCTGCATAAAGATAAGCCTTAACATGGAGTCCTCTACAAGAACATGGAAGACCGGGGCTTATCTTAGAAGCTGGCCTTTGCTTTCCTAAGGCCAGCTGGGCTGACTGGAACTACTCTTTTCCTACCTTCAGGCAAATACAAGTTAATAAGCCTAACGTAATCCTCCTCGACCGCCAACTCAAGAAAATGTTTGTTATTGAATTCTCCGCTCCAGAGGAGACAAACATTGTTTTGAAAGAGTATCGGGATCTTCTCTACGGACTCCGCAGACTCTATCCAAACCACACTGTTAAATCTGTGGTACTGATAATAGGATCCCTCGGTGGAGTGATGCACACACTGCTTTCGGAATTGAGAATAATACCAGCATGCCGAAACTCGGCAGAAATCTTAGCCGGAAGAATGCAGAAGGCCGTCATTCTCGGTTGGTTGCTCCTGCTCAGAGCACATGATTCGCGGACCCAGTGATCACTGACTCTACGGCCTAGAGAGTGGTCTCTGGTACTACCAGCGTATCCTATCTGGTTGCATCGGAGACAGAGAGAAGAGCGACTGGCTTTGTTAATGATAATAATAATAATAATAATAATCTCGCTTAGATATGACTCACTTATTGCACATCTTGCCGTCAGGCCGATGTGCATGAGATAAAGTACCTCTCAATGCGAGAGAAAGGAAAGAAAATAATAATAATAATAAATAAGCAGGAGAGGCTAACCGTCATCCACCCAGCCTTTGGTGAGTAGCGCCACCACTTACTCCAGCTAGGGGTGCAAAATCGAACCGGCAGCCCTAGCGCTCCCGGGAGTAGAAAACTCTTCCCCTCTGGTGTCGGTCGTGGGCTTGCTGGGCTAACCACCCACAAGCCCAATGCCCGGTTCCTACTGGCCGAGGACAGGGCCCCGACAATCGACCCCGCTGGGATAGGGGTCAAGGGCAAGGTGGTGGGGCCCAACAAGATCGAAGGCCCATTGTTGACGACCGCGACGATCAAGGACGCTTTAAGTGGACAGATGAACTGAGAGATGACCTGATGCAGTGCCACGAAAGCAGTGAGCCCGCACGGAGGGGATACATGGGGCGAATGCATGTGCTGTGGTGTGCAAGGCACCCAGAGCACAACGCCTTCACGCCACAAAACCTGCGTGATTATGTATCCCACCTTCGTCGCAGGGGCTATGTAAGAACTGCTCCTCAGCCGATGAATAAGGTGGCCGAAGGGCGACCGAATGAACCAGTTGAGGAAGCGGCCCCGGCTGTTCCGCCAACACCAGAAAGTCTCAGTATCAGAAGGGGGTTGCACAACAAAGAACCCCCCGGGCTACAAGATCTGGCCAGAGTGCAGCGCTACCAGAAGTGGCTCATTAGAGATTCTCCAGCCTTGGCACACTTTGAAACCTTCTGCCAAAGGTTTCGACAGCCACAAGCGGTCTGCCAACCAATAACCCCAGAAGAGGTTCGAAGAGCTCTTGATGGCTCTAAGAACTTTGCTGCTCCAGGTCCCGACGGGATGAATAACTTTTGGTGGAAAAAACTAACCCACCACCATTTGGCCAGAAATTTTAATGCCTGGCTAAGTGGGGAGCTGCAAATTCCTTCTTGGGTTGTTGAGGGGCGGACAGTGCTGATCCCGAAGAACGGAGATTTGCCTGACCCAAAGAATTACCGGCCGATAACCTGCTTAAGCGCATGCTACAAGGTGTTCACACTCATTTTGTACATGCGGGTGCTCCACGCAGTTGAACCGGTATACGAACGGATATAAGAGCAACGAGGGTCGAAGAGAGGTATCGGTGGCTGCAAGAATAACCTGCTGATTGACAAGTGTGTCACGCAGGACTCCATACAGTATAAGCGGAATCTTTCGATGGCGTGGATCGATTACCGCAAGACATTTGACATGTCATCTCATGAGCTAATTCTACACTTGCTCCAATGTCTTGCTGTACCCGGTCCCGTAGTGAAGTGCATTGAAGAACTGATGCCGCTCTGGACGACTCGCTTTACCATTACATCGGGTAACGATCGAGTCCAGACGGAGCCGGTAACGTTCAGAAGGGGAGTATTTCAGGGAGATTCCTTCAGCCCCCTTCTGTTTTGCATCTCACTGCTGCCATTATCCGTTTCGCTTCGGAAAACCCGTGGCTACAACTGCGGTACCCCCGGCGACAGGAGGCATAACATCACCCATCTGTTTAATATGGGTGACCTTTAACTTTATGCCTCCGTAGAAAGGGACCTACACCAGCCCCTCAGGGTGGTACAGGAGTACACGCAGGCTGTCGGTATGGAGTTCGGGTTAGACAAATGTGCACTGGGTCCATCGTAAGAGAGGACGATGCGGAGACTACGGAGAGGACGCGCAGCTCGTAGACGGAAGCATCTTACATCATCTAGATGCCGGAGAGTCGTACACTTACTTAGCTGTCGAGCAACGCTCCACCCAAGAAGTGAGTGTAGTGAAAAACGCTCTCCGCGGCAAGTATCAGCACCGACGCCGACAGATCTGGTCTTCAGAACTGTCAGGGAAGAACAATATGCTTACCGTTCCGATCCTTCTCTACTACTTTGGAGTAGTGAAGTGGACTCGAGAGGAGTTGCATCAACTCGACGCAGAAACCCGCAAGAAGATGCATCTCAATAGGAGTTTACATCCCAAATCGTCCGTTCCACGGCTATGCCTCCCGCGACACTGGGGAGGGCGTGGACTCTTAAGCCTGGAGCAGAGTTTAATAAATAGAGAAGACAAGCCGTCGATTTGCCGGTAGTCGCGATTTGGTTGCCTTGTAGACAGTAGGCTCTTCGTCCTTGTCGCACACTTCGTACCCTCTCTCTCCACTCTGTTTTACAAAGCAACACAGCCTTACCCGGCGCGCTTTGATTTCACATATACCGTTAATTTTAAATATTTGTTTTGAATAGCGTTCTGCTTTATTTACAATTACACGTGTTTTCTCAAAAAAAATTTCTGTTTATAACGTTTAATATGTTTATCACATTCAATTTGTATATTAATTAATTATTTTTTTGTGACAATGGTTTAATACTTGTAAAGTTTGTAGAAAAACTAAGTCACCCATAAGTCCCAGGTTGGTATATACCTATTGTCATCTATCATACTGTGCTTGTATTGAAATCGTCACGTCACCTCCCCTCATGTACTGTGCGACAAAGAGAGAACGAACTGTGTGAGAAGGATGAGAAGCCTACAGCCTACCGCTGCTTATACATTGCGCTTATGGAGCTTGTCTCCTCTATTTGTTAAACTCTTTGGTCTGGAGAGTCTCCACAACAGGATGGTTCTGGATGGAGCCTGTAGGGTCACCAGGAGTTCGGATCCCCTCCTCTGCATGGTCCGGGACCATGAAAATGCAGGGGTAGGAGCCTTTCTGTTAAGGCAGCACAGAGAGCAGCTGATGAACTTGGTCTCTCCTTCGACGCCGAGCGGGTAAATCGCGACTCTGTCACCGAGTTGGAACCTGCTCGGCGAAAAGCCCAAATTAAAGCTGCAGAACACAACATCTTTCTGCAGCTGCATATGGATAAGCCAATGCACGGAGTCTTCTATAAAAATATAGAAAACATTGGCTTATCTGAAAGGTTGACCTTTGCCTTTTTTAGGTCAGCCGGGCTGAAGTCTGAGACCGAGGGATTCATAATGGCTTGCCAGGATGGTGTATTCAACACTCTGGTCTATCGAAGCCGTGTTACGGGTATAGAGGTCCCGGCTGTCAGATGCAGGGCCTGAGTGCGCCGGAGCCTCTAATGCACTTGCTGTCGGCTTGACCGACATATTCAGTCTCGGCCTATATCCAAAGGCACGACGGAGCATTACGAGTGCTACATTACCATTTAAGGTACTCGTATTGGATAGACGAGACACCAGTGCTGCCTTATGCTCCGGGGGATATTGAGTTCGTTGTGGGCAATGAGAAGTGTCTAATTTATTGGAACTACTCGTTTCTCACCGTCAGGCAAATACAAGCCAACAAGCCTGACGTAGTACTCCTAGATCACCAACTCAAGACAATGTTTGTCGTGGACTTCTCGACTACCGCGGAAAACAACATTGTCTTGAAGGAGGAGGAAAAACGGACAAAAGATCGAGATTTGCTCTTCGAACTTCGCAGACTTTACTCAGACCATACTGTTAAGTTGGTGGTACTACTCATAGGAGTCCTAGGTGGAACGAGGCACACACTGATTTCGGAACTGAAGATCATACCGGCATGCCGAAACTCGGCAGAAATCTTAGCCGGTAGGATGCAGAAGGCCGTCATCCTTGGTTCGTTACGTTTACTCAGGGCACACGATTCCCGGACCCAGCAGTCACTTACCCCTCGGTGAGGGTCGGAGCCACAAAGAAGGGCTTTTAACAAAAAAAAAAATAATAATAATTATAATAATAATAATGATATACCAAAAAAATTGAAAGAATCTCTCTGTGAAATTGGAATACCGGAGTATATATATATATATATATATATATATATATATATATATATATATATATATATACGGTATTAGTTGGCTTCCCACAATGTAAAATTTTAGGTTCAGTTGGCTTCCATAAGTCAGATGGCTTCCGGTATTCGGATGCCATCTGACCTGCTAGCGATATTAACGCAAATGCTTCATAAATGCCGTATGGTGTCATTACAACTTATTTTAGGTTGGAGGTCAAATGACCCATTTTAACACCCTGGTGAATATTTTAGTTTAGCAGTTTGCTACTAACTGCCGTGCCTGTCGCTCGAAAAATATTCACTTTGAATACCTACTGACCACAGAAGCGGTTCAGATGGCATCTAGTTAGCTGGCAACACCGTGAAAGTAGGTTAATAAATAACACATGTGGGTCCAGATTCTTGAGTTTGCTTGTATATATTACTACTAAGAAAAATAAACTTAGTGAAGACAATTCTCGTACCTATGAAAATGGGAACGGAATTTGTATTTTTTATTGTAAACATTTTTTGTTCAGGGTGGTTCAGCGAGGCTATTTATAAGTAAAGTGTTCTGTAGTTTAATTAAATTACAGAAGTAGAAAAAAGTTATTAGCAAAGATATTGTCGATACGAAATAAACTACAAAATTATGTTAATGTTAAAGAATTGTACTGGAGCTTATTTTTATTTGTTTTTTTTTTTCATTTTTGGATTTCTTATTGTATTCTATTTGAGAAAAGTATAGTAGGTGACCCAAAAATAATCTCTTATAGAGAAATCCGTGGTTGAAAGAGTTGTGGATTTACTAATATACCATTCAAGATAAAGCTGTCGAATTGAAACTAAAAAGATGTTAAAAATTATACAACAATGTATGATAGCAAATACTCCTATCAGATTGTGTTTTAGAAGGAAAGTTGTGGGGTAGTTTTGATTTCTTCCATTCTCTATGTTCTTGGGGTGCTCAATTCAAATCTGAGGTTTGCTAACAAAATTTCGTGAAGCAACATTAAAAAAATGCAAGAAATGGTAGATAATCTTATTTTTTGGCAGTTCTTTGCTTATAACTCGGAAAATATCAACTTTTCGTAAATAACTTCCATATCCAAAATGAATATACGTAAAACTTACTACAAATGTCATTATTTAGGTTTGTTTTCCGATGAACCCTTCGGGTTCAAACGCAAGTTGAAAATTGGCATATTTCGGCTGTCTCCGAAAACAAAACCACTTTTTCCACTCAAAACAAAAACTAATTTATTATTAAAGGCTGACAAATAGTGAATTCCTCCCAGTTCTCTGCACATACCTTATTGAGATCGTATATGCCCATTTTGTGGGAGTCCACCCTTGCACCCCCCCTCCCTCCGAAAGCCAATTTTCAAACTTGCGCTTGAGCCCGAACGGTTCGTCGGAGAAGAAACGTAAATAATAAAATTTGTAGTAAATTTTATATACTTTCCTTTTTGGATACAGAAGTTATTTACGAAAAATTGATAGTTTCCGAGCTATAAGCAAAGAACTCCCAAAAAAATAGATTTTTTACCTTTTTGTGCATTTTCTTCAATTTTGCGTCACTAGGTTTTGTTAGCAAATCTCAGATTCGAATTCAGCACTACAAAAAACATATGAAATGGAAGAAATCAACTACCCCGCAACTTTCCTGCCAAGGGCCCTTTTGAGCACAAATTGACTTGTAAATTACAATATACTTATTTTTTATTTTACACATGTGTTTCAAAATTAATTAGTTTGTAACGTCTACGCCTCATGTATTATATGTACGTTCATAGATATTTAAAATTTATAGTCATAATTCATCTAAATAAGTTTTTTCCAATGTACAGGGTGTTCCAGAATTGAATTCCCGGGCGGAAACCTGTAATTCCTGAGGTCATTCTGGGCCCATAAATCACAACTTATCTTAGTTCAAATATGCACCCCTGAGGAAGTACATCCTCTTAAAGTGAGAGAAAAAATAATTTCTTTTCCAGTAACTTCCGATGTATTGAAGAAAATTTTGAATTAAACATATACTTTTGACTTTACTAATGAATTAATTTTTGTATTGCCATGACAATGGATTTCTGTTTCACAAGCACCTATGGCCTATAGGAAAAGAACGATAATTCTTGATTTTTGGTTGATATTACACAAAATTTTAAAAGTATTAATTTGTGTACTAAAACAGTTGGACATTATGTGGAGCATTTGTTATGAATGTATTTTTTATTAAATAAACTACTTTTCTGTTATTACAAAATTTTGTTCTGGAATTGTAAATGAATGTTAAATGCAAATAGAGGAAAAACAGATAATTTCTTGTATTTTGATTAATATTACAAAAAAAAAATAGAAGTACTTTTTCTGCAGCACTTTCAATGCTCTGCAAAAATGTTCAAGTATTCCGTAATTTTACAGGGTGATTAAAAAAATATCGCCAGTCAAATATTAATTACTATGAAAAAAATCGGTAAAGGTATTTACACAGAACTTCCCTCTTTATTTACACCGGGCGGTCACCCTAAAAAATTATTTATTACGAAACCACATATAAGAATAATAACCAGAAGATATTATTACAAAGAAAACCTGTGACTTTTAATAAAAATGGTTGGTAGAAAAATTTTCAAAATCTTTTTCTTCTGAAATAGAATTAGAATATCATGACCGGTAAACATCCGACAGCAAAAATTCAATACTAAATAACAGGTGCCAAACATGGAAGGCTTGCGCAAATAGGTACCTTTAAAATATCCACCATGGTTGAATTATTTCTTGGGATGACCAACCTGTACATTTTTCAATAAAACTATAATAAGTGCATATGCCAAATATTATTGCCATCTGTCACATTTTCAATTCCACATTCTCGTAGTGGAGTGGAAGTACAGCAGTTGTTAAAAAATTTATTTTTTTTAATTTTTCAAAAATGTTGGTAAAAAAATTTTCAAATTTTTATTCTTTTGAAATAGACCTAGAATGCCATGGAACGTAGAAATTTTAAATTTGAGCAAACACAACTTTTCTCCGTCATCTATTTTGTATTTTGTAGTGGGTAAAAATTTGCAAATTTTTAATTTTTTTTTTAATTTTCAAAAGTTTTTGGAATAAGCTTAGAATGTCATGAATCTTGGAAAATTTAAATATGAGCAAAATATTTTTTTCCATCTACTCTAATGTTTAAAATTTTTTTCCAAAATGTTGGAAAAAAAATGATCAAATTTTTTTTCCTGAAATAAGTTTAGAATGTCATGAAATGTGGAAATTTTACATTTTAACAAAAAGAATTTTCATCTATTCTATAGTGGTGGGAAAAAAGATAAAATTTTATTTCTGAAATAGGTTTAGAATGCCATGAAACGTGGAAATTATAAATTTGAGCAAAAGAAAATTTTTTCTCCATCTGTTCTAATGGTAAATGTTTCAAAAATGTTGGTAAAAAAATATCTAATTTTTCTTTCTGAAATAGATTTAGAACGTCATGAAACGTGGAAATTTTTAGTTTGAGCAAAAAACATTTTTTTTTACTATTCGTTCCCTTTAGACGGTCCACCCTGTATATTTTCCAGTGAAAGTTTAACCATTTCTTCGCTGTCAGTAGCGTCAGCTACATACCAAATTTGACTGTTCTCCGTCAAGTAGTTTTTTAGTTAATGCACCAACAGTCAGACAGACAGACAAACAGACAGACAGACGGACGGACGGACCGACAGACAGACTGACGGAATTGAAAAACCTATATTTTCGTAATCTACATGTTCTGAAACGTGTAAATTCGAAAAAATCTTGGAGGGTGATTTTTCTCGAATAGGTACAATACTTCCCTTCGGTATGCGAGAGAAGTAGAAATTGAGAAAAAAACATATTTGGGGTGTTTTCAAGTTAGTACTTATAGAGAAACAGCTCCCACTAAAATTTCAAAATTTTATCTTCAATATAACGAAAATAATTGGATTTTTTTTACGTGACTCACTTTAAGAGGGTGTACTTCCTCAGGGATGCATTTTTGTACTAGGGTAAGTTGGGTTATAAGGGCTCAGTATGAACCCAGGAATTGCAGGTTTCCGTCCGAGAACTCAATTCTGGGACACCCTGTATATATTTAGTTATATAAAATAAATTAAAATGTTATTACAGTCTACTTTAAGTCAAAAAGTGTACACGTTGCAAGTAAAGTATATTTTAGTTTCAGTTAGATAAGTACCTAGCTTTCTTGTTGACAGTGTTTAAGAAATTCAACAATTTTTAATTCTATGTTTCTCTCATAATACTAATTTATTCCAGGTCACCCAAACAATATGTTATATTAAGAATAATACAGTATATTAAAAGTCACAAAATGTTGTACATATGTTTGCCCCATTTGTATAGTTGACCATATTTTCGGACCCTTGTATCTATCAATGGCCCGTTTATGACACTAATTTTCTTACCTTTAACATCTGTTTGTAGTTGACTTCATTGTATAACTTTGAAGCGCAATATATTGTTTTATTGTTAGTACATGGTAACAAGGGCATAGAAAGGCATTTTGGTTTCAAATGAACTTTTTAAAACTATGACTAAATTTTCTAACAGAAAGTTAAAACATTAAAGTTGATAAATTCTGTCCAAATATGTTACATTAGAAATTGTCATTAATTTCATTTCATAAGGTATGAAGTAAAAAATTTTCTAGTAAACAAATCTTTAAGAATTTATGAATTAATGAGTAATTGGATTTCCGGGTGTAGTCCCACGTACTTATTAGATTCCTAGAGGGGCACCAAGATATCCAAACGATGGCGACGTTTCCGTAAAATCATATCTGCCATCCTCAGATGATAGCTGTCTACTGTTGAGCCCCGTTGCTCAAACTAAACTGTTTCAATTCGTTAAGAAATGAGTTTCTGGAAATATGTACCTTGAAAATTACAAATTATGTCAAAAACTGTTAAGTATTTGTACAACTTAAAACATAGGAAATTACCTTTACCTTAAATTTGAGATTAATCCCATTTAAAGATTGTTCAAGATATTATTTTTTTAAAGGTTTAGTGTCTTTTCATTCCTCTCTAAATATCAAATTTCAACATGCATTTTTCGTGAATAACTTAAAAACCCAAGGGTCTACGTAAAAGTGGTTATTATAACGTTGAAAAGTAATTCAATTTCCTACAATCTGGTTAATCTATAATATAAATTGACAAAGTTATCGCTATCGAAATTGAAGTATTACTTTCAATTGCTAGTCCAATAATAATTATAAAGATTTCCATAACAAAAAATGTTATCTGAGATTTTCCTTCAGGAACTGTTAGTGAAGGGATTATACATAAAAAAAACAAAAAAATCAGTTCTGGGAGTACCGCGCAACCCCTCCAAAAAACCACCCCTTCGGAGAAAAGTGCCTTTTCTACCGATAACTCGTTAACCGTTGCAGATATAAAAAAATTCACCATAGAAAAGAAAGCTTGATTAATTGCCTAAAAAACAGTCCTATTGTAATTTTCTTGTATATGCCATGGTTTTCTAGAAAATCGATATTGAAAAAAATTGCAAAATTTGTATTTTAATGCGTACGAATTTTCGTTTATTTGAATTTTTTTGCGCGCGGCTTATAGAAAAAATTGAATTGCTCGAAAATCAAACATGCTAGGAAGAAAAGTCAAAATGGGTTGTAAATACTCTTTTGTGTTTCCATTTTTGATGGCTATTGATATCTATTAGTATATAAAAATAACAATATAATGTAGTTACCTCTTGATTTTTTGCACTTTTAACTATTCACAGGTCCATAAAAAATAACTGACTTTAATATAAGTTATAAATGCATTATCTTTTAGTTCGAGGTAGTACATCAATGCAAAAAAAATTAGGAATAAAAATATTCACATTTACAAATTTACCAGCATGTTGAAGTTAGTTAAATTTTGACCAATTTTTTATTGTTTCCTAAAAATAAAAAAGACCCAAAAATCTTGAATATTCAGCTCAAAATATTTTTTCTAATCATTTAAAAGTTAAAAATTTGTAAAAAATATCATCAAAAAATTTAATATGCAGCATTTTTGTGATTTTTTGGCTAAATTTAACATGCTGTTAAATTTGTAGATATGAATATTTTTATTCCCAACTTTTTCTGCATTGAAGTACTACCTTGAACTAAAAGATAATGCGTTTATAACCTATATCATGTTCAGTTATTTTTATGGGCCTGTGAATAGTTAGATGCACAAAAAATCAAGAGATAACTATATTATATTGTTATTTTTATGTACTAATAAATATCAGTAGCCTTCAAAAATGGCAACACAAGAGAGTATTTTATATCCCCTTTAAAGCTCATTTTGATTTTTCTTCCTAGCTTGTTTGGTTTTCGAACAATTCAATTTTTTCTAGAGGCCGCGGGCAAAAAATTTCAAATAAACGAAAATTCGCGCGCAATAAAAATACAAATTTTGCAGTTTCTGTCAATATCGATTTTCTCGAAAACCATGACATATACAAGAAAATTATAAGAGGACTTTTTTTTAGGCAATTAGTCAAGCTTTCTTTTTTATGATGAGCATTTTTTTTTATATCTTCACGGGTTAACGAGTTATCAGTAAAACAAAGCTTATTTCACCGAAGAGATGGTTTTTTGGGGGGATTCGCGGCACCCCCAAAACTAATTTTTGTGGTTTTGTGATGTTTAATCCTCGCACTAACAGTTACTGAAGGAAAATCTCAGATAATATTTTTTGCGAGCTTCTGGGGTATTTTTAACTTTACCGACTGGATTATGCGTTGTGACAAAATAGTTCATTAAAACTTTGTTGTATCTTTTGAAATAAAACCGCTGCCTAAGAAATCACTACTTCCGCATCCAGATTTCCCATCCATGGCTCTTCAAAAGAAAACATCTCGACCATATTTGCACTCTAGTGTGGAAATAATTGGTCATAGAATTTTAATAAAAGGGCATTGCCGAATGCCAGTCAAACCTCCAGAACTTTCGGACGCTGCCGAATACTGAGGCAAATTCCGGGTGCCTCCGAATCTATGTTAAGACGGTGTCAAATCCAGATCCGGGCGCTGCCGAATCCATATTCGGACTCTGTCGAATATCATAGTAACTTCTGGGTGCTGTTGAATCCAAATTAGGGTGTTGCCGAATCTATATTTGGGAGCCACATAATCCATATTCGGGTGGTACCGAATACCAAGGTGACTTTCGGGCGCTGCCGAATACCAAGGTAACTTCCGGGGGCTGCCGAATACCAAGGCAATTTCCGGGCGTTACCGAATCGATATTAGGATGCTGCCGAATCCATGTTCGGGCGCTGCTCAATAGTGAGGTAATTTCTGGGAGCTGCCGAATTTATATCCATGCCAAATCTGTATTTATAACTCAATTTTTTCAAATGTTTCACCCTGTATGTTTTGTCTTAAAGTGATTCAGAAATCAATTACTTACACGCTGTAATCCGCATACATTTTTTTCGACATGAAATTTTCAAAAATCATCATAGAAAATTGGTTGCTATGATATAGGTACAAAATTAAAAATCGTCAATTCCATTTTTTGGGAATTCATATACAAGGTCTAAATATACTATAAAAATGTATGTATTGTAAAGAAATCATTTTTTATTACACTGTTAGAGCACCAAAACACGAAAAATTGAAGATTTTTTCCATTTTTAATAATTGATAATATTTAAAATATCAACTTTAAAAGTTATCTAACATTTCTCGTTGAATATCAGTCAAATATAAAAAAAATATTTGAATGAAAAAATGCAAGATTCCCTTTTGTTAGAAACAAAATTGTTCTAAATAATATCAGATCAGGTTACCGTCTAGTAACATGAATTTTCTCTAGGTGTCTCCTGAACTGAATCCAGCAAAAAAAACTACGTCCGAACTGTATTCGAAACTCATATGCCCATACCGCCTGCTCTATAAGCTGACATGCTTGAAACGATAAGGAATGAAGATCTACTTTTAAAATGGTGGTTCTTTTTAAATGAAAAAGTTCTTTACCTGTAAACATTTTTTTTTTTTTCGATAAAAGAGCCTTACATTTCCTCAGAAAGTATATACAATGTGTCAGGGAGCGCCGCATGATTAAATGAGAAATTCATTTTTTGGTAGAAATTAATTGGCAGAATTTCAATTTCGGGAAATCTTATGTCTTGAAAATTTACAAAAAAGTTATTATTATATCTAATACATGGATAAAATAAAACAAATCCATAGCCAATTAGCAAAATTGCATAGTTTATCATTCCAAATAATTTTAATTAAAACATACTCCAACTTAGAATAGAAAAACAAAATATCCAAT
Source organism: Stenurella melanura (assembly GCA_963583905.1). Lineage (NCBI taxonomy): Eukaryota > Metazoa > Arthropoda > Insecta > Coleoptera > Cerambycidae > Stenurella > Stenurella melanura. The sequence goes on along the minus strand of OY757318.1, from coordinate 28,870,898 downwards.
ATGGGCAGAAGGTTTTAAAAATTGGTTCTTATTCAGTTTTTCTATTTTACTGAACAATATTTCTTTACAACATTTTGTCCCATCTCGTACAGAAAAAGCACCTTACCAGAGGAAAAAATTACTTTGTTGTAAATTTCTAAGACGAACTTCCATGTTTGAAAATTTAAATTGTGACATAAATTCGTTCTTATTCTCAGTAGATGAAATTTTAATTAAAATATGTTAAAATTTCTTTATGACTATGTGTCGACAGTCTACAGATTGTAATACTACTCTTCTAGACAAATACGATAAAGTAGCATAGTATATATCTGACAACATTGCGGGAAGTCAATTAAACCTGTAATTTTTGTATTCGGATGCTATTTTACGCAACTATTAAAATATTCATAAGGATGTCAATTAAACCGTAAAACTGGTAGGATGCTAAGTTATCCTTTAAATAAATTTTGTGTATACCAGTGTGTATATTGACGGATGCCAAGTGAGAACGTTATTAGGTTGGACGCCAACCAATACCGTATATAAATATATATATATATATATATATATATATATATATATATATATATATATATATATATATATATCGGAACATGCAGAAAGAAATCTGTTATACTTGATGCGACGCACATCGTGAGGTCGTTTTTGGAAGCATAGGCATCAACAGCATCAATCTTGTTTACTCAACCGATTGTTGCTGACACACCGGAAAATATCCGTGACATTGAAAAAAAAATAAAAAGAAATAATCAGAGGGAGAGAAAAAACACACGCCGAAGATAATATATGCCAAATAAGATGAAAATGCCACTTTTAAAAAGAGACGTATTAGTTTTGTTTCATATAAAATGTAAGTTTCCATTTTTTATCACTTACTGCCTTAGAATATTTAAAAAATAAAGTTGTGCTCCTCTCGAAATGAGCTTTCTAATGATACGTCACTTGATATGCCCCTACATTTAAAAAACTAGTTAGGGGTGGTTGCACCACTCCGAGTGGAGATAAACTAAGAACATTACCGCTGAATTAAAGCCAATTAGGTCGTAAAATTAACGTGTTGTAGAATTTTTATAGAAATCCTATATATCCAAGCTACAAAAATTATTCCTGTAAAACTTTTCATGCTATACTAAACTGTTGGTATAAAATTTAAATCATTTGACTTATTTTATGTATTTCGCGTATGGCTTATATTAAAGTATTGACTAAATAATATATTATGGAAGTACTTTTGTCAATGTTAATTTTTTTAACGAAAAATAATTTTTGTTAAATATTATCATCGCTAAAATGTCTAGGCGCAAGATTTTATTAGTGGCTTTTGCTGATATTTCCACAGTTGTACTAATAATTGTTTTGAAGTTCTAGTCGCCGCTGGAACGTGGTTGTCAGGGGATGTTTCTACTAATCTTATAAGCGTACTGGGATATAACTTCTATCGTTGTGATGGTAATATCAGGGGCGGAGATGCTGAAATTTTGGTAAATAATCAGCCAAAATTTCAAGTAATGATATTTGACGAACGTATGAATAATGAACAGTTAAGAAAATACGTGCCAGATAACATTGTAAGTTATTAGTAATTTAAATGTAAACATGCTTAATCCTAGCAATCTAATTGGGATGAGAATACACAAGAGTATTGCTATTTTAGTGGTGAAGGCACACAAATGTTCTTATAGTGATAAACAACAAACTTATTCTCATCATTAACTATGCTAAAGAGAATATTTTATGCCTAAACGCTATGAAGTCAAAGAAAATGTTATTCTGCAGGCTTAATGGTGTAAATTATAGTCCTAAATTTCAAAGGTTAAGTAGAAGAATATCCGCTTGGCTAAGCTTCGCTTTGTACTCTTTTTTGAGAGGGAATAAAAGCGTTTATTATTAATTAATGCATTTCGCAAGATACTTGATAGGCAGATGAAAATAAATTAAGTTTCGTAACGTGAGCTCAATTTAAAATGATATAGGATCTATTTTCACCTATATTTTTACGTAAAAATTAATCTTTGCCATATAAAAACCGACACATTAATAATTTTTTAATATCTTTTTGTGCAAATATGAAACAAATGAGAGGGAATGCTTAAAAGGATTGCTTAATGGAAATGAATAAAACATTTAGAAGTACGTATTTGTAAATTCTTGCCAAGGCCAAGATTTTTGTAAAATTGATATTATTAATCCTAGATTGTTGAATCATTTAGGTATAAGTTTAGAAGTACAAAATTACAAACTGTTAATTTACATAAAAGAGTTAAATTTATACCATCTTCTAGCGACTTATATATCAGCGCATACGTAGAAGCTATGCAGTTGTAGACCGAAATTGCACACTAGATAGCATCCTTTGGAGTGGCTATAAAGAAGTCAGTTCTTTGCCTATTAAATGTTAGGCTAGTAAAGATTCTCTACTCATCTTAGGAGAAGAGGTTCCGAAAAATTTTCAGGTTGGAAGTTGCTCGCCTCCTGACGTCGGTGGGCCTTAGCGGGAATAGGCCGAAATTAAATAAGTGAATAAAATATAAAAAATTCAATCACTGACATTTTTTACTTGAATTATATGATCTTGATACTATATTTGCACTCTAGTAAGTGGCGTCGGCGCACAGTGGTTCAAAATCAGAGAGAAGTGGACAAAAATCTGATTATTGTCTAAGTAAGTCAGGAATGACGTACATATCACGAGAAAAATAGTGAAAAAAATTAAATAAATCTAGGGTGGGTTTTAAAGGGTGGTTATTTGGCAATGGCTATTCATTCGTATTTTTTCATGCAAATTGTTCAAAATGACTCATGAAGTATGAAAAAAATAATAATAAAATATCAAACTCAGGGGTGACTTTGTAGGGGGTAGTTTTTTGACAAAGTGAAAAATTTATATATTTTTTTGCGTGCATTTTATTTAAAATGATAATTTTTAAAAAGAGAAAATAATGAAAAAATATCAAACACAGGGTGGCTTCGTAGGGGTGGTTTTTGGACAAAGTGACCATTTATATGTTTTCATGCATGCATTCTATGAAAATAGAATACGAGAAGAGAGAATAGAGGGCGAGATGAATAATGAAAAAAATATATAAAATTCGGGGGTGGCTTTAAAGGGGGTGGTTTTTGAACAAAATGACAATTTGTATGTTTTTATGCGTGTATTCTATTTAAGTGACTCACAAGATACGATAAAAATAATGCAAAAAATACAGTACAACACTAATAATTAACGGAGGTACATAACTTTTTAATGCAAAAGATACGTATACAAAAGAGAGAAACATAAGTAATTCATCGGTATCCGTCGAGTCGGAGTCAGTTTCACATTTACTTTCTCTGGTTCTTGTACTTCGTCAACATCAAAATTAGTGTCAAGTCACTTTCCATGCCTCTGACGGAATCTTTCTCGATTGCGATTGCATTTGCCAAGTCTTGAAAAAACTTTGTTGCTAAAGTCAAATGCAGCGTTTCTTATGCGAACGATTGCTTGCGCATCCCCTGCCTTTCCATAGTGATTGACTAGATAATCCACCGCATGAGCCTTCTGTGCTACAAGCATTTCACCAGATTTTTCCGACAAAACGTCAAAGAGTTCTCTTCTTGTAAGCATTCTAAAATAAAATTTTTAATTTGGTGGTTGCTTAAACTGGGGTAGATTAGGGTGGGGGCGATGCAATCGCTTCAATATTGTGCAAAGCTTTTAGTCCTCATAGTATAGCGTTTACCATGTACTACTGACGGCAACGACACTTATTTTGGTTATAGCAACCCACTATCGATTGAATACTAGTTAAATAGACAAACTCACCTCCAATCATTACGTAACCCTAAATGATATGGAGACATCTCCAAGCTTGGTGACAAGTACTGTTAACCGCTCAGTGGAGAAACTTCGATAATATCTATACAACTTGGACCACACCAAACACTAAAATAACAATACCATCTATTAATTAATTGAAATGAATTATATCGTAAATTTTAATCCCTGCTTGCCACCATCGCCATATATCGGATTAACTGATATCTTTTTCTCTTTTTGAAATCCCAAAAGTATTTGCTGACTTCGACATCAGAGAACAGCACAATGTAGAGCCCACTTAAGATTCATTGGAACGGGTAATTACTGTGAAATATTTACCGACGCGTAACACCAATAGGCCCACTCCAGACGCCTTGCGTACTGCCAGTGGTTTGTCAATAATTTAATGAATAACGACTTTCCACAAACTATTTTCTCTGATAAAGCGTCGATTCATCTTTCGAGGTATTTCAGTTCTCAGAATATCATATAAAAGATGCAGCGAACCTGACTAGATTCAAATTATTGTTAAAGCAATATCTACATGAAAATACTTTCTACTCACTAGCAGAATTTATTGAGTTTGCACAAAGAGCCTAGTTTTACATTTTTCTTTTGTCATTTCAAATATGAGCATTATTATGAGTATTATTTTATTCCCAATCAAAATTTTAATATGTATCATTTGAGTAAGTGATAAATTGATTGATTAATTAGTGTTAGCAATTGAATAGTTTGTAATATGTAATCTTCATGTTTGTGATATTACCTTTCAATGTATTTTACTTATATGTTCATGTATGCTTATGATGATTTACTGCTGACTTATCTATCCAATGTAAATTGGTTAAATATCAATAAATTCTATCTATCTATCTATGCCCATGTGGAGCACTGATATCCACATACTTATGTTGAATCTCCATGTTCTCAAAATGTTGGTGTTTTGGTGGCAGTTTCTCGCAGGAGAATAATTGGGATGGTATTTTTTCAACATCACCGTCAATGCTGAGAGGTACAGAAACAACATTTTGTCTGTATTTGTTCAGCACCTACTCGATGATTAACTTCAGCATGGATTTTGTTTTCAGTTACTTGAAAAATAGGATTTTCAGAATTCCTGTTCATCAAATCGAATTTGTAGCATGAGTAAGCTTATGCATTGATCATGGCTGGGGACGGTTTCAATAGTTTCTTTAAATTGGCTTTTTTATTAATAAAAACGTTAATGATCTTTTATTTAGTTAATTAATATTTTATCTCTATATTTTAAAACATATGCACATTATTGCAGATGATATCAGTGTCGGACGTAACCTGAGAAACTTTGACATAGTCATTACAAAAGAGTGATATAAACTAAGATAGCAGTTTTTTATTCCATGACCATCTTTGACCCAGACAACTTTAAAAATCATGTTACATTATCTCATGTAGTAACTCTATCTTGTATGTTGTAATTGCTTTTTATATAATGCAACAAGAAATAACTTACTTATCTCGAATAAGACCTTGACAGTGTCACAAACGAAATTTGTGAACAACACGGACATCAGGTCTTCCCGTTCAACCCTGGCTGTCATTCTAGGATACCTTAATATAAAGTTAATTTCCCGCTGTGTTGTTTTAATAGTCTCGCGTTTAGATGCCTATTTGGATATTAATAAAAGTTTAAAGTTGAGTTTATAGAGCGCCTCAACCTTATGCCCTGCCTTGAATATCTATCCCTTGCTGCAGTAGGCACCCGCGGTCTACCTTGACCCGATTTTCTAGCATGGTTTGTGTTCGACGTGCTCCGAAAATTGAAGACTCAGCAACACTGACGCGTTAGCAATCTAACGTTGGCGCGTACCTTCTTTAGCAAACCCAACAGCTTGCATGTATTCATCCCCTGACAGATTGAGGCGCAATACGTGACATTTTAAGAAAATTTTAAAATCAATACAAATATGAGATGTATCTTCAACTTATTTTTTATTTGATATGGGATTTCTTGAAGTGAAATACACTAAAGCAAGAACATTCCAACCAACTAATTTTGTTTATTTATTAATATAACCACCATACAGGCAACCAATTTACAGGGTCGGAAACATTACAGCGAAATAATTAAATTAATAATAATAATAATAATTAAAATTAAAACTGAATAGGGCTACAGTAGAATACTACAAAAGACAAAGGTTAAATATATTCAATTATAAATCAAGCTGTTTAATTGATTGAATGCTACAGTTGAATATCTCAAGCTTATCTTGCAGTAGATTATACTTTTTACGCATAAAATATAAAGGGGACAATTTTAATAAATGTTATGCGAGATATATGAAAATTCAGTTACTCCAGAATGTGAAAACAATAGAACATGTTATACAAATCTTTTTTTTTATTTATTGAGTGCATTATCCTTCTATTTTGTAGATTAAACATGTCAAATCTTTCATTTAAAAAAATGCTGTTAATGATAAATTGATGCTGTTACTAATATTTTCATAGGAATTATGTTAATCTCCGTTATTACAGAATATTACTAGCCGACAGCCTACATGTATCGGAAGTAAAAATAGTAAATAACAAAATAACAATATAAAAAGCAAACGTTTAAGTTGGCTCTGGTTTTCCCAATACCGATAATAAAATGTAACGCAGGTATAAACCCTAGTTTGTGGGCGGTCCTATCACAAATACTACAGGTAGAATTAGAATTCTACGAACAATAGACATACTATACTGACCGTGCTAACTACCTACCTCTTTATTTGTCACTAAAAATAATATTCATTCTTAGGTAGTTGTATTTGTACTTTGTGCATGAAGCATTTTCGAAAGTAAATAGTGCTATATTGAAGATATGCCATGAGATTGTGAAAATACACCTAACAACTTTTGTTATATTTGTGGTGAAGTGTGAAAATTAAGAAGTTGTACCAGTTGTATTTTGGTTGTACAATTGGAGATGAAGATAAGAAATGGGCACCCCATATATGTTGCAGCAATTGTGCGAACAATCTTTGCAGTTGGCTAAGTGGAAGAAGATGTTCAATGGCTCTTGTTGTGCCCATGGTCCGGCGAGAACCTAAAGATCATGTTACCGATTGTTATTTTTGCGTGATACCTCCTATTAGACAAAGTATTAACAAGAAACAAAGGATGGTAATGCAATACTCCAATTTATCATCTGCCATTCGCCCGGTTTCCCATAGTGATGAACTACCTGTTCGACCTCAAGAATACAGTCTTGATTCTGACGAACAATCGGATGATAATGTAGATGACGACTTAGTCCAGCCATCAACTTCACAAGATCCCGATTTCTCTGCTGAAGTGTCCGGTGGTGAACCACACAAAATTAAACAACGCGAATTAAGTGATCTTATAAGAGACCTTGATCTGTCCAAGGCGAAAGCGGAGCTTTTGGCATCTCCATTACAACAATGGAATTTACTACAAGGAAATGTTAAAGTTTCCATGTATCGAAGTCGTCAGAAAGATTTTATACCTTTTTCAAAATGGAAAATAACTTGGTTGCATGCAAGGACATTGACATTTTAATGAGTGCTTTACACATTCCCTATGATCCTAGTGACTGGAGACTTTTTATTGACTCCTCGAAACTTAGTCTAAAGGCTACTCCACAATGCAAATAAATTGCCATCAATTCCAATCGCCCATGCTGCCCACATGAAGGAAAATTACAGTAACATGAATGTATTGCTACAAACTATAGAATATAACAAGTATAAGTGGCAGATTTGTGGAGACTTAAAAGTGATAGCTATCTTACTTGCTATGCAGCAAGGGTATACCAAATATTGTTTTCTTTGTGACTGGGACAGTCGAGCGCGATTACAATATTACAAAAGAAAAATTTGGCCGCCAAGACTGGGTTTTGAACCGGGAGCAAAAAATGTTACTGTCATTCCATTAGTTGATTCACAAAAGGTAATACTGCCACCACTCCACATAAAACTGGGGCTTATGAAAAATTTGGTAAAAGCTATGGATAAAGAAGGACGTACTTTCAATTATTTAAAATAAAAATTTCCCAGACTTAGGGATGCGAAAATTAATTTTTGTGGGTCCTCAAATCAAGAACCTTTTTAAAGATGCTGAATTTGACAACATTCTGGAAGGTAATGAAAAAGCTGCTTGGAATTCCTTTAAAATGGTAGCAACACACTTTCTCGGTAACAAAAGAGCAGAAAACTATAGAGACCTTCTTGGGAATCTCCTTTCTTACTACCAGAAATTAGGATGTAATATGGCATTAAAAGTCCAGTTTATACATTCACATCTAGATTATTTCCCAGAAAACTGTGGTGCAGTAAGTGATAAGCATGGAGAGAGGTTCCACCAGGATATTCAAAATATGGAAAAAAGATATCAGGGCAAATGGACTTCTGTGATGTTAGCAGACTACTGTTGGACATGTATAAGAGATGCTGCAGAAGTAACTTATAAGATACTGGCTAAGGAGCGCAAGAAGAATGATTAATTTTCTGATTAAAGAGCTTATATTCTAATTAAATATATATTATATAACGTGTATTTGAAATACATATCAAAATAGCAAATATTTTTTCGCACGATGTAATTAATTGCTTTTTTATTAAAATTATACTATAATATGTGAGTTAGGTCAGTTATTACATTTTTTAGAGCTAACAATTTTTTTTTAGGACTATGTTAGACGTAGCTGGGACCAAAGCAATACAAATAGGTGGTTTTGGTTAACGATACAAAATAAAAGTTAAAGTTTGTTGGTTATTGATATCTTTAGTTTATTTTTAACGATTTCTTGTATTTTCAATAAATGATTTTCATTTTCATGTCTTAACTCATCTTTTATTTTTTGTTAGTAAATTCCCAATGAATGTTGTGTTTTTTTTTGTTTATGGCTTTTATAAATAATGCTCTTTCTCTTTATATCTCGTACTATATTGTTCGTGTATCATGGTAGGTATTTAGTTTTTTTAGGAACTAACTTATTTGGGCATACACTTATCAAAGGTTTCAATTTTGGTAAAGCCCATTACACGGGATGTTAGAATCCATTTGAAAAGATCAGCCGGTTTCAAATAAAGAGTCATATAGTGGAGGATGACGTACCCTTTTTAAAGTTGTAAATTTTTTTTAATTAATCGGGAAATTCTCAGAATGAAATCTGTTTATATATTGCTATTGATATTACCAAATGTAGATGGTGTAAATCCTCATTCCATGGACAGTTTAGAGATCTTGTCGCATGGCAGTATTTAATTGATAATGTAACGTCATTGACATTTATAACATACTTAAATGTTTGTTTTTCGAATAATATTAAGGTGGCCATTCCCTAGAAAGAGACATCCGATGGGGAAATATTTATTATTTTTGGCCATAACTTTTTTTTTTAGTATGTATATTTAAAAAAACTATAAGACTACCTAAGTAGAACTGTAACAAGACTATTACTATGAATTTTCACTCAATAATTTAAGTTTTTTTCCAAAATAGCTAGATTTAAATTTAAAAATTATGTTAGTCTTCCTACTTCGTAGTTTTAAATCGAGCTATTTTGCAAACCACTGAAATTGATTAGTAAAAATTCATAGTAATAGTCTTATTATGGTTCTATTTAGATACTCTTATAGTTTTTTTTAAATAAACGTACTAAGAAAAAAAAGCTTTCGGCAAAAATAATACATATTTTCCTATCGGATGTCTCTTTCTAGGGAATGGCCACCTTAACTTCATTCTATTCTTATTCTGGAATATTAAAATCTCCTATACCGGAGAACATTAAACGTACATATTGGCTGCCAAAATGTAAAACTATCTATTTTGAATATATCGTTGGACAATTATTGAAAGTATAAAAAAAATAGTGATAATTTAAGCCACCAACTCTTGAACAATACAACTTCAAAAAAATGATCAAAAGGAATTAAGATTTGGTAAACTTTATTCAAACTGACAATTGCTTTTTAATACGAAACAGTACAATAAAAAATAAAGATTCCCTGTTTTAAGACGCAAATAATAGGTTTAATTACCTTGAATTTATTGAATAAATATGAATATAGTGCAGACATAATAGCAGAATTAACATTGTTTAAAATTCCGATATTTAAAGGCCAATACCGACTTTATAAATATTATTACCAATCAAATAAATCAATTTTATAAAAGTAATTTTAGAAATATGCGAAAATTAGTTTTCTGAAGAGGTACGTAAGTTAAAGAATATTAAAACCAGCACGTTTTGGATTTGTTTTAACTATTTAAGTGTTGGAATTAGGAATCAGATAATGCATTGAAGAGGTGAAAAGTATCGTCGAAAATAATTGAAATTTCTGTAAACACACATGTTAATAATTTTAATTTACTCACCGTTCACTAATATCACTGTTACACAAAGGCTTGTGGTAATTAAAAACAAATAAATTCGGTCCATTTTAGATATCTGGTTCAACTTCTGTTCACTTCATTTGTTTGACTGACACTAGCAATACGCTTATCAGGTTTGTTTGTTCGGCTTGGTCTTAAATCTAAGGGTGGAGTTGTTCTTATCTGTTAACAAATATTGTGGCACGACTTTACTTCACCCTTCAGATAACTCTAACTGAACATAAATGTGTTTATTACTGTTGGTACAAAAACTGCGGAGATTTCAAAGTAAATACACTTCCCGCCAAAATTCGACTGCATGGTATACTAACATATTCCTTATGTCGTTCATATTTTTATACACGTGCATAATGTGGAGAATATATTAATTCTTAATAAGGTTAACCTTATTATACATTGGGAATTCATTTAAATTCGCTTTTACAAGATTTTTTTAGGTTGTATTTTTACATTGTTTGATTCGAAGAATATTTGTGTATATGTACAAACCTGTAAACAGTTGCCTCTGAATATGCGAAAACAGCGCTCACCGTATATTATATGTACATAAATCTAACAAACTGAAAGTAATAATTTGTCTATTCTACAAATTTTCCTTTATTTCTTATATGGTTTTTGAATTTTGTAAGAAATCAAAATGATATCATGGACATTATGTGCGATTATAACCATTCTGAAGATGATCTAGAAATATTTGAAGCGTCTAGCGTTTTTTCATATATTTTATAAACATGATATGGCAAAGATCTAACCATAGTTTAAGTTAAAAACAAATTAGGAATGTCACATCTCGAGATATATAAACCGAAAATAATGTGTTTATTTAAAACGGCCCTAATGATTTCATTTAAATTTAACATATGGATACTTCCATGCTATCAGCATGAGATAGCATGGTCAAATCGTCTTAGAGAATCCAAGGAGGGAGGTTTAAGTGCAGTAGAGTTTAAATAGGGTTTAAAAAATGTATAAAAGTGAAAATATTCAAAAAACGAGTAGAATATGCAATCGGGCGTGACTGACTTTGAATATAAATTCGATTAAGATTTTGGTGGAAATAAATTTAATTCACTTTTATGTGGTGCCATTGAGATTAACTACACAGCCAATATTTTTAATGTTCCGTGCTAAAAATAGCAAAACGGAACACTTATGCAATCACCTCTGTGTCTGTCCGTCCGTCTGTCAGAGATTTGGCACATGTGTATGAAGTTATGGCCCAACTATAGGCGTGAATTACAAAGAGTAGAATTTTCATTTTAGGTGTTGGTGTCGGGGGTAAAATGGGAGGTTAAAAAATTGTTTTCAAGGCCATCGTATTGGGTGTCAAATGAAAGCTTGTTAAAGCACGAATTCAAAAGTACATAATTTATTTCTTCAAAAGTATTACCCAGAAAATACTGAAAAATATCATGAACATTGGGAATAACGTAGATTGAACGAGAATTATCAAGATTACACTATCTAAGATAATTTTTAACATTGGAAATGTTTATGTTTTCGTATATGGGGTATAGTTACTAGTTTTTTTCAAGGTCAAAAGACAGCGGTGTTGCGGTCGACTGAGATTATCGTATGCAACGGCTGATATACGCAAATGTAATATGGGTTGCATATATCACAGGGGGTCAAGTTACCAGTTTTGATTTACGGTGGAAATACAGCGGTGTCGCGGTCGAGTGAGACTGCGTATATGCAACGGCTGATATACGCAAATGTAATATGGGTTGCATATATCACAGGGGGTCAAGTTACCAGTTTTCATTTAAGGTGAAAATACAGCGGTGTAGTGGATCGTGCTAAAAGTTGAAAAAGTTTATGTTTTATGTATGGTGTTATCATTTCCGATGTCCCGATGATTGCAAGGATTTCGAAATCTGTGAATTTTTTTGTACATCAAAAGAAAGCTCGACGACAAACTTTGGTTGAAGACAGTGGATGGTACGGAATACAACTTGCACTTGATTTTTTACTTTTATTGTTAAAATGGATATTGCAGTCGGAGACATCCTACTAACTTCTACTTGTTTTGTAATATTCTTATTAAAAATACCTTCTAACAATATTGTAAAATAAAATTGATATATCCACGTTGTAGCTCATCCAAACAGTGTGTATTGCAATTTCGATATCTTGTACATCATCATATTTTTCTTTAGATGTCTAAGCTGCACATTTTTGTTCTCATCAAAAGTATCAGATTTAATTCCTTGGCAATATTGGCAACTACATTCTAAATATTGTGTGTGTTCAAACTTTGTACTTGTATGTGTATATACTATTCTTCTTACTCATGTTTATTAAATACCTTATTAATTGTACTTTAATTTTATTTTGGACTTGTTAGGTCCAATGCATTGTTGGTCAAAGAAATGAATACATCTATTTATGAACTAATTTATAGTATTTTCCTCAGCCGTTTTCCTTATTAACTACTTTTCTGTATATATTTTTACCAAAAGGTTTCTTACTTGGTAAATGTGTTAACAATTGGTCAATATTATTGTCTCCTTCATATTTCTTCATTATTTATGTATCCATCCTGTAAATTTTCTTACCGAAAATATATCCCATTTATTCGTTGGTAATAGTTTGAACTACCTACCAGATAAAATCTACTAGTTTTGTTGATATAAGGCCTACAGACAGGCAGACAGACAATATTTGCCTTCGATAAACGATAGATATAAAAACCCTTGTTATTAAATTTTCTCTAAAGCTATGACGAAATAGTATACAGATTCGGCAAATATAGTTCGTGATGCAGGGAATGAATTTCCTATTGAAAGCAGAATGCGTGGGGTCGTTGACCCGGTCAAGTGGTGGTGGTGTAAATGAATACCAATGCCCTGCGTTGATCTGCGATAAGACGTGGTATACTTACCTGCGCTGATGGACGTTTACATATCAAAAACTGCAGTTGTCGAATCTGTGCGTAAATCCTGCATGTTTACACACTGATAGGATCACGCTGTATAACAGATATAGTCCAATTTCAGTAGGGTGTATTCTACCCGACTGATTTACATATATTTCTTTGAAATACAACTTTTTAATGTAAATGCAATTATTGCTTTTAATAGATATTCAAAGTCGCCAATGCCCGACTGAAACTTTAATTTTTTTCCTTATGGTGTTATTAAAAATAACTCAATAGTATTTAATTACTTCGAATCTGAGACACATTGTATGTTGTAGTTTCGATGTCTTGTATTTCTTCGTATTTTTGTGTGCTTAATGATCAAAGACCTTAGAGTAGCAACAGTGCTGTAAAATAATAATAAAATATATTTTATATCAAGATAACAGTTATACTCCTCTGGAAATAATCCTGTTTGACGGATATGGAGCAATTACAAAAGAAATATTCCAGTATGCTACTTTACATAATATGTTGTCTAACAGAGAGTATCGTGGTTGCAAAAACGGCCTACACACATACATAGATACAGACACAGACATATATTATTCAATATTTGATTTCAGCTAGTCATGAAATGCATTTTGAAACTCATTTTCTGTTATTTTTTAAATTTTAAACTGTTCTTTTTCTATAAAATCTTTGAATTTTCGACACTTATTGTATGGTTCTTTTTTCCCATGAATCCAATATGTCAGTGAGGAAATTATGACCACTGTACTTCCAGCGATGGATTTAAGCCTAAACTCGCGAGGCCCGGGCCTGTGGCACACAAATTTGAGTTGTGCCAAAATTTGAAGGTCGAGTAAAAATTAATATCAATTAGTTCATATTTTTTTCGGTGACAAAGCAAAGCAAGAAGAAAAAAGTTGTTAATTGATTATACAAATATAATTTATTTCTTTAGTTGAGTTTACTATTAATAATGTTATGTTAAAAAATTAAAAAATAAAATATCTTTTTCATACTTTTATCATTACATTTCTCATTATAACATGTGTACTATCACAGAATAAACACAGTTCCAAATCGGATGGCCCTAGGAGGCTCTAAAATCCACCCCTGTGTAATTCTAACATCTTATTAACATCTATTCGCAATTACAAAACGAAGAGTATATTGCATTCGATCGGCACATTTCTAATAAAAAAAAAATCATGTTACTGTGTTGGTGATCGAATTCTGAACAAATTTCAAAATTCCCGCCCGTCCTCCCGTCCACCTGTCCTGTCTGTCTGTCTGTCTTTTCGTCTGTCTGTCCGTCTATCTGTCAGTTTGTCACGATAACTTAAGAACGAAGTCCGAATGTATTGAAATTTGGATAGTAAGTTAGTGTTAGGTAGAGGAAGATCTCTATTGTTTTTGAATAGAAGCGATCAATAAAAAAATAAAAAGTTAGTAATTATTCAAACTTTTACAAAATACTTATCACAAATAAGTTTAAAACATATATCTTTCTTATAACAATTATAACAAAGAAAATATGCCCATTATGAACAGTACAACTGTTATCATAATGTTATTTTTAATTTAAATTATCCTGCAGTTGATTGTGAACTTTAGAAAAAGCCGCACCGAAGAGACATAGATGTCGAAACACGTGTCTGTGGATGTTATAAAGTTTTGTGTTACTGCTATATCGGTAAGTGCTTTTGTTTTGATTATCTTTGGGTTTCATTGAGCAGGATAATTTAAATTAAAAATAACATTATGATAACAGTTGTACTGTTCATAATGGGCATATTTTCTTTGTTATAATTGTTATAAGAAAGATATATGTTTTAAACTTATTTGTGATAAGTATTTTGTAAAAGTTTGAATAATTACTAGTATTTTCTGGTAATATATTTTCATTTGTTTCTATTGTTATAAAGCTTTTACAGTTCCAGGAAGTTGCATTTGCATATAATTATATTGATAATTATCCCTTTACGGGGAATTTCCTATAATCTAATTTTAATTTTTAATATCCTGTTCTGGTAATCCTTTGATAGTTATAACACGAGTATTTGCTTACATATTTTAGTTGATTATTGTGAACTTTAGAAAAAGCCGCACCGAAGAGACATAGATGTCGAAACGCGTGTCTGTGGATGTTCTAAAGTTTTGTGTTACTGCTATATCGGTAAGTGCTTTTGTTTTGATTATCTTTGGGTTTCATTGAGCAGGATAATTTAAATTAAAAATAACATTATGATAACAGTTGTACTGTTCATAATGGGCATA
Source organism: Stenurella melanura (assembly GCA_963583905.1). Lineage (NCBI taxonomy): Eukaryota > Metazoa > Arthropoda > Insecta > Coleoptera > Cerambycidae > Stenurella > Stenurella melanura. Next base: position 28,855,563 of record OY757318.1, on the reverse strand, counting down.
TTTTCTTTGTTATAATTGTTATAAAAAAGATATATGTTTTAAACTTATTTGTGATAAGTATTTTGTAAAAGTTTGAATAATTACTAGTATTTTCTGGTAATATATTTACATTTGTTTCTATTGTTATAGAGCTTTTACAGTTCCAGGAAGTTGCATTTGCATATAATTATAATAAAAAGTTATTAATTTAAAAAAAAAATTGTTTGTGTTTTGCAATTAGACTAAAAATGTCTAAAACTAACATTATTTACACTGCGAAGAGTATCCTATAGAATGTGCAACAATTATATAAAAAGTGTAGTAAATCGGCGAAGAGTATAAATGGTTGGCTTGTTTACAAATTAAATTCTGCAGATGAGAAACTTTCTTATTCGTTGTCTTAGGAAAAAGTAATTCTTCCACTGCTTTCATTTACATTAATACCTAGTTTTCTTCTCAGGTTGTACCTAACCGTACTTGACGGCAGTTTCTAAAATTTTGGACTAATCTCGAATTTATTTATCAGTAGGTGTTTCAAAAGCAGACATTTTCAGGCAAAACTAGGAACAGTTTTGCTTTTTTAAATTCTATACAGGTTTAAGATTATTTATTTGTTAGTTTTGATATTTATTTAAAATAGGCCTTCAGATAGGAAAAATCTAGAGTAACTATTGATTTTATAAGCTATTTACCAGGTGTACTTTTTTCAGACTGCATCCTGCAATTTTAAGATAAAATTATTCAAGGACATTATTATTGTCCATATTTAAACAACGTAATATGCGAAAACATGCCCCTGTGGCTGAATTCTTTGTTATTTACAGTGAGAAATTTTAAATTTATTTTATGACTGAAAATGTACTTGTGTTATTAGTAACACAGTATTCCAATATTGAATAAACAACAGTGCATTTGGTTTGCCCTCTTCGAGTTATAGGCCAAACATGAATTTGACCTATATCTCTTTTAGATAGTTGCCTCTGATCTAAAACAAAATTGTGCTTTTTTAAGGTTTTCCTAAATACGAAAGCGTTGTCTTAACAGGACATCAATACCCTCGTATGTATTTTGTTAGAGTTATTTTAATAATAACAATTACATTGGAATTTCTGCAATTCATACGCCATGTTGATGACCAAAATTATCGACGCCATTGTTATAACACATGAACCATGATTTCACAATTGATTAACAAATTTAATTTATCGCCATTTCTTCACCAAATACAACAAATGAATACATAAAAAGTAGTGTTAAGTTCCGAAGAACAATAAAAAATAGGTTTCGGCATCTAGTGTGTCATATTCTCGCATGGCATTACATATTTTAAAAACAATATATTCGTTAAAAAACGCAAATTTTAAAGGCGCGTGGTTAGATTAGGACGTTTTATCATTATGTTTGTCAGTAAAATTGCATTCGTTTTAATTGTGACCCTTAGACCATTGGAAAATAGCACAAGTTTTGGTGTCTAATATTACCTTCTGATATTCTATTAAATTTCTGAGTTAGGGAAATGAACAAGAACAAGAATTATATGTAAGAACGAAACATAAATATAATAAAATCGGTTGCAAGACAAAGAAGGGGCAACATCGATTTGAAAGAGTAGGGAGTGGCATATATTTCTGAAAGTTGCGGCGTCTACGCCGCCACGTCGCCGCTCTGGAGCAACAACGTCATTGGAACGTAGCCAGACAAGTTCCAGGAACGTGGCTGGAACGTTATCGTCACCAAAAAATATTCCCCATTTTGGTCATAAACACGTATTGGGAACGTTCCTATTACGTGCCTGTGACTAGTACCAAAACACTTTAAAGTGCCTACAATAGTCATTGCTACGTTCCCACGACTAATTGTGCTAGTTGGGCGATTTGAAGATTACGATTTTAGCTTTAAAAATTTTGTACCTTAAGACTGTTTTTCGTAAATAACTCAAAAGTCTTTATGGAAAAAGTGGTATGGTACAAAAAATAAGATTATGAAATTACAAGTATTCTATGTTTTGTTTCTTTCTGTACAATTAATAGTTCTAAAAATATGAGTTTAAAAATGGCGCTCGAACGTTTATCAGTAGAGATATAATGTTTAAATCTCAAATATGCCAGAGACAATGTTAAAAATGCATATAACAGAAGTTAAAGGGCTTGAAGTACTCTTTTATAGGATTTTCTTATATCCGTACAGCTTGAAAGATTACAATATTATGTGGAAAACAATGAAAGCTTTGTAATTTGTTTTGAAGAAAAAATTTAGGATTTTCCTGCTGCCATTGGCCATATAATGGAAATTTAAAAAATCTGTACCAATTTTTATTAATACATAGCATTAGTAATATGCTCTAATTTTTGGTCATTTTTAAAGCAGTCGTTTTTAAAAATATGCTTACTTTGAATTAAGAAAAACTTTATGATTTTGCTGAAAATTTTTTTTGTAAATAACTCCAAAACAATTGCGTTAAAGGAAAATATGACAATATAGAAAAATGAAGCTTAACAAGCGATATGTTAATTTGTTTTTAAAAATATTTGAAATAACAGTTTTGGAAATATGACATTACAAATGTGGGGCTTGAAATTTTAGTGGCAAAGAAATACATTTAAATCTCATATTCCTTCCAAACTTCTGATAAATGGAAGCTCTCAAAATCACAGCATGTACTATATATTAATAAAAACTGATGCATCTTTTTGAAATTTCTAGTCTATGGCCAATGACAATAGGAAAATCCTATATTTTTTTTAATTACAAAACGCTCATTGTTTTGCACATAACATCGTTATTTTTCAAACTGTACGAATGGGAAAAAAACATATCAAGGAGTACTTCAAGTCCTTTATTTCTATTACATGTACTTTTAACATCATATTGATTGTTTCCAACATATTTGAGATTTCAACATTATATCTCGACTGATAAACGTTCGAACGCCATTTTGAAACTATCATATTTTTAGAAATATTCATCGTACAGAAATAAAAAAAAAGAAGTTGTAATTTCATAATTTTATTTTTTGTACCATACTACATTTTTAATTTGCAAATCGTCATAACTTGGAAAATATAAATTTTAATGAACATTGTAAACCACCTTTATCTTACAATGTGATTCTATATCAGATTCGGTGGTTACTATTTTACTGTTTTGTCAACCGCGCTAGAGGGGGTGGGAACCACCCCTAAGTAATAAAATAAGTAAAAAAAATGCTTTTAAGTTAAACAGTTTTATTGTAAAGAAACATAATAATGATGCAGATAATGTACTAAAAGCTAAAAAATTATTAGGTAGATACCAGGTACAAGTCATCACACCACTCTCCTCATCAATCTAGAGCATTGATCAGACTAAAATAAAATCGCAGCGCGAGTCGAATTTCTGTTATCTACAGTCAACCGCTCATATCATTATAGGTATGCTTTGGATGCACCTTCTCAATAGACAACTTAGGCAAAACGTATGTAAAAGTAAATCCGTCACTATTTTCGTGCGACGTCGCAGAACGATCATTTACATATTTACTCAGGTTACGCTACGCCTCACGATTTTATTTTAGTCTGATCAATGCTCTAGATTGATCATTATTATTATGTTTCTTTACAATAAAACCGTCTAATTTAAAATATTTTTTTACTTATTTTATTTTCAAGTTTTTATTTTTTTATTTTAGTTACTTCTAAAGTGTACTGTGTTCTACTTGTCCCTTTCATTTGATACCCATTTTGAGGGGGTTGAAAAAAAAGTAATCCGCCATTTTGTGGAGGCGGCCATCTTGGATTTACAATGATAATGAATGTACATAATTATATTGTCATCAGAACTAGAGGTGTGTACCAAATTTCAGATTAATCGGTCAACAGGAAGGGGGTAAAATTTCAATTACTAGATTTGACCCACACAGGACACAAAGTAAGCTAAATAAAACCGTTTAAAGAGCGGCAATGTTTAAAGGGTAAGCTTTCTTGTACTCAGTATGACAAACTCAATGCAAAACAATCATGAAAATCCATTCATTATAACTGGGTTCCGTCATTTCTTACTTCTTGTATCTAATTACACTCGACTACTAAGGTTGATGATAAAAATCCCAAATTTGAAAAATCCAGTCTGGCAACTTTAAAAGAAATCAGCTTTTTACGTTTTCACTCCCTCCAATAGTAGCATCAATTTGATTTTTGTGAATGCATATCGTAGCAACCGCCCCAAAAGTCGAAAATTACTAAAAGCATATATGAGGGCCATAGGGGTTGAAATGGAGAAGGAGTTGTTGCGCAAACATTTTTCATCTGCGTAATCTAAATTTACTTTAAGAATCGAATTCTCAACGTTTGAAATTAAACTCAAAGGTGGCGTTTTAAATGCGACCCGAGATTCCGTAAGCATTTTCCTTCGCCTTCACACACTTTCTTTGTTCAGTGCATCACAACTAGGTTTTATAAAAATATATCTGTAACCTGAAAGGATAAAGATGGGAGTAGAAATTGATTTCACCATTATTACTTCGATACCTTCAGCCTCTCCAAAGATGTATTCACATAAGTACTAAGTTCTCAGTACAAACGTAAGATCGCTCTACGTTCTTGCGATCTGGATTGGTTTTTGTTTCTGTACAGCAGTTTATTGTAGTATCATTAGTCATTCTCAACACTCCAGAAGTGCATACTACACATAAAAAAACTCAATAGTTGTAATCCGATTCTCATTTGTTCTCGAATTACGGCATCTTAAACGTTTATTAATAAAGAAAATTGTGCGAAAAGCTTGTATCGCTCTTTATAAGTTTTATCAAGTAGACTAGTACTTTTGAATTGTCAAACATTAACTTATCATTTTTGATTGACTGTTTTATAAAAGTGATAAACAGTGCCAAGCATCTATTCGCATATACATATGTAACTACGGTTCTTGTTTATGGATCTGCAATGAACATGTTTGGGCTGCGGTTGAAAAATATTAACAACGATTTCCACACCATTGAGTTTCGAGTGGAAATAGTTTTTGTCACGTCACGTTGTATAATAGTGGCAAACTTCTCAGTGTTCACATAACATGTGAACGTGCCTATAGACAAGATGTAGATGAAGTGAAAAACATTCTTGATTTAATGGAAGAGATCTCTGACACTAGCTCAGGTAGAATTGCCTGCCAGTTTGAAATTCCTTAGACAAGAGTGATCCTCACACTCCATGAGCAGGGCTTATACCCATACCACTTACATCAGGTATAGCATCACTCATTCACTCGCCGTGGCGTCAACAATACCTGTAACTTTCATCGATGATCTGATGAAAATTTCCATGCAACGCTAGAACAAATTTTCAGCATCGCTTGTCAATTAATGTGTATGGTATGGTATCGTTGATAATAATTCTTTATTGGCCCTTCCATTTTTTGGGAATCATCTATTAGGAGAAAACTAAACTGCAACTGCAAAATGATTTTCAAACTATATTAAATGATGTTGATTTAAACATAAAACATGTTATGCATGATCAGCACGATGCGCGGTGGTTCTTTCAGTTGGCCGGCAAGGCCTTCAGACCTCACATCGTTATTTTCTGTTTGTGGGAATGGATGAAAAATGAAGTCTATAAATCAAAAGTAGACAATCGTCATGCATCGGTTCTTCATATTTTGAATACACTTCAGACAAAAGAACACCAAGAGGGACTCGGGAGAACAACACGCTATGTTTGTCAACGTGCCATAAAATGTCTAGAGGTCCATGGAGACGTATTAAAAAATTTGTTGTAACTTTTATAATTTAACTTTTCTGATTTTTTTAGACGTATTAAAAAATTTGTTGTAACTTTTATAATTTAACTTTTCTGATTTTTTGTTGTTAATGATTTAAGATGCTGTGATTCAAAAACAAATAAAAATCGGATGACAACTATTGGGTCTCTAGTAATGCACTTCCGAGATTTGGCACTTTCCTCCCGACTCACCCTGTATACGATGCGTTACTGTTTATTTAGGTTATTGCTATTGTGTAACGTAGATTAAGATGTTAAAAATTATTACTGTGTACTTAGCTTAGCTTAAGACATTAAAAACTGTTAAAGTAAAATTCCGTCGATACCTTCAGTCCTTCACTTGTTCAAAATATTTCAACAACTCCTAAAAATATGAAAAAATGGAAAAAGACTGTTTTGCAAGTACTAAGAAATATATTCTATTACGTGCTACTAAATCTTTTGAAAAACATGTATATCGAAAGTTGATGGTCATTATTTTGACATTTATCGAGGTAACGAAGAAGAAATTACTTTTTCCTTTTTAATGTTTTGTCATTCGATTAGTAAGTTTTTAAAATTCCAAATTATTTTATTTGAAAATAAAAGAAATGCTATATAAAAAGGTGTTTCGTGTAACACTCATATGAAGGAAATACATTACCACTTACGCACGCCTCTTCAACTCACATGCGAATTTTACAGTATTCAGTATCCAATCAATCAAAACTTCCTATTCGCTTGATAAGCTTTCTCTAACTCAACAACGACCTATACACTTTCGAACATCCATGCATCTTCTCGACTACTTATTGAAAAGTAGATGTTCGGACTATATTGAGCTCCCAGATGAATTGCCGTTCGCACTCTTTCATACCGACTTTGATAATACTTTATAGGAAACTTACTTTATAATTTAAATTATATGAACATTTGGAGATATCTAAGTGAATATTTTATCAATATATTCCCATGCAGAGTTGAAGTTTTCTTTTGAAAAGTGTTTCTGCTGCTTCTCTTAAAAATGTATAATAACTGAGTTCCCGGAAACATTAATGAAGGGATGGAAAACGGAGACGTGGCACTCGTAAGGTCACATAAGAACAGAGAACATGCAAATTAAAAGATAAACTTTCCAGGGAGATTCTCTCTCGCCTTTACTGTTTTACCTGGCATTCGTCCCGCTGCCAAACCAACCGAACAAGGACAGATTTGGTTTCGAACTCAATGGCAACCATAGAGTGAACCACCTCTTCTATACGGACGATCTAAAGTTGTTTGCTAAAAATGAAGCTCAACTAAAGCAAGAGTTAGGCATCGTCAGAATGGAATTTGGTTTAGGCAAAGCGGCGACAGTGTTCCTCCAGCGAGGTAAATAACTGAAAAGCCAAAACATCGTACTGAATTATCAATATGTGATAAAGAGGTATAAAGCTAACTTAACTTCGTTCACTATGTCGTTAATAAATATGTTAAAAAATAAGTGCCCCAGAATAGATCCCTGGGGAACTCCAGATGTGGCAGCAAATTCGATCGATTTGAACCCATTTAATGCAACGTACTGACTCCTATTCATTAAATAAGATTTAAACAAAAGGAGCAAAGAATATGAGAAGCCGATTTTTTCTAATTTATTAAGTAACAACTGATGATCAAGTCTATCAAGCGCTTTGGAGAAATCGGTATATATGACATCTGTCTGCCCACGTTCATCTAAGGATTCAGAAATATATTGAGTTACACAGAATAAATTTGTTGTTGTTGAACGCCCTTTCATAAATCCATGTTGATTAATAGAGATTTTGGTGTTAATTGAATGATATATTCTATCATGCAGTAATATTTCAAAGACTTTACAGAAGTTACAAATTACAGAGATTGGCCTAAAGTTCTCAATATCTAGTTTGTTTCCCCTTTTGAAGATGGGACATACTTTGGAATATTTCCATAGGTTAGGAAATAGGCAGTTTTTTAAGATTAAGTTAAAAATTAGTGTTAGAGGATATGCAAAGATAATAGCGCAAACCTTTAATAAAGAAGCTGGAATGGAATCAGGACCGGTCTTCATTTTGGATTTAATTCGTTTAAGAGCCCGAATAACCTCATCTTCACTGGAAGAGTTTATGCTAACAATAGGGTTATTGTTTGGTATATCGGCCTCAATGTGATATTCCTCGATATCTAATGAGAACTCATTATAAGATTGACCGCAATAATTCGCAAATGCATTTAGTATATCAGAGGGATTGTTTAGCGAAGATCCCTCAAAGAGCATCTTTTCAGATACACTGGCCGACCCTTTTCTACTTTTGATGAAAGCCCAAATCTTCATTGTGCACTGTTGCTAAAGCAAAAAGCTGCAGTAGGGCGTTGCCGCCTGCGAATATCTATTAGGCCTCTTTAATGCACGCGTTTTTTGTCGACTGTCGCACTGCTATATGTGCGTTTTTATTTATCAATGTTGTTCAGCCGTTCGTCACCTGTATCATGGGCGTTCTCAAATTATAACGCCTGGAATTACAGAACGCGTCGCGACGGGCGCGGGCGTTTTAAAAGTACATTGATTTAAATCGGTGCTTTTATGCAATGCATTTACTATCGCTCCTGCAAGCTCTAAGGAATAAATTTTGGCAATCTGTAGTATTGTGTCGACGTCTGAAGACAAATAAGGAAAGTTTGTGGGATTCATCATCAGATGATTACAAAAAATAAGCAGCTTAAAAGAGATGGTTGGAAGGAAATTTGCGAAAAAACGTTGTCCAACGTCTCTGGCGTTCCCTTCGAGTCATATCTTTGTATAGCAAATAAAAACACATGGATCAATTTTTGCTGTAAGGTAGGATGTCCACTACTGATCTGTTTTACAAATTTTATTTAAAAGCGGCACGCGACAAGAAACGCTTGAAGAAATGTTCATCAAAAACGCCGCAAAAACGTGTGCATAAAAGAGACCTAAACGCGATAACTTTTATTAAACTTAAAATTTCTATTTGGAACATATCAGACTGAGCTCCCATGCCAAAGAAGGTACCCCATCGAGTACCTCAAATTTAAAAGGTGAAAATGATTGCAAATCATATAAATATCATATTACGCCCGCCAGACCAAAAAATTTGTTAATTGTTATTTTTTATGAATTTTTAAATTTAGTTAAAAAAAAAAGATTTTACATTTCAAAACATCTGCTTGAAATTTTTTCAATTTGTGGTAAATAATGAATTATTTAAATTGGTCTGTCTGGCAATTTTTGTTAACTAATGTGACAGACTTAATTTTTTATAGAGCATTTTTTTATGAAAGTACACTTCATAACATCTTGATTTTTGTTTTAAAATTAAGTTTGATATCTTTTCTATCTATTACAACTGGTCTGTCTGGCAATTTTTGTTAATTAATTTGACAGACTCAATTTTTATACATTTTTTTCTGAAAATATGGGTCATAACACCTCCTTAATTTTTGTTTTAAAATGAAGTTTAAGATTTCTCCTATGTATTACAACTGGTCTGACAATTTTTGTTAATTAATGTGACAGACTTAATTTTGAATGTGCAGCATCAATGCATCAGGATTAATCACTAGCATCTCATAATACCTCCTTAAAAAAAATCTGTAATAGTATTTACACAGAACCCCTCTTTATTTATACAGAGCGGTCACTCTAAAAAAATATTAATTACGAAACCACGCATGAGAATAATAATCGGAAGGTATTATTACAAAGAATACCTGATAACTTTTGGTCAAAAAAATATACAGAGTGGTCATCCGATAGCAAAAATTCAGTATTAAATAAAAGGTGCCAAGTATGGAAGGCTTGCGTAAATACCTTTACAAAGAGTGGCCGCAAGAAAGGTCTAAAATTCGCCTGTTTTTGTATAGTAGATAGCGGGCCAAAGGAAAGAGCAAAATAAATTCTATAGGGCTCAAGTTAAACTTTGAGAAATTTTAAGGTGAGCATTTGTCGTACTTTTTCGAAAAAAATGCAAAAATCACCCATATTTAAGGGTAGGCAATATTTAAAGAAAATAAATTTTTTAAAAGAAAAACTGTTATTACTCAGATTTTGTATTGTATGATTTTTTTACGGATTATGTACTATTCTATAGCGTATTTGGAAGAATTTAGGAAATTGTCCCACAACCCTCCAACACATTGTAATAATTAAGATACCAACACCAGAAAACGAAAAAATTCATAGGTCCTACCCACGATACAATAATTGTCATGATGTTTTCACTAAAAAACAATATTTTTTATGAAATAAGTTTAAAATGTCATGAAACGTGGAAATTTTAAATTTGAGCAAAAAAAATTCCCATCTGTCTACTGGTAGAAAAATTTTGTAAGTTTTCAAATTTTGTTTTTTCTGAAATAGGTTTGGAATGTCATAAAACGTAGAAATTTTAAATTTGAGCAAAAAAAATTATTTTTTTATTTATTCTTGGTATAGTGGTAAAAAAATGTTCAAAAAATATTTGCTTTTGATTTTTTTTTCCTGAAATAAGTTTAGAATGTCATTAAACGTGGAAATTTTAAATTTGAGCAAAAAAAAAATTTTCCGCATATTCTATAGTAGTAGTATTTTAATATTTTAAAAATTTTTCTTTGACAAAATTTTCAAATTTTTCTTTTTGCAGAATTTTTTATGAAACAAATTTAGAATGTCATGAAACGTGGAAATTTTAAATTTGAGAAAAAAAAAATCTATTCTTCCGGTAAAAAAAATTTCAAAAAGTTTTGAAAACATTTTCTTTTCTGAAATAGATTTAGAATGTCATGAAACGTGGAAATTTTAAATTTGAGCAAAACATTTTTTTTCATTATTTATTCCCTTTAGACGGCCCACCCTGTATATTTTCGTGTGAAAGTGTAACCATTTCTTCGCTGACAGTAGCGCCAGCTACCTACCAAATTTGACTGTTCTCCGTCAAGTAGTTTTTTTAGTTAATGCATCAACAGACAGACAGACGGACAGAAAGACTGACGGAATTGAAAAACCTATATTTTCGTAATCTACGTTTTCTATCAAGAAAATGTTTTTTACTATGTCAGACTTAATGTTTAAGCTGTGCAATCACGTTTTTTTTTTTTTTATAAAAATTTCCAGGCACACAAGTTGTAATAGGTAGGAGAGGTGTTAAACTTAATTTTAAAACAAAAATCAAGGATATGTTATGAAGTGTATTTTCATAAAAAAAAAAATCGGTAAAGGTATTTACACAGAACTTCCCTCTTTATTTGTGCATGACAGTCACTCTAAAAAATTAATAATTACGAAATGACATTGAAAATAATAATCGGAATATAGTTATCACTATTATTACAAAGAAAACCTGATCAGTTTTGGTAAAAAAACTATACAGAGTGCTCATTCAACAGCAAAAGTTCAATACTAAATAACAGGTGCCAAATATGGAAGGCTTGCGCAAATACCTTTACAAATGTCCACCATGACTGAATTATTTCTTGGGATGACCACCCTGTACATTTTTCAATAAAAGTATAATAGTGTGCATATGCCAAATATTATTGCCATCTGTCACATTTTCAATTCCATATTCACGTAGTGGAGTGGAAGTATAGTGGTGGTTAAAAAATTTAATTTTTTTTTGAACTTCAAAAATGTTGGTAAAAAAATTTTCAAAATTGTTTTCTTCTGAAATAGATTTAGATTGTCATGAAACGTGGAAATTTTAAATTTGAGCAAAAATGAAAGTTTCCTTCTATTCTATAGTAGCCACATAATTTCTTTTTCTGTAATAGGTTTAGAATGTCATGAAACGTGAAAATTTTAAATTTGAGCAACAAAAAATTTTTTCCATCTATTCTAGTGGTAAATTTTTTTTCCAAAATGGTGAAAAAATGTTGCAATTTTTTTTCCGAAATAGTTTTGGAATGTCATGAAACGTGAAAATGTTAAATTTGAGCAAAAAACAATTTTTCAACTATTCTATAATAAGTAGTGATAACAGATTAAAAAAATGTTCAAAGAATTTTTTTAATTTTTCGAAAAATTCTTTAAATTTGTTTGAATGGATTTAGAATGCCATGGAAACATGGAAATTTTAAATTTGAACAAAGAAAACAATTTTTTTCGTCTATTTTAGTGGTAAATTTTTTTTCAAAAATGGTAAAAAAAAATTCAATTTTTTTTTTTAATAGGTTTAGAATGCCATGAAACGTGGAAATTTTAAATTTGAACAAAGAAAAAAATTTTTCTTTTCTTTTAGTGGTAAAAATTTTTTCAAAAATGGTAGGTAAAAAAAATTCATTTTTTTTTAATAGGTTTAGAATGCCATGAAACGTGGAAATTTTAAATTTGAACAAAGAAAAAAATGTTTCTTTTCTTTTAGTGGTAAAAATTTTTTCAAAAATCTTGGTGAAAAAAATTTTCTAATTTTATTTTTCAGAAATAGGATTAGTGTGTCATGAAAACGGAAATTTTAAATATGAGCTAAAAAAAATATTTCATTATATATTCCCTTTAGACGGTCCACCCTGTATATTTTCCAGTGAAAGTTTAACCATTTCTTCGCTGACAGTAGCGTCAACTACCTACCAAATTTGACAGCTCTCCGTCAAGTAGTTTTTTTAGTTAATGCACCAACAGACAGACAGACAGACTGACGGAATTGAAAAACCTGTATTTTCGTAATCTACGTGATCTGAAACGTCAAAATCTGAAAAAATCTCGGAGGGTGATTTTTTCTCGAATACAATACTTCCCTTCGGTATGCGAGGGAAGTAAAAATAATTTATAAATAATTAAGTCTGTCAAATTAATTAACAAAAATTGTCAGACAGGCCATTTGTAATAGATAGGAGAGATCTTAAACTTCATTTTAAAACAAAAATCAAGGAGGTGTTATGTTATGAACTATACTTTCAGAAATAAAGATGCTCTATAAAAAATTAAGTATGTCGCATTAGTTAACAAAAATTACCAGACAGACCAATTTCTTTAAAAATGATTCATTATTTACCACAAATTGAGAAAATCTCAATCAGGTGTTTTGAAATATAAAATCATGTTTTTTAGCTAAATTCAAAAATTCATAAAAAATATCAACTAACAATTTTTTAATGGTCTGGCGGGCGTAACATGAAATTTACATATTATGCAACCATTTTCACCTTTTAAATTTGAGGTGTTCGATGGGGTACCTATTTTGTCATAGGAGCTCAGTCTATATGTAAGATAGCATGCTGGATGGAATACGTCCCATGTTCACCATACAGCATGATCACCGTAGGCTTTACATAAACTATGTTTTATTACAACTTTAGAGCAAGATGTTATCAAGGTTTTTCTTTAAGCAGACAAAAATGCCAAGATATACAGTATGTCTCTCAGGCTCAAAGAAAGTTTACGTAGAATAGGTGATATTTTTAATATGGCTATTATTATACGAAATGAATGAAAGTTGCAATTTGACTTTGCCGAATGCGAATACCTATTGAAGAATAATAATAAGTACTGTGTGCTTAATCTCACTAAGGCCACGTAAAAGTGAATTGCATCATCTTCGAGCAACACGTTAGTGAAATAGGCATCGCAGTCGGCCACGCCCTACTTCAACTTCTACTCGTTTTGTCTACAATTATTGTAATAACTTCAATGTCATATTACTTGGGCATGTTCCACTTTTTATTCCAGGAATCTGTTATTAATTAACTTACTGGCGTTTACGCTGCGATAGTATTGATTGTGACGTTTCATCCCAGACAATTAAATTTAAATGCGGTTTCGTTTAAATTACTTTTTTTAATAGAACTCATCATTCCACGTATCGATACATACGGAAATTTTTATATGCCAATTTTAATTCAAAGCATTGACTTCCTGTTTACGGTAATAATTGCGTCGAATTATGTTCTCTTGTTGATTTATCTGCGTACTTATAAAGCAGTTTATGCTGGGTTTTTGATTGGCAAACGAAAATATTTATCTCTGAAAGTATATTATTCAAAACCATCCCCAGCTTGACTCAGCGCCACTGCTTTTTCAGTATTTCTCTTAATCCTTTAATCCTGATGTGAGGCTTTTTATTCCAACGGGCCTTTTAAGCTGACCAAATATTTGCCCATATGTTTTGCTTACACAGGCCTCATAATTTGCCTCAAGATGCAGCTGTTTGCTAATCAAGTAAATAAACAGAGTAATTTTATAATTATCAATTAATACTCTACAGGTTTTTCCTCAAATTCGTGATTTTGTGAACTAAATACTGGGAGAATATTCAATTTTAATAAGTTTAATTTTAGTACAGTGTATGAGTCAAATGAAAAATTATTTTTATCTGTTCAGTTATATCACCATAACATGATTGACTGTCCCGATTTACTTCATGATATTGATTTTTATGTACCTAGAACTAACATAAGACAAAGTCTAACATTTAAATGTAGAATACCTCGAATGAATATTCTATCAAAATCTCCTTTACACGTTATATGTCAAATTTGTAACAGTTTATGTAATTTATGTGACATTTACCATTGTTCGGTAAATATGTTAGTAGAAATGACTATTGAGCATCTTGACTATTGAAATCTGCATAATACTTTGTTAGATTTAAATTGTAAAACTACAAATCGATACCTTATTGCTAATAGGTCCCACAAAATTTTGAAAACTGAATTTTTGGTGTCTATGGATTCTTCAGGTGATTTCCCACCACTTGATAATGTGTAGTAAGCCATTTACTTCAATCCTATCTAGGGATGGCAAACAAATTTAATATATCAATATATGAGTCATTTGAGACATCACGAGACACAGATCAATATGTTCGATATATCGACAAACAATTACCGATATTTCTATGTATCGATATGTTTTGTACATTTTCAAAGAGCGGGAAGGGATATTCCTCACAATCAAGTTTTTATCTAGAATAAAATTTTGAAGAGCGGGGAGGGGGTGATATCCCTTTATTCTTCTTGACATCAACGCCAGTTGCAGACCTTTCGATGTATTTAAAATAATATCAATATTTGAACCCGATATATTGCAACAAAAAAAGGATATAAATATATTCATATTTTAAGTTATTTGTCGCCATCCCTAATCAACTTATTAGGGTATTATATCATCGTATTATATATTTTCAATTGTTTTAAAGACATAATTTTACCCCGTATTATCTTTTAGGACATATTATTAGAATATTTATACGACATATTTATTAATGTTAGTCAAATATTTTTATATCTAGCACGTTATGAAATAATCAGTTTTTAGACTCCTGTGAAATTTTACTTTTGTGGTTTACGTCCTATTAGAAATAAGGTGTTGAAATTAGATATATTATTATTATTAAACATGTTCGTGAAATGAAAAAACTACTGCCTAAGATTATTTTTATCTTTGTTATTATAATCATACCATTGTTTGATCGAAAAATATGACAAGCAGTTCTGTTGAAGTTTTCTCTCTTTTCTAGTCTTAAAATCAGTTTCTTAATAATTTTAATTTTTTAATTATGGTTTTCACCAGAGCACAAAACCTACATAATTGAAACGTATTTTCGCACTGGTGTGCTAGTTAATGGAATTTGGGAACACAGTCAGCGTTTATTTTTGGACGATTTTCAGAAGCACTGCCCAGATTTAGCAGTAATATCAAAGGTTTTTATGCATATGTTACTAATTGTGTTTCCGTGTTTCACGAAACTGACTGTGTGTGACTCATAAGAAAGGTGCTGGTATGCCAATACTTCGTACAGAAGAAGGTGTTAATGACGTTCGTCAACGTATGGAACAAGAGCCTGTAGAACCTTTGAAATGTCTCTCAGGAAATTGGACGAATATAAAGAATGACTTGAGCATGCGCCAATATAAGATACAATCATATCAGTCTCTTTTGCCGACAGAACACCTTAGATGCCTTATGTACTGCCGTGATTTGTCAAAAATTTAATGAACGACGACTTACTAAACTTGACATTCTTTTCTGGTGAAAGCGTGATTTCATTTTTCGGGGTACGTCAATTCTCAAACTGCAGATGCGGAGCACTGATAATTTACATATTTTTGTTGAATCTCTACTACATCCTCATAAAGTTGGTGTTTGATGGCAGTTTCTCGTTGGAGAATAATTGGGTCCGTTTTCTTCGATTTCACCGTCAATGCTAAGAGGTACAGAAACAACATTGTGTCTGTACAGCAACTGCAAAATGATGAATTTTGCCACGTTTATTTTTCAAAACGGAACCACAGCACATACGGCAAGAAAAATTATAGCTCTTTCGGCTGATGAGTTTATGTACACAAATTGAGTTTACTTCAAGGTCACCTTGTTTGACCATTATGGACTATCTCTTACTTGAAAAATAGGATTTTCAGCACTCCAGTACCTGATTTGCATGAACTGGAACAACGAATTGTTGTAGAGACCATAACACCATGAATGGTGCTGAATGCTTTTCATAGCATGGAGAATTGCGTAAACTGTCCATTGAACATGGCGATGGATAATTTCAATAGTTTTTTTAAATTCGCTTTTATGTTAAAATGTTAGTAACATTAGACTTTTATTTAGTTTATTATTCTTTTACCTCTAGAATTAAAAATACATATGCGCATTATTGCAGATGATGTGTGGGACATCAATTGAGAAACTTTGACATAATCATTACAAAACGATGGTATTATTACTTCTGCATAGATCATGATCTAAAGATTCTTTAACTATATTCTTTACCTGGTATATGGGTTTAAACATTATCTCATTAAATAACGTTATGATAATACCCCTTCTAGATCACGTAAATGACATAATAGCAAATTGGTTTAGATCCTTTGGTTTTGTGATACGAAATACCCGTGAATTTAATAATCCAAATACTATCAAATTACTATACTCTCCTCTTGTCATACCTCGAGCAGTAAATGCCTTTATTACGTTGTATCTCCACTACAGCATTCACGTACCCAACAAAGAGGGATTCCAGAAACATTTTCTAAAGTATCTTAGTTACAAGGAGGATAAGTTCTATCCACTACATTTCCACATGAAGAATTACTTTCAAACACTCGTTTGACGTACCTGCATGTTTGATTTGGTCTTTTTAGGTGCAATGCCTGTAGCCTGTATTAAACACCTAAAGTCACTAGTATTTGTCTATTTCCGATATTTATCATTCATTCTTTGAAGATTTTTTCTAATGATGTTAAGTGTATACACAATGGCATCCTCGGGGTGATTTACAGGAGGAAAACGCACCCTGCACATAAAAGTCACTTTTAATTAGTCAATTCTGCAAGAAATCGATTCTAATTATAGCTCTTGCCTCTCGTTACTGAATGGCACGTCTGACACCATGATGCTACGAGTCGTGGTTGCCTAAATCATTAGGCGTTATTTAAATCTTTTGTGAAAGTATATATTTCCATTGGTATGTATCCAAATTTTAGCGGCATGATTTGGAAAAATAAAGAATAGAAGATGTCAGTGACCTTTATGTAAAAATACACTTCCGGGAGTAAATGTTCATCAATGTTGACTCTGTAAAAACAATACTTATATTCTACCAATGTTGAAATATTTTACGATGATATGTCTAATTGTTAAATATATTGTTTTAAATTCCGTTTCTTCACTCTACGTGAATAGTTTGAAGTAGGACACCCTCTACCACTCAAATTTTTTATCACTACGCATATGCCCAGATTTTTTTCAGAGAAAAATTTCTTGTCTTTGTCTTACGAAATTCTGAATATTTTCAAACTGGCCGTCTTTCGATCGGTCCGTCATTGTCATATTTCTTGTAAAAACGATAACTTAAGAATGAAAACTTCTATCTGATTGTTTAGGCAGTAAGTTAGTGTTGGTTAGAGAAAGAATCCTATTGTTTTTTAAAGAATTTATTCATTGGATATAAAAGATGTTGAAAGCTTTAATTTAAAAAGTCATGAAAGCGGTTGCGCTTTTTGATCAAATTTGAGAAAAATTGAAACTGCATAACTACTGACGAGCGCTTCGTCAACCAAGCAGGGATTGTCGGGAGAAGTCTAAAATTAAAAATACAGGGTGTAATCAGTTTCATGTCATAAAAAAAACTGGTAATGGGGACCGACTAGACAAACAAAAAACCTTTGTGACTTTCTCTCTAGGGGCACTTTGAAAAAAAAAGATCTGGGTTGACATATTTAATATTATGGTAGGCAACTATTGAGAACCACTGATTTTCTTGGTCGATGGACTTGTACTTCCCAATTATACAACTTTTAAATTGTCTTAAAAAAGTGCTCGCCGGCACACGCGGTATTAAAGGATCATCGACCGCCTTTGATGGACCGCCTCAACTGAACTGACGCAAGTATAAAGAGGTAAATAATTCGTTCTCTCTTCGTGCACAATTGCAAGCAAATAATGGCCATAGAGGTTTAAACAGAGCATTTATTTACATGTGTGTTTTTTAATTTGGAGCAAAATATTGGATTGTTTATAATTTATAAAATTTAAATGTGGTTTATTAACATTTGTAACATAAATGAATGTCCTGGGTTTAAAGCTTACTACCTACCTAAATGATTCAAAATCTGTGCATCTGTATCAATACACAGTTCGGTACGTCGAATTAAATACATACGCACTTCGTTCAACACTAAACTATCAACTAACGTTGTCAATAAGGAAAAATAAAATAAAAACTTGGTACAAAAGCCAAAAAGGAATACAAAAAGAACGAACAAGTAAGTTGTGTCTGTACGTGATCAAGAATTTGACAACTTGAACGGTAAGTCAATAAAATAAATCTTAACTATAAATACACAATGACGCGAAATTCAAAAATAACAAAAACAACGAACGGCGGGTTGGACGTCTGTACATAACGAAGCACCGACAGTAACTAAAATATTACACAAGGGAGAGTTAGAGTATAGTTTTCTTCAGATCAGATCTAGATCTAAACCTACCTCAATATTCCAGCAGTTCTCAAAAAATTTTATTGAAAATTTGCGAAATTTTTGTTTAATTTTTTTCTCCAAAACTATGAGCTTTAGACCCCATGTTATATAAGGTTTTTTTGTTTGTCTTGTCGTTCCCTACCACCAGTTTTTTTTTAATGACATGAAACTAATTACACCCTGTATAATAATTTCGGCTAAAAATTATTTATTTTCAAAGATATGAAGAGTGTCCTATTTAATATTCAACAATATGAAAGCTTCAAGAAATGAATTTGTCTGGAAGATTTGTCACTAGCAGAATTTTGAAAGTAACTTTTTATAGTTCCGCATCCAATAGTAAAAAACCCTTGTAGAGTCACTCATTTGTTCGTCCATCTGTCAGTCTCTTGCGAAAAAATGTTAAGGAAAACTATAGTGAATATTCTGTTGTTATTACAAAATGTACAATATCGTAGTTTCAAGTGAAATTGAGGCTATCTGCGGGGTTCTGCAAGGTTCAATTCTTGGCGTTATCCTATTCGTTTTATTCATCAACTATAAAGGGAATGACTATATATTGACATCTTACTGCAACCTAGGAATGCAAACACTTTTGGCTTAATGAGTTCAGTTATTGGCTGTGAAAAGTTACAAAATAATCTACTGAAAACCAAAATATATTGTGATGTAAATAGCCTCCCTCGCAATGTAGAGAAATGTAATGTAACGTCAACAGAATAAAGTTTCCACCCTCTATGAATACAGTATAGATAATATTGCGCTTACAATCTTAGGCGCTGAACATTTCTTGAAATATCTAACAGGCATCTAACGTACATCAAATATTTTTCAAATATTTCACAAATGGACGAAAATGTCGAAAAATTTTGTTTTACATGGTCGGCTTTAAAGGGTTGTAGATATTCGAGAGTATATTTCTATTTTCATCTCCAGAAAATTTTGGCATTCCATTTAGAAACGCCTTTGATATAGAGTTAAAGTACTATTTTAAAATACACTTTCGAGAAAGTTATAAAACTAGCCATTTTTTAATTAATGATTTTTTCAAGAAAAACTAGTTCAACTTCTATCTATTAAAATTTGGTATTTACCACGGTAATTTTCATGTATTTAAGTGCTTTTGTTTTGAAGCGAAGACCACAACAAGATGGTAGAAATATGCTCCGTCATTCACTTTTGATGAGTACACCCTTGTACCTTAATAATTAGAAAGCATGTTTATTTTAAATTTAGTTGGCAAGTACAGACTCAAAGTGTGATTGTCTTGACGTGATTAACTTTAATATCGCACATTGGCATACGAGCCTAAAGGAGAAAGTATGGGTCAATTTTTTTGAAATTGTAGAGACTTGTTTATATTTAGCATGGTCAAAGACTAACCAAATTTAAACAAAATATTTCACTAGCTTTCCTAGATGCGAGATTTTAAAACTTGGAAATAGAGGTTATAACTGATAGCCGCCAAATAATTATTGACTGGAAATCTTACAGAATTAATTGTTAAATATTGTGAAATAAGTTGTTAAGACGTTATTGGAAAATTGTTGGTAAAGTTATTAGTCAGTTTTAAATTATTTATTAGAAGATTATCTTCATTGATATAATGGTTTAACGTCTATTCCTGACAAAGTTGTACTAATAAATGTACTGAAGTATTTCCGTAACAAATATCGTTGCCACGTGGTTACTAGTCTAAGTAAAAGTAATGTTTTCCTTTATCCAATTAGTGTGATTATTTGGAATGAATTAAATATTCAGGACAACCCCGAAAATCTACAAATATTTTAATAAAAATGAGTTTTAGAGTAATTATTTTAACTGAATTTAAAAAAGATAATAAAAATAAAGAAAAGATGAAAAATATTTCTTCTCTAAAGATTTTCAAAATCTCTGAACTTTTAAATAAAAGATGCACTTTTGAAAGTTCGTATCTCGGAACGTTAGTGAAATATTTTATTTACATTTGGCGTAATAGAGTGTTTGATGATACTGAATACGAATATAAAATTAAAATTTATATAAAACACATTTATGTTTATATCGACCCTTAGTTTTCCCACTTAGCCGGCACGCCAGTGAGTGATATCAAAGGACCTCGTATCAAATACATGAGATTTTTATTTTCGGTGGATTTTGACTGAACAAGTGACATTCGACAGGTTGTAGCTCCCAGACCAAAAGTCCTTGTGGGCACGAAGTGCGTTATTTAATATTTTCGGGCCAACGGAGCATAGAAGTGACTAATATTCAGTATTCAATAGTAGGACTTTAAAATGTATAAGTGGCAAATTTACAGTATTCAGTAATAAGACCACTCTCTGTAGCTCTGAAAATTTTAGCCACCTCTACGCTCCGTATCTCCGAAAATGTTGAACAATCGTCTTCTCACTCATAAGAACTTTTCATCAGAGAGCCATAATTTGCAGAATGACACTTGTTTCATCAAAATCCACCAAATCCTAAAATTCCATGTATTTTGTGCGGGATCATTTGATCGCATCAAAATAGTCACATTTTAAGTGTATACTTAACTCACAAATTTGAAATTACGTCGGTTTCTAATTCCTGAGCAGAGGTGTACTCATGCAAAATGGATCACAGTGTATACGTGGTAGAGCAAAAAAATGTAATTAAATACTTTACTTACCATTGAAGGGCTCTCTTTAAGTGGTTCAAGTCCATAATAGCACATTACTATGCTTTATTGCAGATCCATATTTGGGTATAAGAATTTTAAATATATTCTGTTTTATATAGAAAGGTAGGTAATATGCAGAGCGATCGAGAATAATTGATTAGAAGTTTGTATTTGCAAAACACATTTTTTTCAGTGTAGACTAATTTTCGATACAATCAACTATCTGTAGGCGTAACAAGCTCCATGAAGATAAAGTAGATTAATTCAGATTAAATGAGTTTCTATTTAGTATCGTACCAAACAACAGAGAGATATATATCGTTTCTAATTCAATATTAAGTACGAATTTATTTTTGAGTATTGCAAATATTGCAGAACTGAAAAGCTTTCAAGATATGAATATTTAAATTAGTTTCTTTTACATCTATGTTTATTATAGCACTTGGTTAACATTCTAGATTATTCAAGATAGAGACCGTCAATTATTTTCGATCGTTTTTACTCCCATTTTGGTATAGTCAGGTATTTTTCACCCACTCACAAAGAAAAAATGGAAAATCTTTTTTTCCTACAAAGTTACTAGTTTTCGAGGATTTTGGAAGTTCTGAATACAAAAATATATTTTTGAAAGCTCGTAACTCGGAAATCCAGTGAAAAAATGTATTCAAATTTGGTGTAATGGAGTTTTTAATGATGCAGAATGCAAATATAACATCAATATTTTTACATATATATTTGTTTTCAAATTTATTCTTATTTTCCCCACTAAGCTGGCACGCCAATGAGAGATATCAAATTGAATCACATCATCAAAATAATCACATTCAAGTGTATAGCTCTCACTCAAATTTAAAATTCATCCGGTTTCTAATTCCTGAAATACAGAGGTGTACTAATGTAAAATGAATCACGGCGTGACGTATACCTATCTGATAAAGATAATCATTTACTTACCATTTAATAGCTCTCTTGAAGTCGTGGGTGTTCATATTAGCACATGACTATAGTTTATTGTAGATCCATCTTTGTACGTAAGAAATTTAAATAAACTGTATTTCTTGACTATGCAGAATGATCGAGAACAATTGATTGCAAGAATTTAGCATTGGCCAAACACACTTTTTTCAGTGTAGACTAATTTTCAGTTATAAGTCGTTAAATCTACTGTTTATAGGTGTAACAAGTTTCATGATGATTACTGTATATTTATTTAAATTTAATGATTCCCTTCCGTATGAGACTAAGCAAGAGAGGAAGTATTTATTTTCCAGTTCGATATCAACTGCGAATTATTATTTTTGAAAATTGCACATATTGCAGACCTGAAAAGATTTCAGTTTAAGGGATTGAAATAAAAGGCATATATGAAATAAACACTTTATTTTGTAGTTAGGCAAGTTACATTATGATTTTCGATAGGAAAAAGGAACGAATGAAAAACGAATATGTAAAACTGATATCTGCTTTTATTTCCAATCATACCATATACATTTATTCGACATAATTCATTTTAATTCCAGCATCAGGATAACGTAATGTAAACATATGATATAGCAAACGCAACGCAAGTTAAATGTTGAGCATAACTTGTATTATATAAATGAATGAAGCCAAGGGAATGGGATAACATTAGGTACGGTATATCTCGATTTCTAAGATCGGGTACACGTCTCTGCGATACTAATCTAAGTATGGACAATTGGCGGTTTCTAGACTATTTGGTCGCTTCATTCGATTGTCCCTCTCATTCAAGAAGTAATATTGACTGAATTAGAAAAAGCGCGTGATTATGATCTAACATGACTATTTCAAAATAGGATTTTCTTGGTCGCATTTGAAAATTGCAATAACTGCCGGATCGCAGCCAAATAGCCCAATGGGAGATTATACTGCGAAATAAGAGATATGTGACTGATAATTACTACTATATTATAAAATGCCCAAAGAAACTTTTTTATTAAAATCGTATTAAATTTTATTGTTATAATTATCATGTTTAGTTATCCATTTCATCATTACTTGGTATAGGTTTTGTCATAGTAATGAAAAATTCGAAGTTTATTAAATATAAATTAGTATAAATACATGATATAAAAGTAGGATATTGGACAACATGTACTCGGCAGGTGTAGCGTTGAATGGGTAAAATGTCAAATAAAGAATGGGACTGTGTGGGGTACTTCTACTACGATGTGTTGACGATGAGATTTGGAAGAACCGATTGCCACTAGCCGTGCACATGGCGTCCATAACACGGCGAACGGCGACAGGACGCTGCTTGACGTCGGTACGGAGCTAGGAGTTTCCGGATGTGCGCTAGAAATGGGACACGAAAACTTGGCTCCACATCCGTTGACCTAGAACGACGTAGCCCGCCGGTCGCTGCTCAAGTATAAAACGAACGTTGTTTTTACCCACGTTAAGGTGATTTTATATACTATTTATTCTAGGTAACTCATCATTATATTTAACTTTATTAATTATCTTGCGAAGTTCATCACAATAGGTTTAATGTAGGTGGACACCTTTTATTTTATCAATGGGCGAACAAAAGGCAGACACGTGTGTACCTCGAACTAATGATACTCTACCAACTAGCTACTTGCACGAAGTACTGAATAACAAGTACCGACTTAGTACTGGTTTAGTGTGATTATAGCAAGTGGATGATAGGACACGATGTGCATGTCCAAAGTTCGTTCAAATATCGTCTACGACGTTTTGACGACATGAATTGATTCAATTGCCAGTGCAAATACATTTTGATGAACTGTCCTACGGCCCCACAGCAGTACAGTGTACGGTGCAGCGCTTAGCAATTACGTGCACATAGGTGCCTGCCTTTTAGTTGTTTAACAGCTCGTGAATGTTCCACAGGGAAGGCACATTTGCACATTGCTGCTGTGCCGAACTGCCGACACGAATCTGCTGTTTTATCACAGTAAACGTTCAAAGTCTCATCAATCGGCGTCCGCGTTACCGTTTTATTCGGCCAATACGTCTTTGTGAAGCGCACCTCCTACTTGTCTTATTGGACGATAATATGAGGAGCTGACAGTAACACTGCAACTGTCGCAATAATTGTAAACATAGTGAAGATGATGAGGCAGAATCGATCTACTACCATGGCAGCAAATTTCCAGTCGCTAATAACTTCTGCCTCTTCATCAGCCTTCTTCATTCGATTTGTAATGAATTGAAGCTCACGCAAGATATGTTGCAAATCCCGTTGTCCAGCAGTACCTGGTACGGCCGTTTCTTCTATTGTAGTCGGATGCCTGACGAATCCAGGCCCACCAAGGCTGGTAGTCATTGTCGCATTATTACTAGCACTTGTGGCACCTGACACGTTTCTGAAATCGTCGTCAATGTCCAGGACATTAGCCAGTAAACTTTTTGATGAACGTTCTTTCAATTCCAATTCCTTCATTCTGCTGTTCATAAGTATAGTCTTCCGAGTAATTTTTTTACCAGGCCTACTCATGCCTAGGATCCAGGGAAGCCACTGCAGGAATACCGATTTTATCTGAAAAAGAAAAGGCACCTTAACCTCAGTGCTCGCAAGACCGTTATAGACGAAGAAGTCTTACTCCAGGATCATACAAAAATTATACAGGGTGAGTAAGTTGTGCGCAGATGATTAGTACGTCCTCAACCGTTCGAAATTCGAAAAACCATCTCAGATAAAAATTGTAGGAAATCAAACCATACTTTATTTTATATTTAAATTTACAGCGTGTTTCACATAGTGCTGGAGCTATTACTTGGATGTTTTAAATGAGACACCCAACATTTCCTTATATTCTTTTATTTGATTTAAGAGTCAAATAAAAGGCTCCATCCAGGCATATATTATTTTTGGTTTTACACTGCGTTGTGGCATGTTATTTCACTGTTTGCGAAAAATAACGCATTTACAGTGTCAAGAGTAAAATATAAAAAACGTATTTTCAAAAATCTGACCGTCGTGTCGCGTCATTTCACTTTGAACGTTGACTACCGGCAATGTACTAGTTTCCAGCCCTCTCAAATTTGGACCTAATTCTACAGGGTGTTCTCCATGATGATTCCAATTTCTGCATTTTTATTACTAATTTTTTTTCAAATGTAACATCCTGTATATTTTGACTTAAAGTGTTTCAGCAATCTGACTTTTTTCAAATTTAAAATGGTTGAGCATATATTGACCGTCTACGCATTAGTACCTCTACATATATATTCTGATAGTTCTGATAATTTTTTCGTGTATTTTGGGCCTAATTTAAAAATATTCTGGAGCAAAATTTGTCTCAGTCTAAAACGGTCTTTGAGTTTTAACCAATTCTCGTACCCATTGAGGCATTTCATGAATATCGGCAGTTCGATGATGATAATTTAGTACGACTACCGTCAGTACCACGGAAGATGCTACCATGAACATAATGCAGTTGAAGTAGGTTCCTGTAACACCCGTTAAATAAGTTTCCGCAATCGGACTTGATATATAAACAGTCTACTCTCAACTACTACTCTACTACACGACAGGTACTAATCTACTAATGATGAGAAATAAAAGAATTGTATGAAATAAACCATTAAAATGTACTTTTTTTACGCCAAGCACAAACACCCTGAACCTTCTGAGTCGCTACGATACACACACCGAATTATTTCTAGTACAAAATATAAACAAATACAGTTACTACACACACACGCAAGCAGTTCACATTAAATATACTAATGTTGATATATTCTACGATCGTACCCTCCTCAAATAATATCACAAGAGCTATGTGACCGGCCGAGGTCGACGTGGCAGTATCGTGAACAGGGACAATGATCAAAAAGGGAAGGTATTTTGCAGTTGCTGATTTGTGAGCATCCCAGATTTGATCCGACACTGCCACGTGTATTATTTTACGCACGTTTTGGTTATTAATAATTTTATAGTCCGGTTTTTAGTTTTTATCGGGTTTCAGATGGGATGAAAGCCATAGAATAAGATTAGAGGGAGAGGCAAAGCATTCTATTGATGCATCGTTTATTAATAAAAAGACGCTTAGTGCGTGTTTTAAATACTTGTTTATATTTGGTTTAAGACTGTGCATGATTACCTGGCGTGGTTGCCGTGGAGCGCGCCGTCAGATTCTCATCGTCGTTGTTGGTTTGGTATGTTCCGGTATGTCGGAGATCTACCAAAACGTCTAGCAGACCGGACTATTTTGGCCGACGGCCGCCACGACCGCCAATCTATGCACGACAAAACCATGATTTTAATACAAACAAAAGTTTGCTTTGTTTAGTTTCTTATTTAATTAGTTTAATAGGTCACAGTGCGCAAATGCGCGTTTAATACATTATTTTATATGTGTTGTTAGCAGTGTACGGCTTAGTTTGTGACTTTACCCTTGAGATGCTAGTTAATAGTTGCACTACTTTAACGAGGAGGTAACGAATCATTATAGATAAAAAATAAAAAAGAATAAGTAAGACAAATAGTACAAACAATAAAGGAAATGAAACATGTCAACAACAAAACATACAGATTGATTTTCCTAGTGGGACAGAGCCATTTGATACTTGGAGGTGAGAAGGTCATTGGCAAGAGTGAGTCGGCGAGCGAGCGCACCCTGAGATAGTGAGTCTGAGTGAGCAGCAAGAAATTAGATTTGCAGTTTGGCATGGCCCATCCTGTAACCCTACTACGACAGGGCGACAGGTTGCTAGAAGGAGGCAGGAGGATATTGGAAGGGTTGAACGGTTAATTTTCACATTGATTATTGGTTGGTAATTTAACAGGTAATAATTATAGAGTTAATAATTTTAGCCTCGGTCGCAGTAGCCAACCATTCACCCCAACACAGTAAGAAAAGCAGTAGTCGCAAATATTATCCGACTAGTTGTGTACTGTAGCTGTGGTTGGGCGAAGTGCTGTTACAGTCGAGTGCATGCAGAGTGCGGCCTGGCCTCCTTGCGCATTCAAATAACGGCGGTCTGGATAATCGACCAAGGTCACTGCAGTGAGACAGGGCCGCCTCATAACCGTGCCCGTCAGTGTGTTTGCAAATAAAATAAACTAAGTAGTTGAACCGAGACTCTAACCTATCAGGGGCACAGCGTCGGACGTCTGGGTTATCACATGCGCCACCAGCAGAGAGAACACAGTCTGTGATAACAGGATAGTCACACCTGCAACAGACAGTGCGTCACGCGAGGCGTCTGACCTGTGACCTGTGCCGCGAACACGTTCTTAATTAAAAATGGTACAGACGGCCCTCCTTTCCAAGTATCGGGCTCCCCCCTCCCGACAAACGTACGACTCAAAGAGGAAATGTTTGCGGCACCCCTCAAGAAACATCAATATCCGCTACCACACCAGATATCCACTTAACGTCGCCCAACAGCACTTCTCCCCACCACCGCCGCTACTGCCCTAAACATTTCTTCTTTGATCGCAACGTATCGAAGTAAACTAAAATGCTATTAGAAGCTTAACCGTTCCAGTCGCGCGCGAACACATCAATCACATATACACAATGATACACATGTCAGGCAGCACTGAGGATGTAGCCAGCACAGGCAGGTCAGACAAAGAACGGTTGGTACCTAACAAGGGAATGGCGTCAGATACTTGGGGCAAGGTTTCTGCCACGAGGTTCAGGAACACAGTCAACGAGAGCAAGATGGTCACTCCTGCAACAGAACATAGCTTGATTACGCCGTGAATCGAAGATCATCTATTGGTTTTTCCCTTCCATGGTGAGCGGGAACCACAATCAACTTGTAGTTTTGCAGTAGGCGGCAATGTATTCCTGACTGAAGCGGCATTGCAGGGAATAACTTACCTTAGCTGTACTTGGGTCCATTGTGAGCTATGCTAAGGAAAGGAAAAAGCAAGTGCTAGGCACGTACGGAAAGGGCAGTGTGGGTACATGCTGACAATTATCAGTGTTATAATAGACACTGAAGGAGCAAAAACGCCCTCCAAGTATCAACGGGCAGTCCAGTAAGGGGACACGGGGCGTCAAAACACACGATGCTCCCAGTGGGCCAAGCATACCTATTAACGGAACAGCATCTGACGTTGTTGGTATCTTTTCAGCTACTAGGTTCAGAAATACTGTCAATGAAAGAAGTATGGTGACACCTGAAATAAGATTTTGAATTTTGAACGTGTTTTGAGTCCGTCTAGAACCGTCGAATGAGAGGCGAAAAGGGGTCGTTAGATTTAGCGGAACAGCTATTGATGTGATCTGAGTCTGCAAGTGTGTGCGAGATATTCGATAGTGTCATAAATAGAATTATTGTATTTGTGTGATTAGTGTGTATAAAACTATATATTTATATTATATTGACACTGCGCGATGCGAGTAATCTAGCATGGCCAGTGTTGTCAAGCGGCACCCACACAACACAGGAGTGCAAACACACAGTGCGACATACATCATAGAGCATGTACCTAGAGTTAATTTCTCGCCAGAGTCCGGCGGTAGAGTAAAACCCAATAATGCCATTGAGGAGATCAGCACACAAGGAACTATGAGGTTGAAAAAGTAATAGAGCGTACGTCTTCTTATTTGAATGGTAAATGTCACGTCCACATACGGTTCCGGGCAGCATTGATAAACTATAGTATTCTTCTTGCCAGGCATGCCTGTAACATAAATAAATCACTTATAATCCACACTACCTAACTACAAAATAGAAATTCTTGAAAGTTCCACTCACAGTTATTGACCGTTAGAGATCGTACCGATTTGCCTTATTTTTTACCTTGATGAAAATGATAAAAAAGGTATATATAGGGTGTCTCATAAGTGAACGATCAAACGACGAGTGGTGATAGCGGAGGTCATTTCCAATCAAAATGACCAATGCTTATCCAACTGTTGGTGGTTTAAAAGTTGTTTAAATTTTTGTATCTTTCCCTAAAGTCGCGTACTGCGCCACTAAAAGAACAATTTTAAGAAATGGTATAATTTGTTCAGCTGTTTGTTTTTATAAATAGGCTTTAAGTGGGTACATCTTTCCAAACGAAGCGTCCTTCTGTCAAATAAAATGTCACAAAAAAATTTAGTTCTGTATTAAGTGACTGACAAAAATAATGTTATACAGAAAGTTGTCGCTGTTTTTTATTTTTTCTGACATCCGAAACCATTAAATCGAATTCACCAGGGCAAAATCGAAATCTACGAAAAATTATACATCGATTCTCGCTATCAGCATGTGCAAATTACCCCAATTTCAGCCTAAAAATCAAAGATGAATTAACATAATTGAGGCAGCAAAATTACGAATCACGTCCTGGAAGGGAGAATTTTATGGAAATAACCATATACATATAGCCCTACATGTATGTATATCCTCCTAGACATACATATACAAAGTGTAAGTACACAGTTAAACAGAAATGTTATCGATAAATATATAAATATATGCATATAGTTCGCAATTTCCGAATTTTTCATTGAAAAATAATGTTTTTGTCGATATCTTGAAAAAAGGAGCAGCTGGGATTTTCTGCAAAGTTGCCATTTGCTATTTTTGATGTACTTGAAAATATGCCATGAATATTTTTAGTCACCATTTTGATGAGACTTAAAATTGTTGAGGACAGGTGGCCGCCTGACCCCAGCCCCTTAGATTCTATAAAGGGTTTATCTTAAAGAACTAATCCACGAGAAAGGATCAAACCGAGCAAGTATTGTGGCAAAAAATTAGAGAAGCGGCCAATGTCATTGGTAATAATGAACGGGTGTTCCGACTAATTAAAAGAAACTTTATTCAGAGGTGTCAATTATGTGTGAGAGCTGTAATATTTTTTTTTTGTCAAAGTCACTTAAATATGAACTAAATTTTTTTATGAAAAAAAATACAATACCGTTGCATTTTTAAGATAACAGAGTTCGTGAAAATGTTTCTATTAGAAAGGTGGACCCACTTAAATTCTACATATATATAAAAAAACAACTGTACTCATATATTTAAAAAAAAATTATTTTCGGGGCGCAGTACGCGATTTCAGGTGAAAACAAAAGAAATGAAATAACTTTTAAAACATTAACAAATAGATAACCACATATATGGTTATTTTGATTGGAAATATCCTCTTAGTTTGATTGACTACTTAAGGAGCACCCTGTAAACTTACTTAATTTAGAACTTACCATCTAACGTTGAGTATAAGAGCAGCCTGACTCAATTCAACCAAGTAAAGATAGTATTATTATTACTATTATATTATGATTTAGATTTTTCAAGAAAAACGTCGCTCATGTTCATGACTAAAAATTTAAGTTTTCTTAATTTTCCTAACTATTTAGAAGTGACTGAATTATTGGCCGGTTGTTCTTCGTTGTAAAGTAAAAAAAAATGCAATAAATCATTCGCTGCTTCCTATGCACTTTTCTAAAAATAGTTAGTTAGGTATTGAAACAACTTGTACTAGATACGTATCCGTCACGTTACTCCGGAAGAAAAGTGACATATCTCAAAATATGTATGTTTTGGCTTCCTTGCACAAAAAGTTCACAGATACAATAGAGATATCCCTAGGAAAACATCATAAATAAAACGTCTTAATTTCGTCACTAACGCTCACATGTGTCGTTGTTCCCCCCATCACGATTATAGTGTTGTCAATCTCGAATAACTTCATAAGTTTAGTCGAATTCGAGTGTGTGTCTGAACCGAATGCACTACAATAAATCAGTAGATTTGATTTAATAGCAGTTGTATAAAAACTAATAGTTAGATAATTCTAGAATAAGCTGTAATGAGATATCATTAGCGGCTTATTTAGAAAAGCTTTTAAAATGTTAACTATTTTAAATTCTCTTTTCTGCAAAACTGTATTTTTTTAGTTATGACACTTTTCTTCCAGAGTGACGTAATATAATTATTTTTAATTTTTAATTTAAAGATCTACCTTCGAACACCATTTTTACCATGAATTTTGTTCACTTGGTTAATATTTATGTATATAGTTTTTTTTCCAGTGCACTCCAGTTATTCTCAGAAATTGCGAAAGAAATAATAAAGAGAACAAAAGGCCACAAAGTTAAAGCAATTCAAAAGATGTTGAAGGTGTTTTAATCAGTTAGATCTCAAAGGATCCATATCGCGCGCTTGTCATATAGAGGATCCCTTGTCACTCATTGCCATTTCGCTACCTACGCCTTCTGTACACGAACCCGACAGCTATAGTGAGAAAAGGTTGGGACAGTTCTTATCGGCGAGATAGATAATTTGATAAGTGGTGATGTATACTGGTTTAAATAAGAAACCTAACGCCAAGAATTCGCTGAGAAATTTGATTAAAATTTTCAGATGAGTTTTATTTCATTTGAATAAAAAATTACGTTTTCTGGTCTTTTAATTTTAGCACTGATTATTTCAACGGTTTTATTAAAAATGGATAAATCTGTATAAGTATATTGTCGTCATATGTGTTTTAACACCTCTAGAAATTAGGTGTCGAAAAGTCCACTTTTCGGCACTTAAGTAACTTGAATAGAGCCAAATAATCGATATGAGAGAAACCGCGATATTTTTGGGGGGCAATATACCAGTGATATTAAGACGTTGGCCAAAAT
Source organism: Stenurella melanura (assembly GCA_963583905.1). Taxonomy (NCBI): domain Eukaryota; kingdom Metazoa; phylum Arthropoda; class Insecta; order Coleoptera; family Cerambycidae; genus Stenurella; species Stenurella melanura. The sequence goes on along the minus strand of OY757318.1, from coordinate 28,823,719 downwards.
GGCTGAGGAAATCCGACATGAGTACAATGCGAATTTCGATACCATAGAACGTCAGAGATCGGGTAGAACGCCACCTTTGAATTTTCTCCATCCAGGCAGGATTTTCCACACCATATGATCTGTGGAAAAAAGTGGATACAAGTTGAAGGTTAAAGGATGTCAATGACACCGGTTATTGCTGAATTCGAAGTTTTGGACAACATTTCTACCGACCGTTCTTGCATCTACTTCCTACTTCAGGTACCCACAAGTGGGCATTGACTAATGAGGGAAGCATTAAGTAGGGTACACTGATAACTGTATTTTATCTTGCGACAGGTGGAGAACGCCAACATTTGTAATTCGCTAATTGGTAACAGGGCAGACGGGGAAAAGAAAGGCAAACTGGTACGAGAAAGCGCGTGTAAGGCCCTAATTGAACCAGTACCCTTTTACGACATGGCTAAGCAATATGCCTACAAGCATTCATTAATAATTGAATACATGGAGAAATAGTGTCTAGAATGATGGTCTAATTTGCCATGACAGAGACAAGTCAATGTTCATTAAAGAACAGACTTTGCTAATGCTATGTCACTGTGAAGGCTTAAAAAGACGGAGAATTCAACTACCAGGAGGCGAAACCAAGGACTGATAGCTACACTAAGGAACTCCTGACAAATCTGAGGAGTCTAATACAAATTATATGGCTGTAAAATTGACTGTAGGAAAAACATATCGGACGACCACTACAATATAAATCTGTATGAAGTCGTGGTGGTCAAAACCAGTCAACCAGCCCCTCCATTCATAGTCTAATCCAATCTACCCAAATTGTGAATGCTTGAGGGGGATATGTCATGGCAGTTATCACTGTTAGCTTCCATTCGGTATAACTTGAATTATGCTGATTACATATCAGACGTTGGAATAAAATCTGTTGTTTTTCGTACCTACCAATACCGAATATTCCTATTTTCGGTCATATCAAAGTCTTTGCATGGTCAATTTCAAAGAATACAGTAAGTTTAAGTCGATATTGCCCATCTCATTGACAGTAAGCCTCACAGTGATGAGTTCTCTGTAAATCACTCATTACTAATTAAGTTTCTTATTACGTGACTCAGAGACATTTTTTTCAATTCAAACCAGTATATAATGTGGGTCGTGGCGTGGTCAAAAATTACAGTTCACTAATTTTCAAAAAATATATACCAGGCATTTAAAAAGTTTAACTATCTCCCTTCCTCGTTCTCTCTATGTTTCTATCACCACAAAAGTTGTTTGGCTTTCATCGTATTCCTAATAAATATGGACAGAGAAAAACCTGTTTCTCATGACCGGAATTAAAGAAACACTCACTTTACGTTTTTCGAACGATCTGTGAAGGTATAGAACTTTCAGAATTTCTTCTAAATGATATCTAATTACTGCATTTAGCCCAAAGGTTAGGAAATCACATACCTATTAAGTACCATTCCCCGTTTGTTATAAAGTCTGAGAGGTCGCCTCCTTCCTCGGAGTTCAGTATCAGGTCGAGCTGCACAAAACTTAGGCATATAACATAGGCTAAAACTAATTTTCTATGCGTCTAGGAAGTAACTATATATTAGTAGTACTACGTTATTAAATGTTTCTTTAGTTAGTATTTTAATTTACCAACATCTCTGATGCAAAACTAATGAAATTATATAGGCAATTAAAATCAAACATACAAGTAAAATATAATATCCAATGGAATACTGTTACTTTTCAGGTTCCTTCAGGATATCTTGTGCCCATTAATAGAATTTAAGGGTATCATGCGGGATTTTCTAGAACTAACTTCTAACATGGTATAATGGTAGACTGAAATAGTGTATATAATAAAAGAAAAGGTAATTGGCTCACCGACAGTCGAAACACGGTAGTAGTGCAAATGTTAAATATGCTACATGTTAGTGCGAGACGTAGAGAAATTATAATTACTAACTACTCGTAAATGTTTATTAGGAGACAATGAAAACTAATTCTACGGACGAATTGTTAGAGAATGATTTTCCAGTCATATGAACCTACGCACTCCAGTATGCTGATTTCATAAAAGATAAGAAGCTATGGTTGAGTTAGCAGAGGTTTGGGGTAAATCGAGTAGACAAGCGAATGACAACCCAATCGCCAGAGCGATCAAGCCAAATGTACATTCAGACGTTGCGGATATGTTTCCGTTTATAGTCTATAAAATATATCTACGTTTTGATGTTATTGGAAATTTTACTTCATACATCTTACTTCTCGATGATGGTTTCAAAATTCAAACAGATCTAGATAACTTTTTAAGCTGGTGCCTGAAAAATTACATGTGTGTGAATAGAAACAAATGTAAGACGGTCCGCTTCTATAAATGCCAGAATCCTATTATCTATAATTCTAATATTAATAACATTAAGGAACTATTTTTTATCAGACCTCGTGGGATTAACTACGGACAACAAGATTTTTGCGATAGAATGACAGCCAACATTAACAACAATTTCGCCGAATACGATCTGTTTGGCACCAGCTTACATAGACTTAAAAAATCTGCTCTATCTATGTGTTAGATATAGTTGTTTCTTTTAAATTAGATATAAGTTGTTAACGTACTAATTGGAATTATGTTTAATTCTGAAGTGTCAAATAAAAATATTATGTAGACTTACATAATTGATGCATCCAAGGTATCTGTTACAAATGGTCAACATTGTAAAAAAATTTTCTGATGTGCCTAACTAAGATATATAAAATTAAATATAATACATACAAAAATAGGAAGGAACCAGTGAAGACTCACTTGTTCAAGATACATAATATTAATGTTACGATATTCAGATGTGAGTGAAATATCTATTATATGCATATATTGGTAAGTTCTAACTACCTGAGTAAGGCGATAACAAAAGTGAATAATAAACTGTTTTGTATTTGAGAGTTCAAATACATTAATTTTGTAGGTGGTATTATTTGGTTATTTATTAGGAACTTTTCTCATAAATATGGAAACGTTAAGGTAATCGAATTTTTAAACGGATGGTAAAGCCAAAAGTGCACACCACGCAAGTTGTTATATCCAATAAGTGCTTTGGGTTTAATATTAGCTCATTGATTAAATTCAATGTCTACTAACATTATATCATTCTTTGCGAGGGTATTCTATATTTCCACATGCAATTTTCTCGAAAACTCAATATATTCAATATGCATCTCAATATACTTGAAATCTCTTTCACAAACTAAAAAGGTTCCCTGCGTGCTATATTTACCTCTGAAAATTGTCACATTTTTATCGACATAGCCTTAGAGAAAAAATACGTATCTTCAAATTTCACTATCATATTGTCATAACACGACGGTAAAAATTTGAGTGCAATTGATTGTTCCGTTTTTGCATCAGAACGAGTTAAACGATAAAAATGGTTTTATATTATTTTTAATTATTTATTCGGTAGACTAGAGGTAATTTCGAGGTACTGTACAAGAAAGTTTACCTTGAATACTTTGTGAATAACACCTGAAACTGCTAGTATGAGATTCTATGAAAAATTGAGATGGCAAGATCTAAAAACTAAAATTAATTCATTCGAAATAGATGAAACGATAGGTCAAGAATAAATATTAAACGCAAACCACAGTCGTCGGCTGTTTATACTTTTAGCTCCATAAATATTTATTAACGTGGCCCTAAATACCTCATGGAACAAGATACGAAAATATTTCCGATATTACAATTAAAATATATATTAACTTTCAATTAGAAAACCACCAATTCTGTCAGGTATATTCAGTACGCCTCTGATACTGTATTTTTAAAAGTAGAAAATTCTGGTTTTAAAAAGCTGTAGTTGAAATCGACTACTTGCAAAATAAAAAAAATAAAAAATAACGTTTACAGAATGCGGTAAAATTTAATAAATACAACATACAGAGAACAAAACGAAAGTATTTCTTGATCAGCTATATGGACGTTTTTTCTACAGGGCCTGCCAGTTGAGCAATTATTATCTTTTATTTTAAATCAAAGTTCCTGACCAACATTCAAGTATTGAAAGTTGTAAATATTTTTTACGGGTGCCTCTAGTGTGAAATAAAGTTTAAATTTCAGTGTCTGTTAAGTAAATATTTATTTAATACTATACTTTATATTCAATGGTTCGATGTGTAAATTTAAGTTATTATTGCGGCAATTGTGTGAGTCAATTTTTTTTTACAAAATGTCCAATAACTGTAACAAAAGAATATTCTAAATTGGTTGACCATTTATATTCTCCAAGTCAAATGTAAATTGTTTGTTTATTTATTCCAATCTTCCCATTCTGTTGTTCAATGAGAACGATTTTCTCTACCAACTTTATGTAATCGTTTGGTCCGTCTAGTGATAAACAAACAAATATACAAATTTTGAAATTTATATTTTCAATCCAGTAACTGTATATTATAAATATGTATGAGTCTTTGAGCCACTCTAAAATTATTAAGAGAGTACGGCTGTAGAATATATGACCATTACGTAATTGAACCAATTTCGGCTGAAAGCACATCAATTTTAAATGAATCTCTGAAATACAGATTTACAGTAATGCATTAGATGAACCGATTTCATCTTGCTTGAAATTAATGTTCAAGAAACATAAACACTTTATAAAGTAAGTGGATAATTTAATATTACACCTACACAAAGAGAAGCTGTTTTATATGTGTGAGCTAAGCTGTGTGAATATGACTACTATTATAATTTAAACGCCGCGCGCCGCCTTTGGCCATACCTTTACCGAACGTTTATTATAACGGTTCAGTGATTCTGGTATAGGTGCTCCAAATGTTCTTAAAATAGAGTTATATAGTTACTTTTATAATCAAATAAAGGTAGACTTCGTGGTGGATGTAAAACTAAAAATAACGTTGAAATGTAATTAACTAAGTAAGTTTGAGTAAACCTGAAACAAATTTCAGGATATTGAAAAAACCCTGCAACTATATCATGGAAAGTACCCATGGGTCAGTATGTTATAGTTTACTACTCACTGGTCCAAAGTGCTCATGACCACAAGACCAGTTCTCTTTCTATAACCGTTTGAACATTGTTATAAACTAATTTTCAGGGACATTTCCTTACGATCTGTAAGTCGTGCTAAAATCGTACGTGTAATAAAAATCTATTGTGACAAAATCTAACCTCAGAAATTCCTCAATTTGAAGATTTTATAATATTATATGGTTGTTTATAATATATCGATTTGCGAAATATATTTAAACACTTCTCCCTCGTTAAACCTTTTTTCTATTAAACAATGCATCAGATATAATCGTAATATAAAACTGATGCATCGTTTAAAGAAAGAAGGGATACATATAGGAGAAAAGAAAGGGAATTAAATGTACTTCACGCTTTGATATAACATTATAAACAATTACATAGTATTGTAAAAAAATATGTACTGTTATAAAATCGTTAATTCGATCAATGCCTGAATTTGGATATTGTGAATATACTCAGAATACTCATACGGTTCTATAATGATTTACAGATCGTACAGAAATGTCCTTCAAAATATTATACCACCATTTTTTACATCGAATAATCTTCATTTGATACGTGCAAGACATTCCGTTTAAAAGTTGTTACGTTAAAAGGTTGGTCAAAAATAGTATTTCTGCTATGTTTGAACTTCAATATCTTAAAAATGATACGTGGTAGAACATTCTTATAAATTACGTTTAATTCGCTTTAAAAAAATCTTCAAGTAAGTTCAAGTACTTTTTTCTAATTATTCGATTATTCTGGTTTTTGAATAAATGTCACCAGATTATTTTAATTCTTGCATTGCATCCTTTGTTCTAAACATTTTTTCGTATTTTTTAATACTTTTGAAAAGGTAAGAAATATGTTAGTTAGCTTGAAGAAATAGTGATAAAGTAAATCATATAAATATGATGAAACAATAAGAATGATAAGTCTGATGTTAACATCAAACATAAAGTTTCCACTTCACAAATTAGACGGATACGTTGATATTAAATTATATATACAACGACCTACAAAAAAGTGGCGCATACAAGTTTGGTGTTCGATAGCTGGTTGGATGCTTGCGATTTTTTTGCTTCGTGCAGTAATTCTTCAGAAGCAATATAAATTTTTAGATCATTTTAATTATCTCTTAAATTTAGAAATTGGTGCGACATTTGTTTTTTTCTATGAAATTGAAAAAAATATAACAAAGTCACTTTGTGCCTTCTCTTCTCACACACAATTTAAACAGATATAATTTGAAAAAAGTCAAACCTATAACGACTCTTAGCCATATGGGTTTTCCCTCAAAAGCCATCCTACAGCAGACTACGAAATGTCATCAATGGGTTGTTATAATATTAGGATGAATAATGGCAAACTAAATTACTCCCGAGCAAGGTAACATAATAATGGTTCTAGGCGGAAGAAGTTAAAAGTATACAGCTGGTGACTATCATTTACCAGAAGAAACTACGGAGAAGCGAGAAGTAACACGGTTTCAAGAAACTTATCGATATAAGAGAGGAGTTGCGCTACACTAACGTTAGTGACATAACAGTTCTCAGAGGATAGTCAACTTGAAACCATGGAGACGAGTAACTGCATCATCGCGTAGCTCGCCTTCATTCTATCTTGAACCAGAAAATCGTAACCATGCACCGATGGTGTAAAGTATTATTTTCTGACGAATTGAGATTCGGTTTGCTATTATCCGATAGGCGGCAAAAATCTGGAGAAGATCTGACGAGGGATTTAGATTTAGATCACCGTCTTAACGCTCTGTGGATCTGTTGTGGTGCATTTTCTTTAGAACTCTTTATTCAGTTTCGTCCTATATATCAGACTCCACAGCCTTGATAAGAGTCCCTTGATATGAGCATCAGCCCTTGGGTTTTCCTTGACAAGTAGTTGGAATCTCAGTCTAGATAGGCCTAGCACATGGACTATGAGGCTTCCTCTTAGCAGAATCTACATGTTGCGTTCTAGCGAAAGATATGAGAAGAAATGTTTAACGAGAGGGCAAGTTTGTAGGGAAGGGGGGGGGGGGGTCGCAGTTGGGATTAAGCAGAAAGTTGTGTGCTATTCTTGAACGTGGTGAGGGCATTCAAGTCTTGTAGGAACTTCTGTCGTTCCCTTCGTTGGTGAAGTTTTTCTCTTGCAGTAAAATGCATCACAACATTTTACTTGGATTGTATCCAAATTTGATTGAGGCTATCAAAAAACCCTTGCTCTGGTCAACATTAAACCCAGCCATGAATCTGATAGAGCACATACGCTAGCATGTGAAAAATCTTGTCTTTGACCATATGGTAGCTCGTATGAAAGAACGGATATCCACAACAAAATATTGCTAACGTGACATAAAGTACGCCACAGTACTTAGAAACTCTGATTAGAGATACAGCAGGAAATACTCCTTATTATATAGCTTAGTTGGTTTAAAATTGATTAATGAAGTTTATGTTTGAATGTAAAATGTATATTTTTAATCACAAAGTGACTGGTTTAGTGAAAAGACTTGTATTGGATTTATATCAACCACTACAAAGTGTATTATATCTGAGTTGAAAATGCACCGTTATAATGATTATAATGAATATTTAAGTGAAATTGGAAATGGTCCAGAAATAAATAGAATTTTAATGTTACTAAAAATTACTCTGTATATTAAAGGGGATTATATAACTTCATCCATCTGTTCGAAAACTGTCGAACATCGAAAAATTTAAGGTGCGCCACTTTTGTGTGTGTGTGTGTGTGTGTATATTCAATATCATATCGACTAATTAAATTTAACACCTGTACATACCAAACAAAGTTAAACCAAAACAGCATATGCAATCAAAACAATAAACGGAAGACATATCAGAACATGTGAATATACATACAAAATTCAACTCATGCTTAAAAAATAGACTTACGGATATAGATCAGGAGGCTCATAGGAATTATTTTATAGTGTACATTGAGACATCAAAATCATTACAATGTGCCGACAATAGCTTGAACATTCAGAATTTTATCGAATCACCGTTGTCAGAAGCACGATTTATCCTTGGTTCTGTTTTATACGAAAGAATCATCGTATTCTGTGACGTAGCTTACTTCTTTGCTTACGTGTAATCAGTAGTACAAAAAAAGTACAAATCTGATACTTTAATATTACCATACATTGACACATGCAATATCATGCTTAAGTGAAAAACTGAATAACTCTCAAATATAATTATTGTACTTTCATATTATTAGTTTACAAGAAAATTTACTGTACTGGGAGAACTAATGCATTACATTACTTTACTTTATATTACTTTACTACACTACATTCAATATATTCCCAATAAATCTGAGAACACGATATTAGAATACTGATTACTTTTGTATTAAAAAAGTGTTTCTAGTTCTAGAATATTTGTGATGTAGCATTCATTGATATTGTGAGGGTGGTATTTGAGGTGACCTTTTACTAGTACGCACACTGTTTCACATCCCCACCAGAAGCAGAATTTTTCAACCTCTCTGCTAAAAACTTTACGGTAGGTGGGCAACTGGAAAATTGGCTGGTGGTTGTGGGCACTGTAATTAGGACAAAGCTGGAATGGTGAAGTGGACTTTACACACTAGACTATACTCCAGATACTTATTTTAAAGTATCAGAAGGGTGCTACTCGCCCTGTAATTCTCCCGTTGCTCCTATATAATTAATGTTGGGAAAAGTTTATAAAAAAAGTAGTTTTACCTTATGCGTGTGCATGACTTAAAATCGTGATTGGGTTAGGTACTCTAAGTTATTAGAGTACAAGTTACAGCATATTATTAAAGTACTTCTGAGCCACTATTTTTTACATTAAATGCATTGGACATGCGCCCAGCTTTTAAGAAACGAATTCATACGAGGAAAACCGAAAACCAAAAAGGGACATTTTTTTACTTTTCACACTGTCGCTCTAAATCTATTCAAAATATCGAGATAGTGTAATACTTTCTTTTTCTTCGTACTTTTATAAAAGACTTCATTTTGTGAAAAACACAGGTTCTAAATGATTTGACCCGAAGCACACTCATGGTCTACCTGTACGAGCCGATATGGCGTCTATTTTTGAAAATGGCAAACACAGAATTCTAATTTATTAAGTAACTATACCGGGTGGCTCAGCTAATAAGGACACTCTTGTAACTTTTAAACGGGACAGTGGGACTATTTTCAAATTTGGTGTAGTGATATGAGAAACCGAATGCTTGGAGACAGAATTTTAACAATTTTGAGCAAGTCGCAATCACCTACGAATAAAATTAATAATTGAAAAAATATATTTTTCAATATCAAAATAATATATCAGAGTTGGATCATATGTATCTTGGCCAGTAAAATCCAAATCCAAATGTTCAAAAATATATAGGTTGTCCCATTTAAAAATTTTATTTTCTTGTAAGTTGCATCGAAACGGAAATTTGGTCATTTTGGTTTTTACGTCGCATAATTTTTTTTCATATCACTAGACCAAATTTGACTCATTCAAAAGTTACAAGAGGGTCCCGATTGGCTGAGCCATTCGGTATACTGATTTTGGCATTTGATGTGCCTTTATCGACAAATATAGGCATATACAATAAGATAAAAATATTAATGACACGATAGGATATCGGTTTATACCAACGGCGCATATTTGTCAAAATAAAGATATGAAAAATCAAGTTAGTAATTTATTGATTGAATTTATGTGTGATATATCATTTTTCACTAATTTGGTGGTGCACAGACTGATAAGGATATTATTTAAGGATTACAGTGTTGGACTGCTTCAGTACTAAGAAGTAGAAGCATCAAGTTATTAAAACTTGTTTTTTCCTATTAATATCTTATGCATATTTTGTTCTTTTGAGAACAGTTAACTATTATATAGAGTGGAATTATAGTAAGTCTTATTGTGCCATAAATTTCTACAATATGCTTTGAGCAAACCTGAAAAATTATTAGTAAGCTATGTAAATTGTAGTCAAATGAAAAGCATTTGCATTACCCTTGTTTATAAAAATATATTTAATCAATCTAAAATACCTTTTATAATGTAGACATTATGCTCTACGTCGAATTACTGAATTTTCTATATAACTGTAGATAATTGTTGAATATTCATAAAACTTTGATATTTATATTCTTGCTCTGGATTACACTGCTGTTCAAATTTCAGTACAATCGAACTTCTGTGTCTGGAGGTCTGCAAGAAACGTGATAAACAGACAGATAGGCAGATGAACCTTTGAAAGTTGTTCAGAATCGACTAACATAATGATATATTTTTTGCTGTTCTCGTTCTTTGTTTGCCTAAAAAAATTAATTCACCGAGTTCGAAGTAACAACAAACATTGCTACAGTGTTTACCTGTAACGATGGTACTAAATCATCCTTAAATAGTAGTTACGTGTGGACAGAGAAGGGGCCAAATGATTATTTTACGTGTAGCAGATATGACGGAGGATTGAGTCAAATCATTGAACGAATACGAATATTTTGGATTTTAGAGGTTTCCATGATTCCATGCTTTCATATGCTGGGCAATCGTACACTTTTTTGCAACAAGATGGAGAAAAACATATATCACTCCGAGGCTTTACTATTCCAAGGACGATTATTGTAACGTCAAAAAATTCATTTAGTATCTAGTATTTCAGCTGCCTTATTTCAGCATTCTTTGCATCCGGCACTTCAAATACCGTGCCCGGTAATTATATCCCCTCTATTCATTAACTATACTTTAAGAGACGATATGCTAGTAAAAGGTAATAGTAAAATAAATGCGTATTTACTCTTTGTAATCCCAATCAATAAATTATTTGATCATTGTTCTGCCTTCATTCTCAAAAATATGCACTGTTTTGATACAATATTATAGCAATATTTGTATCTTAATGTACACCACTATGTTAGTCGATACAAACATATCAACAATATATATTGTGTGTAATTTATAAGTTTAAATTTGTGACCGCCATCTTCAAAAGACAGGAGCAATAATGGTTTATATGTGTCGGTTATGAATGTGTTGCGGGTCAAGTAGCATAGCATTCTTTAAAGAACAACTCTGCCAAATTTAGTGCTTTTTTCACAAAATGTAGATTGGTTTTGCTTAACCAGGTCGATTATTGTGCCTGGAAACATTTGAGAAATAACTCAATGTTTAAATTTTATTATTTCATATTATTCGATAATTAACTAATGATAAAAAAATTGACAAGAGAAGGAATTAGCTGCTTTGACGTTAACGTTATCTTTCATTTATAATGTTTATTTTTCCTGGTTGATGAGCAAATTTTTCTTTGGACCCTCTTTTCTAATTAATATAAATTAAAATTGTAAAAATCAAGCAATTAAATTTGTGTTTGTGTTTGTTTGTAACACGGATTTTCACCAAGTAACCGCCGAATCAATTAACTATACCGGGTGTCAACGAGATCACTGTCAGGCCACCATTTATTTATTTTTAAAGGATTGAGATGAAACTTGGTACGCTTCACATACTATCGTAAGAACACTTATTGGTCTATCTGTCATACTGCGACTTCCGGTTTGCCCGGAAGTGACTCCAACTTGAATGTATTAAACGAGACGCCCTTTATATTCTCTTATTCTTGGATCCTACAGATTATTCTATATATGACTACTAATTTCATGACAGTTTACGCCACTTAGACAATTTTATAGCCGATATTAATTTTAAATCTAGTGTTCTGTAATTCACCTGAAAATGTTCTAATATTCATAAACGATGAAAGAGAACTAAGTGTTGCATCTTGTTGTTGTTGATTTGTGTCATGGAAAGGTCCAAAGTTCATAAAATCCCTTTTTTGAAATTACTCAAATTGTCATTTGAAAGTATATCACTTTTATACTAGATTTAAATCTAATTTTTCTGTACCAATCTAACGTTATATCTCAACACAATAATCATCAACGTTTTCCTTTGCAATTACCGTCAGAATCAAAATCTAAAAGTGTATCAAGTATGCCTTGGCTGACTAAATTAAAACCAATTAATAATAACAGGTAATATGCCTCGTGAGCTTGACAATTGTTATATGTAAAATTTCAAAATGTTTCAGGTATGTCTTGGCTAAAAAAATATCAAAGTTACGTATACAGTTTGAAAATTAGTAGTCATAGGTAGAATGATCTGTCCAAAAATGTAAAAATATGAGGGTATCCCATTTAAAAATCTAAAGTTGAGGTTACTTCTGGCGAAACCGGAAGTCACAGAAACTTGACAGATAGATTAGAAAGTGTTGTTTTGGTAGTATAAAAAGTAAATAAATGGCGGCCGGAAAGTGATCACATTGACACTCGTTAAAAATAAATGATTCGCCCACACCCCATGTAGTTTCTCTCGTAATTCAATATTTTCATTAAACTACTTACTTTTATGCGAAAAAACAATAATGGCATCTTTTTAAGTTTATAAAGCACGTACATATTTAGAGCAAAGTCTTTAAAGCGTTTTTGCTCTAGATATCGGTTTTAAATTTAAATGAGATCACACACATACACAGATATTTTTCAAAACCTCTTTTTCGCTGTCTGGAAGTAATATAGATTCAAAATCCGTCGAATTTTTGGACATTACAACACTTTCGTCGCTCCTAGTGACGAAAATAAAAATTGATCGATTATGCTATGGTTATTTGTTAGTAGCGAGATCTAGTGTATATATGGTGGTTTTGGGTATTTTGGTAAACTGTTGTCGAGGCTGCAAAGTAAGTAGCAGAGGAGTTGATGACATTGTGCTCCATGCAAAATAGCAAATCTAATGATACAGTCACATGGTTCCCTAATGGTAGTTGTAGTCACATTTACGTATATTCGTAGGATTAAACCATGGTCGTGGGTCCATGTGGATCATTCTTAACTGTGTCCAGACTGTTTTCAAGTATTACAATGTCAGTCAGAGCCCATGTTAGGCTTTACTAAACTTGATTTGATCCTGATAATAGTGCTTATTACGGAACGCTTACCGAACCTATTAAATAAACTCCTAAATGCCTTATATACATATACCCACATACCAAAATTTACTCCTAAGGATATACACGTAAACTATAGGGATACGCAACTGAACATTCGGTATGTCAGGCCCGTTGACCATGTAACCAATTAAATAATACAATTTTGAATTAATTGAAACTACAAATATATCTAATAAGGTTATCAAATGAGTATTAGATTCAAACCAATAATGTTCTATATACGTGATGATGAGTTTGTCATTCATATTTCCCAATTAGATAATTCCTATGTAGGCGTCTAAAACCATCTTAACCAATTTCAGCAAACTTCTCATATAAAATTAATGAACGCCTAGGCGCTTCTAATTTGATTCCGCAACCACGTGCACATTACAAATAGCGAAATCAGAGGAACAGGAAAATCGATAATTGTAACACCCTATCGTGAGCGATTTATTACTAATGAATCTTGACGAAGCGACCTTCAACTAGCCACGGGTATTGATAATAATTGCATAAGGTATACGAAGGTTACATTAATTTGTTCGACCACAAAATTCACTGGAGAATAGAGTAACAAATTTGATTTGCTTTATTAGAGTCCTAATTATTTTATCTCTCTCAGATCTCGCTCTCTGGGTATTTGTAAGGATCACATTCAAATATCTTAAACTGTGGCGCTGTACATACTTAAATTTATATTTAACAAGATAAGGTTAAATTAAGAACTCGTTCAAAATTATGTGTTTCTAATTTATGTAGTCTCTTTTACACGAGGATGATCTGCCCAAGAAACACATATATTTTATCATAAGTTAATTTTAATTCGAAGTCAGCTACAGTTCAAGTTTTGTACCATAATCTCTTTGTGTACAGGTGCTTTAAACGTCTTATTATTTATCTCACTTTTAGAACAATAATAATTAATTTCGATATAAAATAGAAAATATCAAGTATATTTTACTATAAAATAACGGTTTCCTATTTGTTTGAAAGGAGATATGTTATGGGTACTGTAATCGATGCAGACGGTTGTTTGCTCCCGTCTATTTCCCTAATACGCCCCTGCGCTAATATTGTAATGATTGTGTGCTTTCTTTACTGCACTTTTTGATCTGTCCAATACGCTTTCTGTTCTTCCCATTCTCATTGATCTTTACCGATTCCTCGAACTTTTCATACGATGGATTCTTTAAATTCCCCAATAAATTCCCTCATCTCGCCGAGCCACCACTAGACGCGTTGGCTCATATTTACAGAATAAATGTTGAATAAGTTGCCTATGATATCTAACTCGCCACAAGAGCATATGTCATGGACGTTTGGCAATACTCTATATAAGACACTAAACAGTATGAATGTGAACAGCTGAATAAAAATATCTTTAAAAGTTAAAGGTATAAAATCTAACTACTCCATGATAAAACGAATACTTCGCATTTACGTTATCTATTAAAGCAATATTTCTAACAAATATAATAAATAATCATGTTTTGTAAAGTTTTATAATGTAATTGGCTTAATTTACTATTTTTGTTTTGTGGAAGTTATATCATCTTTTTCATAAAATTCTTAGAAATTGTTATTAAGCTTAATTATTGAATTCTTTGTTTTCCTGATATTCTTATTATTTGCGTATCGTGGCCTAGATCGGTCAATTGCGCTTGTGTACTCTTTTTAGAATGGCATGGCATGAATAATTAAATTTCTGAGATAAAAAATCCCCTAAATTTTTACACAATTTGCGTAACACTGGCGATTTCAGGAAACTGGTAATGTCACCAGAAAAAAGCATTACAAATGGAAAATTTGATCATGTTTTCCTTCCGATCGTGGCAATAACAGCAATAAGAAATGAATCATTAAAAACAATGGTAATATTATATTGCAAACATTTACTGAAATAATCAGAAAAACGACGAAGTGGTGAAATATTTATTATTTCCAGCTACATTGTATTTCTTGTAATAAATTCAACTTAAAAACGGTAATAGTTCTTACAAAAACATGTAAAACATATCTGGAAAATAAAAAGACAATTTTGAATCAAACACAGTTCTGTTTAATGTGTGGCGTATTTATTTAGTTTATTTTCATAATAATTAAATATGAAAACCCAATTAGCTGCTGACAACATAAAACATTTTCCCCAATAACATAAACCATTTTCATATAATAATAAATCATACATAACAAGCAAAGTTAAGGATTAATGGCATAAAATTGCCATGTGCCGTGTGCATCACGTAATAAAGTGAATTATATTTAATTTTAAAATGTTAATACAGATAACCTGCTTTTATCGGAAATCTACTACATTTGTGAAACTTACAGACAACCGCTCAAAAACATAATTTATTTTTATACTTGCATTCGACCCCGACCGAATGTCAACATTAAATTTCAGTATACGGAGGTACTTTTATGTTTTTTTACTTATGCGGTTTTATTTCCTTTAATTATACGACGCCGAAATTATGAAACATTATCTACAATGTGGCAATTATTGTTATTTACGTCAATATTTAATAACGGGCAAGGGTAGACCATCCCAGATCGCAGTTTCGCAAACGGTAGTATAAATCTAATTATATGTATGTATATATGTATTTACAAACCTAGTGTGAAATTATACAGAGTCCGCGGTATACAAAATGTGTTGTGCTTCTCAGACTGCAACAGACTTGTGGATTTGCGATTCCCCAGAACTGCAATTTTATGGAACAGATCTTTGTTGTAGTAGTTGCAACAAAGCAATTTGTTGGACAACTAAAACAGATGCTAATAGACATATTATTATTTCCTCACAAAAACATATTTGTGCTAGTGGCTCTACTGATAGTTTTAATTTAGATTTAGTGGAAGTGATGGTGAGATATAACATATAGTCAAAACTAAATAATCCACTTTTTAGACAGTTTTTGGAAAAGTGTATTAGTGACAAATATAACAATGTTCAGGTGCCATCGAAAACGACACTCAGAAGAAAATACTTATAAACGGAGTGTGATAATGTTAGAGAAAAAAATTTCTCTTGAGCTTACTGGGAAACGCATCTGAGTTAGTGTGGACGAAACCACCAATGCTTGTAGCGAATGTTTTAGTGGGTGCATTGCAGAAAAATTGTTCTCTGCGTGGGCACTTGGTCGCCTCTAAAGTTGTAGAAACGACAAATTGTCGCATTATAGTGAAGGCAGCAAATTCAAGTCTACAAGAGTTATAGGGTGACAAATATATAGAAAATAGGGACAAGGTCTTATTATCTCTTATTGATGGAGTGAATTATATGAAAGCTGCAAGTTGAATTATGAAGGAAACATATCGCAATATGCGCAGTAACATGTCTAGCACATGGACTCCATAGAATTGCTGAAACTATTGGAGAGTGCTACGCTAATGTTGATAACTTAATATCTAGTGTAAAGAAAGTTTTCATGAAGGCACCACATCGTGTACAGTTATTTAAAGAAATACTTCCAAATAGACCATTACCTCCAGCGCCCATTATAACACGGTGGGGAACTTGGCTAGAGGCGGCATCATACTATTTTTATGAATCCAACTGTTCAAGAAGATCTGAAGACCATACACGGAAGTTTCTCGCGAATTCCTCTAGCCATACGAAACCTTCAACATATGCCAACATCAAAATGTACTGCATTTTATGCAATAAACATCGTGTTCGATCTCCGGCAATATATTTTTCAATTACCTAGAGAAATCGCAGGGCGGGGTTCAAAAACAAAACTCAAAGGAGTTTTAAAAACCAGTTCCCAATTTGTAACGATGTCATCTGTAATAGACTTTTAAACGGTAAAGTAGACTTTTCTACACCAGGCGTCAATAAGGCGACTTTAAGAAATTTCACATGTTTTAAGTACGCCCCGATGACATATGTTGACGTTGAATGGTCTTTTCCTCATTATAAATGGATTTTTAATGACAAGCGGCGAAGGTTAACTTCAGAACATTTAGAACAAATATTAATAATATACTTTTATATTCGTTATAGGTCGTGAAAAATTACATATGTGTGTGTTATTTAAGATAGTGAAAAATACATGTGTGTGTTTTAGTTCAATGTTACATCCCCAATACCTCCTCTTCGAATGAGTCTTTATAATAAACTGACCATATCAACTTTAGATATTACGGAATTCTCTTAATCTTTATTAAGATAAAGGTAAATTGTATCATATTTGCATAAAAATCTTTCCGCGCCGGCAGAGCCAACCCTGATTTTTACGTCACCGAGACAAAATTCCCGATCTCTGCTCTTAATATGATACTGTCAATTGTCTTCAGTATCCTCGTGTAAAAGGGCTCTTGATGATGTAAATAATAACTAGCTATCTAAATGATAATCAAGTCCTCTTATCTGTAATAACTAATAACTATTTTCCATTGAATTTTTTAAAGCCTATAATTGAACAATTTTAAGATTAGTTTCATTAATATGTATATAAAAAACTATGTAAAATTGCACAGAAACTGCAGATAGTCAGTCCCTTTACTTCAAGTTGGTCAACGAGTGACATTGTTATTTAAGGTTATGTTTCGACAGTTTTTGTCGGAATATTAACTTAAAATGTGTCAAATGTTCAGTTGCGAATCCTTATGTCAAATACGTATGAGTATTCCACGCCCGCTATAATCTACCCTATACACGGACCACCCTAGTAGCTAGGCGTGCACTATGTCTAGAAGTCGTACGACGCAAACCACTAGCGATTTGTTAGCTTTTGTGTAAACGAATAATCCTGTTTGTTGACGGTGACGATGACGGTGAGCCAGGACAACACCTGCGATAGACTGAGACAATATCCAAGCGAAACCGGGTGTTTCGGTGCAGTGTGAATTTAATAGACCAAGCATCAGGGACGAAAAAGGACCAAGATGCTCCAAACTGAGGTAGAAGGTTAAAGGATGTCGTTAGATTTTATGATTTTGAATAAGTACTTAAACTGGCCAATAAAAATCGCTTCAGCTTATTTTTCTTGCAGCCAAAAAAATTTTGGGAATACAGATTATTTCCCTATAAATTTTTCTCTTGAAAAAGTAGAAAGAATGTTTCAGATAAACATTATAGACTATAAAGATATCTATAAATCTGTTTAAACCCGATATCAAAATAATTAAATAAGTAAACCATCATACTCCTTTAAAGCCAAACAGTTTTTTGTGAAAAAAGCCATTTATGTGACAGTTGAACCAATTAGAGCCAAAATCATTCTCAAGAAGGTGACTCCTAGAATAAAGTTTCAAGTAAAAAAGTTGTCTCTATGTTTGATTTGTTCCCAATATATTTGGCATTGATTTCGAAAGATAAAATTTTCCCGCTTGCTATATTTACGATTTGTCGACATAACGTTAGAAATTTTTTTTTAATTTTCTAGAAATATAACCTTCGCGTTAAAACATCAATTAACGAATATGTAATGATAACAGGAATATGTAATGATAACACGGTGAAAAATTGAGACCAGTTATTGTTCAATTCTTAAGTTAGACTGAGTTAAGCGGAAGAATAATTATTTCTTATTTTTATAAAAAAAGGTTTTCAAAGAAAGGTAAGTAAATTAAATATAATTGAATATACTGTATCCACAATAGCAGAAATATGATATTTTTTCTTCTGGCTTTTCACTGCGTTAAAAAGCGAGCGAACGAAGAATTACGCTCAATTATATATTTATTTACTTCTCGATTCCAAAAGTTATAGTGATTTTTCCACATTTTGACTTTCTTGAGATTAACTCACGCAAAAATTAATTTATTGCTCCATATCACTTTCATGAAGACACTCTTGGCTGTGATTGGTTGAATTTTCAAACTAATCACTTATATTTTTGAAAGGAATTGTGGGATTGAAGGAATAAGTGATTTCCTTGATCTTTTTGAAGTTTTGATAGTTTCGATAGTTAATTTCATTATTTACAACTCATAATTTAAATATTTTTTTCTATGTTTTGAAGAAAGAGTTATAGCAAAACAACTGTTTTTCGAAAAATTTTTGGCTGTAGAAAATTGAGAAGAAATTTTTATTCGTCAATCTAAGATACATGTTCAGAATCATAAACTGTAGCTATTAATAAAAGCAGCAACCTTTTACCTCATTTTAACGCAAATAAATCTCTGGCGCTTGATCTATAAAGCCCTTCTCAAATGAAACTATCTAAACTACTAAACATATTGTTTATCTATTGTACATTAATCCAGGTTTATTAATTCCATTGAGAATATGTTTTTATATTAAATATAACCCACAACGAAATAGATACCAGCTTAAAAATACCATAGCGGATCCTGTAACATACGAATTAAACAGAGATATCTGTCTGTTTATAGCTAAATTTCAATTCGAATGATTTTAAATTCCAATAGCGGAATAGTTTATATTTTTTTCATAATTTAAAATTCATAAAATTAATACTTTATTTGAAACATAAAAGCATTAAAAATGTGAAACTATAATGAAAATTGTGCTCAAAGCAAAAATTGTGATATTCATAGTATTCTATTTACAGGAAATAGTAAGAAACTTTTAGAGTAAAATGTGTCCAATGCAACGGTTGTGATGTGCATTTGGTATTTCTGTATGAAGTTTCTGTCTAGTTCATTATAAGGAAGATGTTAGTAGTTTTAGATGAAA
Organism: Stenurella melanura; assembly: GCA_963583905.1. Classification (NCBI taxonomy): domain Eukaryota; kingdom Metazoa; phylum Arthropoda; class Insecta; order Coleoptera; family Cerambycidae; genus Stenurella; species Stenurella melanura. The sequence continues at coordinate 28,804,064 of OY757318.1, read as the reverse complement.
TCAAGAAAGGTCTCTATGTGTAGTGTATGAGGCGTGTGATGTGGTATTAACAAAAAACATGTAAACATTACAGCAATACCTGGTTGCCGTCATAGGTCCAGCTACCAAACTTCATGTCACAATGTTGGTCATCAAAGGGGAACCACGTAATGTCTATCTTGCATGTGCTCTTGAAGATACCGGGAGGGACATACAAGCAGCTGCCGTTATGTTTGACCACAACGTTTGTTTGGAAAGTCCCGTCGAAACCCTCATCAGCACTTCATAACAACACAAAGCGTTAAAAATCGCCGCTACAAAACTGTTTCATGCTGGTCTTGGTCGACAACAATAGATTGGCAATATTGGCAGATCGTGAGCCTTAGATACAGAGCCATTTGCTCTGTTGGCATGACTGTAGACCGCACGCGATTTTACATGCAACAATTAACATATATCCACTGCAGTGAAAGTGACCGTCAATACGTCAATATATCAGTACGACACTGAGCACAACAAACATCTATTTTGACATTGACATTGAACAAACATCGAACATCGAGCTACACACGATTGCAGTGACCAAGCTAGCCATCGTCGCTACATTCTCCTCAACCTCTTTATGTGTTTAGGCCTGGAACCATTTTATTCTTGTTTCTTTTATTTACCATTTGGTTTTATGGTATCTGTTTAAGTTGTATTGTATTTAATTTACATGTTTTTAAAGGAGGCATTTAACTTTTCGAACGCGAGCGATTTTTAAGGTTTATTTTTATCAGTCTTTTATGCTTTTAAGTTTATTATTTAACTTTTATTTTAGTGCTGTTAGTGAGAGAGTTTTCAGGGACGTTCCGGCCCAGCAAAAGTCGAATTTTCAAGCTGCTACCATCCGCAGAAACAGAAGAAATTAAATAAGCATGCATAACATTTATTATTTAAATAGTAATAATTAAACAATTTAAATTATTACGATGACATAGCTAATAGAAATAAAAAAGCGGCTACGGTATCAACCCGTTGTTCGACTCCAGAGGGTCGGAAGTAGCTGTGGCCTACAGCAACGGCTAGCTGTGTCGTACTTCCCGCCCAATTTATCATTCATTCAAACTTACATCCATTCATATTATGCACTGCTGGCATAAAAGTTTCCAAAGTCACTCACTACATCCATTATAGTCGATTTTATGGTGCCGCATTACCTCATCTACACGTTAATATTACGAAAATTAAACTGATAGTGTTTTAACAGATGTTCCTTATTACTTGCTAGTAATTTCTAAAATTATTTCAAGTGCTGCACAGGAACTGACACTCTCTCACTCAGGCTTATCTTCATTACTTTTACTGTCGTAGAACTGTAATTTATGTACATGCATGTTTAATTTGATTTGAAAATATTTTATTTATTATAATTAAGGTAAGACAACAGGCTTCCAAGATTTGATAAATGTAAACCAGGGAATTTAGTGGCATGGAATAGTTACTAATGGTGATTAGCTGCCACAACATGTGGCACCACACAATTAACTTCTGTAGTAAGACCAGTACATGTCATATTTTAAAAATAAGCATTTGCCACAACGTTGACGTCGAACCTCTCGGCGTCCGTTATTTGCCTATAGACAGAAGGGAAACTCATCCCTAAAAAATATGATTCATTAGATGGTTCAATGTTCCTGTTAATTCCGTTACAGTTAGTGTTTGACAGCTTATAATTAGAGGGTGAATGAAAGATTAATGAATAAACGAATTACTGTAGTGGTAATGGTTATTGGACATACCCCCGCCTACACCTTAGATAGATTCGAGCCTTAAGTTTGATTTTAGAAGCAAGGGACATTTGATCAGGTTATAAGTAAAATCCTATGTTTCGTGATAAGTTTACTCGAGGATGATAAATCTTCTGTTAGAAATAGCATCATTCACTATGCAGGTCACGATTTCATCTTCAAATCATCTTCAATACAGTCTGAAAACTGGAGCTTCTGTAGAATTTCTCATTTCATTAGAATGCTTGCGTAAACGACAATGTCCTATGATCAATTCCCTCCACCTACCTCCTTCAGTTTAAGCAGTTTCTCCGTTACTGTGTATGTATTTGACCAGAAATTTGGAATATTTCTAAACTGTTTCATTCTCTTCATCTTGTTATGGTTTGGTGCTACTACCTGATGACTTTTCTGACTGTGCAGATGAATTTCAGGTTCTGAACCATTAATACTGCTCATATTACCCCTCCTGACAAGAAAGTCAGATTTTTAGCCTTGAGCGAATCATTTGTGGGCTGATATCCAATCTAAATATACTAAATATATTCTGCTAGTTTATTTAAAACTTCTTTGTATTCTCATACAGATTGAAGTTGTCGGTATGTTATTTCAGTACTAGTAGCGCTCATTGACCATCTGAGAGGATTTTGCTCTATGCTCCCCCTAAGTATTTTCTTCTCAGCTATAGCCTTTATAGTAGCATAAACTTCAGTTTGAAAAGTTATTACGTCACCCAGATATGTATGTCCTCCATCGATTTTTGCAGAGTGTAAGCCAATTGGGAGTCTCTTTTTATTTCGTGATCCATCTGTATATATAACTTTTTTCGAAGCCATGCCTGACCAACACGTAATCTGTTTACCCAAGTATTTGCAAGATTTGCTGTTCCCCTAGCAGTCTGGAATGTGGACTATTTACATTCACTTTTCAGAAGCTGTTGCTTCCCATTTTTTGTATCTCAGCCATCGTCTCACAGTTGATGCAAATGTTAGGCAGAGAGTGATCGAAAAATATTTGTATAGCTCTAGATAAAATCTTTATCCGAAAGATGATTGCCAGTAAATTGATTGTGAGTCGTATAAATTAATCAGTTTTTATAGTGTTATGCAGTATTATATTGAGAAGGCAAAAATATTGCCAGTATTGAATATTTGTGCACACCTATGTATATGTATCTTTCTTCGTAGACAACTGTAAGGCTTTTGATAATGTAGAATTGGACAAACTGTGGGGGAATGTATTATTGTTCTATATAATTCGCCGACTGCTTGAAGAAAACCTTGCTTTGTTCTGTCACCAGTCTTTATTAACATCTAGAGTGAACACGTGATGTGACGTGTGGTAGAGGACCGCCAGGGTGTAATAGCTCTAGACGGAATGAAGATTTATAATTTGAGATTTTCCGCTGCAAACCTTAGTTGCAAAATGCGAGGATGAGTCATATACCTACTGGAGAGGCTTCAAACAATAAACTCCGATTATGGTTTAAGGGTAAATAACAACAAGACGAAAATTATAAACGATTGTAGACCAACTAAATGATAACGACCCAGTCATGTTAAGGATAAGTTACTGTGAGGTTGTAAACAAGATAGTAAACCTTAGAGCTTTTGTGGACAATACTGGCAACTGCAAATATGAGACACGGCGAAGTATTTATATGGTAAAATCGGCAACTTGCTCATTAAGTTGGCGTAACAGAAACATCATGAAACGCACCAAGATCAGATTTGCTAATGCCCTAGTTTTCTCCATCTTTCTATTTGCCTCTGAAATATGAACCGTTAGGCAAGTAGACAAACGACGTATTGATGCCTTCGAGATGTGGATCTGAAGGCATCAGAGAGGACAATATAGAAGGTTAACAGTTCAAGGAAATTCAGATGGAGAGAGGCGAAGTGGGCGTCCTCCAAAAAGTTGACCTGATGTTACTAAAGAGCTAATAAGAAGGAGCTTTGGTGAAGTTATGCTCCTAGCAATCAACCGTGACAACCGGCGTAATGGTGTCAGACATGCTAGACAGCAAATGGAGGCCAACGTTAATCATTCACAGAACGCATGACAGTTAACAGTTGTTTCATACTCAACCATTCTTAGACGTTGTTCTAAAATCTTTTCTACTAATAGGGCATATTTCAACAAATCCGACTGGTTCTTTGCTATATATGTCCTTCTTATATTCCAACTACGCTGCCTTATTTAGTTACAAAATACATTAATTTTAACTAATTTCAAGATGTTGGGAAAAGTGAATCCCAGCAAGAAATATATTTAATTTCATTATATATACTTAATACTGAACATTTTTGTATATTTTTTAAACTATAAAAGGCCTGTAGTGAGAAAAGTTGTGTGATGGTCTTAAATTTATGTGAATTTTTTTTTCAAAAATATTTAGGCCCCCTGTCGGACCCCAGAAAATTTTTTAAAAATTTAAAAACTTAAGTTACCTGCACTGGGAAATATTTCTAAACGATTATTTATTCTATTATAAAAAATATTTTATACCTTCTGGAAAATGCAAAAATAATTTACAAAATGAATCACCATACAAGATAGGTAGCAATCCAGCTGTGTTAACAGCAAATCGAGTATTACTGGCTTATATTGGAGTTGAGAATCCAAGGTTTTGTTTCTTGTCAGATCTACTCCCTCATGTACATCCGGGGCTTAGCACTTTTGGCAATTGATTCATTACTCAAGATATTTAAGCGATGAATTTAGAGCTGCAATAGACACAGAAATCCAATAGACACAGAAATGAATTATATGGCCATCCAGAAAAAACTGATTTTGATGATCTTCGATTCACGCAGACATGTGAGGGAACTAGGATTCAGAAAATTATAAAAAGCAAGAAAGTAAGAACAAAAGGCAAATCAAAGAGTTCTATTAGAAAATTAGAAACTCGTACATATAACTTTGATGCCATTGATTTCATGGACCTAACAAGATGGCAAGATTGTAAAGTTACTGAGCCCCCCCAAACACAACACCTATTCGATGAGGATATTGAAGATTACATCAAAACTGGAAATATACCAGAAGTTGACATGTGGAAACTACCTTGGCACACACGGCTTTAGAAAGAGGTGACAGAAGCATCATTGCCAGTCTGTGGAAGTAAAAATAAGGTTTGCTGGATACGATGGCATTCAGAAATATAATGCCAAAGTTTGAAAGCAGAACCCAGTATGTAGTGGAAGTAACAAATTTGTAATAAATTCCCTCATGGAGGGAGGGGTGAACTCGATGGGAGCTATCCCCATGCGGTGAGTTCTAGGTTATTTTGTATAATTATCATCTTTCAAAATAAGCGAAAATCTGTTCAACTACAAGATACACATTTTTGACTCAGAGATTCTGGATTTTGATTTTTCGTAATATTCGGTAGCTGGCGTGGGGACTAAATATATTCTAATTTCAAAAATATTAATTTTACGACGGTAAGGAATCATTGCAAAGTCTTTCCACGTACAGGCATCTTAAAAAAATTCGGAACGCGGCGGGACCACTAAATATTAATTTAGAGAAATACTTTTTAATTTAAGGCCAATATACAACTCTTCCCATCACAGGTCTTTTGAAATTAAAAAATTGACCCACCCTAATAAATAAGTAATAAAAGTAATGAAAATATTTTACTAGTTTTATTTTTTGCATGCCTTATATGTCTTCCTGTACTTAAAATGAGCCAAATTAGATGAGAAAACTTTAATTTTTAACAATAATAAATATCCTGCCCCAGTACCTAGGAAATAATTTAATTGCATTAAAATTATTTTTTTCAGGGACTAAGCTCTAGGTGCCTTCTATACAAGTAATAAGAAACATCTATTAAGACTCAGATGGAAAAAATCCCGTCCCCGTAAGTACATTTCATAAACGATTTTTGCAGATGTCAACGAAGTGATTATACTGTCAACTGAAAAGACGCGTATACTTTTTAGTCGACTGCTATTTCAGACTGAAAGACAATGAAGTAACGATATAAGCCTCCGTATAGACATTGTAATAAGTGAAATAAAACAACAGCACTCCTTTCACTTTTATCGATTTTAACGTACTTTCTCGTATCTTTTATGGTTTCCTTTTCCGTTTGCGGTATTATTAGGTAGCTAATTTTACTCTTTTAGAGTTATTTTAAAAGAAAATATTTAAATTAACTGTAATTTAAACAAGCATCCGTGAATGTAGTTAATTAGATGAATCAAATATGGTTTCCTTATGACCTTTACACGTTCCGTTTAATAATTACTGTGACCTTAATCTGCAAGCAGTGCACAATACGACACGTACCCTTGTAAACGAAATTTGAACTTTAATTTTGAATAGAGACTAATTAATCACACATCAGGGTAATAATTTACCGCACAAAATTTTGAAAATTATCTTTTCAAATTGTTGTATGGACTAAATGAATTATCGAATAACTAACTATTCATGCGTTCATTTCATGGTCACTGATTGATCTCAAAATAAAACGGCTAAAGCTTACGAAAATGCAACTATCATAGCACTACACATGTTACCTGTTATACATAAGGACATCAGGTTTCCACAGTTTGTTCGGTGTTATACGTAGATCTTTGACCCCTCCGTAATCGGTTTCGTTCCATCGAAGATTGTAGTCGGTCCATTCCTGCATAAAATATCTTATAGTAAAATTGAAAAAGTTCAGAGAACAGTTGTGTAATTGGAAGCTTTTTGTCTAATTTGAAATCCGACTTTAAAGCTACCAATTTTTCCGGACACGAATACAGATACAACATAAAGCCCACTTTCTACTTGGCAAATCAACAGACAGCCACAAGCGCAGCATGCTGGTATACTCATGTATATCTAGCGAAGACGTGATGATGTAAGACCAACAGATCAAACTGTTATTGAGCTACACAAATATTTTCTGCTTTAACTCGCCCCAGTATTTATTTTATTAGGATACAGTACTGACACTTTATAATAACTATATATAAAAAGTTTTCGTTAGCCTTGCTCATTTGGGGGTAGTTAGACATTCCTGGATAACTTGTCCAGAATAAAATTAAATTTTGTAATATCTAATATCGAAGAATTTAATATAATAGTACTGATATTTAACCATTATATTGACGACTTGACTCAAAACATATCTCTTAAAAACGATCTCAACTATTTCATAAGGAAACAGATGGAAAGAATGTCTTAACTTGATAGATACATAATTAATTTCTTTTTCTCTTGGTATAATAATATGGTTGTGTTATATTTGATGTACTGAAAGAATCATGTTTAACTGCAAACATTTTCAAATGCCATTTAAAAGATACAAAAAAGAAAATTGTCTTTATGTTGGAAATATTATCCCAAAAATGTTCTGATCAGTTTTCTCAAGATTTGCTCAAAATATTTCGGATGGTAACTCTATATTACTTTATTCTGTACTTTCGTTAATATTTTTATGTTTATTCTAAATTCAAATTACGGCAATATAAAAATTCAAAATGTTTGAGCTAACATTAATATCTACAAAGATATAAGTAAAGCCCTTTCTTACTAGCCCACGAAGAGGACATACGATTTCTGCTTTCAATTGTGGTTTTGTCCTGAAAGGTGATCACTTGCAAGCTTTTGTTGGCCCACTTGGGGTCAGAGACCAAAATTAGCCAGAAGAAAGGCTGAGTCAGTTCTCTCTATACAGTACTTAATGTTGTACTCCCACAGTATATACGGCGCCTTTACAGTTGGCTATTATCTGGTGGTATATTTATAAATCAGATTGATTGTGTTATGATAGGAACTCTGTAGAAAATATCTATCTATGCATCATACTTGATAGTCTAGCCTTCCAAAACAAAATCAGGAAAAACGTAAATAAAGTCGACCATCTGCAGTTCCGGGCTTTTATGGTATGGTTAAGCCGTGCATTCGATCTTTCAGAGGAAGACCTACTAAGTCAAAATAGAAAGGTTATTAGGATAATAGTGGTAATAGTGGGCGTTCTAACCGGACACTGTTGGCTCAATAATCATGAGAGTCTAATGGGTTTAACAGAAGACACAATCTGCAGATTGTGTCAAAAAGAGGAGGAAACCTCAGTCCATGTGCTATGCTATTATGAGGTCCACTGAGATTCCAAATACTTCGCTGCTTAGGAGAGAAAACCAAGGGCGGACAGCTACACTAAAGCTGTGAAGTTTGATACAAAAGACAAAGCTAGAAACGGAACTTTACGAAAATTAGAGTAGAAACGACACAATAAACCCATAGGGGTCGCGGTGGTCAAGGCCAAGCAGCTAGCTCCTCCCTTTCTCTAATTTCTTACCTAGAATAATTTTTACTGAAGACATCTGTAAAGAGATGCAATCACATGCTGATCACATATAATAAGATCTTTTTTCGGGCAATAATAATATAAAATTGACAAAGAGGTCAGATATGGTCGTGTGCTCTTTAACAACTATAGTCGACATATAACTGTGTGGTAGAAGACTGGCAGGATGAAGTGACTTCTAACTCTTAAGATTTGTGGCTATTGAAATTGGCGGTAAAAAACTATCCATTAAATGCATCATTCAAAGTGACTCCATATTCTTCCACATCTTATTTACTTTTATCCACGTCAATCGGAGAGATGACAGTAGGGTCGGCTAATGGTTTAAGGAAAATCAGATAGTAAACAGTGAAAAAAATGCCCAGTAAAACGTTGGGTTGGTGTTAACAATGAACTCATGGGAAAATGCATTGATGAAATCATAACCACAACGGGCAACGGCAAGAGATGTTGTGAGCATACCATACAGCAAACGAAGACTAAGACAAAACTAATAGTTGATGACAAAAAGTTTTCACAAGGCATTGTGAATAGGAAGGAGAAGAACGAAAATGAAGTTAAATGTTCAAACTGTATTTCGTTTACATTTTGACAGCATTATGACTAACAAAATTCTGATTAAATTAGATTCAATAGTGATCAGCACATACAATTTAATTTGCTAACAATACCGTTAAAATAGAAAGTCAATTCATTGAAATAAAGTCTAATTTTTACAATATCTGAGTCTATTCGTATATTTCTAATAACTTCTCGCAAAATCTGAAGCCGGCGCGGCGACTAAAGTCATCCTAATTTAATTAATACCAGGTTTTTTTAGCACATGATATTTTTCCTTATGAATTATTTTTGCTACAGTATGTTATGTCACTTCAATATTTCTAGATAATAAATTAATGATAAAATACATGTCTAAATTTTTATAATGTTTGAAACTAAAAAGATAGAGTAGTCCTCTATAGCTCTTATATTAAAAGTTAACATTTCAGAAGGCTTCTTTAAGAATTTTATTATATTTTCATAAAAATCTCCAGAAAATTTTTATGTGTATAATATAATATAGTTTCCAATAGTGAAAATGTAAAAAAGTGTGCTTTTTCTAATTGCATTTTTATAAAAATTTTGACAGACATTTTTTTGAAAAATATGAAACTGTATTTAATACTCGGCTTTGAATGATTTTTGTCACTCGCTTTATAACAATTGCATCCAATTTTTATATATATTAATCTTATTGACCCTTTTGCTGTTCTTTTTTAAATAACAGAGTGCAGTAATTCGATACATGTTCTTTACATGACAAGACAGTAGACAAGAGACTAGGCACAGAAACATTTTTTGAATACGTGAAATTTTAATATTGCCTTTATGAAAACAAAATATTGTAAAATTTAAATTTCAACTTCTTAACATTATGATATGTAATATTTATATAACATTTTCATTATATTATGTTCTTACTTGTTAATATGAAATTGATTTGTTTCTCATTTGAAAATGATTGCAATTAAGTACTTTTAATTAAGCAGAATATTGCCACTAAGTCAGAAACAGTAAAATTTTGTAATGAAGTTATGAAGAATTAAATTCAAAATGTCCCTTACTAACATTAAAAACTACATCATTATAAAGTAGGCCAATGCTTAAGTTTTAAAAAACGTGATTTAATGTCTATATTAAGTTATTTTAATATATTTGACTGCATACTCTTTGAAAATAAAAAGAAACCTACAAAATTGTAAATTTTAAATATTCTGTCCAACGCTCCAAGTCTGCTCATATATTTTAAAGAAAGTTTGGCAAACATGTAAAAAGAGCAGAGTTTGGTTGGTCTTACCCAAACATCTTGATTTTAGGCCATGAGCATGCATAGCTGTGCGAGATGGACATGCTAGGGAAAGTTGTTTAGTAATTTGATTTTTATCGGCTTATGTTTAGTGTATAATTTTAAAAAATGTATTGTTTACTGTATCATAGGTTGTTTAGGTTTCATACGAGAAACTAAAAATTCTACCCGTCGTTTAGTCAGGATGGGAGAGGAAAAGCGGGCTCTGTTCTGTCGAGCATGAAGGATTAAACATAAAGTTTATACCAAACGTGATCACTATAAGTTATAAAGGTTTTCATATTTGAACAGTCTAACACATTTGGGATAAACGGGTGGTGATGGGAGTCAGTCTGGTTGTAGTGGGTTTCGCCCCGAAACAAAGAACGTAAATCATTCGAGTTTTGAGTACGCTATAAAATAGCAGGAAAGAAACCCCCAAACTCCCAGATAGAAAATAAATAAAATGTCCTAGAGCTAATATCGGTAATCAGTAAATTAGTTAAGAAGCATTGTTAATATCATAGTTTAAAATATCAACACACACGGCAGTAGACCAATAACACGGGTAGGGTCGTTCGTTGAATGTTTGCGATGGCGATATGGGTGCAGTCAAATTTAGCCCAAGAGGCCACGGCACTAAAGCCTGCCTCACAGAATACTTTTATAGAATTTGTACATTGTGGTAGAAATATACTCGTAAACATTGAACCAGTGGCAGACTTTTAAAAATAGTGACAAAGATATTTTTAATTAAATTAATTCATAGCTATAAGGTGACATAAAAGGTGCTTCACAAAATACCATCATGAAATTTATTACGACTATAACGCATTTCATGTTCTGCACGATTCTCAAGGTTCGCTTTACCTAGATGCCCGGCAGACCTCTTACTTACCTTTTAAAATACCGCTTGTTTCTTTTTATTTTAAAGCTTATATTGCTCTCTTAATGAATATAGAGGTGTGCCGTATCAAAAAATGTATTGTTTATTAACTATTAATAAAGTTCATGAAGGATTTTTGAGTTGAATGTAAAATGTATTGAGTGATTGATTTGTCGGCGTGGGCATTGCTGCTGATTACGGCACCCAATCTGGATGTTCTATATACCGCCAGACCAGCTGCATACGCTGGATTGGACAAGGGACATGCTTGTTGCTAGCAGCGAGAGCCACATGATGCATGGGGTAGGAATATAGGATGGGAAGTCTAGGTGTTTGTGAGATTCTTCGTTTATGTTTCCATGCTTCTTTTAAGTTTCCATCTATCGTCATCTCCTTATTTTTCTTCATCATCGGATGGGGAGTGTAGGTGTTTGTGGGATGCTTCTTTTAACTTTGCAAGCTTCTTTTAATTCTTCTTCTGAGTCTTCTACGTCTTCGTGAGTGCATCCACCTCGCCCGCTTGCCAAGACATAAATCGGTTCTCCGCAAGAAGATTTTATTTATTAACCGTTGCACAGGTAGACAGCCATCTACAGTGGAAGTGCAAGGAAGAGCCCCTAGACAACATTTGAAGACACCCTGTATACCGATCTGTCAAGGTAATGCATAACATGAAAATAAAATCTGCAATAGCAAAAAAGAGCCCCGAGAGGACACTTGAATACACCCTGTATACCGATCTGCCAAGATAATGCAAAACACAAAAATAAAATGCAAAAGCAAAAAAAATGTGTTTTATAAAAAGTATTGTATTTATCAATTAACATTGCAGAAATATAATAATAATACAAAGTAAATCAAAAAGATCACGTAAACTATGTCAAAAAAGTATTATTATAAATATGAAATACAATGTGACGTAATTACTATTAATAAGAGGGATTAATTAAAATATAGTATTTATAATCTTTATCGAAATCTTTTGATTCCTATATAATTATATTATCTATTGATTCAGAATAACTGCATTTGTCTTCTTTTCCCAGAATTACATGTTCAACACGAAACGGGATTGGTTCTTCTTCATACCAATATGGTATAAGTTCATTATTTTCATCTCACATCAAACCACACTCTTCTGGAGGAAGATTAATGCAGTGTGCATTTGTAGCATTTAACCACATAACATTATCAAAAATTGTTCTCAAAGTTTTTCGTTTAGGCGGTCGCCAATAAGGTGAAATTAAACTCGATTTGCAATTTCTATGGTCGCCAAGAAAATATTCGTTATTATTGGTAGCAGCACAAAATTGTTGAGAAATATCAAAAGTTACAGAGTTAACGAAGTTACAACGTTTAATATCATATAGTTATATATTGTTGGATTATTTAAATTTTCTTATCGTCAAAAATTTCACTAGCTAGTTAATGATGAAAAAACAATTATTAAAATTACATTATAATTTATCCTTATTATACTCTTCGCAAATACAATATGAAGAGTATATTGCATTCGATCGGCATATTTCTAAAACAGCTAATATCGAGAGAATAAATTTTATATTACTTTGTGTTATTATTTTATTTTTGCAACGTTAATTGATGAATACATATTTTTTTCATAATGATTATTAGTTATTATTCAATACAGTTTACATCATTTTAAAAAAAAATCTCTACGACCTTTATTATTAGTTAATAAACAAATATTTACCTATAATAAAATCAGGTCCACCACGTGATTGGTCAACTTTTTTTGTCTGACCTATATATATATATATATATATATATATATATATATATATATATATGCATATATTCATTAAGAGTACAACTTAAGCTTTGAATTTTTTTAAAAAGCAAGCGGTGAACATGCATGAAATCTTTACAGAGGTCTGCCGGACACTTAGATCAAAGTAAAGCGAGGCAGACGATGAGAATGGTACAGAACTTGTAATTATTTATAATTGTGATAAATTTCATCATAGTATTTTGTGAAGCCTCTTTTATGCCAACTTATCGCTCCGAACTAATTTAATTAAAAATAGTTTTAGTCACGATTTTTAAAACTCTGCCACCAGTTCAATGTTTACGGATATTTATTCACCACAATTTACGAATTCTGTGAAGGTATTCTGTGAGGCAGATTTTAGAGTCGTGTCCTCTTGGACTAATTGAAAAGGTTATAATTTACAGTGTAAGTAGCAACTCAAATACCATTTCGCTATATACAGGATTTCCTACAGCTACTTTACTTAGATTTTGCTACTGCTTCAACTTAACTAGAAACCCGGCAACTTGCAGGCAGTCGAACTTCACCATCTACCGAGGTGCTAAATCTATAAAAAAGAGGTACTGTAGTACAGAAAAATTATCATATTATTACAACAAATTTAAAAATCAACTTGTGCTCATTTTGAATATATTAATTTTGCTATTCTACTAGTACATATGTTTGGTTTGATATTAAAGGATTGATACTTGATACTTTACTTGAACCGAGCAATGCTGCAAACTAAACCAACTCTTTACAGGAGGCATTACAGCTAGGGGTACGTGGAGCCGCCGAGATATGGCAACGACACAGCAATACATTAAAAAACTAGCTCGATACAGGTAGAAAAGAGGGGTACACCATTTCATACCATTAGGGCGGGCGGGTTTAATACTAGGAATGAAAGAAGATTGAAAAATACAGACTGAACAAAATAAACCAACTGCCGTGTGTGTACGTATGTTTAGTTATTTAATTGGTTTTCACTTACCAAAGAAAGCCAAATATTTGTTATTAGGAGTTGATTCTTCTCGTCCTATGGTAAAACAATAAAAAGGGAAACATCGGTAGTTAGTTACATAACAAAGCATGCATTAACACAAGACGGCCGTGCCCGCCATAACGGTTGGGACTCGGCCATCTGTGCTTTTGGTAGAAGGCGGATATACAAATTCCTGAACCTACAGCCGTTAATTAAGAAACAAAAATCTAGAATTATCTGTTGAACTTGTTCACTCATCTTAATTGTACTTCTAGACAAGTGCAATTAAACAATCTGCTATGTAATCACTTGCATTAGTTTCTTGTTATTCAAATAAAATTTTTTGATGGCATCCGATTCAGCTCGATGCTAATAGATTTGTTTTATACCTTAAAGGCTGCCGAATTTACTTATACAGTGGAAAAGAAATTGTTGAAATTTCAAGGATGGTGCTTTTTGTGCTTTCACTGCCTACGTTGTGAGAACTGTGATGAATACTACAAAAATACACTAGATCTTTTGTGTAATTATGCAAAAAACCGGTTACTTTTTGTCCTTTAATATTAATTTAATAAACTAAAAAAATGTAATTAAGTTTCTTTTTAAGCAAGGAAAAAGTTAATATTTTTTATTAATATTAATTACGTTTATTATGAATTGTTTATAATAATTTTTAAATATGCATTAATAAGGAAAGATGGATTACATTTTTCTTCAGCATAAAGAGATGGAAAAGTCCAAATTTCCATTTTTTATATTTTTTGCAAAGAGAAATGCATACGTAAGGAAAGCAAAAAACGGCATTGTATAGAGCGACCAAAAAACACAAGTAAAAAGTCAGTAATTATTAAGATAAGAGTTTTACGTTTAACATTCGACAAATCCATAAATTAATGCGTGCGATTTATGATTTTTTAAAATTTTTGTAGACTTGGACCACTTGGATAGCAGTGCCAAAACGGTAATCCTTACGCTTGTGCGAAGGCCCCTGTAGCTTTTAAGCCATATTAGATGAGAGTATGCTCTAGAATTTTTCTCTAGAAAATTCGATGTTCTACAAGAAATGTTCAATACATTCTTGTCGTATCCATTAACGCTCTCGCTACCTAAGCAAAGTACTATCCTTAAAATATCAACAATTCATTTTCATTTGTTTAAACAAATTGGACAGCCTTAAAAATACTCACACGTGCTATCACGATCAAGATGAATCGAAGGACATTAATAAATAATTTTTTCAAGTACCGATAAATTAATGCAAGAGATCTTACCAATTGCGCTGCACTATTCTAGGTAATGATATTTTTAATTCGACTCAGTATACTTAAAATGCATAACCGCCAACACCGCCTCGGGAGCTATATACGTTCATAGCCACTCAGCTCAGAGTCAAACACTAACTGATAACCCAGGCACCTAGTAAGTGTTTGCTCTGCTATAACATTGCGTGAGGCCAAATGGACCCCATGACACTTACCAAATTTAACCACGCATTTGTCGTAAGAATCTGATTCTTTTCATCCTACACAGGGGAAAACAATAATGAAAACAACAAGGCAGTATCATATTTGCATCCTCACTGTGGTTGTATGATTAGCTTAATGGAAGCTTTCAGTGCAAAAATTAAATTAAATCAAAGGTGTTTGTGCGTTTTAAAAATAAATTATTCATTTCCCCAGATGGAAATAGTAAAATTTTATCTAAACATCAACTTCTAAACATAATCTAATTTAATATAATCAAGGAATCAATCAATTTTTTACGCCAAGAGCAAATAGTAGTAAATTATTGTTGTCTTGCTAAATAAGCCTGGTCTGTTCAAATCAATAAGTGTTTTATAGACAAATTCTTCTTCATACGAATTACTGATATATAAATGATTTCTAACGATTGTCAAATTTTTGATGTACAATAAATACTCTTTCTATTGTTGAATGTAATTGGACGATAAATTTTGTATTTCGTCAATATGCGACTAAATTTTACAGTGGCGTATCTAATTATTTAAGTTTGAGGTACTGCTACTACATAATAATGGTTCTAAAATCGAACTCTGTCCTACACCACTATAAATTGTGCTGTATCTACATCTAAAGTATAGGAATATAGCAATACTAGAAACAGGCGATAAATTATTGTCACACGCTTTTGAATCTTTTAAAACCATCCATACTGTCAATTTATTTGCATTTGAGGCGGTCAAAATATTATTAACTACTCTTAGTAAAGCTGTGGTATCCCGTGACCAGGAATAAATCCTGACTAAGTTTAATCTGGAAGATTACATTTTGAAAGATGTTTTGTAAGCTTGTATTTTCAAATGTTTTAATAATGTTGGTAAGAGAAAATATATTCAGTTCAGATATACAGTTCAAGGGATATTTTATTATCTTAAATTAATAAAATGTCTTTCTAAAATGTTGTTGTCCAAATCCTTCTTGAACATGTTTAAATAAATTTTTAATATATTTCCGCAATTTGGCAGGGATTAAAGTTAAATATTTGTGTAATAACATGTTAATGTATGGCTATCTATAACTTTACAGTTGTACAGATAATAACATCTAACCAGAGGTCATCTGCTTCTGTTTTTTTTCCTAATACGCTACTGGCATCAACGACAGTGTGCTTCTTAAAACATTTTATTATCATTGTAAACACCATGCAACAGACTTTACAGACTAGCTGTTGAATAAGTTGCCTATAATATCTAAATACTTGATGATAAGACGAATGTATCGCATTTACTTTATATATAAGAAAATGTTTCTAGCAGATAAAACAGAACTTTTTAGAATATGTGAATCACCCACTTTAGGGGCCGCAAAATAGGTGTGGCAGTGCATTTCTGTGCGAGATTTAGTAAATATTTTTAAATATTAATTTTTGCAAAAATGTAACGAGTACTATTTTGTAGGTAATAAAATTATATAAATTTTGTAAATGTGCATTTTTAACCAAAGAAGGAATACCGGATTTGTAGTTAAACGTCTCCAAAGTATTGATTATTTCGAATAATGTTAGTTTTTGAAATGATCTCTATTAATTCTTTTTTTTTAGATTTGGCTTATTATAGCCAATAATATCGTGATGCAGCTCAAAAAATATTATTTCTTGTATTTAATAAATGTGTAATATAAAATTGACAGTTTGACAGCTGTCACCATCGATTAAAACTATCAATGTAAACATGAAAAATATTGATTTCATGTTGATGCAAAATAGGTATACAATATTTTCTTTTCAATTCTTCTAAATGTAATAAATGGGAAGATTCAATTTGGTATGTCTGATACCACTTCATCTATTTGGGCGATTTATTGTTGCAATCATCGTAATTTAAAAATTTCAAGACAATTTAAGTTGTTTGGAACTTCAAATGCGACTGTCACTATCACATGTACAGTTACATAATATTTAAACTGAAACATGATGGCGAGATTTTACCTGGCGTCTCATATGAAACATGCATGCAAGAACCCAGTTCCCACGATAACTAAAATATGCATGAGAATTTTCTTCCGAACGACAGTGGTGGCCTCAAATTTATGACTGAAGGAGACCGAATTGTATAATAGATAGATAACCACACACAAAATGCACAGTTCTATCACACAATAACGGATAGATGCAGAAGACCAAATCCAAATTAACTTTGTTTATAATATATATTTTTTAATATAATATTTTTTACTTGGACTGTAATTTTTGTAACGGACCAGTTTTGAATCTAAAAATGAAATTTTTCTGTTTTATCGCTTAATGTAATTTTATAGTTGGTAAAAAATTGTAAGATTAAAATATACCATTTTTATTCTTAATAGCAATATTGCGGGGAATTAATAATATACTAAAATAAATATTATAAAATCTCATATTTTAAAGTATAATTATGTACACTTTTGGGTGCGTGTAGTAGAAAGTTTCTTAACATTAGGACCAATCATTTTCTCAAGGTCTCTCTACAGCTGAATTTGAAACTATTTATATTTTGCCAAAAATGACGGATTATATTTTAAATCGCACTTTTTCTGGTATTTACACTTGACTTTCGACCTCTAAGGTCATCTGAAAATTTTTTAAAGGCATCTTGTTGCATTTTAATGCAAATCCATATTTTTATTGTTAGTGGAACTTAAAGCAATCAACTTTTTATAATATATAACGCGCGAAAACTCCTGTTAACACTTATGATACGAGACATTATTATCTTCCCTAAACCGAGGTGGATGAAGTTAATATAAAACTACCTTTCTTTTCCTTTCAAGTCATTAAATTATGCTTAAAATAGTTCTAGTTTCAACCTCCTACAATGCATAAAACTAAACTTGCAAATGTAAATGAAAATCCACAAATACGTTGTTTTTCGTTTTTTAGCGTCGGCTAACAACAGTGCAAATAATATAGTTGACAAACCCTACCTCACTCAGAGAAGGTAAAGGGTGGTCTACGGGAACCTGATGATTTTTGAATGAGCAATGCAGTTATTCTTCAAGTTATAAAATGTTTATTTACATGTTTCATTAGCCAATTACATGTAATTTTTTTTTAAATTACATCAGACATATGACGACCATATCCTCCAATAAAGGTGCGGAGGCCATGGTACGTCCCCAAAGCGTGAAATTAGGCCCCTGGGAACGGCTGGCGCAGAACATTCATTGTTACAATGCGTCGTATGCAAACATACGATGTCTCACAGCCCACGTTGTCATGGTGTACACTAAACTGCTCATTAATACGGTTAGAACGGGACCGTTCGAGCGTCCCTAGTCCAACTATATGCCGAGCACTACCCGTTCGAAAAACGTTAGGTTCCCGTGGACCACCCTGTACAAAAGTTGAAACTGAAACATCCAGCCTTTTTAGGTTGGCTACTGACGTTAGTTCAACGTTGACCAATTGAGAAATTAGATCTCCACCACATTTAGTTAATTAGCGAAGTTAAATAAACGTTTTATAATAAATAAAATAAACCCAATATGAATAGTAGTCACCCAACGTCTAACAAACTAATCGATGACTTAAATGAGCCTAATACTTCTGCGACGTTATGACAACGTGATACCGTAGGAATTGCGACATTTATGTGTTTAAGTCAGCGTCCGACGGTATTTTGTTCCAATGGTGACGTTGCAATTAGTGCAAGACCGGTCGAAAAAATATTACTATAGAAACCAATTGTTTTGGAAAATTCGAGTTCATGGTAGGGTCAAAATATGCAAGATTTAATTTTTTTAGTAATTTTTGTATGAATTTTGTTGTCAGAGGATGTAACCTTCTGACAACTGATTTCTCCTCATCGTAGCGAGATAAATTCAGTAACATTTTATGTATAGTTTAATAGAGTGAATGGCAGTTTTAACCCGATTACCATTGCTGTATAGTTGTAAGCGAAAAGTTATCCTGTACCTTGTATTAACTTACATTTTCATTATCGCTTTATGACATATATATAATTTTTTCCTCGTTACATTGTTGTCTCAGGGACCTGACCTAATAAGAACTACTTCTAAACACAAATATAGTTGGACCTGTCTACTCCACATTATTTGCAAGAACAAAATGTCTTCATGCAACACTGAAAATGTGGCGAGGCAATTGTCCCCCTACAAGTGTGTGCATCATAGCTGTGGTATGTATATATCTTTGCTATGCAAATTTTCACTACTCTGAATAATACTTATGCGATATGAATTCATGTATGATGTGCGTTATATATGAAACAATTTTTGGACAACAGTATAAAAGCGTTTTATTATTCGCTTAATTGCACTTACTGCTCTATATTTAGGGTGAGTTATAAATTTGTCCACCGCGTATTATCTTCTAAAACATTTTTTTCCACATTTTCTTTTTATCATTTGAATATTACCCATGTGAAATAGATATACAATATCTATTTAATACATGAGGGACAAATAAATCCTCCGGAACATTATCTGTTAGCTGGATATATTCAGTTATTTTACATCCTTGCTAACATAGTAATTACTGTAATTATTACAGTTTATTTTAAATTGTAGGAAAGCTTTGTTCATTATTTTTATTGGTATTTAGTTTACATTTGCTCAATGCGATTTTTATATGTAATTAAGGCACTCTCCCTGATTTTTATTAGGGGTTTCATATTCACCACGTCAAACAGCAACTATAATTACAAGATATTAAATGAAAATATTGTTTGGTGGTATTCATTGAGCCGTCTGAGCATTAGTTTGATTAGATAATTGATGTGATATTAAAGTATCTCACTCCATATTACCTGTATCTCACACCGAAGACCTTTCAAATCTTATATAGCAGACGGGGTAAATTTAACAGTCTTCATAATATCCCATACATGCTCAACAGACGAAGGGTTTGGTTATATCAGTCGCTACGGTAAAAAATAACTTGGGTTCTTCAAATCGGTTCAAAGTTATCGTTGTCAGCGTGATGGGAAATTATTTTACTTGGAATGGCATTGGAAAAGCATCCTAGGATGAGGTTGCCAGACATAATAATGGGTGATCACACCTAAGAATGCTTGATATTATTTACTATCATATGTAATGGCTCCTCAGACTATAACTCTCAGAAAATTACGTTTTTCTCAATAACGTCTTGTCACTGGTGCACGACTATCAGACATACCCAATCAAAATTGGACCTGGTTCCTAAAACAGCCACATTTCATTCCTCATCTCACTGTAAACATTATCTACATCATTGCAGTAGATGGAGCCTGGAATCAGCTATAAAAGGCAGCACTAAATGGAGATGGAAGAAAAATCAACCAAAAAATATTGCCTTACGTATTAAGATTGGCATTTTTTCTCTTGCAATCCGTTGTATCGCAATTTCTCTCAGATTAGATTTTTAGAGCTCAGTTTGAGGGAATGAGCCTGATGTTCTGCTGTCCTTAATTGACGTCATGCACCTTTGCAAATCGCGCATTGAAGTGGTGATTAGGTGATGTGATAGTGGCATGGTGACCATGCGACAGGAGGAATTATTTAATCCCGTGAAAACAAGCCCAGCAGCTCGTTTTGAGATGGACTGTGGGAAGTATGTTCTGCAAGTGGAGTGGTGCCAGCCGGTTATCTATCACTGCTCTCCGCTCACTTCCTCTTGAATGAAAAATGCTGCTTTACGTCCATATTCATCACTTATTATTTGTCAACTAAAAAAGGTGGATCGCAGGTGTTGCTTATCAGATTGCGTTATTTATCATTTCAAAGAGTGTTGATAAGGATACACGCGACGACTAAAAATTTGTCATTTATTTTGTAGGAACTGCATTATTTCTATAACAGCACTTTGGTCAACTGCAAGGATATGCTCTAATGGTGACATTTGGATTAAAAACAACGTAGTAAATCAATGGAATGGCAGCGTTAAACCACTTTTATAGCACCCCACCACCATTTCATTGCCGCACCACCTTTCTACCTTCCCTGTTCCATCCATCATTCCATTCTCTCGCCTCTACCATAATACGTACTCCAGTGCACGCCCCGACTAACTCTGCCTCAACCTTTTCCAAACACGCTCGATAACAATTTAATACAGTGCTTTGTCTCCTATTCACTTTATTGGAAATTTCAGTGAATGACATTTTTGCCTCTCGCATACTCACTAAACATCCAATATTTTCAATTAAAATCTTGAATACCTAATACACGTATCAAAAGTTGTTAAAACTTAATAATTAATACTGGGTGCTTTATTATCTGCAACTTAGTGTAATTATAATACTATGTTACTTGGCGTTGTTCAAAGATGCTGAGAAATTATATCAAAGGGAATTTCGGCCGTCTATACACTACATCTAAAATTACTGATAAACATCTAAACTTTCCGCAGCTGCTTTGTTACCTTTTCCATCTAAAGAAGTGTAAAATAAATTAGAGTTACTATTTATTTGATGAAGGTAGCAATAGTGTACCAAAAATTTCATTTATACTGTGCTGCCGAAAATTATCAGAAACTCGTACGATATTTCAGTAAAGGGAAGAAAATGGTCGCAAGAATAGACTTTTCGTCAATTTTTCAAGAATAACCCAGGACAACAGAAATAAAGTTTGAAGATTATTATCTAGCAGACAATTTTCTTCTTTTTTATATGCAGTTAAATTGCAATTTTATAATTAGGCGACTTTCACAGACCATATTTGCAAATATCCTTAGACAGCAACTTGTAATAGAAAAGTACCTCTTACGAGGTTGAAAGCTGATTAAATGACCTACCATTTTATTTCTTTTTCATATACAACTAGAATTTCCAAAACTACAGGAGGCCATATAGAAAAAAAAACGTTTTTCAAAAAATATGTAATTTTCTTTAATATACTTAGGGTTGTTTAAAGAAAATGATAGGATCTTGTTAGGTTTTTGAATGATCCTAAGAATCGTACTTTCTTTGCTTGCATGTACTTTTTGGCCTAAAATATAATATTTTTTAGACAAAGTCTGTCTTTAAATATAACAATACAGTTTCTGAGATTCAGCTCTGATATACCGGTGCTATTTATTTATTGTGAGATCTATGGTAACCTATTCATCATGTGAAAAACTGAAGAAACATCAACACAAAATCATTTGCAGATAACGCAACGCCTTGCCTGTTCTTGTGTCACAGCAGCTATGAAAGCAAAGCTAGACCTACTTTCTCTACGTCTGTATGTGAGGAAGGGGGCAGCACTTAGTGCTCTAAAGCAGCAGGCATTCAAACTAGACATGTAGTTGGTCACTTGAGTATTTTGGAGCTAATCCAATTGGAGTCTATGAATAAGCCTCTCAAAGCCAACCAAATGTGCTGATTAAGAACAGTCATACTAGTCAGACTGATACACTGCAGTTGAGGAAAGGGTCACTCATTTGATAAATAGATGGATCTAAGACCGGCACGGTAGCTCAGTCGACTAAGCGTCTTAGTGGAGAGCGCGCTTGTACAGACTGCCTAACGTGTACTGGGTTTGATCCCCAGCACCGGCACTGGCAATGTTGGTGGGTAGTAGATGTTGTCTGCGTTTTTTCAAATGTGTAACCCCCTTCCGGACAACCTTTGAGACTGGATTTGGGGGTTGTCTACTAAGTGTGGTGTTTATGTTTTATGCCAGCCATCTGGCTGAGGAAGTACACGTAGGGGTAACGGGACTTAATTGTAGGCTATCTAGAGTCTTAGGCACCCGAGCCACCTTCATTGCAGAAGTAGAGACTATAGTTCTATGTAAAGATTTATATACTTTCAGATAGCCAGACTTCATTAAAGGCTCTCAGGTTATACATTTTTGAATAAAAAATTGTTTGGGCATGCAGGCAGTCCCTGAACTAACTTGCAAAAAATAACAAGGTTACCTTGAGGTGGGTGCCGGAGCGCACGGGAATATAAAGTCTTAAGATGGGACATGAAACAGAAGAAGTTCTACTGAATGAATATGCCAGGCCAAAGACAGATGGAAACTTCATAACTTATTCGACAAAGAATGCTACAAGGCTTCTAGAACTCGAAAAGTCTGGCTTAAGGTAAATGACAGACCTTCTAACTTTCCATTTTCCTATCTTAATAATATGGGCAATGCAGAAAATGACGATACTGCGATGATGCAGCAAGGATTATGGAACATAAATTTTGCAAATGCAAAATATAAACTCGTATTAATCTAAAGTACTTAGAAAGACGGAATTGACTCCTGAAGACAGGAAGATATTCCAGGAAAGTTTTGGCATCCTGGGCAAGATCTAATTGTGGAGTAATTCACAAGAGATCTTTTGGATCAATGTAAAGAAGAACATAGAGCTAAGTGGAACCAAGCAACCCTTAAACAATTTACAACTCCGGGAAATTTGTAGTGTGCATCGTAAAAGTGAAGTCATAAAAATATAATAAGTATATTTAGTCTATAGTTATAGAAGTTAGTTAACTATGAAATATCGATTCTTTTTGATCTAAGAGATTAGCTTTTAAAAAATCAGCTACTTGATATTAAGCAATTTTTTAAAATATTTTATTGGCATATTCAATACAAATATTATTTTTAATTGTTTAACAACAGTGAACAAGATATTAAGAATTTTTGTTTAGAACAGCCTGAAGCAGGCTATCTAAGAATTTGAGAATTGAAAATTTTGAAAATTGTGTTTTTCTCTATTGTACTCTCATCGACATAATAGAATAAATAAAATGGAAGTGTGGTAAGTAATTAATTATATGTAGACATTGTGAGAAGTAATTCTCACTTATAAGTAGCTAATTGACAACATATTTATGGGAATAGTATATGAAAGTCGTCTATCTCTAAAATACAAAATAACCCCACATACTATATGCGCCACATAGTATGAGGCAGACCGAAAGACGAGTTCTAGTCGTACCCCTTCTAAACAGATAGAATACACACCAAGTGTAGAAAACGTAGGCGGTTACGTAGAAACCAAATGCATGCTCACATAGGTATTGCACAACCATTTTGGTCGGTAGCGCAGTGGCGTAGAGCCTTTAAGTGTAGGGCTTAATCTGCGCCTTGCGGTGCAACTACAGTGCACACATATAAACATAAACATCACACATAGTAGACAACCCGCAAATCCATAGCATCTCATAGGCTGTCCAGAAGGGGGTTGCACATTTGAAAAACGCAGACAACACCCATTACCCATCACTATTGCCAGTGTCGGTGCTGGGATCGAACCCAGTACACGTTAGGCAGTCTGACCAAGCGCGCTTGCCACTAAGACGCTCAACCGACTGAGCTACCGTATCGGTATATATATACACACAGCAGGTAAAAGAAGCTACGCAGGTAATATAACCCCGTTTACCTTTGAAGGCCTGACATGGCTTTTTGAGGAAAGGGACAGATTCTAAAACCAGAGACGCACACCCAGTATCCAAGTATCGGGATAACTCTAATCCCAGTTTTGTAGGGCCAGAATGAAGTCTCATCGATTCTCAATTACGAGGTCATCGCACAAAGGTGAACAAAACTATAAATACTTTTAGTGTTATTTTTCAAAATGGAGACTCGAGACAATGAGCTAGCAGCCATAAGTTAGAAATGCTTTTATTGGCATTAAATATAATAAATGTGTGAGTCTCAAAAAACATTAAGAATGAAGATATAAATATAGATTTGCTGAAAATGCCATCGCGAGCACTGCTAAAAATGCAACAAAAGTTATTATTAAAAAAAATGTCCAAGGGTTTTAGCTAAATATCGTTGAATTTCACGTTACCTACTCGTTTAATCCACAAGTAATTTCCACGCTGTATGTGGAACAATTTGTCAATGTACATTTAGGAAGATACACATTACTCACTACTCAACTGGGATTTATATTGCCAACTATTTATTTATTAAAACTGCGGTAACGCTGAATCCATTCATCATGTCGACTATTTTTAAAGTTGTCTTCCTTAAATTTAATTAATTTCAAATGTCTACTTGACACGCGAGCTTTATCCGGCTGCTTATAATTTATGTTTTGTCATCTACTGCTCAAATGTCAAATCATTAGGTAAAGTAAAATGAGATTAATAGTAAGCTTGATTTTCGCACTGCAAATTGATGGAGAATTACGAATCTGGTTACTACTAGAATTTAATGAGTTGCTTGGTAAAAGCCATTGAAGCTAGTTGCATGCAGCGAAGTGTGCTCAGAACAAACTTTAGAGGTCAATGTTAAATTTGATAAAATACAACTAGATCCCATTACACTAATTAATTTAGCTGGGATATACTTTATGCTTGGCATAATTAGATCCTCACTCCATCTGGGGAAACCTAAATAACTATTCTATGTAAGCTGAATAACTTGGGTTAGGGCCACACCTAGGCGGTTACGTCTTTTTACCCATTTTTATTGATATTTATCCGAAGGGGGTAATCACTCGCTAAATGGGTCGTTCACCGTTTTCATGTAGTGCATGACATGCTTTATGAAATTCATGAAATAGTGTAAAATGGAAAGAGTTAAGGATGGTATGAAATGGTGGAGAACTTTTCATGAACTAATATGTTCTGTAATGATAGTGCAACGGCATCCATGAATGATCTATGTGTGAAATTATATAGTATGAATCTAATCGAATAACAGCAAAATCATAAAATGATTGAAAGGTAAAGTGCAATTAGAAGAACATGTTTTTGGGTATATTGCGGAAAATTTTCATACACTAATTATTTATTCACTATGTAGATTCTTGATCTATTTCTAACCATGATAGAATGCCAATAAAGTCATTATGTTTAAAATTATAATAATATATTTGAAAGACAACACTGGTAGATTTACCCTTACGACAGCCCCTCATGAGTCTTGAATATGCTTCAACATCTCTGGCGCTATTTAGAGAACACTTTATTGCGTGGCAACCCACAACATAAACAAAACATTCGTTCTTTTTGAAAGTTAAGAACAATAAAACTATAAAAATAGACTCACCCATGTCATACCTCTAGGTATGGCTAAAGACGTTGAAGAATGTTCAAGACTCATTGAGTGGCTGTCGTAAGGGGCTTGGTCTCTCATTGTTGTCTTTCAGATAATAATATATTATGACAACATTAGAATGATGTATTTTATTGACTATTGATCAGAATTAGATCAACAGTATACATAATAGATAAGTAATTTGTTGTTTCTCTTATTAGATATTAGATGCAAGGTATTAAATTCGTCTGCAAAATATCCGATGAATGTTTTTCTCAATAAAGTCTGTGCAGAAATAAAAGATATTGCATTTAAGTAAAGTGCATCCTAAAAGAAGCTAAAAAGTATGTGATCATTAACTAAAGTATTTATATATCGTTAATAATAATGATTTAATTAAGCATAAGCACACTACACATAGTAGACAACTTCCAAATTCAAAGCCAAGACTGCCTTGAAGGCGGTTACACATTAAAAAATAGAGGCAACATCCATTACCCACTGACGTTGCCAATGTCGAAGCTGAAAACCGAATCCAGTACACAACAGACTGGTTGGACCAAGCGTGCTCGATACACAACACCCTGTAACTCACTGCACTATCGAGCCTGTAATTTATTTAATAAATTGAGTAATTAATAGCTTCAAAATAGTATTTAAGTAACTGACAAAATTTACTATGGAAGTAATATATGAGAACAGATGACAGCATAGATGGCAAATTTGATAATTGGCCAGTTGGGTAAAGTTTGGCATGGGAGAAATATCATGAAACACAAAGATCAGACTCATTAACGCCTAATTTTCTCAAGTTTTACTTACGCCTCTGAGACATGGACTGTTAGATTGGTAGATAAAAGGCGTGCGTATTAAAGCTTCCGAGATGTGGGTCTGGAAACGTTTGTTACAGTTCTTGCTGATGGGAAAGAGCTTTGGTGGGATTGTGTACCTAACAGACGACCACGACTAATGGATTGATGCTCAGACGTACCTTATAGCGGAGGGAAGTCAAGTAGAATCTCTTCCGACCACAAACAGTATTTCGTCAAAAATTATGCCAAAATTTTGTGAGAAGACACCCACTTTGTCCACCACTGTGCATACAATTTTTATTACTATTTTTTTATACTCATTTATGTGTATATATTGTAGTCCACTATGATATAGGCGTTAGACAGAGCTGTGTTCTCTAATATGCATAATGAACACGTAATGAGACGCGTGTTGGAATACTACCATGAGGAGTAGCTATGGGCGGGGAAGGTGAAGAGAACGTCTACAAAGCGTTGGGTTGATGTCAGCAAGAAGGTAATGGGAAAGATCTTCGGTGAGCTTATAGCCCTGACAACCTCAATAGGTGGCCGCTAACGAAACGGTGGCCAACTAGGATAATTTATTGATCACAGAACGTCTGGCAAGATGTTGTGAGAAAGAAGACGAGATAATTGTTCATTATACAGAAAAAGGTACCTACATTTTGTGTTTATTCCGCCAGATGTCAAAAACTCCTATCGAGGAATTTGCCTCTTTACAACCAAATATACAAATAATTACTAAACTTTTGCT
This sequence comes from Stenurella melanura, assembly GCA_963583905.1. Classification (NCBI taxonomy): domain Eukaryota; kingdom Metazoa; phylum Arthropoda; class Insecta; order Coleoptera; family Cerambycidae; genus Stenurella; species Stenurella melanura. The sequence goes on along the minus strand of OY757318.1, from coordinate 28,776,554 downwards.
TGACTAAACTGCTCAAGGTAGCAGTTACTTTTTGAACCGCTAATCTTGGTACAAATATTCTTTGTACAGGTACTAAGAAAAACGCCAGTACTTTTGTCCAACTTTACAAAGTAATAATAACGACGAAAATTAAAGCTGAATATGCTATTAGAGTAAGGCGCGGAATACAAAAATGCGATATTATGTCACGGAGAATACAGAACATATATTTAAACTATTCATTAAAAAACATCGCACCCACGCAATAAGGTAGTGTAATTAAGTCTAAATACAATTAGACACTGACAACAGAGAACAAAACACACGTTTGTGGCGCACAGCGAAAGGAAGGTATCAAACAGTAAATAGTTTAAAGCAGAAAATTAAGAAATAAGTATTACAACTGATTTCTGAATATTAGTTTCACCTGAGAGCTGAGACGGTGATTCATTTCCAGTCTCCAGTTAGCCTGTTTCAAACGAGTCAGAAACAAGCCACGGAAGAAATAAACAGCGAGTTTCTGGTCTTTTTTTTAATCGCTGACCGTAATGTTGTCCCTCTTCAACGTGCTAATCTCTCATCGGCTCTAAATTAATATAAGTGGAACTAAGAAAGAAATCTTACTACTTATACAGTACAAAAAAAGTTGTGCACAAAATCCTGAAATGTTTGTACTACTGTGCAGTGGTACTGAGTAAGATATGATTTAATATTTTTGATGAGATATGAGATATGATATAATAGTTAGTTATAAGTGCGATGTAATACTACAAAATATGGTGAGATTCTCGTAACTATCCACTACATATAAAGCACAATAAGATGAATGAGATGCAACTCAAAATAGTATCAACATGTGATGAAATTCTGTAAAAGGATATAAATTATGACGTGATCGTAAATAATTTTTAAAGTGATTACCCCCTTGTATTCATCTCCCAATACATAATTACTCACATAAATTTTGGTTGGATTAAGCCGGATAATACATTTTTATAACCATGTTGAACATGATAAAGTCCTCGAAAGGTTTACCTATAGAGAGCTATAGCTTCTCTTATAACTTTCTTAGCCTCGGCAATTTTTATCCAGTGTAATAGGTACTGCAATCAGGGAGTTTGCTTTGAGGATCGGAAGTAAACGATGTATGATATACTATAATGCGAAAAAGCTTACACTGTTTATCTTTTCGAAATTTCTCTGTGGTAGAGATATCAGTTTATTTCTAGATATCCAAACAATTCTTGTCAAACAAGTGACTGAACTCATTTTATGTTTTCTGTATAGGGTAATATTAAATAGACCAGGGCTCAAATTTCCTATCGTAGATCGATAAAAGTGTGTGAATCGAGTATGAAAGGTATTTCAAAATTTTTTTTATGTCATCATATTCAAGGTAAAGCTCTCTCTGATTATGAAGTGCATGTTGCCGATTGGAGGTCTGCTTAAATACTATTTAAATCAAGATTGTTTGGACAGTTTTGTACTTTGTTGTAATTCTTTGATTTAATGACAATAGTATGACTTATACGCTTCTTTTGTAGATAGTTAAGTTACGAATTTTTTAACTTTTGAAAATTGCACGAATTTGCCTATTTCCAACTTTTCCAAAGTACTTTATGTGTCCGAAGAGAAATAGGGCTCAAATGCAACAACCTCACTCATGTTTTATAGGTCATATATACGGTCTGTTATGTATTATGGATTGTCAGCATCAAATACAAATCATCCAATTCTCAATCGCATTCAGTATACATCCATCCGGATATGCCTTGGTGCAATGAAGTCATCACCATGTAATGCCATTTTAGCTGAGGCACAAGAACCTCCATTAGCTTTTCGAAGACAATTCTTAGCGAACAAAATGATGATTAAAGTTAGATCTCTAAATACAAACAATATTATGAGCAATATTTATTTTCTTAATACTGAAAATCTTATAAACGGTTATTGTATAAATAGTCCCCCTTTAGCAGATACTTTTATATACAAAATGATGATTAAAGTTAGATCTCTAAATACAAACAATATCATGAACAATATTTATTCTCTTAATACTGAAAATCTTATAAACAGTTATTGTATAAATAGTCCCCCTTTAGCAGATACTTTTATAGACTAAAAAATTTGATGAACTTATACAATGTCATACAAAGTAACCTATTTTTGACCTCGATTGTAACGAATTGATGTTTAAGTGAACACTAGTATTCCCTTATTATTCTGACATACCAACATCTTATGATCTTAAGCGGCATAATAAAGAAAGTAAAGATTTATACACACGGATTAAAAATATATGGTCGATTAGGCTGCGCATTCTATATTTCGAACATCAACCAAACTTATAAATTTCGCCTTAATGATTCTTGCTCAATCAATACACAGCCGAGGTCTTTGCTATAGAATGCGTCTTAATTTGGACAAAGAAAATTAATATGAGAGATATTGTTATCTATTCAAAATCTGTTTTACAAGCTATCGACAACTTCAGTTTAAAAAATTATAAGAATGCCATAATATGCAACATCAAGAAGCTAGTCAATAACCTTAGTCACAAGCAGGTATCCGTAACATTTATCTGGAGAAATGGCCATGTTGGAATAATAGTGAATGAAATTGTAGATCAAGCAGCCAAAGAAGCCACTGACCTTTCCAAAATTTACTCAGTGTCAACAAATAATGATTCAAAACCTAAGACAAAACATCTGGAAAAATTGGGAAGAAATATAGTAAAAAAATATTAAATTCACTAAGAACCACTACTTTCTAATACATCCCACACTTCCCACATCTATTCCTCATGTATCAAAATTTGCAGGTAACAAACAATATTCCTCAACAATTACTAAACTCAAATTGAACGATGGATGCTTTCCAACACACCTTTTTAAAATAGGTATTACAGATACTCCATATTGTCCATATGACAACGCCTCTCTGGGCGATTTGAACCATATTTTCTTTTCCTGTACCAGTCATTCACAAACTAGAAAAATATTTAAAACTTGTTTAAAAACCTTAGATGTGCACTTTCCCACTAACATAGTTTCCCTTTTAAATACGGAAAATAGGGAAATTTACAATGCTATAGTATCCTTCTTGCATAAAGCTGCAATATCGATATAAATTTGTTTTATTCAACATAGATCTTCCGTGGCTTGTGGACATTTCTCTCTTTCTCACACAGGCACACACACACACACACAAAAGTACATTAAAGAAATGTTTTTCGAATTTATAACCACGATTTATATATTAATAATGTATCATGTATATTATAAGTTTTATAATGCTCGGCATATTGGACGCTATTTTGACTTTTGAGGTTAGACTACATATCAAACTTAGTGACCCTCAAAATCCGTGTGTGCCAAAGTTAAAAATTTTGCGATTATACGCTTAAAAATTAGGAAATTTGCGCATTTTCAAAAATCCAAAAATGGAAATCTTAATAACCGACGTAGTTTCCACAAACATTAAAACTCTTGAAGACAACACTTGACGCGCGTTTCGTTAACCAAGTTAGCATCAGCAGGAGATGATTAAAACTAAAGTACAACTAAGAACAAGGTGTATTTATGTTAAAATATTGTCATGGTTGAACGAATTTAACCAATAATGTCATCCCTACTTAAAATTATGTCAAAAACTAGAGAATAATAATAATATGTAGTTAGATGAGAAAAATGTAGTTATATTTTTTTGTTGTTTAAACAATTGATTTAAATAATACTTGCTCTAGTTTCTGTTTGACAACATAAACTATCATAATCAGTGCTGTGTTCTGAATAATAATATCCCATAAGCAAATTGAGTTCAAAAATTGTTCCATGCTCGCAACCCGATACAAGCAATCTTTTTATATGTAACGAAACATTGTGACTACAGTGAATATTATGAGCTTTTTTTGTCGTGTCCAAATGTGTTATAATGTATCGTTAACATTCCTGACCATTCCGGCATTGAAATGGGAATGAAATTAATGAAAATTTAATCGACTTTCTAACTGTTATAATAACGGAGATAGCAATACATGCAGCCCAATTTGGGACACACTGTATAGACTTTTTAAAATACGACAAATTTCAAATTCATATTCTTGAAATTCATTCAAATGTCATTCGAAATTCGAACGAGTTATAAAATTGACACATTTAAAATTATATTTTCACTGTAGTCAGTATACATTGCCCTAATTTCGCCAACAAGATATACTTGTTATTCTAGAAAGGAATTTTTAGAATTAATGATTTTCAAACAATTTTAATTTAAAATTACTGACTGGCTAAATTTAATTTTGAATAGATTAATCAAGTTGGAAACCGTTCGTAGTAAACTGAATTAACATTTATTTTCGCCAATCATACTTTCTTTCATGGTTTAGGAAAGGGTTAATTTCAAATGAAAACGCGCAATATTTTTAATCAGTTGTATATAATTTTGCCTGTATTAATAAAGTTTATACGAAACATTATTTTTAGTCATATTATGACACTGATAACTGAGGCTTGTTGCGAGGTGTAAGGCTTTTAGGTAACATTCGCCCACTTACTCGCCCGTTAATTACTAAAGCCTAAGGCGGCTGGAAACGCCTGTGAAACTCCGAACAAAATTCTGCAATTGAACATTTGTGTATTTTGACGTCAACAAAGGCCCGTCCCTTTAAAAAAGGCTAGTACCGCTATGTACATATAATTAAACAAGAAGGCGCGAGAGCTAAATATTGAAATTTAGGGCTTTAAGTAAATATATTATGTGTAACGTTTTATAGTAGAATCGCGTAGGGTCAGAAATGCTGGTTCGTGGGAAATCAGTGATGGAACAGTGATCAGTGAGGCACGTATTTTATAAGTATATACATTTGTCAACATCATCGCCTGTCTTGTAACCCCCAGTTTCGCATTCTTTACCGCTGACACCCCTTAAGGAGTTAAATATTTAACTGTTAAAGATGGGATATTCGTTTTTCTTCTGGATTATCCTGATTCTGCCAAGGAACGGAAAAGGCCATTAGCACTTTGCCAAATATTTGTTCCTAACATGTTTTTGAAACGACTTGTTTATTATCATGGCATTTTATAATCTTCTTTTTCTAATAAAAATCGCACTCGATCAGAAAACAATTCAAATACTTAAGGTTAGTTGAATTAGTTGAAAGTCGTCCGCGCGAGATGCAGGGATCGCTGCCGTAAGAATCTTAAGGAGCGAGAAGCCATTTGTAAAAACTGTCATATTAAATAATCAATATCCTGAGAGTTTTGTTGGCAGTCAGTTGATGAACATTGGAAGGAGAGATAAAATACCATTACAACCCAAGGTTTTTAGGTTGTAATGGTAATAGGTAGTAATTCCGTATGTACATGGTATCGGATAACTCGGTTTTCTGAACGATCGGTTTTTTCAAAAGGGCTCCACGCTAAGATCGGTTTTATCGAAAACGAAACTACTAAATGTTCAAAATCCTAAAAATTGTTTTTATAGTGTTCCGTGTGAGTGCGGAAAACATTACGTAGGTGAATAGACATTGCAACGTAAGGCTTGGTGAACATAGAAATTACGCTAGAAGGGGAGAATTTGAAAAATCCAAAATTTGTGAACACGCGTGGGATAATAATCACAGGATCCAATGGGACTCGGTGAAGATTTTGGAAAAAGAGAAACGGGACTAAAAGAAAAATAAGATAAATAATATAAACAACGAACTGTTATAGTTGACAGCCAAAAAGTTTTGAGAACGGAAGTAGATAATCTTCCGAAACGTTAGCTGTCTTTAGTTTTCGTTTTCAGTTTTCGGCGCAGAGGTTTTTCCGTTAAAATTTTTAAATATTTTTCAGTGGCAATATACCCAATAAGAAGTAAGAAAATCTTAAAAAATGACATTGAAGTTCAAGTATCTCGAAATCCGGAGAAAAATCACCAAGAATATCATCTAGCGACTGGCTTTTACAGAATTTGAATATCTCTTCGTTACCACGGAATCTGCCTGGGGAGTTTTATGTGAATCACCGTGTATATATCTTTCGAAAGCTAAAATTATGGACTTTCATGTTTGGAAAAGTTAGCATAAAGTAAATAACTTTAATAATTTCGTCGTAACTTTAGAATTGATAAAAATTTCGAGAAAGTTATAATGAACTATTTTATTTTATTTTATGCTAAGATACACATTTTCGCACAAGAATGATATTTGTGTTTTCGAGATAGAGTCGTTTTAAATGTTTCACCGTTAAGGGGGGTCAGAGGCTGAACGATGCGTATGTAAGGGTGGCAAGAATTATATTGATATTTACTACTATATAATTAGACATAGAAAATACCTTGCCAACTTTAATTATGTTCCCACGAATGTCCGTATGCGCCTCCACTATTATAAGCAAACAGGTTCCCTTGAAAAGCAATGACAAAGTTCTTTCAAGCTTGGCGACAAAAGGTAAATAAATTATGAAGAATGTTTCCGCTTTTCATTTTATTCATTAATAATTATGTTAGGTTAGGGCGTTAGCCTGGTAAATTATTAATAGTTCCGAGAGGGAATATTTTCCGCGTGAATACTGTGGATTTTACGTTGAGTAACGCTTACAATAACCAGCAGTACGGCTACATTTAAAAGCTTTCGAGATTTAAATTTTATTTAGAATTTAAAAAGCTGTATTGATGAAATTTTGCTGCCAGCTCGGACTTTAGTTGCCGCTGCTGTGTTTATATTTAATAACGTTGTAACTCGATTGGATATAGGGTGCATGCTGTTACCTTTTAGTCTGCAGGATACAGGACTTATTGAATAATTTTTTACAAGCCTCAGTCATCACGTCGCCAATATAGAGGCGTGGGGCAAAATAACACCGAACTCGTTTTTCGCTTAAATTCTGTCTGTCCAAGAAAATACCAATTTGTAAATTCTACTTCGGTCGGGAACCGAGATTTTTTTTTTAAAGGTTCAAAGAATCACTAAGAGCAGAAAGCTGACAAAATATTGCGTAAAACAAAAAAATATGTTCTAGTTCTAACACTTTAGGCTTTTCAAAATATCTAATTCTTGCAATTTTATGTCCAAGAATATTATTTTTCATGTTATTTGCAGTAGGAGTGTCCCTAATTATCGCACATAAAACTAATTAGAGGATAAATTACGGTTAAAAAGTGTATTTTCTGCAAATCCAAAAACTTTTTAACCTCAAGTTATGACCTCTTATATTGGACTATTTTTAGCCGTTTTCAAGCCCGAATTGCAGGGTTCAACATGAAAATTAGTAAAGTTTGAATATAACAATATACGTAATACTGCAAAAATAATAATGTTCTAGGTGTAATATTTTTCAAATTACTTAATTTCAAAGAGCCCCAATTTTTTATTTTTTTTTACCTCAAATATCAAATAAACCGTTTATATTAGTACAGGAACTGGGTGACATTTTTGATACTTTATACTCTATCAGAAATTTTTATCGTTATATGTACGTCATACGTTATCAAAGTTGTAAAAATGGAGTTCTCGCACGTGATCGCTGCAAGCTTTTTTTGGATTGAGAATATTCAATTAAACATTTTTACGCAGGAAAATGTTCCGAAAATGAAATTCCTGTTCAGTAGCCAGAAAGGAAAATGTTTCCAAATTTAGACAAAAATCAGATTTTTATTGTAAGTATATTTTACCTCAGAACTCTAAAGTCACCGTTACTAGTTCTTTATCTTTTTTAACACATGTACTCGCTTGTCAACATAATAATCTTCTCAGCGAGTTATGATTGTAAACAAAACTACGACACACCCTTTAACTGTAGAGAAATTCAAAATTTTCCACTAAGTTGTGTTTCAGCCGTATCCCACATGTATTGCAACATTAGTAAAATTTCGTTCTTATTTTTAATAATTATTAGTTATAGGTTTCTTAAATACAGGATTATGCGTCTCAAGATTTAGTTCTCGTCAGAATAATTGCTGCATGTTAAATATAAATACATGCTGAAATTATCCTGACGAGAAAATGTACGGTTTTACAAGAAAAAAGTGAGTCTTGAAATCAGGCCATTGTAACGGGCTGAGATATACCACAAGTCTATTTAGTCATGCTTTATGTTCGAAAGAACTAATTTACTAGCATAAAATTCATTTAACGATGATTTTCCAAAAAAGCACCTAGCTCCTGGACTATATACAATATACATCAAGAACTATTCAGATACTGGCAGCCTGATTCAGTAGGTCATCCAAAGTATTTAAGCGCCGTGGCAATTGAAGGGCCGGCTGGAGGACGACGAGGCCAAAATATAGTTTAAAATAATTACAGTATGGCCCTACTCCTACCTTGGCAGTTTTTTGTAATATGAAAAAATTAATAATAAGGTACTTCTGGCGTAGTTTGTTACTGCTAAGATAGGAAAAAGACGCTAGTATAGGCAGTGGAATACAAAGAGAGTGAACGGCTACGCCGAGCTGCGGAATTTATTATAAAATTTCTAAATTTTGCGATAGTTTTAAATAAATAAATTTTTATAAATGTTTTGAATTTGGGATAGAAGCAAAAGTGACAAATGACAGAATTAAATTAAGAAAAAGGTAGAAAGAAAAGGTAGTGAAAAGTAGAGGATATTGTTAATAAAGCCAAAAGTGCGAACCCTGCAAATTGTATTATCCAACAAGTGCCACGCGAATAACATTAATTCGTGGTATTATTTAGTATTACAGAACAATAAAAAACTTGATGGAATTCATTATACAGATTAATATTAGTATATAATATAAAAAATAAATTGTTATGTAAACCAAATTTAAACATGAATGAATAATCTACTGCATTATGCGATAACAGTGCTGCTACCTATGAGTTGCATTCAAAGTTGTATTTCGATGTCTACTAATTTTACACCGTTTTCTGAGTCGAGGGAGTGGATGAAACGACACATATGACATTCTCCAAAACATCTAATCTAAAACACTTTGAAATAAAAAGTTGCGGCCATCCTCTACCTTTATTCTTCACGAGATATTTGATACTTAGGTTAAGGAAGAAATAATTGTGTTTTGATTTATTTTGCTTTTAATTATTTGTCCAAGAGACGTCAAGAATTAGAGAAGTGGTCAACGAGAACTTGTGACGTGTTAAATAATTATTTATTAATTAAACGAATCACTATGAAACTTAATAGGATTGTATTCTGATAGTAAACGAAACGGTTAAAAAAAATCGAGTGAATCGGTTAAGGATTGCGACCTGCAGAGTATTTCCACACGTACAAATGAACTGATGGAAACAGCAATTTTAGAATTTAATAAAAGTGCAGGTCATTATAAAAATGGCACTATTTTAGTCCCACATCCACATAGTGGTGTGGAAAAACTGTAACAGTAAAAAAAAATGCTTTTTTTTCTGTTGATACATTTAGAAACTAAATAAAAGTTACTCTTATTAGCAAAACTGAGCGTTAGTACATTGTACTAGAATAGCGTACATACGAACCAAGGTGTGCAATACTTGATTTAGAGAAATCGGTGATAATTTTGACTAGAATATGATTTTTTCAGTTTTATGCACATTTTTATCCTCTCATTTAATTTTCATGTTGGATGCGATTAGTAGGAATTATTTTCGAAACATTTTCATACATAATACAACATAATATTATCATTGCTCGAGAACTATTGAGGTTAGAAGGCTTTTCTTAAATCATAGGAAAGTTAGTGTTAACTCGAAAGTTCCGCTGAAAGGTACACCGTTTGGACCAAAAATGGCAAAAGTAGTGCTATTTATGAGAATGTGTGTTAGAAAATACTTCTAGAACAATACTTTTTTTTTACTTTAGGAATAATTTTATCAGCTTTTTCTCTTAATACTATAAAGTATGAAAAAGTGGAACCTAATAATGGAAGATTTTGAATCCCGAGTCTATTTCTGGACACGCAAATAAATAATTGCCTGAATCGCGTATGAGAAGAGCACATCTTAAAGTTGTATTGCATTAATTTAAAAACGTATTTGATTTTGCCCTTTCCTATACCATCGTACAACTGCTCACCAACGTGGCAGTAAGAAGCGTCTTGAGGAAAGCAAATTTATATGAATTTTTTATGAAGTCTGCAATATCATGAAAAATATACTAACCACGTCAATAATCTGCTGTAAAGTTAGGCCGAATTTAACTTCCAAAGGATCCGACTCGTTCGCAACGGGTCTCTCCAATACATTGTACGTGGTCAACAAATTAGTGAGCAGCTGCTTTTCGTGTGGCCCCTGTTGTGAACCTGTAAATTAAAAATGTATACGTGATGAATAATATATTTACTGTGGAAATCCGCAATGCAACGAAAGCACGGATTTCTTTTAGGCTGGGGAATACAAAGTAGAGTAAAAAGACCAAAAGATATCTGACATATTTTTTCTACAGTCTATTTGAAATTGAAAGAGAGAAATAAAATTTCACTGTAAATACAAATCCTATGAAAGGTGATTATTAGTTATTGCTTTCTATTACATATGATATTATATTTGTGAGCGGTACTTTCAGAAGAAGATAAATTTATATTGAATGTACTTACACCAGAATGTAGGTACCAAGAAAATAGAGTTTTCTCTTAAGGTGGCCATTCCATAGAAAGAGATATCCGATAAGGAAAGATTTATTATTTTTACCCATAACTTTTTTTTCTTAGTACGTATATTTTAAAAAACTATAAATGTACCTAAGTAGAACCATAACAAGACTATTATTATGAATTTTCATTCAATAATTTCAATGGTTTGTACAATAGGTAGATTTAAATTTAAAAATTATGTTAATATTCCTATTTCGTAGTTTTAAATCTAGCTATTTGGCAAACCAAAGAAATTATTAAGTGAGGTACTCTTATGGTTTTTTTTTAAATATACGTACTAAGAAAAAAAAGTTAAGGACAAAAATAATAAATATTTCCCTATCGAATGTCTCTTTCTAGGGAATGGCCACCTTAAATAAGAACTATTTCGAGCAAATGCGTTTATTTCATGAAAATATTAGCGACGTTCTAGTGCTGTTTGACATCATTATCGAATACTGTATTGATTTTTGACGGTAATGTGTTATTTCAAATTAACAAAAAGCCGAAGATATATGTTTAATCCTTTATTTGTACATTAACTTTAATGTTGGCATATGCAGAGTGTATCTCAATTAGATCGCAGCGCCCTACTAATTTTGAAACGATGCAGAGAATATTGACGTTTTTTGGGCAAATGTTATTCATAATCGCTTTTCTGAGGGTGATTTGGTTGAAAAAGATGTAATTTAAGTTGAATGTTACAGTAATAAACTGATTTTTCAATTTTCAATTTTTTATTAAGTATCTTTGTTTCCATGGGAATTTCTATTTTCTCAGATTTTGGAGGGTTCTAAATAACCTTTTCTTATAAAAGTTTTACCCCTGAGGTGCTGTAAAACTACCTCAGAAAAAATAAATATATGGAAATAAGTAAAAATAAAGTCTTCTGATTCTCAGCACATTCTGTATATTATTTAAGTACATTTTAAGACACTTGATTACAAAAAGACATGAGAAAATAAACCACTGTTGGGGATGGGGGGGGGATATAACCACCCCCAATTAACTAAAATATATCCATTGCGTTTTAAAGAGTAAAGTAATATTTTTATAAATTTTCTTGAATATTCAGATTGCGTGCGGATGGTATGAAATATTTACTTTTAACTTGTTAAAAAACAACCCTTTATTTTTCCAGACAAGCAAAAGTAAAAAAGTTATTTATTTCGGAAAGTTTTATTTTTGTTTTTTTTATGTTTTTTCTGCTGTAACGAAATCTTTTATTTTCGAAGGACCTACTTAGTAGCAGCCGTTTTTTGGCTGTTTCTAAATCTCTCTTTAGCATCCAAACATAGTCAGCCATCATATTAATGCTCCAGTTTCCCTGATACCTTGTTTCCATTACTTATAAATCTTGGTGAAATATTTCTCCTCGTTCTTCACTGAAATCTCCAAGATTTTCCGGAAACTGGTCTACGTGGTTATGAGAAAATGAAGTTTCAAATTCATATTGCACCCCAATTTACCAAAGTTACTGACCATCTTTTTCACTTATCCCTGTAATTTTCACTTTTATGATTCCCAAGAAAATCTTCAAGCACTTTTAAATTTCAGTGAGGAACAGGGAGAAAAGTTTCACCTAGATCTAAAATTTATGGAAACAAGGTATCAGGGAAACTGGAGCATTAATATGATTGCTGGCCATGTTTGGATGTTAAAGAGAGATGTACCGGAAACAACAAAAAAACGAAGACTGCCACTACTCGAAAATAAAAGATTTCGTTACAGTAGAAGCAACTATAAAAAAAAATCTCTTTTACTTTTAATTTTCTGAACAAAATCAAAGGCTGTTTCTGAATAAGTTGAAAGTAAATCTTTTCATACCATCGGCACTCAAACAATAATAAAGCAAATTAATAAAAAATTTACTTTACTCTTTTAAAACGCAATGTATATATTTCTTTAATTGGGCGTAGTTATATCCCTCCTTAAGAGTGGTTTATTGATTTGATGTCCTTTTGTAATCAAGTGTCTTGACTTAAGTAATATACAGAATGTGCTGAGAACCGTAGGACTTTATTCTTACTTATTTCCATATGACTTACTTTTTTCTGGGGGTAGATTTACCGTACCCTAGGGGTAGATTGTGATCAAATTAAAAGTCCGAAAAATTCCTGTAAAAAAAACTTATTTCAGATTTCTTAACGTGATACATGCGATTTTATCATTTAGGGGGTTTTATAACCTGTAAGGGGCCATTTTACTATAATATGGGTATTGAGTGTAGGATATAAGTTATTTACAGTTACCCGGTTGCTGGGCATTTTTTTTTCTTTACTTTGACAAATTCTTAGAAACTTCCCTTTTGACCCATGCTTGGACTATTTTTGAACCATAAAGAAAGACTGGTGGGTTTTTTTGTGTGTCTGTGTAATGACAAGTTCTATAGTGATGTCAAGACAATTGTCGAGTTCCCACACTTTTCGCATTTTCTTTTAGAACGTGATTTACACAACTTTGCCAAATTACTAAGAGCAAGACAACCGGAAATAATTGAATCAACTAATTTAGTAATTATTTTTTCGGTATAACTTCCATAAACATGAAGAGAAATAATAGTACGCCCGTGGTTGATGTTTCTCTGAGAGTATAGTTTTTTAGTTACTATCCACAGAGTCTTTGGTAGAGAGAAGCCGACCCTGAACATGGAAGTATAGGAGGTCATTCAACATCTGTATGGCCAAGCATGTCTATTGAAAAATGCTATGTTTATTTATTATACCGACTATATACTTTATTTAATCTTTTCATTATTTGTGTAAGTATTACTCACTTAGTTTTACTTTTAATATACTAAAATTTCTTTTTTCCATTATTCAATATAAATAAACTTCCAACAAAAAAAACATTTCTGTTGATCAAACAATTGCACTTATAGGGAAAAACTGTAATGATGATTTAAAACTTCGAGCTTCAAAGCTTTATAAAAAAATTAAGGTATTACCATTATTTTCAAATCTTCTGTATTTTACCCTCTTTTTGTAGTATTATCAAACATACCACCAAGGTTTATCAGTAAGTAAAGAAGAGAAAAGAATTTCAATAGGCAATTTTTTATTTAACCGAAACTTAAATATGTCATGTTTCTCAATATATACAAGGCGCTATCATTTCAATAATTGTATTTAAAAGGCCATAAAATTGTTATTTCTCATGTTCGAAATGAGATCCATTACTTCTAATGCATTTACGTGTTCGTCTTCTTACTCCAACCGTAGCCGTCATTAATCTGATTTTCGTTCGTATTTGTAGGGCAGGTTGTACTATTGTTGCTAGCAGTTGAGCATAGCTGTGATTTTTCTTAATCTAAACGAATTGTTTCGTCCTCCCCCCACACGTAAAAGTCAATTGGTGTCAAATCTGGTGAACCCAGGGGCCACAGATGCGTGCACGCTGACAATTCGTCAGTGATAGGCCAAAGTCTGTCAAGTAAATAACGAATTTTTTTATACGGCTTCTTTAATTTCCATTATAATGTATTCACTATGAATGTTTTTTATTTTTTATTTCTTTGTTTCAAGGTTATTTATTTCAGATACTTAATGAAAGAAATATTTCAGAATATCAAAATTAAAACTAAGTGCGTAATACTTACATAATAAATGATGAACAATTCAGATTTTTGATTAAAGTACAAAATCGGCATTATAAAATAAATCGTAGCATTTTTCAAACAAGCATGTTTGGTCATGCAGACGCCAAATACTATGCCTCCTTGTTCAGGATCGTCATCAGCAATCACCCTGTATAACAACGGTATACCTTATATTACTAAAATCTGCTGCGAGTACCATTATTTACTTAGTAAAAATATTCTCTACCCAATGCAAATAAGGCCACTCTCTAGGTTTTCGTTTAAATGGAGTTGTGATAAGTCAAATATATTGAAAATACGTATCAGTCCAAAATAGCTCCTTACAATCCCTATAGCGTTGCGATATCGAATTTCAAACCTGGCTAGTGAAGTTATTTTATAGACTCTTGAGGCGACGCGACGCTTGCAAAACGCTTAGGAAACGTACAACTTTCAACCGAAATTTACTTTAAGGACGTATCTTCTGTAAAGTTAAAATGAAAGCAAACTAGTAAATTCCTCTCGTTCTATAATGTAAAGAGTGGCAAATTAAATGTAAATAGTACGATGTTTAATACTATTACGAAATCTGCAATGAAGCTTTTAGTCATTACACGTATTTAATGATGTCGAATAAGCATATTACACCAAGACGTAGCCTAGTAGCCTTAACTATGCAAAAATGGAGTAATGCAGTCTTTCTTCGAATTTGTCCTACCCAATAAGAAACTGAAGGGATAAATATATAAAACGGCTGTGTTTTTGGTGATATAAGGATACAGTTTGGGGTAGTATTTATTAACGAATTATATGTATTTAACTGTTCCAACCATGCTGACCAAAATAATGTATGAAAAATAAAGTTTCCTATTTAAAACAACATTTAAAATCGAATAATCACAGATTAGCATATTTAACTGTAGGTGAATATACGAAACCGGCGGCATCTCTCAGGTATTAAGCACGGTTGCAATTTGTGAAATAAATAATAAGTAAATGATTATTACTGTTTCAGAAAAAGGTTGAATCACTCCCTGACCAAAAATTTACATTTCAAGAGTATCACATAAAATAAACTAGGAGTCGTGCAGTGTTCGATCTTATCATATTCACTAATATTAGGTTTTAATAAGGCTCTTTTAAAATTTTGCCAACTTGGTAATGATCTTACCGTCTACATTAACTCCAACAACCATAATAAATGAAATGTCACGCGTATAAAAATATCCTAAGGATTTATACACCCTGATATAGGGCAATTGTTGTTGAGAGAATTCATTTATTGTGCCAAGTTCACCAAATTATCTCTTTACTTTGAAAGAAAATAGAAAAATCATCTGGACGATTTTATAGAAACACTTGTAAAGAAAGTTTAAATATATATTATAAAAAGTAATAAGTGTATGTTGATGAAAATAATAAACATTTTCTGCTAAAGAACGTTAATCTCGCAAAACGTATAAATGTTTTTTTTTTAAGATTGGAATTTTAATTTTTGGCCTAGGCGAAAGGATTTTTTTTTAATTCTTTGCTAATATATTTCTGTGATTATTCGACGTCGAGGGTTATTTTAAGAAATGGATTTTATTTCTTACAAGCTATGTTAGTCAGTATAGTAAAAATATAGAGTAAATATACAGCAAATGTTAGTAAAAAATGCAAATAGAGCGCTTAAATAGGGAAAGATATAACTGTTCCAAACATTTGCTCCCTATTCACCCCGGGGGTAAACATGCACTTTCCGAGCAAGGCACCCTTCACTTCCTTGTTGTCTAGGACCCCCTAAATACAAATTCGAAGAGAAACCGCAGTCAATTTTTGCATACTCAATGTAGGAAGTCCTCGTCTATATTATAACCGCTGATAAAGGACTGTCTACGTATGCGAGAATTGTGAAATCTAGTGCAGTAGAATATATCAAACACAAATTTATAACACAATACTAATCAAGTTGTCTATAATAATTAACCTGAATATATTTTATAAAATATATTTTTGGGTAAGGAACACAAGATTTTAATGTGAGTTTACAAATTTTAACCTTTGAATTCGTTATATCTTGAAGTGTCCTGAAAATGATAGATAAACGTTTCGAAACGTGGGCTTTTTAGAAGAGTAGTTTCTTTAAATAAGACCTACAGCTTATAAAAACTGTCAAGAATTATGATTCATTCTCCATTATATTTAGCACATTAGCGAAATTCTCAATAATAAGATCAGATTTTGCCCACCTTTTAATAAACATAAAATGATTGAATTATAATTCGGCTCTACAATTTACAAAAGATCTCATAGAAATTGCTTAACAAACATAACAAGAAACTCCGGGTAAAAATACAAATATGTATAATAATTACAATTTTGTAATTTTGACTTAAGAAAATCAGTAGCCATTAAATTGTTCGCCGCCGTTAATTCGGAAAAAAATTAATGAAATTTGTACTTACTCCCACTTTAAGAACCTTTTTGTAAGTTGCGCTAAAGATAATAATAGCTGGGCATTGTATTACTGAGTGATACAATATAAAATAAACTTCATGATTATCCTTTATTGCATCATTAGCTTTATAATACAGATAATTTTCCCCTGGAATAAGTTTTAATTGAAAACCAGAAAAAGAACCGCTAGGGGCAGAGTACAATTCTTACAGCTAAGCGGACGTTATTATTGTTGCTACTTTTACTATATTATTTGAGCGTTAGTGCGGAAGCTAAAGAACGTTTATTTCTTCGGCTTATTTATTACCGGTGGAGTTGTAGTTCATTTGATTACATTAATAGAAATCAATAAAATGGGTTCCTTACAGCACCCCGTCGAGAGCATAACCGACGGAGGACCGTCATCGTATAGTACAATTTTGTTATTTCTTAGCGGCTGATCCTTTTGTCAGTAATAGTTTACATCATTAAACACCATAAAATATAATTGTAAGATAGATTTGAAGGACGGGAGAATAGTAAGAAGAGTTGAAACTGTAAAATAATGAGAGTCAAGCCGACCACTTTCTATTAGTTGGTTTTTGTTTTATTTTGTTTGCCTTAGCTTCATAGACCATACAATACGATTATGAGAACAAATTTATGATGTTGAACATTGTAAGAAGTAATTCAATACTACAGATTAATTGTGGCCGAAGCAAGTTCAGGTAAAAGTTGAGTTAGATTCAACTCTTTAAAAAACATTTTTATAAAACAAAGTATAACGCAAACGGTAAAAAATGACCCAAAACAATATTCAACAGCGACTTCCGTATTATAATGCCATAACTGATTACAGACGATTCGAATGCAATGTGTATCAAATGCAGTAAATCACCAACAGTAACGCCCTGGGTTCAAGCTCCAGCTCTGGCAGATAGTAATGTTATGGTAAATAATGCAGCTATCAACTGTTCTGTATTGTTCTAACTCGTTGTGTGGCCCAAACAGGAAAACGCGATACTGGAGAGTCGCTTCGAGGGCAGAAGGTAGCGGGTCGGAGCGTTCTCTTGGGAGACAGTCCTACTTCAGGGAAATGAGCATCCCTCCCCAAGTTCGGAATTTCTCTTGATTCGGAGGAGAGTAGTAACCTGTAAAGCTTTCTTTACCAGAGATACGATAAATGGTAGTAAGCAGCAGTATTACCATTATTGAATCGATGCTACTGAAAAGGAATGTCTTTAAAAGCTCGACGCAAATGCCTAATAGCGGTTTTCTGTCTACAAGCCAATAGCACCGTTTCGCAAATTGAGCGGATATAACCAATATCTGACCCAGAGAGAGCGGCGAGAGGGCAGATGTCCCTATTAATAAGGAAAGCATGGGCAAACTAGTGCCCTATTTTTTCGAGAGGATGTATGGCAAAATTTCAGTACTACTGTAATAACTACACTTTTGTACTTTAGATTTTTTTAAATTACACAGAAATAAAAAAAATCTTTACAAAAATTGTACTAGGTGCTCTCCAAAATATATTCACTCTTTGCAATGTCTTTACCTTCTATTACTTTTCATATACCTTGCAATATTTGCCCCTCTACCTTCTTACTTCCACATCCACGTAGACGAATGGAAGCATAGTAATCGTAATGTTGAGATATTAAATTTGAGAGAGAAAAAGATCTTGAACTTATTCCGTGAATGGTTGGGGGGTAAATAAGGGCAAACAAGTAAAGCAAGCTAGTAAGAATAAAGCAACTTGTGACTTGGTGTATAGCCTAGAAGCCGAGGAGTCAAATTTTGTTATGACATCTTTGGCACCTCCCTGAATCTCGTGATGTTTACAACATTAAATTTTTATAATCTCCACATCAACGCAATGGAGTGGGAGTATAGTAATAATTAAAAAATGTTTGCTTAGAATGCCATGACTCATGAGTGTGATTTTAAATTTGTTGGCCGGTATATCGGTCGATCGGTCTTTCTGTAATTTTCTTTCTGCGTACGATTTCTCTGGAATAGTTTAAGATATTGATTTGAGGAGGGTATTTATTATAATGAGATGTGGAGCTAGATTGTATTTTGAGCTTACTCCACTGAAGGGGTGAGGGGGGGTAAATAATTAAAGTAAGCTACTGGGAGTCCAGAAACTTGGAATTTGGTATATTTACCACAAGGTCTCACATTTTTTTATCATTCTGGTTTATCTGTCCAGGTCGGCCGGTAGGAAAGGTATTGAAGTGTCATATCGCTTTGAGGGGTTTTGGGGTAGATGATTTGAAATATTATTTTATAAGCGCATACGTAGAAGATATGCAAGATTAGACGTGGGTTACATAGCGAATATGCTATCCTCAGAAGGGATGTAAAACAGTCGGTCCCTTGTCTATTAAATTTCCAGGTTGGGGGTAGCTCGTCTCCTGGCGTCAGTGATTGGCCTTAGTAGCGAAAATAGGCAGACGTTAACTAAGTGAATAAAAAAATAAAATTCTAGTATCAATTATTTGCACATATTGGAGTGCAAATATATTATCAAGATGGTTTTGTTTAATGAGACTTGGATGGGAAATTTTGACATAGAAGTAGTAATTCCGTAGGCAGCGAGCAGTTTTTGTAGTGCTTTTAAAGTTCATATGTATACTATTTGCAACCTGTTATATGCAATCAGTACGTTATATCTTTTCTTGGTCAACTTGCAAAATTTTAAAACAGTCTCAAAAAAATCCTTTCGGTGATTACAGTGAGTTCCTCTTTGAGGAACCAAATATATTAACAAATGTTAGCAGCATTCAATCTAAAAAATAATAATAAAAACTTGCGTTCACTGTACGATCGACTTGGCCGTAATTCTAGTTGAAAGTAGCCTACAGTAATAAAATTTTTGTGGCAATTTTTCTACGTTATTAAAAGTGTAGCATATAATAATAACAGCTGATTTGTACTAGGCAAATATATCACAACATTTTATATGCATTCTTAAAACGATATAAAATGTGTACAAATTTTCGTCCTCAATTTGCGATAAATTAATAGTGGTAAGGTTTTTGATTTATTTGGTGTCCCGCGCGTATCTAGGTTACTTTAGGTTAAGGGTTGCGAGGTTTGAATATTTGTTTAATCGCCTTTAGGTTACGTTAGGTTAGATACTGCCCCCTATACGCAAATTATACTTCTGACTATAAATTTTCCCATGAGTTTTTTGTTCGTGTCCATCTTCTGATTTCTAGTATCGCATAGCATTCTCTCTTATTTATATTTGTTCCTTCGGTTACTATTCTATTCTTTGTATGTTCACTCCTGTGCCTTAAGCGATATTTTGTCATTGTTTGATTCCTTGTTATATCGTAACTCTTTTGATATATTTTGGCTCCTGTTCTATCCATATTATCTCTGCTGGGTTACTTAATAATTTAGTAAGACATTCATTGTTTTATTTACATTTCCTACATATTTCTCTATCGACACATTCTGTCTTTGCCGCTTCATCTAGTGAAAGGCGTTCCACTTGCACGTGTAGAGCCGTTGTTAGCGTTTCATTGCATGCTCCAGTTATGGCCCCCTGGAGAAACCTCTCTATCATTCTTACTTTTTCATTATCGCATCCTATGGTCTTTCTTCTGATATTGAAGCTTTTTCAACGCTTTCTCGCAAATATATATTTTTTATTTGCAACTCAAGATATTCGATTCCTTACACATAATATGTAATGACCTTATCATTTCTCTCACTTTCTCAGACTTATCTAGTTGGTTGATACATGTTTTGAGGACTAAGATTTCGCTGTGTGTTTATGTAGGAAAGATGGAATGAAAATTAATGAGGAACGTTACAAATCTTTTTTAAACCTTTAAGCACAATTATACAGATTCAGAAATTGTAGTTGGTAATATGTAAACGTGTATCTGCGCAGGTAAACCACGCCTTGCCGTAGATGAACGCAGGGTATTGGTATTCGTTCATAACACCACCGCTTGGCTTCGTCGTTGATCCCACCCATTCTGCTTTCAGTAGCCTAGCCGTAAAGACGTGGGAATAAAATAAATTAATCTCAATTTCATTAAAATGCCGGCCGTTTATACAACTGCTGAAAAAGTGCAAATTGTGAAGTGGTACCTTGGGGGCCATTCCATTGAAGACACGATACATTTATTTACTGTGGCATTTCAAGACAGACCAATCCCCTCATTTCGTTAATTTATTGCAGTTATTTAATTTTATTTTAATGCTCTATTTTTATTTCGTTTTTAATAAGAATAATTTATTTTTTAATAATTATTAGTGGATTTTAATTTCTGAGAATTATTTAATTTTATTTTAATGCTCTATTTTTACCTCGTTATTAATAAGAATTATTATTTTATTCCCATAGCCTGTATGGCTAAAATAGAATCTGCAGAAATACTTTCAATGGAAGAAATTATTTGTCAAAAATGTGATAAATAACTTCTAACTTTTGACGAGATATTGGTCTCGTTCCGTGTATTGAAGTTCAGGCGGTGTACTAAATTCAATGTCGACTCGTTTACTTTCAGAACCTGCGTTCGCGAATTGTGGAGCGGGGCGTTTATTCCCTACACTAGTTAATATGCTTTTTGATAAAAACATGCAATCTTAGAATTTAATAGATCACCACGTATCGGCGCATAATCAACTCTTCAACGGGTTATAGTGCATTCTGTAAGTCGGACAAAAATACAAATATTTTCTAACGTAACGAGACTATGTCACGCCCCCGTTTTCGAGGATTCTGAACACGATGGTGGTGGTTAAATCTCTCTCCGAGGTCACCCCACCCCCCAAACGGCCAAAAACTACTCCCGAAAGGGGTAAACCGCGTATCCGCCGTTTCCTATCAGCCAAACCTATCTTACCCCCGTTTTCGAGGATTCTGGGCACGATGGTGATGTCGAGACCCGTCCTCGACCCCCGCGAACTCCCCAAATGGCCAAAACCACCCCCATAGAGGTGAAACGCGGTCAAGCCGTCTCTCGGCTAAACGCGCGGAAACCCCCGTTTCGAGAATGCTGAGCACGATGGTGTTGTCGAGACTCCTTCTCGACCCCCGCCAACTCCTCAAATGGCCAAAAACCACCCCCAAAAGGGATGAAACGCGGATAGGCCGTCATTTCTCGGCTAAACCCGTGTTACCCCTAACTACAATTTCTTAATCTGTATATATGCACAGTAGGTTAATAAAGCTCAGAATGTCTAAGATATCTTCGTTTCGTATCCAAACATATGCTCCACAAATAACTCATAGTACTCCTTTTCTGTATGTTATTTGCCGCCTTGAGACAATGCAACAATGCAGACTGGAAATAAGAGTCAAAATCAATTACTCGATAATTATGTGTTTTAGTGTTTGCATATTGCGCGGAAAATAAGTTAAGAAACGAGTACAAGTTGCAGTTGGGCATGGTTGCCCGTGAATACCTATCTGATTATCATTTTGCTCGAATACGACACAATGCAATTATCTGTGATGCGGGCGAGGTGCTGAGATTTTATTTTTGTTGTTCACAAAGTTATTCACAGTCGATTGAACTTGCAACTTTCAACTGTTTCATAAAAGCTTTATTAGAAATATTTGTAGCACTATCTTATAATAACAGTGATATGATTCACTTTACATAAAAATCAATCGAGTTTGAAAGATGTATATTACAGTTTCGATATCTTGTACATCTTCGTATCTTTGCCTGCTTAGTCAAAACCTTAATAATTTGCTCAAGAATATTAATAAAATCCATGTTCTATAAAAATGAAAGTATATTCGTCTATATCAATCACCCTGTATGACAGATACAATTTTAATATATAGTGTTCTACCATATCATTTTACATATATTCCAGATTTAAAAACAAAATATTATGTCTAACATAACTTATCGTGTTTAATAAGTTTCGAATTCGGTAGCGCCCGGCCGCAATTTTTATTCATTTTACAATAGTCTTTAAAAACACCTCAATTAAATTTTAAAATAAAATTGATATATTACTTTGTCTCCGTAAAATTCTTTCGAGTCTTGGCGACACGCCGTATATTATACAGCCTTCATATCATGTACATTTATATAAAATATATATATAGAACGTGATAAGTTGCATGTCTCTCGAGATCGCCTTGTATGACGGATATGATGTAATTTGAATAGTAAGTATTCTACCATGCTATTTTACATAGGTACGTGCCAAATTTGAAACAAAGATTTTAAGTCTAAAAGAAGTTTTCAAGAAACGGTCTACACAAATACATGCATACATGCACACATACGGACACACAGACATTTTCTATTTGATATTTGCATTCAGTTTGTTATGAAACGGATTTCTGTACAAATAAATTTGTTCTACGATCAATATTTAAAAAAAAATCTCTATACAACGTACCTATTTGATTAAATCAAACAAATATAATAATAATACCATACAATTTTCAAACGTCCAGTGCATTACCAACATTTTATAAAAATCATTCAATAACAGAAAATATTTTATAAGTGAATCCACAGCAAAACGCATTGACAATGTAAACAAAGGAACACACGAGGTAGGCTGTGCGTTTCTAGAAATACCCATAATGCACTACGAACAATACGCGATGCCAACGCGCAAACGAGTTGATTTTGTTATTTACTTTCTACATAATATTACAATTTGAATTAAATGTTGGTGTTTGATTATTGTGATTGTTATTTATATGAAGCCAACAAAGTGTTTCTTAGAAACGGTATGTATACCTACATAGTCAATAATTTATAGAGAGTTTTGTATATTGAAATATTTCTAGATTAAGTTATACTTGTTTCATAAAATGAGTCAGTTTCATCAACACCAATCTCATTCAGTTTAGTTTTATACTAATTAAGTAATATAAAAATCGTCTTATGTACTTAAAAATTTATTGCAATAAAAAAGTTTAAGACGGACAATAAGCTTACTATTTGGAAAATAAATCATTGCTGTCTGCGAGCGTTAGTTGAAAGTTGAAACATAACTAATTAGTAAGTAGTTTTGATTGAATTATATTTAGCTGAGAATTTATTGGCTTTTTTGGTTAAATGTAGAAAAATATGTGGTGTTTGGTACAGGCATATTCATGACTTATAGTATTACACCATTTTTAGTTTTATAAAATTGTTATTTACATGAAACTTATTGTTGATCCTTAGTGCTTACTTTAATATTTTATTTGATTTATAATCTTTCGTTGTATATGTTGAGCAACACAACTTTTGCTTGGGGTAAAATAATTATGTTATACCGATCATTTAAGCAAATATTTACTTTTGTAATGGTTTGTATACTCTCGTTAACAAAAATCGTCAAGTCCAATTTATCAGAACTATAACTAAACTAAATTATGTTATATTATATAGGATTGGTGGTAAATATTTGAGGTCGCTAAGGTCGTGATTTCTCTCAAAAAACGAGTAGAAGTTGCAGTCGATACCTGTTTGGTTAACATTTTGCCGAATAGGGCAACTCACTTGTACACAACCAATATCGTTTATTGTTATTGGTCAAATTGACAACATCCCACTGCAACTCACACGTGTTTCATAAGAGCCTTATTAAAAATAAGTTCAATTCATTAAAAGTATATCAAGTTTCCATCCTTGACAATAATGTCTACAACACTCTAAATATTATTTTACCTTGCCGTTTTCTTAATTAAGTACTTTCCAGAATGACAGCTCTGCATTTTTTCACTAAACATATAGCAGGTTTTATCCTTAGCAAATGTGTCAGCTACATGCCAACACATTTCCGTCCGACAGATACGTAAACAAAATGATGGAATTGGAAGACGTTAATTCTCGTAATCTGCATAGTCTCAAACGTGAAGATTTAAAGAAATCTGGATTGCAAATCAACCATTATTCTCCGGACTATATGTCCGCTGAGCGCTGACGAGGTAAGTGTAAAAATTCCACTGTAACAAACACCAGCTGAAAGAATTATTCCTAATGAAAAGAACTCTCATACCAACCGTTCCGCAGAGTCTGATAATTTGTTAAACATTTTAATACTAATCAGAATCACAATTAGAATATGCCTCCACCTAGAGTTATATCATTTATAGAGAGAGAAAAAAAAAACGTAAGAAATATTAACTCGTAGAAAAAGGGATTCAAAGGATGCTGGGAACGGAAAAGTCCTCAAAACATTTTAACCACGCCGCGCTGTGTTGCATTTGGCATGACTGTACCTTATTTGTTTACACATAATGATAATGCTAAAACCTGTCACGAGTATGTTCACTAACCAATAACTTAAGAACGTGCTGCCAACACCAGGGTCTATAAACATCTTTTGAACTAGGAAACAACTTGAAAACTACTAAATTATTAAAAGCAATTATAGTTAACTGTTATTAGAAATCCTGGTATTAAACTTTGTTTGTTATAATGACTCTAAACACTCCAAACTAATATAAATTTGGAGTAAATTTAATTAAAATTTAATTTAGTACCTTCGCACACAGAGGCACTGTAACAGCTACATATGATTTTATGAACTGATGGATTTTCAATGAAAATCAATATTCGTAATGGAGGGTTCAGCTGGGGAAAACAACAATTGCGATTTTACTACATTTACTATGTCATTATATTAATGCTCATCGGTAGCGCAATTCATTTAGAACCTGGTAAAATTGACATTTACGAAATAGGTAACAATTGCAGTATTATTTGTATTGATGCAATTTGTTAATTCACTTTCAACTGCTAAAAATCAGCAGCCAATTATGTTATATTTAATTAACTGGATGTAAATGTGTATTTCATTGTTTCCCACAATTTTTAGAAAAAACTTCTATTAAAAGATTACCATTATTCTGTT
Organism: Stenurella melanura; assembly: GCA_963583905.1. Classification (NCBI taxonomy): domain Eukaryota; kingdom Metazoa; phylum Arthropoda; class Insecta; order Coleoptera; family Cerambycidae; genus Stenurella; species Stenurella melanura. Next base: position 28,751,161 of record OY757318.1, on the reverse strand, counting down.
GATGTTTTTACGCACATCTTCTTAGTTATTTTTTTTAAATTAATATTATCAAATAGTTACAGTCAGCGCAACCACGTGTAATTGCTGATTTTTGTTTTGTAAATCCCCTCCAAATTCGAATATGAAGATTTTCTTCAACGAAACGGAACGAGAACACTACACTCCGATTCTTGCTGACGTCCTGTCACACTTGTAGAGATCTATGCCGATTGTATAGTCCATCTCTCTTTGGTTATCTACCTTCTCGTGTACCGATATCAGAAATTATCTTGGTCAAAGAAAATGATGTAATGAAAAACTGCTTTGCTTAAGTCATCCTTTTATAATGACTGTCAATCATTTTTTTATTGCCAAAATATGACAATCAGTTCTGTTGAAGTTTTCTTTATTTGCTAATCTTAAAATCAGTTTTTGAATCATTTAAGTATGATATTCACCACAGAGCATAAGACCTACATAATTGAATTTTATTTTCGAACCGGTGTGCTAAATGGAATTTAAGAATGCAGTCAGCGTTGATGTTTGGATTATTTTCAGGAGCACTTCCCAGACTTAGCAGTAGAACCGAAGGGTTCTTGTGCATGTGTTACTAATAATTGAGCTGGTGTGTTGCGAAACTGGCTGTGTGACTCATAGAAAATTGCTGCTAGATCAACCGTTCATACAGCAGAAGTTATTAATGAGTTTTCGTCCACGTATGGAGCAAGAACCTGTAAAACCATTCAAACGCCTTTCTCAGGAAATTGGACTTTCTTATGGAACGACTGTAAAGAAGGACTTCCACATGCATCCACATAAGATGCAATGATATCAATCTCTTTATGGGCCCGGGTAATAACATTATTTTTAAATTTCCATGTAGTGTAATATCACTGTAAAAATACAAAAGTGCAAAAATAAAAACAAACAGTTTTAACTTCTGTGTAATAAACTAAGTGTGTGTTAAACCTCAAACATTAAATAATGGATCACTGTCATACAGTAATATGAAATAATTTAATGATGAAAAATACGGGATATGGCAATTTTGGGTAAAAGCACTTCTTAGTGAACTTTTGAACATCGTTGGTGCAGAAAGCTATACCGAACCATGTACGGAATGGTTGAAACAAAATTGAACTGGCCAAAGTACAATAATTGACTTGTATGATTTGTTCCAGAATTTAGTAAAATACCAGATTGACGCAAAAGAAGTTTTTCACAGCTTCGATGTAATATGTAAGAAAAAGAACAAGCCTACCGTAAGCAATTACAATGTGACATTAGTAATTGTGTAGTTCCACCAGTTTCAAGAATTCTCAAGTTGGAGACTTATATCGGGGTAAGTCTTCGCTCTTAAAACTCTCATCGAAGATAGTTTAAACATTGCTTCAGTCAAGACGCGTCTTCTAGATCATGAATTAAACATTGTTAAATATACAGTATAACCACTGTGAGGGTACCAATGGAGTACTTAGATGGCCCGCTCGATCTCCTGACATTACTCCATTAGACTTTTATTTATGGGGATTTAAAAAAAGTAATGTGTACAAAGAACCAATAGAAGACATAATAAAATTTATGCTAGTGTGGCCGCCATTAATTATCATATATTATTAAAAGTTTGTAGATCTAAACTAATTAATAGTTTTGCGATGTGTGTTAATGAAAATGGCAATAATTTTGTACGCCTATTAAAATTATTTTAATTTTATTAGTTCGTAAAAATTGTTTTATGTTCGTAATTGTTTTTTTATTGCTTAAATGTTTGAATTATATGATAAATAATATTGTTAGTTTCTTTTTCCAAGGGTTGCTTCAAATATATTTAATTCATAAGATATGAAAAATTCTTTAAATATTTTCTTCTAAAATTTGTAAATTAAGTACAGATTGTCCCACTTAAAGGACTAAAATGTTGAAGAGATTACAATTATTCAATATTCCAACTTTGGACTCAAATATCTCGAAAATGGTTAGTTTTATGGTATTATTTTTAGAACACAATCTGCTTAGAAATGTATTTTCTTTCACATAAACCCCATTTTAAAGTTTCTCCCATCGAAATATTTCTTTAGAGCACAGCGTCATCTATATACTGATATATTAAAAAAACAATTACATTCAAAAATGAAGCTCTCTTTATGCTCTACAAATTGGCTGTTACAGAATTAAAATATCTCTATTCGTTTAGAATATATCCTGCCTGGGAGTTTTTCTTGGGACACCCTGTATACATACACTTTTTTCTCATACCTTACGAATAGATAGACAACCTTTCCAACAAAATAAATTTTAAAATGCAAATATTTGGAGTATTAAGTATATAGACCAACCATCCTTGTTAAATTTACTGCTAATGAAGCCCCTTGAAACGTTCCCGTGACTTTTAGCATATAAATTTAATTCCAGTATAAATGTCATTTCAAAAATATTTGGAAGAGTGGAAAGAGCCATATAATAATTTATGGTTTTTAAAATTGGAACAAAAGCAATTTTTAAATCAGTTCGGAAATACCCTTTTTTATCATGGACGTTTATTAAGTACGCTAGGGGAATGATAATAAACTCATCAATCTCTTCTAAAAAGAAACTTCTTGTAATTCATACACATGGATTTATCTTTTGCTTTTACAGAACAATGTTACCTTACATACAGGTGAGACATGTCGGCTTACCCTTTGACTGTACAGTATTTAAAGAACTTTAGTTATCATCTGATTAGCAGTATATCATTATACAGGGTGTCATAAAAAAAGTTTTTAAGTCAATTGCTATTTCTTCAGTACCACTTCTGTCAGTCGTACTTCAATACTCGAGCAGTAAAAATATCATAGAATATTACAATAGATTAGATTTAGAAAGGAGGAGCTGCTGATTAACCTTAACTAGTGCGATCCTATGGATGTATTCTGGCACTCCTATTCTAGTTTTTCTTAGAGCTCCTTATCCAGACTCCACATCCTTCTTAGGAGCTCCTTATAATGTCTATCAATTCTTACTTCTTTCTCGCCAAGTAGTTGGAGTCGCAGTCTAGTCTCATAATGTAGCATATGGATTGAGGTTTCTTCTTGAATGTGCACGCTGGGTACACTGTCAAATCCATTAGATGTGTCTATTAAGCCGACATTGTTCATTTAGAAGACCCATTTTCCTTTCTGTTTTGTGACATAGAGTCTTCCGTAAACTTTGTCTATTGCTATTTAATGAACTCTTTGATCTATCGTGAGAAAGTCCAGGCATTTGTTTTGCACCTATTTATTAATTGATACTCATATACATGGCTTAGCCATACCGCAAAAGGATTCTAGTTCTGCTAGACAGGGCTGCTCTGGTCAGTCCAACAGACTTCATTTCTCTTATGTTCTGGCATCCACGCTACGGTAGCTTTACTTTCAGTTTCTTGGCCGAAAATAATATTCAAGCAGTCCTAAGCAGCACTAAAGGCAATTGGTTCCATGCTGGTCTTTAATCGACCTGCATGGAACCAATTGCCTTTAGTGCTGCTTGACTGTTGAAACAATGGCAATTGACTGCCTCATTGTTACGTTGGCATACCATTGGACGGCGGTTTTTTCAGCCTGAAATCCGATGTCGTATCTTTAATGCCAGAGAATCCCGTAAATCCCAGCTACGATTCCCTGTTCTGTCCAGGAGCCGTCCATATTCCAAGCTGTTTGTGTCGAGAGCCATTTTTCCAGTCTTCGTTGTCTAATTTGTCACGGTTGTGGATATCATGAAAGTTGTGCGACTCTGGTATGTGAATCAAATCAATATGTTCCATTAGAGATATGGTTTCAACTAACCGCAGATACATTGCATACGGCAGGAAAAAGTTTAATATTTCAAAAATGATCTTTGCAACTAGTTTCTCATCGCTGCAATAACGGCTGGCCGCCAAAGTCAGTTGATTTTATGACTCTAGCTTTTCTTGCAATCTAAAGTATCTATGTACCTTTGTGCCGTGGACGATCGTAAAGCTGTTGACAGTATGGAATAATATAGACAGTGGACTGCATTATTAGTGGTACAAGCACCCAAATTCATTCTGTGATTATTCTCCTTTATTACCTACAGGGTGATACTAACTCAGTAACGAAGAGCCATTGAAGAAAATGCATATGATATATTGTAGTATTATTGACATGAAGTCTTGAAACACACTGTATACTGAACGTGATGTAATGTATCCTCGAGGGCTAGTAGAGTCAAGTAGTTGTAGGCCGAGATAAAATTTCTAACTGTAGATTGCAGGTGATACAAGCTGAATTGAAGTAAGTGATCTTATACACCTACTCGACAACCTTCAAACAATAAACTTTGAGTACGGTTTGAGTGTAAATTAGAAGTCAAGAATAACTATTGTACACCGAACAAATAAAAACAGTCCAAAGTGTTAAGAATACGTATGTCTGAATGTGAGGTAGTAACAAAATAGGTATTTTTTTTCAAACACGTTTTTATTAATAATGTACTGAAAAGAAAAAAAAAATGTCTATTGCACCAGAATTATTACTCTTGAAAGACTAGAAATAAAAGACTGGGTTGAATTCATATTTTTTGGTACCCTTCGCTTCTATTTTCCAATAAAACGTGAAAAAGGGATGACATATTTGAAGCTCGGGACCCCGTGGTCGCCAGCCTATCACGTAAGCATTGCGCCACTGAACCAACTGATTGTGAAAAGAGTTACTGCAAAATTTCTTAAAATTTAGCCTATTTTTGCGTACGTCATAACTTTGAGCCGAAATAAAATAATTGAACGCCAAAGGTCTTAAATTAAAGCTTATCAAAAATGAAGATGACGGTATCGTTTCGTTTTTCAATATAGGGGTGCTACCCCCATAAAAGGGGGTTAAAAGGATTTTTATGGGTATAAGTATTTTTCACTAATTTTTTTTCTTTAAGACAACAGAAGATTTTTTTTTCGTATTTTATATGTATTCTTTTGGTTTCTATAAAGGGTAGTTTTGTGCCATGTTAGGGGTGGTCTTTGAGCAGAAGTATTAGGTAATGTACTATTTCAATTCTAGGTATACAGCAGAATACTATTAAATATTCTAAAATGTATTACATACACTATTAGAAGGTTTTTATTGTAAGGGTAGTTTTAACCCTTATTCGGGGGTGGTTTTTAGATATGGAGTTTTTCAAATTCAATTACTCTGAAAAATTGCTTTGAAGTAATTTTATTAAAAACCACCACGAAAAGAAAAATTCAGTGAAAAATATATGTACCTAATTCAACCCCCATTCAGAGGAGTAGGAACCCCCATATTGAAAAATATGAAAATATCGTTATCTACATTTTTGATTAGCATTCATTTAAAACCTTTAGCGTCAATTATCTTTTTTCGGTGCAAAGCACTCTTTGTTCTCGTTAGATGGTGAATACGCTCATCATTGTGAACTGTATTGCATTAGTCAAGTATTTCTTGATTAGTATTTAGGGTGTACAAATGCAAAAATAGTGGAAGTTTTGAATGGTTTGGGAAACATTATTTTTTTATTTACTTTTTTCTGGTAATGTTGATGCAGGGCATCAAAATGTTTTAGAATTTTATCCAATATCTAATTCGATGAAGTCTCCAATGTTACACAACAGCCTCTCTCTAATGTGTAAGATACTGTTCCAAGAAGACGGAAACCGGAAAAGGCAGAGGACAAATGAAATAATTCGAGAATGTATACAATATGAAAAAGAAAAACCTTTTTCAATGAAATACAGATTAGGCTAAATCCGTCAACATTCGACGGAAAGTGTATATTTGAAAATGGGAGTAAATGATATCATTTTTTTTTTCATGAACTTCTTTAAGAAAAGATGAGACCATTGCGTTGAATCGGCGAATTTATTGAAAATGTGTATACTGGTAGCAAGTTCTGGGATACATTTTTAAACATCTAGTGATGTTTCGAATCTCGACGAGGTTGGTCTTGTATTTTGTTATGTGCAGATTATTTTATACCTTACTTAAGAAATTAATCATGGTAACAATTCCAATTTCTGTGAAAAAATAAAAAAATTGAGGTCCTACTCTATCATTCTTATATTCTACGAAATAAAGTTTTTAAGGGGATAATCACAGAAATTTGTAACACAGAGTTTACCATATCTACAATATAAATGGGACGAAATACTATGTTTTTAAGATCGCATATTTTTGTTCTACTCAATTATTTATATATTTTGCTTGTTGAAATATAATTTTCTACCAATCTGAGTTACATCGAGAGCTGATATTTAGGCTCCTAATTCACAGGTTGTGGAATACACCAACGGCATTAAAAATTACCCAACCAATGAATTCACACTGCATTCGAGTCGTTTGTATAAATGTAAATGTCCAATTTATTCTTAATTGCTTTTGTAACGTAGTCCTATTCAGTTTGTAATATTTTGTTTATTAAAAATTTTAATAATGCTTGTTTAAATATCGTGTGTTTTTGGTTGCAGTTAAGTTCTAAAATTCTATTTTTTATTTTTCATTTTTTATTTTAACGTCTTGTTTATTTTATCCATATTTTATATATTTTTTTTTGTTACAGCTCACATCTCGTGAAGGGCGATTGCAAGCAGTTCTGGAGGTAAGCACAAAAGTTACTGTACCAATCCAGATAGAAAATTAATATTGAACTAATATTGGTTTAATATATTCTACAAATGTTGACTCAATACAAATAACTCAATATTGAACCAATAATAAATGTGAACATTTAACTATAGCGAATGAATATTGGTTAAATCTTATTGAGGAGATATTGAAAAATTTTATCATATAATATTCAAATATAAAACAATATTTAAATTTATATGTTGATCCAATATTTAATGCACAATTTGATCAATATCCAAAAAGAATTAAATAATATAGACATATGTTGATAAACATACGAATTCATATGAGATATATAATTATATATCTCATATGAATTCGTATGTTTATCAACATATGTTTATATTATTTAATTCTTTTTGGATATTGGTCAAATTGTACATTAAATATAAGCAATTGCTTATACATATATACATACATATATCCCTAACAAACACAACAATTCTTGTCTACCTCTCAAGCCAGATAGGTGGCTTAGGTATCTTTATTATAAGAATAAATACATCAAATAACTACTTCTTGTAGTTTTTGAAAGTCCACATTTAAATCATGAATATTATTTCAAAATCTGCTTTACAAAATGTCCACCCTACACCATCTGTGTAGGCTGTCATCATTAGAGACTGGGCGAATTATCGGTATTGTCATACAAACAACTTGTAAAAAGAGTCATCGACATTTACACTGAGGTCCATAAGTAACGGATAAATTAATTAACTACGTAATTTACAATATATGAGCAAAATCCTATAACACGTCAATTTTTAATTCTAAAAAAATTACATTTTTTGAGCATAATTTTATACCCCCCTTCAGCCCCATTGGAGTGACATCTACCTATTAAAAATCTTTAATTGGAACAAGGGTGCATGTGATAGCTCTCTATCCAGCAATATAAGGTTTTTTTAAATTTTGTGTATTCTTCATCAAGTAAATTAAATTTAAAAATTTTCAAATGTATATATCCTAAACTATTTATGCTTATGTACCAAATATCTGTCAAATCTGACTTTTCTAATTAATTTTGTGTTAAAATTGACTTTACTAGCAAAGAATGAATTGGAGATTATCGATATTTTAAAACCAATATCCGTCATTATATGTCGATATTTATTAAATGACATTCCATCAACGTCAGATGAACATAGACAATTCAATATTACAAAAGCAATCTTTATTTCTAATGTGAGTTAAAAGATAGTTTGACAACATAACCTCGGTATGATTCTCCAATATTTTAAAATTAATATTTGTTATTATTAATTGTTGTAGAATAATGTTAAGAAATGTAATAATAACGTAACTTAAATATATTCTTTTCAGTATTGTAAAATCAATATGATTTTACAGAGAATTCTTTAATATAGAACAAATGTAAATTTTACAATATTTGAAATTCAATATTCTTATTATGAATCAATATTAAATATAAAATTATTATAATTAATGTTAAAATAGCATAATATAAATATAGAATGTTCAGTATTATAATAATATTTATTTATATGGGTGAATGTTTGTTAAACAATATAGTTTAGAATAAAAGACGACTCAATATAGGATCAATATGGATCATGCAATAATAAAATTAATTTTTATATATTAAACAATATTGTCTGTAAGCATTTACGTTGGTATGGGTGGGGGAAAGTGAGTGAATACCACGCACCTAAGGGAAAAGCTTTTTAAAAATATTGTTGCAAGCTGCATACCTCTGGCATTTTTTATAATTCATCAGGCATATATTTGCTCCTCTTTCATCCAATAAAACAGTTCCCTTCTAAACCTAAACATATAGTAGAAAAACCAGTGACATTTTTCAGTGATGATTTAGTTAAGGCCTATTTTTTGAGAGGATCTTGAGGGGGGTATAACTAAGTGTCGTCCGTGAAGATTAGCCCTGATTCCGGTCGTAAGGGGGTGGGAGAACGCCCCCCATGTGTAAAAAAACTACATCTTTTTAGTATTTAGTTAAGGATGAATTTTTTTCCAGTACTCCTCTGATAGCCCACAAACATCGATCTAATATTGGCAGAACGATTGGCCAGTCTTAAGAGGGTGGCAGAACACCCCCAACATGTCGTGGGAGCAATGAACTTTTTATTATTTAGTTAAGCTTCATTTTTTAGTATGTTGTAGCAACTATTCCAAGTATATATGCAAATTGGCAGAACAAAATAGCGGTCGTAACTACCTGGCAGAACGATTTAAATGTGCCGTATGCGCGCCGTGACTTCGTGAGTTCGGTCGCAAATTAATTTGTATTATGAATGCTTTAAATATTTAGACCCTTTTTGTAATCACAGACCTTCATTTACCTTTGCAGCTGGTATTTTAATACTCATTCGATGGAAATGCGACTTAAAAGATACAAAAATTTGTTTTTCATTCGAGAATAACTTTGCAACTATGAGGGACACGAAAAAGTTATACTGTTGTTGGAAATTCAATTCTCAATAAAAAAGTCTCTTGAAATTTTTTCGTATATTGCTTAGTTTCTGCAATATAGTGGAAATAAAAAAAAATCAAATATTTTGTATATTCAAACGCAAATATCTTTTGAATTATGCTAGATACGAGAATATGACTTGAAGGCTTTGTGTAGAAAAGCTTTCTAAATCATTTTCCGTATCTCACTTCATTTCGGAGATAAAGTGAAAATAAAGAATGTTCTTTTCGGATTTCGGAAAAACATAATCAGTATCGACTGAGAACCACAAATTATGATGTATATTATTGTAATTGTATTGTCATAATAATTGAAAAATGCGATTGCCAAGAAAAGAATTACAATTTTTTTTTTAAATTGTGAATATTATAGTTCCATATTCCAAATAGATAAATAACATTGTGAATATATGTAGAATCATTTATATTATTTTGGATTATGTCAAAAATGTTCCGAGACAGGAAATACATAAAATAAATAAAATATATTTCAAGAAACATCGAAATTAATTATTGCAATGCTAAAAAAAATTTGAATAAATCGTGATACGTGAATTAAACGAATATTTCTAATACATTTTTTATAGAGAATTAATTAATAAAAAAAATTAGTTGATAAACATCATGAAGTAATATATATACTTCATGATGTTTGTCAAATATTTTTTTTCAAAATTAGTTCTCTATAAAAAAATGTATTAGAAATATTCTTTTAATTCACGTATCACGATTTATTTAAATTGTTTCTAACATTGCAATAATAATAGCGATGTTTCTTGAAATATATTTTATTTATTTTATGTATATCCTGTCTCGGAACATTTTTGCTATAATTCAAAATAATATAAATGATTCTACATATATTCACAATGTTATTTATTTATCTGGAACAGGGAACTTTAATAATCACATTTTTTTAAAAAAAAATTTTTAATTCCTTTCATGGAAATCGCATTTTTCAATTATTATGACAGTACAATTACAATAATATACATCATAATTTGTGGTTCTCAGTCGATACTGATTATATTTTTCCGAAATCCGAAAAGAAAATTATTTATTTTCACTTTATCTCCGAAATGAAGTGAGATACGAAAAATTATTAAGAAAGCTTTTAATTAGAAAATCAAATTTTCTACAAAAAGTCTTCTAGTCATATTTTCGTATCTAGCATAGTTCAAAAAATATTTGCGTTTGAATGTAAAAAATATTTGAATTTTTTTTTAAATTTCACTATATCGCAGAAACGAAGCAATATACGAAAAAATGTCAAGAGACATTTTTCATAGAGAATTGAATTTCCAACAACAGTACAACTTTTTCGTGTCCCTCATACTTGCAAAGTTATTCTCGAATGAAAAACAACATTTTTGTATCTTTTAATTCGCATTTCCATCGAATGAGTATTCAGCTCCAAAGGTAAATGAAGGTCTGTGATTACAAAAAGGGTCTAAATATTTAAAGCATTCATAATACAAATTAATCTGCGACCGAAGGCACGAAGTCACGGCGCGCATACGGCACATTTAAATCGTTCTGCCAGGTAGTTACAACCGCCATTTTGTTCTGCCAGTTTGCATATATACTTGGAATAGTTGCTACAGCAACATACTAAAAAATGAATCTTAACTAAATAATAAAAAGTTCATTACTCCCACGACATGTTGGGGGTGTTCTGCCACCCTCTTAAGACTGGCCAATCGTTCTGCCAATATTAGATCGATGTTTGTGGACTATCAAAGGAGTACTGGAAAAAATTTCAGCTTTAACTAAATAATAAAAAGATGCAGTTTTTTTTACCCATTGGGGGCTTTCTGCCACCCACTTACGACTGGAATCCGGACTAATTCTCACGGATGACACTTAGTTATACCTCCCTCAACATCCTCTCAAAAAATAGGCCTTAACTAAATCATCACTGAAAAATGACACTGGCTCTTAGTCCAATATCAAAAAATACGTTTTCTGGAAAAATGCAATCGCACGACATTCCCCTTACTGCGGGTAATGCCGCGCAGTATATCAGGTAATGGCACGCAAGCAAATAATAAGAAAACAATGGATATAAACATACATAAAAAAAGATATAGTCAATAAAAAAATTTTATTTTAAAAACACAGAAAGCTTTCTTATAAGAAGGCTAAAATAAAACAAAGAATTATTTTTATATATTTTAAAAGAATACAAATTATATAAAGAGACATTTTGGTGCAGCAGTAAATATGTAAAAGTGTTAAATCAAAAATAAGAACTTTCTAATAAAAGAAGTTGAAGTTATCTAATTAAAAGCGAAAATCACTTTTTGGTATTAGTGAACAGGATTAGTCTATACTGTCTTAAAGCAACATCAAAGGTGTAGTTTACAGGAGAAACCCATCCACTACATTCAGAATGGGCCCAACGGGAACAAGCAACACAACGACATCATACCTCATTGTCTTCATCAAATTCACTATAAACCAAGCAGATATCGACGTTTGTAGGATCTATGTCATTAAGTTCGTTATCATCACACAAGTCTTTTTTCATCTAAACTTTCAGAATCTGTATCATCGAAAACGATATTTCGTACCCAACATGACTTCTCCCATATTTTAAAGAGATTTTTGTATTAGATGGTTGTCGTTTGTTCTTAGTCGGGTCTCTTTCCAATAACACTTCGCCTTGTCTCTTTCTCTGATTCCATTTTTCACTTGAGCTTGATGAACCGTTTTATTTCTTTTACTTTTGAGCCTCTTCAACCTGTAATTTGTAGGGGGTGGATGTGAGTATTTCTGAATGCTTCTTTGTACGCGATTGTTGAACTCTTTTATTTGATTGAAGTTGGGAGTGGGGCTAGATTCTTTGTAGTGGGGGGAATAACGCTCAGCGCGGCATTCCCCCTATGTACCTTACATAACCTAACTATTGAAACAAACCGAGCGGAAACAATATAATAATCAAAAACAGTAGGTATAGAAGTACTTATATTGTTAATGAATTAGACTAAATATTTTTACTTAAATCGACAAACAAATCAACTTACTGTTAAAATAAAACTCTTGGAAATGTACATGGAAATGTAATTACTGCACTAAGCTGACGTTAGTTTAGAAATGCATGCAGCGATGAACCCGAAACAAACAGCTATATGTACTATTATGAGATGACGTCACCCGTTTGTTTGTCGAAATAATTTTTAGTTCTTTAGATATTTGAGTGCGCTGCATTACCCACTGCTCGGTATTCCCCCACTTTCCACTAATAATAGTACATCACCAACATAAACATACCAACGTTGTAATATCAATATTTATTAATAATAGCCAAATATTTTCGTTGCGGTTTCAATGTACTTATATATTGACCCAATATTAAAGTGCTAGCCAATATTACTTTTTACCTGGGAAATTATAACCCAAAATACTAAAATACATTCAGATGTATTTTGTGGAAAATCAAAATTTTGCTGGTATGAATGACACTAAACGATAATTGTACTTACCGAGTTATGTTGAAAAACAAAACAAAGAAATTTTAAGAAGGTCGTTAAAAGTAAAATATGAAAACAGTTTTGTATTTTTTATTTTCCATTTTATAAGTGTATATCGCGTTATTATGATCCATTGCAAGTGATAACAATTTTTTTAACTACCGCTTCCATCCAAATTAAATGAAACTTTAATTGAGAACACACAGTCAAATTACACACCCGTGTCACTGAACTTTTATATATTCATATTTCCAAATGAAAAATTATTTGGAATTAGTTTAATATTTTCCTAGTTCAATAACCCTTTGCAATCGAACCTCATTTTATTTATTAATGTAATCCACTGCCGGTATTGTTTCCATATGAATTTTACAGTATAATGTGATTAATATGAATATTGTGTTTGATCTCGGCTAAACAATGGAAAATGTTTTCCGATAACCATTTGCGAACGTCATTTTGCACAATATTGAATCCTTAACGTCTATTGTTGGTTGATGTTTGAGTTTTCTAAAAATACATGATCGATACTTTCGTTTTCGGTCGAGAGTAACGGCACTCGGTTCTTTCTTAAAACCGGCTCTCCTGTCATCTTTCATACATATCGGTATTTCACCATCAACTTAATATATTGATGACAGCTTCGTTCGCTTCCAAATATTCAACAAATATTTATGAAATATGCCTATAGAGTGAGCGTTTCATAATCATCATTTCCAGTTTATGATCATGTTGGTCCGTAGTAGTCTCGTTTATAGTGTAGTATAAAATTGACATTGCCTTAATTTTGTGACCACTTAAATATAATGATTCTACTAAAATAGATAAATAAGTAATGTTAAATAAAGTATCGACGACACGTCGATTCCAATATTAGCATATTTATACAGGTGTAAAAGGTGGTTCACCTAGTACATGCGTAATAGACAGAAACATACAAAATTTATTCTAAAAGAAGTTGTATCTTTAGTTTTTAGCTGTCAGTGGTGGATTAAACAATTACTTTTTAGTCGTTAGTCGACGTTTTTGAGTTCTGAAATTTGTACTTTAACCTATTTTATACTTTCTAAACCAGTGTATTTGGAAATGAAGGAGGGTAATAAACGCTTATTCTAAATGCAAATGCTCTAAAAATATGTCAGGTTGTTTATTAGTAATTCCTTTCTATTATGTTTTTTTCAATTTATTTAACATTGGCCTATTTCCACTACTGAGGCCTCTCACCGACCCCAGGAGACGAACTACCCCCAACCTGGAAATTTTGCCGAACCAGTTCTCTATCAAAGAGTAAGATTTTTTTACTTGTCTAACGTTTAATAAACAAGGGGCCGGACTTACATCCCCTCCCACGGATGGTATTTCTGCAACGTAACCATCATCTAAAGTTGCATACCTTCTACATATACGCTGATGTATAAGCCATTAGAAAATGGAGCGAGAAAGCTGTATTTCCCTGGGCTGGGTCACCCGTCCATGTACTAATCACGCCTGACGACGTTGCATTTTCGTATCGGAATACGTGTATACTCCAGTTATGAATTAGAAGTTCTTGCGATCGTAGAAGCTTTGAAAAACTAAGAGTATACCTCTTAGGTCATCGATTTAAAATAGTTACTGATTGTTCAGTCTTTCAAAAAATCATGGATACCAAAGACTTTTGAGAACACGAATTGCCAAATGGGCTTTACTTTTAGAATATTTTGATGTCATTATCTGGTAGCAGAATGAAGCATGAGACGCTTTGACTAGATACTCAGTTATGACTGTTACAGAAGACACATTGACGGCAAGAATACTAAGAGCACAAGATGAAGAGGGATAAATGAAAACCATTAAAGATTTACTAAAAGATAAACCTCATGAAGATTATAATTTAAAGAACGGAATAATTTAAATGATAAAAGAGAAAAAAGTCATAGCTGCTCCCAGACAAATGCAAATGGAAATAATTAAGAACTCATTTTCGGTTAAGACGACGGAAGATTTGTTAAAGAAAGACTACTATATACCGAAAGTGAAAGAAAAGATAGACAAGGTTATTGGTAGTTGTGTCACATGCATTTTAGCGAACAAAAAAACATGGAAAGCAGGAAAGGTATTTACATCCTTTAAACAAAGAAAGTTTACTCCTACATACCTACCATATTGATCATCTTGGACCATTGACATCGATTAATAAGAATTATAATCACATCTTTGCTGTCATAGATTAATTTACTAAGTTCGTGTGATTATATCCAACGAAATCGATGACTACTTAAGAAGTAATAAATAAATTGGAAGTTGAAAGAAAGTCATTCGGTAACCCTGTGAACATTATTTATGTCAGAGGCTCGGCTTATACCTTACAAGAATTTGAAGACTATTGCTCCAAACAGAAGATTAATCACTTTAAAATAACTACTGGTTTACCTAGAGCCATTGGACAAGCGAATAATTTCGATTATTATTCCCGTTTTAACAAAAATGTTATTAGGAGACCCAACTAAATGGTACAGAGACGTCGATCAACTGCAGAGAGTTATCAATTCCACATATCAGGGGAGCATCAAAACTAATCCAATTGAGCTTCTTATAGGTGTTAAAATGAACGATAACCAAGACTTGAGAATTAAAGAGTTATTAGAAGAAGAGATACTGAATATATTTTCAGAGTCTAGAGAGGAGTTAAGAGAAGAGGCAAAGAAGCAGATAAAGAAAGTTCAGGAAGAAAACAAAGAAACCTACTTACGTCGAAAACCTCCAAAAAGTTATGAGGTCAGTGATTTCGTTGCCATGAAACGAACCCCGAGAGGACCAGGACTCAAACTAAAACCTAAATATCTTGGTCCCTACAAAATTACAGAAGTCAAGAAAAACTATACTTACGGTGTAGAAAATGAAGTTATTGCGATGGTGCATACGTCAACCTTTGCAGAGTACATTAAACTCTGGCCCACCTACGAAGAGGATACCCGATCATCCGGGACGGATGATCATCAGGACGGCCGAGTGTAGGATAAGGCAACCGCGCCTTTGACATTTTCCGCCAACCACGTGTTAATCGCGAGTGCGCGGATTCGGTAAAACGTGCAGTGTGATGAGCGATACCAAGACGTACAAGACGATTAAGTGTACACGCCGGCAATTCTTTTTGTAAAAGTAACTTAACATTCATTACTAGTGCTTATATTAATGTTTTCTTATATTTTCAATATATGTATCATTTAGTTCCAAATATTGTCGTCAATTTCAACTTACTACTCTACATAATCCCACAATATTGATATATCTAATTTCTAACACTGAGGATACCAAAGCTATGTGATGATGAAATCTTGCTAAAAACCACTTCAACAAATACAAAACTACGCATCTACATCAAGTCAACAAAGAATTATGGATCTGTGGACTCACACAGAGATATGAATCGAACTGATAACATCCCCAGTCCCCACCCTCCGTTTGTCGTGGATTGAAGAACATACATATGTAACAAGGCTTCTTGTATCTACAATCTGCTAACAATTTATATGATTTCTTTTTAACTAAAACTGTAGGTCATTCGATCTACAGTTTCGTCTTTTGAATGTGTAAAAAGAAACTAAAAAAATTACCTTTGCCGTTTGCTCTCGACTGAGCTCTTGTAGAGATATCTACTTTAAATTCGCTGGCGGGTATCTACATAACGTGTTTTAGAGGATGCCACTATACATGATCGCCACACTTCGCGTCGCGTCACCCGACTTTTTCCTCAGGAGTTATGTCATAAGTAACTCCACGATGTAATGTTCGCAACCAAACTATTTGAACAATACAGTGCAATACTGCCACTCGATACGCGATTCGTCCGCCATGTTGGTATTATCAGGAGATGATTAGAACATTTAATTATGTATATATATATTAAGTTTATGGTCTGTCTTTATTTTGTTTTCAGCATTACTTGTACATTAAGTGGCTAAATATATTTTCTTTTGAAAAATGCGCATTTTATGAGGATTTACAAACAAATCTTTTCCACTATTTCAAAACAGAGTTTTAAAATTTCTAAAGATAATTGTTCCCTCCTTAAATACCCCTGGTCCTCATTTAACTCGGCTACAAGACAACCGATAAGTTCTATTAATATTTTTGACAGTCTGGATGATAATTACACCTTACTAGGTAAAACTTTAAGAACACTTTTTTCTGTAAGATATTTGGCATTATTTTGGGAAAGGAATCTTATTCCTAAATTTGTAACATAGTCACAGAAACAATCTGTGGTGGATGTGCTGTATTAAATTATATTGTATAAGTTACACCCTTTTATATAGATAATTTACCTAACAAATATTTTCATTGCTTGGCATTACACTTTGTTTGCGAAAGAACATTAAACGGTTGTCTTTGTTTACCAGAAGCTAAATTTCCTAATTAAATAAAATCTTTATTCAAAAGAAATTATGCAGAGTCAAAACATTTTAAATAACTCCACATTGCTTAATTCTTACTAAAATATAGGTAATTATCTGCATATCACAAAACTCACAAAAATCAGACTTGTAAGCGCCTTAGTTTTATCTATCTTTGTTAACGCCTCGGATACATGGAACGTTAGAGAGGACAGACGACGTATTTACGCTTTCTATATGTGGATCTGGAGAAATTTGTTGCTAATCCTGTGGACTGTCTTCAAAAATAACTCTCATGGTTGCAAACCGCTGAATTCTATAATTGTTTGGCCCTGTTAACCGGAGAATCGACAGCACAGAACAGTTAATGATTCAGGTAAACGAGATGATAAACGACTAAGAGGACGCCTTATAAACTTCAAGCTAACGGAAAAAAATGGTTAAGCCATGAACAGACAACCGCGACAAATATCGTGATGCTGTCAGGCGTGTCATACAGCAAAGAAAAGCTAACTAGAATAATACGTAGGTCACAAGATATTGTGTGTAATAACAATTTTACTATATAAGTAATAAATGGTGTTATTACAGAAAATAAATCACTATAGTAAGGAAATTGAATAACATCTCAAGACCATTTTGTTTCCTAAATAAAAACGCTTTCAATTACAATTTTTAGCAGAAAATTGTTTCAATCTTTTTTGTAGTAATTTTTTCAGTTATAAATTTAGAAATGTATTCACATCCGAACGGAAAGAAATGCCCCGTCTTCCGCAATATCCGACCGAAGTTTTAGGGTCCCTTCTGTTCTCTAAGAGTACACAATGGTCTAATGAAATAAAACATTCAATACTTCTTCCACCTTCGTCACAAGAACCCACTTGCATTTTAAAACCATTTAAATATAACAATATTATTATGAAAAATATTTATATCCTGAAAATAATTTTTTCTGCAAGAGCTGGTAATTCTTCGGTTTTTGGAATCATTAGTGTACTTACTTCATTTGGAATAGAGTTTCCTGCAGACAATTATCCGGTTTTACATAGCTAAACTTAAGGAGATGCAGCGGGATATTAATATTGGAATTGCTTTAAACAACTTTCGTAATGAAGTGTCACATATTAAACACATAGTTCTTATATTTACAAACGGTAAATGGGCTTTCTTTTAGAGTTATTTAACTTCATTAATATTGAGTAATTTTTTGTTAAAATAATAGAATGTCACAAAACGTAGAACGAAAACATTTTTTTCTGTCGACCTTCTGTCTTTTTTTGTGAACATGTCTTCTCTGGAACGGTTTAAAATATTGGCTTGAAAGGTACTGTATTATAACGAGATCCGGAACTAGATTATATTTTAAGCTTACCGTGGTGAAAGGCATATAGGGGACCAATGCTCGCCCGCACAGCGCTCGTTGTGTAACTGACTTTTTAAACTCAGTGGAAATACCGACAATGATCTGGCCTGCATATTCTCCGGGCTTCAATACAATTGAACTTACAGATTCGGAAAATGCAGTTTAGGGTATAGGAATAACGATGTAATTGACTACGCCCCGCTAGTTCCATAAATCGTGAAAGCAGAGACACACAATGAATTAAATTTAGTACGGCATGAACTAAGGATGGATGCGGACGTGGGTAATAATTTCTATACGAAACGAGAAAATATCTCTTCGTCAAAAGCGAAGAAGTTATTTGTCACATTTTTGACAAATAATTTCTTCTGTTGAAAGCATTTCTGCAGTTTCTTTTTTAGCCGTAAATGCTATGGGAATAAAATAATAATTCTTATTAAAACCGAAATGAAAATAGAACATTAAAATAAAATTAAATAACTCGGAAACTAAAATCAACTAATAATTATCAAAAAATAAATTATTCTTATTAAATTACAAAAATAGAACATTAAAATAAAATTAAATAACCCTTAGAAACTAAAATCAACTAATAATTATCAAACAATAAATTAATGAAGTAAGGATTCAAACAAACCACCTTCTTGTACCAAACAATAGCCAAACCGATTGTACAATGAACCTCTTATATCATTGAGTTGATATGGAGTAATGTTTGCACAAAGTTGGATAAGTTTTTCCCGTAATTCAACTAAATTATTGGCTGGTTCAAACGCATGTTTGTACGCGGTTTCCTTTAAAAAGCCCCACAGAAAGAAATCATGGGGTGCGAGATCAGGTGACCTGGGGGGCCATTTTATCATTCCCCTCGTAGCTATTAAACGATTGGGAAATGTTCTTTCCAGAATATTAATAACAGTTAAGGTATTGTGACTTGGGCAGCCGTCTTGTTGAAACCAAATGTCGTCAAAGTTGACAGGAAGATTTTGAACTACAGGAATTATTTGGTTTTGTAAGAGCTCTAAATATTTATTGCCATTTAAATTGCCATCGATTAGCAGTGGGCCTATAATATGATTGTCTAAAATTCTCGTCCAAACGTTCAACTTTTGAGAATACTGAGTTCGCACAGCAACACTCAAATGTTTATTTTTTCGAGACCAATATCGTACTGCGGATGGATTGTGTTTCCTATGTAATGAAACGTAAACAATATATTTTTTAAGAAGTTTTCATTCTCATTCACTTTATTTATCATGATTTCACAAAATTCCATCCGTTTGAAATTGTCCTCGGGAAATATTTCTTGCGTTGTTTGAACTTTAAAACAACTGTACCCATTTCTTTTCAAAATATTTCTTACAGTTCTTTCCTTCATGTCAACTTCATCAGCAATTTATCTGCTAGAGCAAGGTTCACTAGTTTCAATAAGTGCACAGACATTAGTTTTGCGAAGTTTACGTTCTTCGCTCATTTGTTGATGACGGTGTTCGGGTTGACAGCATTTTTTACAATAATTCACGACATACCCGAAATTCTCAATTTTTTTAATAATGTATGAAATTATGCTAGCTGAGGGGATTGGTCTGTATTGATATACCACAGTAAATAAATTTATTGTGTCATCAGTGGAATGGCCCAAGAAGTACCACTTCACAATTTGCACTTTTTCTACAGTTGTATAAACACACGGCATATTAATAACGAAATTGAGATTAATTTATTTTATTCCCACATGTCTAAACAGCTACGCTATTAAAAGCAGAATGGGTGCGCTCGCGCTGTTCTCAACTTGTCGCGGTCAAGCGATGGCGCTATTGTCTTATGTCAATGCCCTGCATTGTTCTACGACAAGGCGTACGTTTATCTGCGCAGAAACAAGTTTACGTACCTAAAACTAAATTTGCTGAATATGTATATGAGGCATGTTAGGCAGACGACTTAGGTAAAAAATTCCTGCTGTCCTAAACACAAAAGAAGCGGGACCTGCTCTAATTGAAATATGGGAAGACTTGCCTTAAGATCGATAACATCAATATAAGTATGGGGAGAAGGCTGACTGCAGTTATAAAGTCTTGTGGGGAACACACACATTATTGACAAAGATAATCCTTGTAATATTGCTTCATTATTAAATGTTTAAAACAAGTCAAAATATACTCTTCGTTTCTCGCAAAACACTATTTTTTGTATTATGTTTTTAAACAGGCATGAAACATTGCAAAACAAACTGCAATTAGCTAGCTACTAGTTAAAATTTCCTATTAAAGAATGTCTTTCGGATTTGTTAGGAGATAAAAAATGTAGAAAAAATGAGAGTTCATATCCGCTCCTCTTTTACCGATGTGTGTATATTAAGAAATGGGCATTTAATAGGTATTTCAAAAAGTTTAGTAAATACTTGTTTGTAAAATATAATTCACTAAAATTATTCTCGAATAAGATTTTCGTTCACGTTGGAATATGTATGTAATTTCACTGAAATTAATTCGACCGTGAAAATGTTTGTTGGTTATTTTATTTATATGTTTGAAAATGAATTTATTTTGCATTTATTCAAGCTTGATTGTGAGGAATTTAGTAAGCATTCCTATTTAAAATTCATTTAGTAAAATTATTTTCAAGTTCAGGCTTTTAATTCTTTTTAGGGATGATCTGATATTACAGGCCAAACATATTCTGAAATCTGGAGTAATTACTGCATCATTTAATTCAAATTGTGGTCTGTGTAATAGGGCTAGCTTATTTCTTCTACCGTTGATATTTTCAAGATTTGTACCATTTATTCTATGAAAAACACTATTCCTCGTATTACATATGTAACAATTTACCATTATTCTATTTAAACGGTACTTTTTCAAAATACTGTTGCATTTTATTACTCTCATACTTGTATACTTGACTAACAGTGGCAGTTGTCAAATGCAAATAAAGTTAAGATTTTGATTTATCAAGGCAATCCTTGATGGGATGAATTAGTCAGTAGAAAATGGTACCTAATGGTAGAATTTTGTTATTTGAAAATAGCAGGTCTAAATCTATTAGTTAATGGTATTTAATATTAATAATTATTGAAAATAATGGCACTTTATTATACATAGATTGAAAAAATATGAAGATATACCAGGTTGATAGCATTTCCAGCCGAACCGGAATCGACAAAAATGTTTGTGTTTAATAGCGATTATGGACTATATAAGCCCTGAACAAATTATATTAAAATCACTCATTATATAAGGAGAAACAGGGAGTTTCTATTATACCCGGATCATGGTCACGTAGAATGCAATTATTAATTTAACACACTATATAGGTGTGACAAACTAAAATTGCAGCAAATTCTATCAATGCCTAGAAACCCTCTTATACCTGTGCCGCTACAAATGCGTTATTTATCGGCAATAGGGGAATAATAATAAGGCAATGTAAGTCCAAAAATGATATATGTCCGGATAGAGAAGTAAAAGTCAAATGTAAATGTGTAAAAGAATGTTAAAATATCCCAAGTATTTTTTAATTATTATTATTATTTTAAATTTATTTATTGTTGTTACCTCTTTTTAAATTTCGAACGGTTGAGGAGTTACTGACTGCCCACGCACTACTGACTCGTCCTGTATGGATAGGATCAGCCATTTATTTGCTTAATTGTGTTTCAACACGTCAGTTGTTTATACACTTCATATATGTTATTCTTAGGAAACTAGACAATGTTTGGTAGTAGTAGTTACAGACTTAATTCTTAAATACTGCACTTATTGACGCTTTCTTAGCAGTCAGTAACTGTTTCAAAAATATTAGGTAGGTTTGTTTTAAGTTTACTTAGGTGTATTCAATGCTATAGAAATTCTTTCCAAAATAATTCATAAACAAGCTTAGCATTGTCCGTGTATAATGATGTGAATAACCTAGTTTTAAAAACCTAAGTATGCTTTGAACTTCAGTAATTGTGCTTGGTATATTTGCAACACATTTGCGTAATGCCATTAAAATCGATTCGCAGATAATTCACATATCATGAATGCATTGTCGGGTTATAATATGCTCTTGGTACAATGGGTATTTGAAATGTACTCCAAAAATTCTTACACGTGCTGTAAACTACGATACTCATCTGCATTGTTTCCATTTTTCCAATTAAACAGACATACATAAAACAAAACATAAAGCAAATATACGTGTTGTGGCCATTTAGACATTAACAAAGTACTCCCTGGGGCAAAACTATATTTTTCGTCACTTCTAAGACAACAGTCGACAGCAAAATGTGAGTGTATATAATGATATATGGTATATGTGTTATTTAAAATGTCAAATAACGCATATTTTTGTTACTGTACAAAATGTGTTATTCTTCTTATATTAATCTAAAGATATAACAAGTAACAGAGATATCTTGCTGCGTGTCGGAGGTATTTATTTTATAAATATATTATACGCACATATTTACATACAAATTTAATTCGCTCGTATTCAGCCCTAATAGTATGTGGGTTTAATATGAATATTTCATTTCGGTTGAATTGGTTTACTGAAGAGTCTAATCGATTAAGGGGACCTAACGCAATTTACTCAAAATTATACGGAGTTAAAAGGTACACAGCTTATCGGCATTTGCTTCGTTTACAGACACTTACATTACCCTCTTACCCTATATTCACAAATATTCACGGCACACCAGAAGAGTCCTTCGATTTTTCTGCTGCTAATGAAAATCGAAACCATGGCGAGACGACATACAATGTTTGGCATAATGCCTCGACCCACTAAGTTTACTGCACCCCTATGTACAATTAAAAAAAAATTCTAAATTCACATCAAATATAAAATTGTAACGTTTTTAAACAAATCTGGTCTCTGGCTTTTACTTAAGTACATTTTTTCTATTTTTCTTAGTAATTAGCGCATTATTGGAATATAAAAATATCTACGAATAGAGTTTTCACAATCAGGTTTTGTGTCATCAAAAAAGTTTCGAAGTTTCATTGGTGTGACTAAATTAATTTTCGACAACGGCTTTCTTCACAGACATTGATTAAGGCCGCCATATTTGAGTAGTTTTAATTTCAAATACTGCGTCGTTAGAAATTTAGGCAGCTCGTCAAAGTTTTCGAAATATGACGTCTATGAATCATCTATTCCCCTTAGCTCCTTAGGGATATAAGTCCAATATTATCACCCGTTTTATATTGTTCTTATCCCCTGCTGATGTGACCAAGAAGTGGGAGGGTTCTTAGTTTACGATGCTATAGAGTCGCTTTGGGAGGACGTATTTCTTTACAGTTGTCGGTATTATCCACAAGGACTCCACGATGTATCATATCCTTCACCACCTCACAATCACCCATTTTTAGCTGGTTGTTTTCCATTGCTCACTTTATAGTTACAGTTTGGCAGTGACTTGTACTAAAACTTAACAGCTGAAAAGATTAGTGTGAACGTAGCAGGACTATCCAGAGATCTAGACAGGACCCCAACCACTCAGAGACCTATGCTGTATATCTATGTACTCAGGAATAAATAAACAAAGGCGTTGGAAGGGTAATGATCCATACACTTTCAGATATCCAAGTAGCGTTAAAAGGCCTTAATTCTCAACTTTAAATCTGAAATTGCCTGTGTATGTAGACAATCTTTGAAACAGTTGACAAAAAACAACAAAGTAACCTTGATTGTAGGTGCCAGGGCAAGTGGGAATAAAAAATAATGAATCGGCTAACAGCCTTGCAGAAAAAATGCGCAGTAGCCCCATTTTTCGGATCCGAACCGTGTTGTGACTTATTTAAGAGAAATATAACCGAAGAAATTCTAAAATGGGAAAATAATGAAGGAATTCCTACTGGAGGATTCCTCTAGGTCAAAGACAAGCGAGAAGGTACATAACTTGTGTGGTACAAGACTTCTAGAACTGGAAATGTCGGACTTAAGGCTCATGCCTGACCTGCTAACGGCCCATTGCCGTTTGAGATATCATCTTAAGAATATGGGCAATTGGACAAGGCAGATGATGATAAATTCAGATACTTCCATACTACAATAGAGACTATACATCACATTAGGTTATTGCCAATTAAAGCGGTATTAACTCTTAAGGACATTAGCTTAATAAGAAGTCCTAGGCAGCAATGAATTATAGGCTAATTTACTAAATATATTTCAGGTTAAGGTGAACAGACGATCGACGTGTGAAATAATCTTCGATCTAAACCTAATTAGAGCATATTAGTAGAAGACTGTCCAGTATCCAACAGTTGTATGATCCCATCCTTGCTTAGTACTGCTACTAAGGTGGTATTATTAGCTAATCTTAAGTTAGAAATCTTTCTTTTATCTATAACTACTCCACAGTTCTACCTGACACTTTTACCACTTTACATTTGTCGAAGTAAAGTTTCACAAAAGTAAGTTCTGTTCATACAGTCGATGAAAGAACCGATGTTTCCAATAGAACATGCCACAGGTTATCCCAATTCATATCGTTAAAGCCTTAATAGAAATTGTTTACAACGGTAGTTTTAGTAACGAAGATATACAGGGTGTACCAGGACTATGTACGTATGCTTCAGGAGCATATAGTTTGGGTCAAAATAACACTAAAAGTATTTTTTTTCTTGGGCGCCACCCTTAAAGATAAAGTCTTCAAGGTTTTTTTATGATGGCTTCCAAACTGCTTTATAATAGGTTGTAATAAAATTAGGACAGTATAGATAGCAAGGAAGTATCTTTGATTCTACAGTACGGATCATTTCGTGTCTTGTCTAGGAAACTAGGAGTGGACCATCTCTTACGCATTTTACCCCTAAATTTTGACAAATTAATTTTTGAAAATTGTACATTTTTAAATTCCTTAAACATTCTCCTAAAGAAAAGATTTTCTTGTTTGATATCAATAGATCGAGCCATTTTCAACGAAAAATGATTTCACTGATTAGGAGTGAACTAATGCTAGTAGTAAAAGCCAGGAAATACAATCGGATGAAACATGTGAAAAGCAATTGAGTAATTGTAAACGTTCAAATTTGGTAAATAATAAGTAGTTAAATGGCAAATAAACATTATTTCTTCAGAAAATATTCAAACTTATTAATTTAAGAGAATGTAGAATGGTGTTGTAAGTAGTCAGGCCCGTAGCCAGAAATAAATTGTAGGGGGTGCTCATTGGATTCTAGGGGAGGCCAATTCTGATCAAGGGGAATTGCAATTGTTGGAATTTCTTTAGAGGATGCTGAAAAGTTCACAGAGAGTGCCGGGGCCCCCTCATAACTATAGACACGTATTGACAACAAATTTTATATTAGGAGAATATTCTGACATGCATTTCATGTATGAACTTGTCATGGGTAATGGTTTGGAAGCCAAATGATTTTATCAGGATCATTTTCCTAAGAGAGTTCAAGTCACGTCGATCAAGAGCATCTCTATTTTAAGGAAATTGTTAGTTAGGAAATAGTCAAGATACGAGATGAACCTCACTTCTGAATCAAAGATACCTACTTACTATCTATACTGTCCACATTTTATTACAATTGATAAAGCAGTTTGGAAGCTGTTAGCAACAAATCTTTTCAAAATTCAACTTTCAAAGATGAAATAACTCCGAAATGGGGCGCCCTAGGAAAAACATTTACAGGTATTTTTACGTCCTCTATACATTTTTATTAATTGCTGAAATATTGTAAAAAACAACATTTTCAATATTGAACTTATATTATATGTCGAAATTCCGGAAAAGTAAAACATATTTTCCTTTATTTATTTCAGCATAGTATTGATAAAAGAGTGGTAGAGTTAAACATTCATTGTTTTTGATTTTGCGATTTTCTGTTTCTCCCAGTCTGTCCATTTTGTATAGAGCACTGGTTACTTCCATTCATCTAGTATGT
This sequence comes from Stenurella melanura, assembly GCA_963583905.1. NCBI lineage: Eukaryota > Metazoa > Arthropoda > Insecta > Coleoptera > Cerambycidae > Stenurella > Stenurella melanura. The sequence goes on along the minus strand of OY757318.1, from coordinate 28,725,022 downwards.
CTTCGATATCAAAGCTTGTCATTAAGAGTTGAGTAACTGAAGATCTGTCATAAAATTTACATATTTTTATTATATCGTAGATGCTTAATAGATAAAATAACCGTTTTATTGCCTGCCCGAAGATGACATACAAACTGATATGATTATACCAAGTTTGAACAGGTCACAATAAGATAATCTTGTTATAGATGTCGAGAGAGTGTGGAATTGAAGACAGTGAAAAAAGTGACGAGCTGACAAGAAAAAGATCATCAGCTGCATGTATGGATAGAATAGATAGTAACAAATTAACACAATGAATACTACCGAGGGGAAAAACCTTCAAAAGGTTCCCTACACTGATGGTCCGGCGTGCAGGGATATGTGAGATTTCTACTCACTAAAAAAAAAAAACCCTCTTCCTTCTCCGGCACTGTAACTAAACATTTCTTCGGAGTTGAATGAATACTACCTAGCACAGCATAGCCACACATCAATATGGAAAGGCCTTTGTTAATGAACCATCTCAAAAGAAGACTAAAAATCTGATGTCATTAGATAGAAATTTCTTATGCATAATCACAGGTCAGGACACTTATAACTAGACAAGATGTACATATACAATGAAGACCTAAAATGCAGACAATGCAATAGGGCAGTGGAGACAGCGTACCATACGCTGTGTAAACCTGAGTCTCTGGATTCCAGAAGAGATGCAATCAAAATTAGGCCTAGAAAAATATAATATTCAGTCAAATATGGGACTGTATAAGCTCTTGCATGTGGTCTGTTACTAGATTGGATGTTATAAAAGAATTTGGAGATCAGCAGTATAAATTCAGAATATTGCAGTAGCAGAAATACTGTTCAAGACTCCCAAAAGAAAAAAGGAAATAATTGTCTGCCCATGAGAGGAAATAACTTATTCCCTTGTCAGTAGTATTAACATTTAATTATAGGGATGATCTTGTTTCTATTGCACCTAGCGCAATATGTTTAATATTTACAAATGGACAATACCGTTGATTTTAACGTTGTTTTTTATGTCTTCATAACAGAAAATAACGTGAACAGAAAAGTGCGTATCATACAATGATTTACTATCCTCTCACAATAAGAAATAGACTATACATGATATGAAGCTACTCGCTCCTGTTCAATGATGCAAAAAAGCGGTATAACACGAGCGTGTATCATCTCTTTGATGAGGCAAAAGACCGACAAGTGATGGAACGTGACGGTGCGGTGTTGTGATTAGGGAGTGCCGCGCCGTCCAGACTAAAACAAAACTCTGAAGCGTTGCATTACGATGTTCTGTTGCGTATCTATACGGTCCTTTAGTTCACACCTAGACTGTTGCGTTGCTCAAATTTGGTGGCGTGGTTTGTATAAATGCAAAGTAACTCCTCGATAAACGTTGTTCGTATAAAATCGACTTATAGTTTTTATCTGTTCTAGACTTGTCGAATAACCTGTGAAGTTTCTTGGATGGTAAATTGCTTTTTCTGGACATGTCGATAACGGTCTCCCCTTTCATGCGAATTTAAGGATTTGCCCTAAGGCTAGAATGAGACAATCAATAAAGAAGTCCTTATATGCTTCTTTGCCTGTTTCTTTTAAATTTGAGTAGTATGATTTAATTTCAAACTCTTGTTAAGTTCAAAAGCATTGTTTGTGGAAATTAAATTTCTCCCACTAACAGCAGACGCCAATGCGGCGAAGTAGAAAAATTAAGTTACTTGAGCTAGTCCATCTGACACTTGCTAAATTCTTTACAGAATTGTATTGGAAATGGAAACTAAAATGTAAGTGCCAATATTTTTTTCGCCAGTTTTCTTGATGATTTTGGTACTTAAAATGAATTCAAAAAATTAAAGTTAACACAAAGGAAAGTAACAGAAATATTCGTTTGCCGATATATTTGTTCATAGTAATGCAAAGTTTTACTAGAAATAAGAACTATGCTGATGCATAGTTAAGGTCAGTTAAAATGAAGAGATTTGTCTTCTCCACTAATAGTCCATTGCTATAATATGCTACATAGGGAATACTATTGAGTGAAAAGTCTCATAGATTTGGTCTGTGGCGCAGGCGTGGCCACCCTCCTGTTGAACATCGTTCATTACGAGTAGTCAGTTATTTTATCATTGACGGTACGTTACCTACAAATACCTCGACAAAGTAACTGTAGCTACCGAAATAACAACCCATTTCTAGCTAGCAGCATGTTGTAAACGGAGAGTGATTATTTACAATTTCAACACGTGTTTATCAAAGTGAGTTAAAATGAAGAGATTTGTCTTCTCCTAACTACCCCGTGTCCACTAATAGTTCATTGCTACAATATACGATTTTGTCTTTGTGATTTTCACTAACATTCTTTCTTATACAGTACTTATAATGTTTTCTCTCATGACTCATTATATAATTATTGCAGTTAAATAGACACAATGAGCTTCTTATTCACGGCGTCTTTCCAGATAGTTTCCAAGCATTATTCTAGATGTCCTCCGTTTGCTGTATAGCACATCAGACAGCATCATGCTGTCTGCTTCGGTTACCTGTTAGGTGCACAGCCTCATTAAGTCTATTTTCATTCTTGTCATTTGATTTTCCCCGAAGTATCAGCTTTTATATATAGTCCTCTCCTCGGTTGATGAATTATAGGTTTCGGTAGAATATGATGCTGGAGAGCCTCTTTGGGGTATATGTTTCTTGAGGAATTGTGCTGTTGGTGCGAGGAATTCGTAGCAGTCCATAGCTAAGTAGCGTAAAAAAAGATGTGGTAAATCGTTATCGTTTTCTCGGTTTACATCTGTAAAAATTTCAAGGCAGAAATCTTGTTTCTGCTTGCAGTCACTCCATCCATTAAAGAGAATTAGTAATAGAACACAGTCCTGTCTGGCCCTTTCTTTAACTCTACATTTGCTGTATTTAGTGTTGACTACTATCATCAAAGCGATGTCCCCATTTCCAATATTACAGCCCATAGTTTGTTCTGTTCCACATTCTCAAAAATCTCAAGGCTGTATACGAAACAAAGATACATATGTAGGTGCGTAATGTTGCATTCTTGATAAATTGTCGTAAATTCAGTATTTGCTGTGTAGTACTTATTGCATCCTTCAAAAAAGTCCAATGGCTTAGGAAGTTTGATGGCGTTTAATGATGACGTCTGGTTTGAAGAACATACAACATTATTTGTCTGGTGTGTGACATTAACAGCAGCTATCTGTGGTTGTCACAAACCTATCGCTCCTTTTTATGTATTGGTACAATATATTTCTTAGCATATTCTGTAATAGATTGTTATTTCATTTTCATCAAGTGACTTAAACTCCTGGTTTGTGATATTTCCTTCCCCAGCTGCTTTGTTAGTTTTTAATTTCTGTATGGCTGACTCCTCTTCTGATTTTAGCATTAAAGGGACGCATTTGTGGTCCTCCTGCCAGCCATCTTCTGCGTCAGGATAGTCACTTTCGAAAAGCTTTTCACAGTGTTGCTGTAAAATGTCAACAAGCTGTAAGTTCTTAGAGCAGTGATGGAGTCCTTAATTCACCACATTTTAGGTTTAAATTTACGTGTAGTCATGCTTACCGCTTGGAAAAGGCCATGCCTTAATTGTAATCAGTATGAGACTCCAGTTTTCTTGACACCTTGTAGATAGAAATATCGTTTCGACCAAGAGTCGAACGAAATAATGTTTAGTCTAAGTGTGTAACATCAGGACTTACTCAATTCAATTCTTCTCTGATAATGTCTCTGACTTTTAAAATGTCCGTCCGTCCGGCACGTTTTTTTGTATGCACAATATCTTAAGAGGAAAATGTTCAATTATATTTAAATTTGAACAGCAAATTAATGGTGTCTAATGGAAAAAATCGATCGGTAAATAAAAAATTTGTTAATTATTTAAATTTAAAAAATATGTATTATTTATGTCTTGTTATCAAACGCAAACATAAAATTAGAAATGCACAAAACTAACATTATTTACAAAAAAAATTACGAAGAGTATCCCATAGAATGCGCAACAAATATATAAAAAGTTCTATAAACCAGCGAAGGGTTATAATGTTTACTCTAGTTTATATATTAACGTCCTGGCAGAGATTGGCCATAGCTATTCAAACAGGATCCGTACACATAAAAATCAACACAACAACCATTCCCTGCGACATTGCCATCTGCGGCAGCTGAGAGTCGAACTCATGAGAGATAGCAGCGACTGTCTAGTTGTTCCATTCAACAGCGCTCTAATTCACTCCACCCGTCTTGATGACACATTAAGAACGCCACTAAATAGCCACACCCTGAGCAGAATTCGAACCCGGGACTCCGTTGTCGCAAACCTAATACGTAAGCACTGCAGCACTGAGCCGGTATATTTAATATTAACCTTCTTGCTTTTACTTTTCTTATCTCAATTAGTACAGAAATTCATGACCGTGTTGTCATAATTTGTAATAAAAACAGAGTGTTATCATAATTCCGTTAACTCCGGTATAATTTACAAATATAGCTGTTCAAAAATTCTATCCCATCAAATCTAATTCGAATGAATTGAGCAAAGGCACTTTACAGATACTAAATCATAAAAATCGCCATAAAGGTAGTGGATTATCGAGTTTATGGTTTCAAAGTATTACTGTCAATATAAATGGATATGTCACTTCTATTTTTCCAATACCGTATCAGTCCTTTCATTGCAAATGTTAAAATATTCACATGCACTACAGATTTCGCGACAGGTGTTTAATCATTGTTGTACCCAAATGTACCAAAAAATAATTTTACAGTTATGGGTAGGCGGTCAGAAATCTGTCATCTCAAAGGCCTAATATGGAATATTTATAAATCAAAACATATCCTTGAGATGCTAGTTATTCTAGAAATTTACAGTTTTCGTCTAATTAAAATACATTGGTTGATTAAATATATAGTCATAAAATGACTTAATGAAATACAAAGTATGTATTTAAGTGGAGTAAATTTTGCAGATTGGATATTAAGTGTTTCTGTAGAAAAATTCAAGAACACGTCAATTTTGCTTTTTTTACTGGTTACATTTTAGCGATAATTCTTAGTTTTTGTCACCTGGATGGGTACAACCACCCCCAACTTTTTTTTATCAAATATAAGGGCATATCAAGTGGCACATTCTTATCTTATCGTAATTTTTTTGCAATAATTTTTTAACGTTACTTTGGAACGATCACCATGTATTATTCTCGAGAGACACAGCACACACTGTGCGGGTACAGATCAGATCAATCAGACTTTTTATTTATGGCGTATCATGATTTAAATTTATTTCTCTCTTTCTCTCTCTACGATTCTAGACAGATGCCAATTTATAAAGTGTTTTCCGCATTAGTTTGTACTAATCGCAGCCTTTGCTCGAACGTCGAACGTTGCGTTTAGGCCCCACGCTATTTTATCTTAACCACATTTCTCATATTTTCTCTTTTGCGCATATTCAAAGCAGGTGATGCGTCACATGACAAATAATGAAACTGTGTACATATGGAATACTATTGAGTGAAATGTCTGATAGATTTGATCTGTGGTGCAGGCGTGGCCACCCTCCTGTTGGACATTGTTCACTACAAGTAGTTTTATCATTGACGGTACGTTACCTACAAATACCTCGACAAAGTAACTGTAGCTACCGAAATAACAACCCATTTCTAGCCAGCAGCATGTTGTAAACTGAGAGTGATTATTTACAATTTCAACACGTGTTTATCAAAGTGAAAATATTCTTACAAATGCATCTGAATACGCCCCTCATAAATTGTGAAATAGCGTTTTGACATCCGAACCCTGATTATAACATATGATGGCCATTACTGCACATGAACTGTACTGTATTCTACTGTATTAAAATAAGAATATGAGGTTGCAGTGCTTGTAGGGCCCTCAAAAATTTTTATTCTTTAAAAAGGGTAGGAGCGAGGGAGAGAACTGTTTACGCCACGTAATCAAGGGAAGTTTTAGTAATGTCTTATAAAAGTTAAAATAAGACGGCGGCTTCAGAATAAAATGATGTACTCTGTGTCACAATAAAATACTTACCTTATAAACATCTTTCAGTAAAAATTGCTTATCAAAATCACAGTTAATAAAGGCATACTCACTTCTTGAACTTTGCAATAAAAATGAAGTACAAGCAGCAATTACCTGAGATTAAAGAATGATTGGTGATAACCCTCATTGAATGCGGAAAATCCATAATCATCGCAGACAAAAAGTACCTAAACGTGTTGGTTGCTATAATTATTAATTGTCTAGTATTAGGATTAATATTCGTCAAACAGTAATCTTAATGGGCCAACATATTTTACTTTTCTTCAAGAAGATTTCGTTACAGGTTTAGGGGTTTTATTTTCAAATCGATTAAATTTATATTTATCTGACGGAAGATATCAACAACGTGGTACTATTCTGGGGCGGTTCGTTAGTATTTAAATGAAAATTTCCAGATTGTAATAGAGGTTCCGATTGCGTGACCCTCAAGGTCTCCAGACCTTGGTACACTCGAATTATTTTTATATAAATATTACAAAATATAAGAAATTGGTCTTATCATGGATCGGCTTTTTGTGAAGAAAAGTGTGGTGTATATTTTGAATATCTTATATTAAACAACGTTAAACTTAAAATGTAGATTTTTATTTAGAATATTTAGAAAATAAAAAATACATTGTATTCCTCTCGAAATGAGATTTGAAACGGTATGACATTTAACATGCCTTTACGTTAGTGTGGTTGAACCCCTCCATGTGGAGATAAACTACCTTATAAATTACCGTTGATAGGTATGCAGTGAAAAATTAAAATGTACGTGTTTTCGATTTTTTTACAGAAACACTGTATAATCAAGTTACGGAATTTATCCCAGTTAAACTTCTCACACTGTATAAATACCTATTATCTTATCTTATAAAAATTGTACATTTCGTGCTAACTGTAGCATAGGTAATTCTGCGTTTATTCTATTGTCCGTCATTCATTAATTTTTTATTACATTTATGTTTGCTCCTAGCAATCCCAAAAGTGTATATTTTTAGTTTAAATGATTAATTATGAAAGATTAGTTATTTATGTGACTAATTTGGCTACCAGTTTTGCCAAATATTTTACTTTCCATGTTTAGAGGCGATTTCACACGAACCACTTCGATCAATAATACCCAGTTTTACAACTCCACCATAATACCTCTTGTTTCCATTTCCCATGTTATGCGAAGGTATATTCACTTTCACCACTACAGTTTTCCCCAGTTGTGTAACTTTTCGTCCGTTTCTCGGCAGAGTTTGCCTTAGACCTTTCATTAACACGTCTGTAGGTACGGCAAATCCACTAAGAAATCTCCATTTCTAAATTAAACTTGTCATTAGTAACGAAACAAATAATTTCTGCATAATTTATGGACAAACCTGCGAGTTTAATAACTTCCCAGGTTGTGCTTTGTAGTTTTGAAAGAATCATACGCTGACATTCAGTTAGGCCTCGCTACAGAATTAATATATAGGGTCCTAACAAAAACACAAAACACCCACGAGAACACAAAGAAAATCGTACATACCTACTAAACTTTTCAACCTCTTTTTGTTAAATTGTGGATACAATTTATTTATCAAAAAATTAGGGTACGCACGACTTTTATGATGAAAAGTTGTTTTATCCTGCATTTTTTTTTTGTTTCAACAATTTTAAGAACCATATTTGTATTTATTATTAAAAATTCTTATAGCCTACAGTATTTTCTTACATAAAATCAATCAGCATATGTAAACGTTATGTTACTGAGAGAATATTGCATTTTATACAACGACTGCGCCTGGCGCGTTTCGCCAACTATGTTGGCACTCTCTGGAGATGATTAAAACTTAAGTGGAACTATAGCTGTACCTATATTCATAATCAAGTAGTCATGGTTTGACGCATTCAACCATTTCTGTCATTCCTACCTTAGAGTTCAGATCAATGAAGCGTGACCTATTAATCAATAAATCAGATTATTTGGGATAGGTCTTTTGTCACTATTTATATATTTTTACATTTTGTAATTCTTAAGCTTTCAAAAGCATCTACCTATTTAGCCATTAGCCGCATCGACATCCTACTGTAATCTCATCAAAAGGAGAGATTCATTGTTTCATTAAATTTTTGAAAATAGGTTTATGGTTTTTAAGAAATTTGCAATTTTTTCCAGGTTGTCAGGTGATTGTCCGAGGCATAATTTTAGCTGATCTGGAGTCTTTAATCGTCTTCGACGATGATCATATTCTAAACATTCTAGTATTACGGGTGTAACTGTCAATATTGCATTACATATATGCCATATTGGTTGTTGATTTCCTGCTAATAAGTGCATATTTGTTAAATTAGTGTGGCCTATTCTTAAACCTTGCGAGTACAATATGTTCCCTTCTTGGAAGTATAGGTGTTATTTTCCATTTGCTTACTTTGGGTTTAATTTCTTTTCGCTTAACGACTCCATTATTCCACTTTTCCACTCGTTTTGCCATTGATCTATAATTCTTTTATCTTTGAGGTATATTTTTATGTCCATTTGGCAAATTGTAATATTACAAAGTAAACCATTGTAGGATGGCCAACAGCCGCGCAGAGAGAGAAGAAATATCGTCGCTGTTTGAATAGAGACAAGTTTCTTAACTATGAACGTAGTACAGTCGGGGGAAGAAGTTTAAGTAAAAGGTGGTCTCTTATTCACCAACAATCCGGGTATGTCATAGGCCAATTGATGTTTTCGATTGAACAACAGTTCTTTGTACACGTAACATTAATGTTTATAAGTAGATACTTCTAATAGGTACCTATGTGTTAAATATAAGTTATACATTACAAGCACTTTTCTCAAGACTGTACCGATGTTTACACGAGGAACATAAACAAGTGAGCTCCGTAAATGTGGGGTGGTTTCAACTACTGCGCATCTTAATCTCGTTGGCCATTCTAGGATGGTCGACCTGTACTTTCGTTAATCTCTAATGCTGCTTCTTTTGCCGCTCTATCCGCGAGTTCATTCCCATGAATACCTTCATGACTAGGAGTCAAAATAAAAGCAGTCTCTTACACAGAGGTCCCATCCAGTGAACTAATGCAAGAATATTTTATACTAGAGGGTCAGTAGTGGTATCATTGGACAGTCCTTGCAGAGCACTAAAAGAATCGAATCCAAGGATTCATTTCTATATATCTTAAAGCTTGCCATATTGCATAAAGTTTAGCAGTATATATGCTAGCTGCATTTGGCAGTGTTCAGCTATGTGTTTGATTTCCAACTATTTATTATTTCTTGCGTTCCTAACTAAGCTTATGTTACTGATATTTTATGATTGTTATCAAACGTATGTTGAGCAACACCAAACTTTTCAGTTTTGCTTTGAGATGGGTCATATGTTCCTTGGTTCTTGTTATAATCGAACGTTCTTTGTCCAACATACTTCCAGTTACAATTCTTACAATTAATTTCGTAAATCCCGGACTTTTGGGTTGAAATTCTGCTTAGGCCATGCATAAACCGGGGTTCCTATAGAATTAATACAAATTTTCATTTCCGTTCGGTTTAAAATGTCGCGAGGTTCTACGAGTTTTCCTTAAATCTGCGATTTTTAACTAATTTATCAACTAAACTTACATGGTATCCATTGCTCTTAGCTATGTTCTTAATTGAAGCTTTCACTTTTCCAAATCTCTGCTTATTCATTAGCAGTGAGATTTAGGTATTCTGGTACATACCACAAATTTTGTTCACTAAAAATTTTGTAGGCATAAACAATACAGATTCATGGTTTTCCAAATTAAGCTGATTTACAAAATGAGCCGCCCTCGTCAGAAGTTTACTGTTTGTTTGATTTTTTTTTTATAACATACAGCAAAGAAATTTGTCCTTCTGCAACAAATGAAATCTTTCAATCAATATAATTATAATCTGATTCTTTTTTTCAGTGGAGAGTATCAAGAAGCATACTTGTGTTTTGGCGTAAAGCATTTTACGTATCTATATTAGGGGTCCTTCGACTTAATTTTCTTTATACATAAACGTTCTCTTCACAATATTGAATGACATTTTTCACAATGAAACTAAACAATAAATTGAGGTTTTGCACGATGGTAGTAAAGCTGTGAGGTTTGTGCCATGTTTACGGGAGAGATTTTTATACAATTTTAGACTGAAGCCACCCACTACATAGGGGTAAGTAAGATTAGCTTCATTTGCCAGAGAATATCTTTTATCATAGAAATTTGAGAACATAAAATAATACTGCTGAAAGTATCTTGTTGAAATATTTTAATACACATTTAAATTTCTTATTGACTCTACGTATGTTTGTATACCATATGAAACGTTAAAATAGTGTAATTTTAACTTTAAACATTTCGTAAATCAATAGTGCTATGTAATAAGTATATTTTAACAATATTAATGAAATTTCAGATTCATTATTACGAAGAGCCGTCAGCAAATTGTTTGTCTAAGCAATCCAGTTTGCCAGATATATTCATAAAAAGATCTAATGACGTAATATCCGGGGTACTCCCAAGGCTTAGTCCTAGGGCCCGTCCTGTTCAGTATATTCACGTCTGAAAACTACACATGAGCAAAACCTATCAAAAATTAGTAACTGGTGTAACCACAAATCTTTAATATTAAATCAGAATCAATACAAGCACATCATTCTATATAAACAAGACCAACGCCAATATGTTTGAATGGTTAAGATTTGAAACCTATAGAATATGCCAGAGATCTTGGTTTAATAACAGACAATGAATTAGTGTTCACTGAATATATGAAAAATAAACTAAGAAATGATTATAATAAGTTAATACATGTATTCCTTTTAAATACAATTTAGATTTGCTGTTATGCTGAATAATTAGTTCTTTGGAATCTAAATTATTGTGATACCGTAGTAGGGCTGATATTTAATACAGATGATAATAATAAAGTAGAAAAATAAAAAAAAATTATCTATGAAATTCATTATCAATATTATTATTATTATTATTATTATTATTATTATTATTATTATTATTTAAATGGTAAATTACATTACAATGAATTGGTTGAGCGTTCTCTCAGACATGTGTAAAGTACAATCGACCTACCACATCACCGCACTGCTGGTTTTTGCTCTAGCTTTACCTATTTACTACCACACGTGTTTAATGCACTTCAAGTGTATCCTTTTCAAATCTCATAGACAGTATTTAAAATCAATATAATAAATCTCTTTAACCTTTTTTAATACTCTTATCATCTGACATTATTTTGATGTAGTGTCGAATATTTTTACTATTTGAATGTATTAACTAAACTCGCGTATATATTTCTTAATTAACTTCTATTTAATATTCTTAACTTGTGTCTTTATACGTATGCACGTGTACTCTAAAGCTGCTAGGTTTAAATTTAAACTGTTCTTACTGTCTTTCTTAACCGCTTTTCAAACCACTGAGGTAACTCCTTGAACATCTAGGAGGATCTTGTATTATGTAAAGAGAAATGAGACCCTACAATTTACAATGGAGTCCGAACTGCTTCTTAGGGATAATATTACAAGCAAAATTATAATGCGGTGAGCAGGGTTTCAACCTGCTTCGCTAAGTACGTCAGTTTGCAAACTAGGCACGTTAAACCACTACCATCCCCCTATACCTAATATATTTTGTTACTTTTAAGGCACAATGTATATTTTCGAATCTAGTCTATTCTAAGTAAATATATTTAAGAACACAAGGTTCGAGATTACTTAGCTCCAAAGAGTGATCTGCTAATAACCCAGATTACTTGTTGGAAATATTTTTGAAATTGATTCTCTGGTGAACAAAAACGTATTAAAAATATTTTGCAGACTGAAAAAGTACGAGATATTTTCTGTGCTCTTAGTTACATTTTTTCCAGTTGAATACAAGCAGACGGACAATTTAATTTGGCAATTTGAAACTTCGTCAGTATAAACTATTCTAATTTTTGTTGTCACAAATTATTAAAAATGAAATTATATCACATCGCAGGCGTCAGTGTTTTTCAGTATTTTTTACAATGTCTTGCCTCCTTCGCTAAAATGTATTAATTATGTGTCTAGTTAACGTTAACGAAATATGTTTAATAACGAAATTATTAAACTAATAATAACAACTGTTGTTGAAGTATTTTTAAGTTATTTAGCATACAATTAAGCTTGACGAAAACACTTACGTTTTCATCTTACCATTTCGCCTCAATGATTATGAAACCGCGACTCTCAAGTTATTTAATAAATATTTTTCAAATACTTGCCTTCGGTGATGTTTTCAAGTATCCTCTTAAGTTTTTTAATGTTTTTCATACCAGCAAGAATGAATTTGTCTGCGGTTGACATTGATGAAACATAATAAATAATAAAATTATTAAAATAGAAACAGTGGCTTTTTTTGTTACAAAACTTGTTTAGCAGATGTTGTGTTCTGACACGTGCTTTGAGTTTGCGAACATTTTCAAAGAGCTCACGGTATGAGCTTTAGAAAAGTTTAATTCTTTGTTGTTCTTTGATGATAATGGCTGCAATATTAGAATACGTGCCAGAAAGCATCAAAGGCAAACATTTTTTTATTATTTATTTCATGTGCCATTTCGTAAAGGTGTCAACAGTTTTGTACGACTACAAACTCTTATGCAGTGACGTACATAAGTAACAGATACATTCATTAGTTACGTAATTTACCATTTATGAGTAAAATCCTAGAACGAGTCAATTATTACCTACTTCTAAAATGTCAATTTTTGAGTATAATTCTCTCTCTTCAACCCCCTTGGAGTGACAGCTACCCCTTTATAATTTGCAATGCAATGTCATAGCTCATTTGAAAGGGTTTTTAATTATCTATCTAGCAATAAAATATTTTTTAAATTTCTCTAATTTTTCTTATTGAAAAATATTATTTTTAATGTTACTAAGTAAACAAAAGAACATGAAACAGTCTAAATCAACTGTTCAAGCTGGGCGTCCATTGCTTCTTGACAATAATGGAGGCATTGCTGAAATTCTTCTTAAACATTTTGTATCGTTTCCGGGGTGACTTGATTAATTACTTTTCTTATTCTGTCTTTTAAATCATCGACGGTATTTGGTCTGTTGAAGTAGACTTTCGATTTTAAGTAACCCCATAGAAAATTGTCGGGCAGGCTTAAATCTGGAGAACGGGCAGGCCCCTCAATTTCACCGTGTCTACCGATCCACCTGTTAGAAAGAACTTGATTGAGATAGCTCCGTCCTGCTGATACCAAATATTTCTATCAATTTCATTAGAGTTGTCATCATCTGTCTTAAATCTGGAACTAAGAAATTATGCAAGAAAACCAAGTAACGCGCGCCAGTTAACGTGCTATCAGAGAAATATGGTCCGATAATTGGAGAATTTATAATTCTAGCCCAAACGTTCACCTTCTCAGGATATTAGGTATTGGCCTCCACCATCCAATGTGGATTTTCTGTACTCCAGTATCTACAGTCCTCTTAATTGACTGCTCCATTTAAGAAGACGAATGTTGCCTCCTCAGAAAAAATAATGTTTTTAATAAATAACGGATCATCTTGGCATCGTCATTAAGTTCTTCGGCCAAACGAATTTGATATGGGCGGTATTTTTCATTTCTTAGAAGTCACAATAGGGACGTTTTACTAACATCATTATAAGCCCCAACTTGTCTTATAGCCTTATGTGGATTATCTTCAATATCTGACAATAAATCCAATATCTTTTCATTGTCTAAAATGCGTTTCCTACCAGATTGAGGTATATCTGTGGCATTTCAAACGAAATTTGTTTTCTATTTTACTAACCGTAGACTGGGAAATGCGACGGTCAGGATACTTAGTATTGAAGATTTCACATACCTGCTTCTACTTTCTTGTTTTATCACCACATCCTAATAATATAAAAAGTTCAATTCTTTGGGTAATCGAAAGACTCATTGTTAAAGTAATGATGAACTTGACAATCAGCGATAAATAACTAGAATCATAAGTTTGCACAGACGTAGCAAATAAAGAAATTATATTTTTTTCTGATATGTAAAAAGAAACCCTTTTACTTCTTTCCTTTTGTTGGGTTTTTGCCACCTGCGTATCAGAAAAAACGATATATTTAAATTGAATGATATGACACAAAATTGATTAGAAAAGTCAGATTTAACAGATATTTGGTACATAGGTATAAATAGTTTAGAATACATTTCAAATACGTTTTAAAATTTTCAAATTTAATTTTCGTGATGAGGAATATACTAAATTCAAAAAACCTTATATTGCTGAATAGATAATTAAAAACCCTTCCCGATGAGCTATCACACGCATCCTCGTTGCATTTAATAATTTTAAAGGGGTAGCTGTCACTCCAAGGGGGTTGAAAGGGGACGTATAAAATAATGCTTGAAAAGAATAAAAATTGACGTCTTTTAGTATTTTACTCACAGATTGTATATTAGATTATGAATTTATCAGTTACTTATGGAAGTCACTATATAAAATTATGTACCATTTTAAAATTGTTCACCTATTACTAAGTTCTATAGCTAAAAATATTTATAGGGCAAAATGTAATAAAAAAATATTCTGGCATATAATTTGCAAAGTATAGTGTAGATTAGGTAATGACTTTTAACAAGAATAGAAGTTGCACTCGGGCATGACCGAATGCGAATACATATTTGATGAAGATATATCCATTGTTTACTTCATAGTTTACCTCAGACTTATTGTCCGGATAAAAAATATCGGGGTCTTTGATCTTACAATCTACAATCTTTCCTTTACGGTATCGCAGGGAATATAATCCAACGGAATTAGGTCTGGAGATCTTGGTGAACATTCTACTGAATATTTCAGGCTATTTATTTATTTTTTTTTTTTTTTTAATTTTAATGCCTTATTTATATTAACGTCCTGGCGGAGTTCAGCTATTGCTGCTCTACCACTCAACCAGGACACGTACGCATAGACATCAACACAACAACCATTCCCTGCGATATTGCCATCTACCGCAGCTGAGACTCGAACTCAGGAGAGATAACAGCGACTAGACATGTTGTGCCACCCAACAGTGGTCTAGGTCACTACTACCGTCTCGGTAACACATGAAAAAACGCCACTAACATCCATACCCTGGCCAGGATTCGAACCCGGGACTCCGTGGTCGCAAGCCAAACACCTTCAGCATTGCGCCACCGAGCTGGTGAATATTTTTGTTGAAATATTCTTGAACGTTAATTCTAAAATGAGATAAGTTTTTCATCTTGCTGATAACATATTGTTTTATGAGGAATGCCGGTACCATTTTATTTAAGAGTGCGATCATCCTTTTAACCTTCAATATATCGTAGTGCGACTGTAAAATTTTCATCAAAGAACAAATCCCCTGCATCTCGACACTAATTAGACTAAACTGAGGTGTCTTTACATGTGTCTTTACTTCGATTACCTCCATTTTCTTTCTGCAACTCCCGTAAAGTACCAGTTTTATACATCTTTAATTATTTTAAAACTGAATTGTATTTAGCGAGCTATTGAACTGACAGTGCAATGTCTATTTTTATTTCAATGAGCAGACCTAACACTTTTTGTTTCTTGACACTCAGTACTTTACTCGGAATGGACTGTGCTATGAGTCTATCGAAATATTTTTACTCTGAAAGATTCCATAATTTTGTTAAATTCTGTTTAAAAACTGTTATATGTTCCAATATAGTGTGAGGAATCTTACCTAAATTAAAGTTCCAAATAGAGAAGGAAGTTTTATATAAATATTTTGACAATTTTTTTTTGGTGCACGAAGAGCAGGTAAAACATATTTTATGAATTTAGCACTAGCCGAAATTTAATATTTATGGTGGCTATGTAAAAGAGCACGAGAATGCTATTACCATTAATAATTATATCTTAAAGCAATTATTATATCTTAAAAAAATTAATCGAGATTAAAAAATACGTTAACTTGATTCTATTATCTACTAACAGTGCTCTAAATTGGGGAGAAAAATAAGGTTAACTATGTCACAATAAAGACCAAGAATATGCCCGAAGCCGACGCGAGACGTCCTGAGCGTGTATTTTGCCGAGATAGTAGTTGATGTATATAAATTATGATATTTAACTATCCCATCTTAAATTATAAGAATTATTTATATTTAATGTAGATCGATTTGCTAACCACATAACAACCATATTATTGCTGAATCCACGACATATGTGTCTACTCACAGCATTTTTGTATTCAAAGGTTTCATAATGATCAAAATAAGCCGAGGTTGCAAGATGGTGAAATTACTTAATATATTTGTATTTTCTTACAATGTATAACGACCGCCATTGATAAGGCAGGGCTTTTGACTGGTGTATGCTTAGATTTAGAAAGGATGAGGTGGCTGATTGGCCTTGACCACCGCGAGCCCCATGGATCTGTTGTGGTGCTCCTGTTTGTTTTCCTCAGAGTTTCTGATCTAGCTTTGTCCTTTGTATCAGACTCCATAGCCTACAAAGGCCTCTTAGTACAGCTATCAGCTCTTGGTTTTCCCTCACCAAGTAGCTGAAATCTCAGTCTAGCAAGGCCTTCACAATACTACAGTACACGGACTGCGGTTTCCGCTGCCTCTTGCCAGAATCCGCATGTTGCATTATCTGCCAGGCCCATTAGACCCAGATGTCTATTAAGTCGACGGTAACCGGTTAGAAGATCCACTATTATTCTAATGGCCTTTCTGTTTTGGCATAATAGTTCCTCCGTAAATTCGTAAACGATCGTTCTTTAATGAATTCCTTGACCTGTCTCGGTCGTGGGAAACTTTTCCAGATTTCAAGAGATTCACTCAGCATCCATTTGTCAATGGGTGCGTCATTTTTGTCCTATATTTATCCCTTTGGCCCAGAGGCAGGCACAATCACATGATATAGTACACCCCTTTTTTCAGATTAGTTTAAAACGATGTCAATTAGCGACAGCGACAATGGGGCTTATTACATGGATTTTCTGAACAATAATAATATACAGTACGATATCTATCTAGTGAGATATATGATCAGATCATATTGCAAAAATACCACCAGCCTATAGGCTACTCTACATTCGAATTTAAAATACTTCAGTATCATAGAAAGGTTTGTTTAGCGCCACTACTGATACATATTAAGGACAGTTTTTTGCATTTTTAAAAGTCAGTATCAAAGATAAATCGTTTATTTTAGCTTCAACAGTTCAAACTAAATATGTTGTTTATAAAGAGTCGCCGACATTTACTTTCATATATCAACAATGTACTATGTTGAAGGTGTTTTAGTTCTGAAACAAAAGCTTTAACATTTACAATGATTCATTGTTAATCTTATTTGTGTAAATTGTAACTTTTTCATTTTCTTTAAGATATTAATTTATGTCTAATAGGCGAAAGTCTTGCGCCAGTTTTGTAAAATGTGTAAATGTATAGGCATATATGCTATTTAATTATTTACTACTTTATTGAAGATTTGAAAGTTTGATAGTTTGATCATAAGAAGTCAATTTAAACAAAATAACATAAATTCAAAATGATTTCTTTTTAGTTTATTGTGATAAATTTTATTTGTCTGCCAGGCAACACTGCATGAATTTAGGTAAAGCTTACTTTTATAAAAATATATCAACTTATTTGTTTTAGAAATATGAATTTTATTCCTTACTTCTGCAACCCCCGTATGATATGTGAGCATATGTGCAGGATATATCATTACTACTATTACTGTGTTTATTGCCCAACTTCTCCTGTAGCGTTTATCTGTTTTCGGATCGCTGTTGTTTATGTTTTCCAAATAACGGAAATTTTATGATTTTTTCCCTGCTGTGTTTCCTTCTAGTTTCCTTTGTTATGTACTAATATTATCTTAGGTCACTTCTATGCGGTTTCGATCTCTCCTATACATTCCTCTTCTATTTGTTTGGCTTGTCATAATTTTTATTGGTCGTTTCAGTATGTTCCATTCTATTCTGTTGGGTCTAATCATTGTCTTGCCAGAGCTTCTCGGTGTTGACTTAGGATTCCAAGGAAGTTTTGTATATCGTGTGTGTTTTGTGGATGGTTAAGTACTCTCAAGCGACCTTTTCTTCTTCTTTGTTAGATTAGGTTACTGCTTGCGGGGTCGTCTATACCATTTTGTTCGGCAAGTATATATGTTAAGGATCTCTTTACTTATTTAGGATCTTATGCGAATTTATCAGGTGGCGAAGTAATTTAATTTCGTTACTGAAGTAAAGCGCTCAGTGTTATAATCGCCTCAGGTAGTGTGAGACACATTTTCTACGCGGACGGCCCAAGTTCACACCCAGAATATATGAGTGGGTAGGCGGGCCTGGTCTTGACAGCGTCTTTCCAGCGGGAAGTAAAATTGCGGGTTCTCTGATCTCATGATTAAGGATCGAAATTATCTTTTGATACCGGTGATTGGCTTGGTAGCGAAAATGGAAGCAGATATATTTACACAGTGTGTCGCACTTAATATGAATACACTCTTGTATCTCGTTATGTTTAGAGGTAAATATATAATTCTTGTACAAGTTGCACGTAGGAGATATCGAAAGAAATTATTGGAAAAGTTTCCCAAAATGAAATTTTTAAAATTAATTATTTGGTGGTGATTTGTTTCTAATTTTTTACTAGTATGCCATCGAAACAGAAAATATTTGCACCCCAAATAAATGATTAAAGGTAACTTGAACACGAAAAATGCCTTGTGTGCGTTTAACATTACAAGAAAAAAAAATAACGACAACCATTCAAGTGATAAATTACGATAAACATTAAACAGAAGTTTATGCTACTCGCGATTTTGATATTACTTTTCCAAAATTCAGGTAGCAGGTTCAAAATGGCTGATCTAAACTTTTAAATTATGCAATCATGCGCACACCTCACTCTACAGGTCGCAGACTTTAACGAATTCAATTTCACAACGATCAGTAGTTTAATTATTATAAATAATGATTTACCGTCGTTCTCGGCGTCTCATCAAAAAATGATTACAAATAAAATAATTTCCCGTTTAACTCGCTCTAACTCAAGAACGAGTCAAATGAGAATTTGAAGACGTAAATATAGCAAACAAGACATTCTTTTATCTATCGAAATAGATTAGGAGTAAATAAAGATATAGAATTTAGGCAACTTTTTTACTTGAAACTTTTATTTTATAGGTTTAACAGTTTTCGAGCAAATCATTTTGGTTATATCAGTGATTTTGCTCTTGGGTTTAATTATTTTATATATTATTATACATTTATTAAAAAACCTAAAGACTTAGAGAGTAACAGAAACGATCTGCCACATGTCGATGAATGTAATTCGGGTCTTTGAAGGAAGAGCGAATATGCACTGTAATGAAGCATCCTAAAGTCATACCTCATTACTAAGAAGTTTCAGTGTAGTGCCGTGTGCACATTTGCCACACGACGGCGATTCATACTCGATATACTAAATTTGCACACCGCCCGACTCCGACCGTCTCAAAAAGGAGGGATAGTTTCGTGTATAAAAGCCCAGCCGCGGATCGAGAAGAGCACTGGGTACATCTCTCCGTAGACTGCCGACGGCGCGCTGAGCCGAAGACAATTTGCGGATTTATGCACCAAGTGACGTGACTCTCCGGACCGAATATATCTTGACCTAGAGAAGTCTTACGGCGCGCTGAGCCGGGGACAGAACTTGTGCCAAATGTTATTTAGTCCAGTGATGTCCCGACGAAACCGACACGGAGCAAATATAAATTAACAGAGGAGTGACCCGGCGAGTTGAGCCGATAGCTTGCTCGAGTTGATAGTTATTAGCCCGCCGCCGTTTCCGCCGTCAAAACCCCTACTCGCCGCATCACTGCATTACACTCTCGTCGTCTCTCTCACTCATACGATTTAAATATCACCTGATTACCAATAACCGTAAAAGATACGGACCTGAAAACCGATAACCTGTAACTATTGTATATTATGTAAACCTGCATATTTTACCTGTTGAAGATAATAAAATTGTTAATTTTGATTGGGTTGTCTTATTAAACTAATCTGGATCCTGAACTAATCTCCGACTCCAGCTACCCAGAGCAAAACACCGTTACATAATTTGGCGCCCGAGCAGATTCCGTTACATAATTTGGCGCCCGAACAGATTCCGTTACATAATTTGGCGCCCGAGCAGATTTTAAGACATTAGTTCATTCCGGATAACCCAAACGGTGACATTTACAAACGAGAGATAGACAAATAGAAAGAGTGTAACATAATTTAACACCCGAAACAGATTTTAAAAGGTAGATTTACTCCAAACAACCCAAAAGGATACATTTATACTAAGAGAGAGATAGTAAAATATTTAGATGGAGACACAAAATATTCCAAGCCATAGAAATGAGTTTGTCAGACACAGATGGTGCTTATGGACTAGAAGTCGCAGATACCACAGTAGGATGGATATATAAATTAAAGAAAGATGAACTACTAGTAGAATTATCCAAGTAAATATCAAAATAAATTTCACTACAGAACAGAAGTTATACCGAATATACTCAAATTTAAAACCAGGATACCAGAATACCAGCATACCAGAATACCAGAATACCAGAATACCAGAATACCAGAATACCAGAATACCAGAATACCAGAATACCAGATTACCAGAATACCAGAATACCAGAATACCAGAATACCAGAATACCAGAATACCAGCATACCAGAATACCAGAATACCAGAATACCAGAATACCAGACTACCAGATTACCAGAATTCCAGAATACCAGAATACCAGAATACCAGAATACCTGAATACCAGAATACCAGAATACCGTCCAGACATGAATCCACGGGATTCACACCGGCAATGCTTACGAAAAATTCAGACCAAGTTGTGGCCACGAACTCCAAGTTTACCACCCGGGTACCCTGAGTCAGACGACCCGACGCCGTCTCCTCCACCACGCCCGATGTCACCGCCCGGACCAGGTTTGGAAAACCTGTACATATTCTTTGATCCTCCCAGGACAATCAACCCTGAGACGCCGCCACTCTCAAAAATTAGGGCAGAAACCCAGATACCAGCCCTACTATCACCCCTACCCCCGACGCCGGAAGCCAAAAGCCTCCCCAGCCAGGGAAACGCCAGAATACCATCGTCGCCGCCGAGGTTAGACATGCCGTCCCTGCTGCCGTCCCCGAGGTGTCCCTCGACCTCCAGAGCTGAGCCGTCCCCCTCACCGCCAGTCAAATATGTGCCATCCCCGATACCGTCCCCTGGGCTACAAGCGATATCTCCACTGTCCAGGTCAATGGAAAGGAAGTTCAGGGAGTTATTTGGAGAAAGCCCCAGCCCTCCAAAACCACTGACCCCAGGTAGGTCATTTCCCTGCCTTAGGGCCTTGTTTCAGGTAGAGGACTCTAAAATACCAAAACGGAGACGGAAGTTCAGACACCGCAGCAGCGACGGAACGACCACCCGAATCCCAGGAATCACCGCCCTGTCCAGCATCAAGCCCTGTGCGTCAATACCCTTGCCGCAGACGTCCACTAACGCAACCCCAGGAGTGCGCGGGAACGTCTAAGTGCGCGGCAAACGAGTGCGCGGAAAACTTTATCAGGCCGAATTTGTTATTACATTTTCCGATATGTAAATTTTGTTAATTTTGCTTTAGAATCCATTTGTTTTATCTTTTATACCAATGTTTTCTTACGATTTATTTCGATTTATGCCATACCTAGTTTAGTTATTTTTTGCATAGTACATTTTATTTTTCCTGTTATCTCTTCCGTTGTTTTACAGATAGATTCCTGTTGACAAAACTTCAAATTTTATATTCACATGTTTATACAGGGTGTCTACGAAAATTTGTTACCATGTTTTCATTAGTTGGATAAAAATGTATAATAGGTTAGGATTTGTTTTCAAATGTTTAAAAATTGTATATTCACATGTTTATACAGGGTGTTTACGAAATTTTACCATGTTTTCGTTAGTTGGATAAAAATGTTTAATAGGTTAGAGTTATTTTAAAATGTTTTAAAATTGTTTATTCACATGTTTATACAGGGTGTTTACGAAATTTTACCATGTTAGTTAGATAAAAATGTTAGAGTTGTTTTAAATTGTTTAAAAATTGTTCCTGATGTCAATTTTTTTTTCACCCGACGAACGAGGGGAGTGTAATGAAGCATCCTAAAGTCATACCTCATTACTAAGAAGTTTCAGTGTAGTGCCGTGTGCACATTTGCCACACGACGGCGATTCATACTCGATATACTAAATTTGCACACCGCCCGACTCCGACCGTCTCAAAAAGGAGGGATAGTTTCGTGTATAAAAGCCCAGCCGCGGATCGAGAAGAGCACTGGGTACATCTCTCCGTAGACTGCCGACGGCGCGCTGAGCCGAAGACAATTTGCGGATTTATGCACCAAGTGACGTGACTCTCCGGACCGAATATATCTTGACCTAGAGAAGTCTTACGGCGCGCTGAGCCGGGGACAGAACTTGTGCCAAATGTTATTTAGTCCAGTGATGTCCCGACGAAACCGACACGGAGCAAATATAAATTAACAGAGGAGTGACCCGGCGAGTTGAGCCGATAGCTTGCTCGAGTTGATAGTTATTAGCCCGCCGCCGTTTCCGCCGTCAAAACCCCTACTCGCCGCATCACTGCATTACACTCTCGTCGTCTCTCTCACTCATACGATTTAAATATCACCTGATTACCAATAACCGTAAAAGATACGGACCTGAAAACCGATAACCTGTAACTATTGTATATTATGTAAACCTGCATATTTTACCTGTTGAAGATAATAAAATTGTTAATTTTGATTGGGTTGTCTTATTAAACTAATCTGGATCCTGAACTAATCTCCGACTCCAGCTACCCAGAGCAAAACACCGTTACATAATTTGGCGCCCGAGCAGATTCCGTTACATAATTTGGCGCCCGAACAGATTCCGTTACAGCACGATGAACAAGAATAATAAATATAGGCTTTTTTCTAAAAGTTACAGCTATTTAAAGATTAATACATTTTGCGCGTACCGACTTTTTCTCGAATTGAGGTAATAAAGCTATTTGGAAACAATATTCTAACTAGTAGAGAGGTTGCCCTAGAATTTAACACACACCATTCCCTATTCAACATGTAACGGTGGCCACCGTAAACAGATTGTTTAACGCTGCTGACTGTATAGTACAAAAATTTCAAGAACTCACCACACAGAAATCGACAGACACTCCAAGACGAAAATATTTTAGTCGAAAACCGTGAAGTTCCAAGAGCCGGGTTAAGAAATCTGTAATTAGGATTGAATTATAAAATAAAGCCCATTAAACCAAAATTCCTGCATATTTCGATGAAAATAAAATATTATTGTTATTGGTCCCAAGGAAACGTCTTAAAATAACAACAATTTTTAAAATAACGAGGCCATTCACTGCAATCCAATCAGCGTAGCCGAATTAAGGATTGCTGTATATAATTGAACGCGCATTGAAAAGTGCATTCAGATTGATGGTGGGTTGGTGAAAAAGATTATATCGGATAGATTTTATTTTGTCAGTTTTTATTGTAAATTACTCTATATTTAAATAAATGATAGGAAATTACCTCTTCTACCTCTATTGCTATTCTTTTATTTCCGTGGCACACTAGTGAAAAAAGCAACCAAAGTTATAAATAAAAATCAGCACAAAATAGCTAAAAAATAAAAAGTGCTGTACTAAAAACAATTTATTAACCTTCTAAAAACAACGAAGATACAAGAATATATCTCCGTTAAGTGCGACGCTCTGTACAAAGACAGAAGAAATAAATATTTTATTAGATTTAATATTTTGATATGACCAATTTTAAGATGACAGCTCTGAGCTTTGTAGACTTGGCAAAAGTTTGATAAGTTAGTCATTAATAAGATTTGAAGCTAAGCTTAAAATTGCTTATTTTCGAACATAATATGAAATTTAAATAAACCGACTATTTGATAAGTAATTTGAAGTAATTTCAAGCTTTTATAATTTTTGACTTCTTAGAAGCCATAAGAACGTACTTATAAATAGTATACTGAGGAGCGTTTCATCAGTCATCGGGAGATGTTTGTAATTAAAAATATAAATATTGTATGTAAAGAATTAACCTATTTTTTCAAAAGTACCTACTGCAAATATCGTGTAGAATGTTCAACAATTATATAAGAAATTCGATAAACCAGTGAACAATATAAAGTTCATATCTAGTATATATTTTAATTTATTCATGTAATTTCATTCATGATGTTTTCTAATTTTAGTAACACAGTGATATAATATGGCAAAATGTGCGCAATACATTTAGGGTAAATTGGTTGTATGCGCTTTTAGAATAAAACTTGCTATACAATGGGAAATAAAATTCATTTTACTTAACCTAAATAACTTTCCGGTATAATGCAGCACTAAGAAAGATCAAGGAAAATACGTTTCAAACTATTTTAATTTAACGTTTTTATATGTTTATCATGTCACATTCATTTAAGTTAAATAAGAAAAAAAACTATTTTAAAAAGTCTGGAGTTCTACCACGAAAAAAGATATTCGAATTAAAAGTAACTAAACAAGATTATCGTTAATATACAGATGCTAAATGACTAAAAAGAGACAGAAACCGAGGTATACGGAAAACCCACTCAAACCCATAGATATCAAAATTCATTCACATAATTATCCAGCAGAATTAAATTCAGTCGTAAACAATAATTATATACTCTTAGAGGCTAGCAGACACCAACCATATTGGAGGAAATGTCATCAGTTCAGAAAGTTCTGATGAAAATTTTTTTAGCTCAGTACACATAGAAATCGCAAGAATCAACTAGGCCAAAACCTCAGGAAGACTCTGACAAGCTCAAGCGCGTCACCCGTATGTGAGAAGAATAAAAGACAAAAAAGGCAAAAGCAACAAATTTCTATGCAAACACAAAACGGAAATGGCTCAAAACATCAGCACACTTGTACAGAATATAAAATCCCAAATTCCACTAGAAAGTGTATACGATATCCCCTTTCAGATTTGCAACAAGTCGTATATGGGACAGACTAACAGACGAATTAGTGTAAGAAGGGAATAACATGAATGCAGTACGAAAAGAGGAGCACAATATATGAGAACTGCAAGATATTGACTTCGACAACACACAATAGTATCATATAGACAATATCGAACAAGATTCCAAAACGTTAGATTACCTATTTTATGGAAATCAACACTTTCAGGTAGATATGATGAACATTAAAGATTTTGGTCTGGTCATAATACACCTATTTGATTAAATCAAATGGGTATACTAATGAGCATAATGAAATTATTCAATAATTTTATCGATTCGGAAATATATAGTTAGTTTTACTTACATGTGAGTAAATAGAAAATATTTAATTTATAGTGGTCTCCTGAATTTGTTGGTTACTAAGAAATAAATGTCCTGACGGACCCAAAGACGAACAGCTTATGTCTCTGTTCTTTCTACTTTGCTCATCTTCAATATTTGTTTTTTATGTATCGCAATGGGTTAGCTGGAGTAAATGATGTTTAGATTAGTGGTAGGCTGTCTGGCTAATGGTCAAGTGCCAATAAAAAAAAGAAAAAAGAAATTTAAAAATTAAAACATGGCTTGGGCGTTTGAGATAAAATTGAAAAATAACTCTTATTTCGTGACCTAGTGTACCAATTGAAAAATTTTAAAAAGGTCTCGAGGAAGCTAATCGTAGTTCAAGATGTGTCATCAGATACAAAATTAAGAATTACATTTTTAACTACACCTTTTTTGAAATTTTGCACATTTCTCATTATTTTCGTATTTCCCAGCAAATTCAATCCAATAGCTAAGCTAGACAGTTAATGAAATGAGCTTTCAGAAACTGAAAAAATTACTGTGTCTCAAACCGCTTAGTGTTAATGTAGAAGGAAGCATCTTTGCAGTCAGATACCTGAGATGAAGTACAAAATTACTTAATTCGTTATTTCTCTCACGTAATAAGCCATCGATTTATTGGGAAAAAGGTCCG
The DNA here is from genome assembly GCA_963583905.1 of Stenurella melanura. Taxonomy (NCBI): domain Eukaryota; kingdom Metazoa; phylum Arthropoda; class Insecta; order Coleoptera; family Cerambycidae; genus Stenurella; species Stenurella melanura. The sequence goes on along the minus strand of OY757318.1, from coordinate 28,698,943 downwards.
TGGTACGGAAAATACAAAACAACTTAAATAAAGTATCGATATAGGTTTAGGCTGGTATTAATTGCTAGTTGATGACCTGATTTGTTCTTATTAGAAAATATAACACGCCTGAAAATATCTATATTTGTACGGAAGGTTTTGACAAATACGCGAATAGCAAGAAAGCCTCACGTACGTGATGAGTAATTGCCAATTATAAATCAGAGCTTAATTTCTCACCAAAACTATTGTTGTTAACAACGTGGATTAAACTCGGAAAATTACAAAGGAAAACTCGCTAAATTCAAGCCATCACCTGGGATTCATTTGGGTTTAATATGCGTAGTACGTATATGCGGAAAATAAATAAATCTTAATTGTGAAATGAAATGTGAAATGTGTAAAGGGAACAAAGGAACGGCATTTGAACCTTCAAAAAAAAATGTGTCTAAAAATTATAAAATAAAATTTAGCTTGGTTTTAAAAAATGTGGAAAGTAACAGTTTGCACTTATTAAAATTTGCAATTTGTTGTACGTATATGAATGAATCAGATAAGAAAACATTTTTTTAAGACAGGTGTAAATTTTTATTCTTTGCAGCCATAGTTTTTCTAGGGCTTGCGAGCGTCTTTTTAAGTGCAAAGGAATAGATAGTGAGTTAGATTTTTCGATATTATATCATTTGTGTTGTTATTAAACCTATTTTATTAATCAAATAATTATATTATAACCGCACAAAAATCGTAGAATTTTTTTTTAAATACAGAAATCGTTTCGTAGCACACTGAGCTCAAATAGTGAACAGAAAAAAGTTATTTGTGTCTGTGTGTGTATATGTATGTGTGTAGACCGTTTCTTCTAAATATGACAGCAAAATATTACAAAATAATTAAGCAAAAACATTTTTTTTAAGTTAAACGATTTTATTGTAAAGCAACATAATGATGATGCAGATAATGTACTAAAAGCTAAAAAATAATTAGGTAGCTAACAGGTACTAGTCATCACACCACTCTCCTCGTCAATTTAGAGCATTGATCAGACTAAAATAAAATCGTGGGGCGAGTCGAATTTCTATTATCTACAGTCAACCGCTCATATCATTATAGGTGTGCTTTGGATGCATCCTCTCAATAGACACCTTATGCAAAATGTGTGTAAAAGTAAATCCGTCACTATCATCGTGCGACATCGCAGAACGATAATTTACATATTTACTCAGGTTACGCTACGCCTCACGATTTTATTTGAGTCTGATCAGTGCTCTAGATTGATGAGGAGAGTGGTGTGATGACTGGTACCTGATACCTAGCTAATTATTTTTTAGCTTTTAATACATTATCTGCATCATTATTATGATTCTTTACAATAAAACCGTTTAACTTCAAAAATTTTTTTACTTATTTTATTTTCAAGTTTTAAGTTTTTTAGTTTTTTATTTTAGTTACTTCTAAAGTGTACTGTGTTCTACTTGTCAAGCCCTTTCATTTGATACCCATATTGAGGGGATTGAAAAAAAGTAATCCGCAATTTTGTGGTGGCGGCCATCTTGGATTTTAAATTTTTTCATGGTGTAATTCTACTAGTGATATCCATATTGAGGGAGTTAAAAAATATGTAATCCGCCATTTTGTGGCGGCGGCCATCTTGGATTTACAATGATAATGAATATACATAATTATATTGTTATTAGAACTAAAGGTGGGAACCAAATTTCAGATCAATCGGTCAACAAGAAGGGGATAAAATTTCAATTAGTAGTTTTGACCCACACAAGACACAAAGTAAGCTAAATAAAACCCTTTAAAAACGAATGTGTTCTAGAGTGTATAGTATACAGGGTGTCTTATAGGTTTGAGAGTACTTTACGTAGATTGAGAAATATATCAATTTAACTTCAAAATATTATCGAAACATATTTAACAAGACCCTTACGAGAGGACTGAATGTTGCAACCGGACGTTGTCAAATGCGAATACATATTAAACGTGATAAATTATGTTAGACCTACATTTATAATTTAAAATTTATAGCATATGCAAAGTGGCATAGAAGAATACTCACTGTTGAAATCGGACCATATCCATCATATCGGATGGTCGTCAGAGGTATCTATTTAATGCAGGTTTTGATGTGGTACAAAACTTAGTTATTATTAGTTATTCAGAGCAATTTTTTAATCAACGTTTTTGTGAGAAAGCCGTATTTTAAAAGTACATTTCACAAAATGTCGAGAGTTAATGTAGGTGGTTTGTCAGAAGTACAAAATGAGTACGCTAATAATTCTTATTACCTTTTAAATGCTACAACAAACGTTCTAAATTGCGATCATGGATCCTAACACGTAATTTGCTCCTCTGAATAAAATCTGTTTTAATTAGTGGAAACTCTCGTTCATTATTACTGATCAGATTAATCGTTTCTGTTATTTTTGCTGCAACTCTTTTTGGGACTGATTATCAAGGATGCTTCTATCATTACAATTACTGTTACAATTTACATATTATTCAACCGTCATAAAAAAAATTCAAAAGAAGGAGGTTCTCAGTTCGATCCGTATGTTTTTTGTTTTGTTTGTTCAATCATTGGCCTGAGTAGCCCATGCGATTTCTATAGAAATCTTTTGCAAACTGTAGAGTATGATGCGGCGGTGGTCGTCTTTCATCAAACTACATCTGGTATAAGGTGAACATATTCCCGAAATAATTTTCTTCTATTCGAGAATATATCGAATGGGCCATAGATAAAATTGTGTTCATAGTGGTAGTTAAGATTTTTTCAAAGTAGTTGATGCAAAATCAGATGTCAAGAGTTATTATTTCAAAATGAAAAATCCAATGGGCTGCAATAGTTGCATACCTTTTGCAGATTTACATGAAATTTGGTATATGGATACATTTGTCACCGCGATCGCTTGACCTCAGCCCCTTAGACTTCCTTTTATGGGGTTATTGCTCTACGCGGAGGAATATCAAACCGAATAAAAGTTGTGGTAAAGAATAAAAGAAGCGATCAATGTGATTAGTAATAATAAATGAACGTTCCGCCTAATTGAGTGAAATTTTATTCAGCGATGCTGATTATGTGTTGAGGCCCATGATAAAAATTTCGAACATTTCTTGTAGCATCTTACTCATTTTGTTTTATTTCTGACAATTCAGCCACCTTAACTCTCAAAATTTTGTAAAATGTGTTTTTTAACAAACACGACTTTGATACAAAAAAAAACACAAAAAAAAACCTGTTCAGAATCTGCATTAAAAAGACTATATTTTCTAATAGTTGGTTTCTTTTGTAGTTTTGTTTCAACATATTTAGTGATCTTTTATTTAGCTTCTACATAGTGAAAATATGAACCTAGGGAAAAAATCGAAGGAAAGAACCTGTGGAGAACAATACCCAATAAAACCGTTAGATTCAACATAGATTGTGAATAAGTACGACTAAGTAGCAATACGAGTGTTTACACTTTTATGAGCATATTTTAGATATAATGTCATTAATGGTAAAAAAGCAGTACATGACATATGTACATAGGTACTGAGCTCTAAAATACACACTTTCTTCTGCAGTATTCTTCTTATTGGTGTTTCTTTGGGCTACTAGTAAATTTTTCATTATTTAAAAATATGGCGGAGTCGCCGGTATTACAAGGGTATGCTTTCTATGGCTTCTATAGGTCCCATATATTAAATTGCTGTAAAATATGTATAGAAATATTTTAGATGGCAATCCGAAGAACCTGCAATGAGTTTTTTCGATATCTTTAATAGTCCTCAAGGTCTAAAAGAGCACGCAGACAAAGAATGACAGCAACAAAAGCTGTTTTTTCGCCTGCTTTTGCGTAGTTGATTGTGAGCTTGTGAAAAATCGTAATAAGGTTTAGCAGGTCTCAAATGGGGTCATTTCAACCCCTAGATAGAGGCAATTACTGAACATTTTCAAAAAACCAAGAACAATGCCTCTTCTGATTTTTATTGACGATTAATTTGAGACTTGCTAACCCTTTTTACGATTTTTCCCAAGCTCGCCATCCGCTACGCAAAAACAGGCGGATTTTGCGGTCACTCCTTTACATACGGGTAAAACAAGAATCTAATTACTTCCACATCCACATAGTGGATTAGAACGTCATGAAACGTCTTGAATTTAAATCTGAGCAAAAAAAAAAATTTTCTGTCTGTCTGTCTGTCGGTCTCTAACCTTTTTCTTTTTTTTTGTGCGCATAACGAGATCTGGAACTGAATTGTTTTCTGAACATATCCGGTGAAGAGGAAAATAAGTAAAGCAAGCTGGTAAGAGAATAACGACGTCTGGAACTAGATTATATTTTGAGATTATTACGTTGAAGGGTTGGAGGTTAAACATGGGTATTTATCAAATAAGTAAAGCTAGCTGGTACGAGTACAGAAACTTGGCACTTGATGTATATACTAGAAGACAATGCCTCAGTTTTTTTTATAATATTTTCCATCCCCTCCACCGTCCTCACTCCATTATTAAAAGAGTTGATAAAATAAAATTGAGATATTCACTTGAAATTTGGTACAAGTATGTATTATAACGACATCTGTAATTAGACTAAATGTACTTTGAGATGATTCCGTTGAAGGGTTAGGGGTTAAATAGTGATAAATAGGGGAACATAAGTAAACCGCGCTGGTAAGAGTGCAGAAACTTGGTATTTGGTGTATGTACTAGAAGTCAAAGCCTCTGATTTTTTGTAACATTTGCAACACCCCTCACCACCCCCACTCTAAAATTATTACTTGAAATTTGGTACATATTTGGTATTATAACGACATCTGAAACTAGAATATATTTTGAGATGATTCCGTTGGAGGAGTGAAGCGTAAATGTGGAAGAATAAGTAAAGCAAGCTGGTAAGAGTGCAGAAACTTGAAATTAGGAGTATATGCTAGAAGCCTCAGATTTCTCTCTAATATTTTTCAGCCCCCATCCCCCAACACCATCTCCACTCCAATATTAAATGGGTTGATAAAATAAAATTTAGATACCAACGCCTCAAATTTTTCTGTGACATCTGCACCAAATATTATTAAAATTCTATGACCAATAATTTCCACATACTAGAGTGCAAATATAGTCAAGATGTTTCTTTTGAAGTGACTTGGATGGAAAATCTGGATGTAGAAGTAGTGATTCCTTAGGCATCGGCTTTTTTATGGATTTAGAAACAAAAATAGAATTACGAAATCAAAAGTGAGATTACACAAGCATGAAAATCCAAATTACAATTATTTACTACCTATTCTGTCTTTACATTTTAATTATTTTGCTTACTATCCCCCAGTGGCGGCGGATCTATATTTAGACATAAGGTGTTGTTCACGGGTATTTTCTTGAGGGCTATACTCAGTATTGTTATCAAAATATTACACTTTTGGATATAACCAAATTCAAATGATGCATCGTACATTAAATGTACAAAAAAAATCTGTTCACTTGTACAAAAGCCTGCAAGGTACCAAAGAAAAATTCACGGAAGAATGGAATGTGATAATTAATTCTTATAAATACAAATACACTGATTGGCAATTTATGTATCCTGTTTAAAAATTCGTTGGTTAGGTTAGGTTAGCGATGTAATAAGTATTACATCATTAACCTAACCTAACCAAAGAATTTTTTATTTTCATAGCCACGTAGTGGAAGTATAGTAATCGTAAACATATGTTCACATTTCTTTTGTTGAATATTTTTAGAATACCATGAAAGATGGAGATTTTAAATTTGGGTAAAAAGACATTCTGTCTGTCAGTCTGTCTGGAACTTTTTTAGCGTAGGGTTAACTGGAATGCTTTAAGATTGAAATTTATTAATTTCGTATGTAGTAGATTGAGATTAGATTGAATTTATTCCGTTGAAGAGTTTGCGGGTAAATGGGGATTAATAAGTAAAGCAACCTAATAACTGTCCAGAAATTTGGGGTTTGTTACTAGAGGTTTCAACCTTTTTCATGACATCTGCCACTCCCACTCCAGTACTAAGGGGGTAACAAAATAAAATTGTGGTTTAGTGAGTGTGTACGAGAACAAAAGTCCTAAGAAAAATGTTTATCATTAGCCACTCCCATTACCACCTTGGGGCAGACGATTTTCAATATTATGTCATTAAAACTCTATGAACAATTATTTTCACATACTGGCGTGAAAACAGTATTAAGATGATTTCTTCGGCAGCGTTTAACTACTTTTCTTATATTATGAATGACATTATCTAGATAACATTCTCCTAAAATTATTCAAATGTTTATATTTTTCATTCAAAGAAACAGATATAAAATGGTATAATAGTGTAGAAATATTTAAAAACTACAATAATTGTAAGTAATATAAAATCACATTAGAAAAATCTTGTTCTTTTATAAATATTGTTGTTTTTATAAATACTGACGATGGTTAAATAAATAGAAACATAAGACCATGTAAGAATTATTCATTTAAACTGACCGAGAAATTTCAGGATATACATCAAGCTAACCTAAAAGTGTGTATTGTTGGCTAATTGCACTTAATTTACTAAAAATGTGTGTTGATTCTAATGAACTTTATTGCATTTTGGGCTCTCGTAGTGCTGTTTCTTCGTATGCAGAATTTTTCCCTCGAGCTTCTTCTCCGTGGCTCTTTTCAACTTCTTTCCATGCAGAGTGGCCTCCAAGCTAGCAAATAATTAGATAGACGCATTCGTGAAGTTCTTAGGTTAAGTTGATTAGGGTAGATAATACTACAAATTGTTGATTTTCTGTAAGACTTTAATACTAATGTACGCTATATTTACTTGTTTATTCAACTTAATTATTATTTCCGATTTCCGATCATTAGCCGAGAGCAAACGACTACTGACGCATCCCACTGTGGCGTCATTCTATTTGTTAATGTGTAATCATTGTTTCCGTGTTAGTTTTGAGCTGCGAGTTCCATGTTAATGTCGACATTTCACAATCAGTACAACATTATTTGGCATTCTTTCCGGGCAAAAATATGTAGAAAGGATTTTGTAAGATAATCTACCAAGTGTTGGCTCATATTCTATTCTATTTATGCTTACGGAATAAATAAGGACTAAGGAATATTTGGCGATAAAGCATACATGTAAGCAATACGAGTTCTTTAAGTATTGCCGAACCTCTTCTCGTAAAAATAATGGGGATTAATTACTTGCCCAACATTCAATAGACAATGGACTAACTGCTTTACATCCTCTCTGAATTATGGTATATTTACTACGCGATTCTCAGCTAAAATTGCATAGCTTCTTCGCATACGTCAATATACAAGTTGCTAGAAAGATGGAGAGAGGTCGCTGTATTTCCCTGGAGGTCATCCTTTTCGAGATACGAGTATAGTTAAGAGAAATCAGCGCTCGTCACTTAACGTTAAGTTGTATTATTATTTATAAAGAGAAAGTAAATTCGCGCGTTTATTTTTGTTAAAAGTACAAAAATGCACTTGCACTTGTAAAGACTATACTCGTATATTTAGATATGAAAAGTTAAGCTACGGTAATTGCAGTTAGCATTTGGAAGCGTGACTTTCCAGGGAAATTCAGCAATATTGCCTCACCTTCTATCATTCATCAAAGAATACGCAGAAGCTATACCATTTCAGGCGGTAATTGTATAGTAGACATACCATCCTTTGGAGGTGATGTACAGTATTCAGATAATTGTCTATTAAATCGTAGGCAAGTAAAAATCCCCCACTCCTTTTACGAGAAGAGGTTTGACAAAATTTCCAAGTTGAAGATAACTCGTTTCCTGGCATCGGTAACTAACTAGCCTTAGTAGCGGAAATGTCTTGTACTTTGTGATATATCAATTTCCTTCTTTCTCTTGAAAAGAATTATAATTATCACTGTTTCTTTAGTATCTGACTCCTTTATTAATACTAATAATTTTTCGTGTTTTTATTAACAAACTAGCTATCTAAACAGTAATTTGAATATTTAATGTTTCTTTTCCATTGTAAGGCAATTGTTATACAAATGTATGACTTAACGTCGTCACGGTGATTTAAAATATTTTTGTACTTTTTTTTCATAACAGGTTATATTGCTGCATTTCATTTAATCGTCTTATTTATGCTTACGTTAGAGTAGTTTTATTTAGAAATCATACGTATACCTTTTTTTTCTCACTCATTTAACGTCTGCCCATTTCCGCTACTGAGGCCTATCACTGACGCCAGGAGACGAGATTTTGCCGAACCTCTTCCCTATCGAATAGTAGGAATATTTTACTTGCCTAACATTTAATAGACAAAAGACCGACTGCTTTACATCCCTTCAGAAGGATGATACATCCGTTATGCAACCCTCGCCTAAAGTTACATACCTTCTACGTATGCACCAATGTACAAGCCGCTAGAAGATGGAGCGAGAACGCTGTATTTCTCTGGACTGGGTCATACGTATACCTAATTATTCAAATTTCAGTAATAACCTGCTTCAGCAAATACTTCAAAAAATAACCTAGTTTGCCACATCCTTTTGAACCATATTCATTAATCTATGCCTTGCAAACTTCTATAATTACAGTTTTTTTCGCCTCAAATAAATTAATTATATATCGGCAATGGTGCTGCAATGTGGCAATAGTGACTAGTCCCTGCGTGTCTGGGTTCGAGTTCCAACTCCAGCGGATGACAGCGTCAATTGAAAACGGGAATTTTTAAGACACCCAGTATAATTTTCTTAAAAACTGTATTTTTTAAAATAGAAATCAAATAATTTCCATTTAAGTACTCATCAGATGCATGTCACGTTGTAACCAAATATTATATTGAAGACGTCAAAAGAGAATATATTAAATAAATATTTCTTGCATTAAACTGCATATCAATTTGCTAATTTACTGTGTAATTGTAAAAGCACAAATATTTGCGCATTGCTGACCTAAGCTTCATGTTATAAGTAGGCATATTATTTCAGAAGTATTTTCTTTAATACAACGTAATTCGGTCTTTGGTTGCCCAATTAGGGTTTAGAAGGGCGGGATTTAAGTGTTACTGCGCAATTGATGAAATTATTTATTATGCCACAGCAGGAGTTAATATATTTACAATATTTTCAATAAACCTATTAAATAAAATCATTATTTAATGAAAGGTAGTTGGCAAATATATTTAATGCGTTTATGTAGTTACATTTAATTTTAAAATAGTAGCTCAATTAATAAATATTATGCCCTTAACATGTAGAACATGAAATGAAAGTGTAACGTACACAATTACAATACCACTGCGTGGCTTGATTTTTTTTAATTATCATTCGACGCTGTTTGATCATATATACTAATTAACTGTTACAATTTGCATCAACTTTACACGTTAATGTTTCAGATATAAAAGTGCGAAGTAAAGCGCATTTTAGCAAATTTCGTGCATAAGATCTTTGCTCTGTGGAAGTTTATTAGGAATTAATAAATTTTAAAGAAATGTTACAATTATTTATTTCTAGTAGTACAGTTTCGAACTATTTTCGTCCTATTTTCAATACAGTTGTTTAAAAAAAATTTAAATTCGAAATTTACATAAGAAATTAACATTTTTTAATTTGATTGTATGTAAAACGGATGAAGCAAAGTTACTAAACGTTATTAAAGAAATTTAATTAAACTTTTATGTTCTTCCGAAGAACAAACAAGTAAATATTGAGCAAGTATAAATCAACACACTCCAGCATAAAACAGTTATTAAAATTTTCTCCCCTGAACATTGAAGGATATTAGAAAAAAAATTTCGAAGGATACACCGGATGCTAAACGAAAAATACACAGACAAAATCTTTGAGATTAATTGTTGACTTAATAACAAAATTTCGCTTATTAAAGAATGCCTCTTGTTTACTTCGTTTCAAAGTAAATTTAGAACATGAAATAACAAAAACACTGAAAAGTTTAAATCGGAAAATTGATTTTTTATGCCAACAGTATGAGGATTTTTCATTTGCAACTCAGTATGATTTGATCATAGTTTTCGACAAACTTTTATCGTAAATACTTGTTAAATTTAAATGTGATATAACATTCTTAGGCAATAGAATTTGTGTGTTTTTAAGAATAGGTACAACAGTTTTTGAAAAAAAATAGGCATGTATCAAACTTAAACCAATATAATTGAAATTTGTTGGTTTGAGGATAGTTTAAATAATTATACCAAATGGGGAGGCGACTTATTAAATGAAAACGGACAGAAATTATATCTTCGGCAATAATTCTTGTTAATTATTTTGAGATTAATTGCAGAACTTGACTTTACATCAATTACCGTGACATAACAATAAATTAATTTGTTTAATAAACTTTCCGCGCTATGTATTTTAACCAAAAGTGGTTTCATGTTTTTAAAATTTGTTAGCAAACATAATAATGATTCCACCAAAAATTTGATGAAAGGAACAAGTATTGAATTACTTCGTGTACCAATAAGAGGGTGTAAACACAGAAAGTAAATATTTATGAATGTATTGTTTATTGTTTACCTGGCAGCATACTGATGAAGAGGAAGGCAATAGCCACTTGCGAAGACATTCGTTCGTTCCGGACCATTCTAGTTTGAAACACTGTTCATGGCTTTCTTGAGGCTCCTCCAGACTTGGCCGTCATGCCCCAGGAGGTGCTAACGACTCTTGCGGTCGAGCGTCCTCCGTCTACGTCGACTGCGATGTCACCACACGCCCACGGCACGGCCAGATATCTTTACTACTAGCTGAGCATTGCAGGCGTCACACGCGAGTGTTTTCTGGCCATTTCACGGGACAATCAGCAGCACGATGCGATGTTCTGCACACTGGCTGCTGGATACGTACGTTGCTAATATTGCTCAGCCTCTGATCTGGATGCGGAGAGTGTTAGATCGATAGGGCGCCCAGTGCGCGCGCTTGGAAATTCTTCTCCCGGGTGCTTCTGATGCTGATGTCGTTGGTTCAAAATGAATTAGAAATTGAAAAATTATGGTCTATTTTCTCGTCGGAGATTCCTTTTATGTAGTTCTGGCAGGCCCGCACGCAGGCGTCAACAAAATAATAATAAACATGCGGCCGAAGCAAACGCTTAAAATTGAATACGCATCCCCTCTTTCGTGCGCTCGCAGGAGTGTTACTGAAAGTTGGCAAATACCCTCCCCGTTCTTGCTCTGTAAAACTTTCAGAATATGTAAAAAAATAATTATGCTTATGAATATTCTAATTAAATTAATTACTCAAACTCGTGTGCCTACTAATTCTATATTTTAAAGACGCTTATCTTCCGTTCGTCTATTAATATTTCGTACAAACTTGTCGGCTGTTATGGAAAGTAATGTGACAATAGCAGAGAACTTTTAGGTGTCAGAAAAATAGTGTTGTTAAAAATTATATTAAAAATCTGATTTGTCAATATTGTGTGGGCCAATGCTTGGATGTTGACCCTGGATTTTTTTTTTGGTATGTTAAGAGGTCATCAAATACATGTATCCAAATAAAACCAGCTGTTGACTGATTTTTCCCGTTTAATTTTATAAACTTACTCTTGCATGATCATGATTATTTGTTCGTTATTCTATGTGCTATATTGTTATTGTTATTTGCTTTATGTGTTATTTATTTGTGTTATTTATTGTGTATTTTTTTTATTTAAGACAACCACTATTTTGTTGGTGTCTTGCTATATTTTTATTTTTATTTGACGTGTCAAAGCATAATTTGTGTTTATATGACCAGTAAAAGATCTATCTATTATACAATACAGTTTGATAATCCATAAAAACGCACTTTTTTTAAGGAAGAGAAGCTGAATATTTCATGTCAAATTTATATAAAGTAAAAAATTATTATGGATTATTAAACTGTATTGTATGCGCACAACAGCTGGTTTTATTTGGATAAATGTATTTGATGACTTCTTAATATAACAAAGAAAATCCAGGGTCAACATCCAAGCATTGGCCCAAACAAATATTATTCTTATTATTCTGGTGTAAACAATGTTTGATTTTAATTGCATTAAGTGTTGCGGTTACTAGAATTTCACGAGATATTTATTTGAATAGTGACCAAAATTTTTAATATCATTATACGTGATTCTAGAGTTTCAATCAAATTAATCAGTTTTTATTTCAATTTTATCACTTACTATACATGCATGAAAACGTATATTTTAGCAGGATGGATAAATGAAGTAAAGTTCATTCTTATTGAAATTGTGACTTAAAAGATTTTTTTTCTTCACTTCTAAAAAAATTGATCCCCCTTTAAAAAACGTCACCGAAAATTATGGAATAAAATTTCACCGTCGCTCGATTAATTCAATCTTATTACCTAATATCGATATTGTTCATTTTTACATCGATCTCACATTATATTTCATAATTTTTTGTGATCGTTTTTTAAAGGCGGTGAAATTTTTTCAGCCATTTAGTGATCTCTTATACAGGGTGATTCATAGTGGAAGGAATATTAGAAGTATATGGAAAATGTGTAAACATACCCTTCTGAAAATTTTGGGAGTTACTAAAGTCAGTGTGGCCAATCGATCCAAAATAACTACAAGCACGTGGTACTTCCGGTTATACCAGAAGTCGATACTAACTTGCTTGTTAAATGGAGCGCCCTATATATTATCGACTTATTGGAATGATCATAAAATTCTGAGTCCAGAAATGTAACACAACCTATATCTAAACCCAACAGTTTCCAAGATATTTGATATTTTATAAAATATTTGACAGGTGCAACGGTTTGCAAGAACCGTTATAACTTTCTTGGTGCAGCAGATCTTCATTTGCTCTTTGACACATAGAAAGAACACAAGGCGAGCTACACTCGTTATTGAAAATAAATTCCATAATAGTATACCAAGTGTTCCGTTTTTCACCTTACATTTTGTCAAATTCAAACCTCAAGAACTTTTTTATTTCATATTTTTACATCAAGCTATTTAAAATTAAATTCCGAATTCTCTAATATATGCATTGTAGGGGTTAAAATTATAACTTTTTGAAATATTGGCAATTTTCTTAAATGTTCAATAATTTTTACTAAAGATTGCCATCAACTTAGCCATGATTAGAAACAATCGTTAGCGTCGGTCATTGTCTTATGTTAAAAAATACCAGCACGTTTAAATTACACCCACGAAGATATTATAGATTTGTTTATTATTTATGGAGAATGTGATAAAGTAATTAGCGTCTAAACGTTATTTGTGGCATTATCTTAATTTTCTCTTTTCAATTCTTTGGGACTTCCTGCCACGTGCATTTTTTCCTTTTAAGGGGTGCTCGAGGAATCTACAAAATGTCACAATTAAGCAGTATGTTACTGGTAAATAACCTCTGCGCCTGTGACTTTTACGTGAAAGGATCAGTTACAGGATGCTTTTTTTTAAATAAATAACAAAAATAAGTATAAAAACTTGAAATTAAATATTTCGCCCACGTTTCAGAAATCTAATCTGTTTCCTTTTTCAAGGCTTTTTTGAAAAATATATTTTGCTGTGTATTATAAATACACAGCTCTAAGAATGTTTGTTATATTCAATATCCATAGATACTTACTATTTACATAGAAGTGTAGATGTAATTAACAGTTTTTTTAATTTTTGTACAATGTTAAGTTTGTGAAGTTCTTCTTTTAACATTGGCAACCAGGTTGTACAGACATCTACGTAATAATTCGACACGCATCTATCCTCATTCAATGATAAAGTAATATCAAGAATATGTAACGCATTTGCTACTCGATACCCACAGGAACAGAAACCATCACCATACACTGTAAAACGCATATTGGATAATTATTTGGCTTTGTCAAGGCAGGAATTCTAAGGAGGAAGCCTTAAATATATTAGCTCGAAAATAAATCTTTTTAACTTACTATTTAAGTTTTCCCCAAAAAATTGTAATGTCACCACTTCCCATGGCACACTAAATATTAAGCTGCAAATGTCCTAAAATATTCAAGTTATTTCAGTAATGGGAATTTTGTCGTTTATATAATGTCAATTTTTAGCACATTTAGCATCATCCCTCCATATATTTCCCAAAAAATAATTGTCACTTTCATGTCGTAATAAAATAAAGTCACAGAAATTTTCTCTCATCAGGAAATCTATTGCTTTTAATTGTTGAAGCATATGAAACGAGAATGGGCTTATGTTTTGACAACATCATATGAATTGAATTCTTGGATCATCCCGATTCCAGAGCAGCTTGTCCTAATGTCATAATTGAAAATGCCCGAAACTGCCCCAAAATTGCTATTTCTATGTTTTCGTCCAATAGGCTTCCTTCTTATAAATCTTGCCTTGACAGAGCCAAATTTATCCAATATACGTTTTACAGTGTATGGTGATGGTTTCTGTTTCTCCATAAATAATAAACAAATCTAAAAAGTCTTCGTGGGTGTAATTTAAACGTACTGGTATTTTTTGACATAAGAGAATGACCGACGTTAATGATTGTTTCTAATCATAGGTAAGTTGATGGCAATTTTTACTAAAAATTATTGAACATTTAAGAAAATCGCCAATATTTCAAAAAGTTGTAATTTTAACCCAACTAGCATATACTAGAAAAAGATAAATTTAATTTTAAATAACTTCATGTAAAAAAATACAGGGTGTTCCATTTGAAATAAAAAAGTTTTTGAGGTTTGAATTTGACAAAATGTAATGTGAAAAATGGAACACTTAGTATACTATTATTGAATGTATTTTCAACGTAGAATTTAGCTCCCCTTGTGTTATTTCTATGTGCCAAATGGCAAATGAGGATCTCCTATACCAAGAAAGTTATAACGGTTCTTGCAAACCGTTGCACATGTCAATTTTTTTATTAAGTGTCAAATATCTCCGAAACTTCTGTGTTTAAATATAGGGTATGCTACATACCTGGACTCAAAATTTTATGGTCATTCCGAAAAGTCGATAATATATAGGGTGTTCCGTTTAAAATAAGCAAGTTGGTATCGACTTCCGGTATAACCGAAAGTACCACGTGCTTGTAATTATTTTGGTTCGGTTGGCCACACTGACTTTAGTAACTCCAAAAAATTTCAAAAGGATGTATTTACCCGTTCGCCATATACTTCTAATACTCCATCCACTATGAATCACCCTGTATGGTTTCTATAAAGCAAAACAAATATTTTCTTGAACGAAATCTCACAAGTTATGCAATTATGGCAGCTCTGCTGGAACCGCTATTTTTCATCAAATTCAGTATCAGCTACTACGAGAATACCTAAGTACCAATTTTTTTACGATCTTTGCTCAACATAGGGACATAGATAAAGCTTGATTAGGGGAAAGAGGGGATACTTGATCACAGTTTTGTTTAATTTAAAAAATTAGAAAAACGGTTTTTATGATTGGAACTGAATCAGATACATTGGAAACTGGGCAGTTATATATTTGATTATTTATATTTTGAACGACTTTTAAAGGCTTTAAAACATTGTATTGTAGATTTTTATCTTTAATGTAATTTGCTAAAGTATCCCCACTAGGTGGGACACTTGATGTATCCCCTACCAGTAGGTAGGGGATACTTGATCACTAGAGGGATACTTGATCAGAGAGTTTATTTAAATATTAAAAAATGAAACAAACACTATGAAATGATGAAAGAACTATAATTATATCGAATAATAAAACAAAATTTATTTTTTATATATTCAAAACACTTAAAATACAAATATTCTTTAAATAAATAGATACCATAAGAAATGTCTACTAGCGCCTCTTAAATATATCTAGAAGTTTATGTCACAGATATCATTTTCGTTCAGTTTAGCGTATTATCTACACTTTTAAGAGAATGTGACGTTTCGTAACGTCCAAAATACATTTAAAATCTGACATTTCATAACGGGATTGGATAAATATTTTTTAATACAGTCTAAAGAAAACATTTTTTTTTTCCGCCACATCAGCAAAATACATATTTTTTATATTTATATTTATATCATATGACAATAAACACCCTCTAACTATTTGTTTGTCGTAGAAATCACAGGCTTAGAGTTTATTTCCCAATAATATACTGGATAAGTGTATTACCTTTTAGATTCCACGAGCATTATTTTTAGACGTGAAGATAGAAAATTCTAGAAGGATTAACAGAAAAAAATAATTTTGTCTTCATTTCTAGAAGTATGGCAACCCATTATCTAGCGACTTTCACGAAATTCTTTGAAATTATTGCACGAAAACTGGAAATATTTTCTTTTTTCTTTAGAAACAAAGCATTTTTGCGCCTCCACCAAACTCTTTCAAATGCTGAGAGCTACAACCTACGTCGGGTGATCCACAGACTCCTTAAACTTCCTCATTTTCTTCGAACGTTAATTTCTATATCAATGCATCAAAATACTTCCAACTGACCTGTGTAAGTTCAATGTGCTTTTACAAGTGCACAAAAACAAATCACTATGTTTCTCCTGTTCAAATGTTGTTCACTAAGGAAGAAAATGAGAGAATTCTTTTCTAATAATCCCATGTTAAATAAATTATTCTCATGAATCATCTTTTTACAGTCAATAGCAATCCTCAGAGAATAGGTTAATTTATTTACATTAAGTTCTTGCTGACCTTGTCCTTCAGTGTTTCTCCGTATTTGTCCACCATGATATTCAAATTAGTGTTTCCCTCAGTTGCAAAATGAGTTATTTTTCACTAGCTGAAAGGCAATCTCTAAGATATATTTGAATATTATTTACTAAATTAGAATTTGTCAGATCAAGTCACTTGGAAAATAATTGATAAACAATACTTGACATTCTGTGTCATCTTGGTTCGATTGCGTTGATTTGTAGATATCCTCAGCCACCCTTGAACAAGTGAAAAGTTAGGTCATAGAGTATAGGGTTTCTGTGGTAGAGAAACTACAAATTTATTAGGCTTTCGGAGGACTCCTCTCGGTAGATATAGAGTTACCTTGAAAACATTGATAATTTTAATAGCTTAACTGCAAGGTAATAAAATGTTTCGTTTAAGGGCTGCTACTAGCATACATAGTATTATTCAAACTATAAATAACAGACCACAGAAGAATGATTTACCTGTCAGCAGACATGTCAATTGTCTGAGCCATTGTCTAACCCAGGTTATTATTAATATTTTAAAATTTTCTCACGTTTATGATACGATTAACTAATCATCGACCTTTAGGGTAAGATAGTAAGCTTCTATTACGTATTTTTGTAATTGGTAGATTTAAAAACATACAATATTATGGTTCTCTGGATCAGGTCAATAATGAATACCAATGGCCAATAATCAATAATACCTAATGTATTCTGGCTCTTCCTCGAAGTTGTCGGAATAGCACCTATTGATGACAAAACTATGGAGGCAATGAACGCCTTGTCCTGTCGCATTTTTTTTGCTTGTTCTGGAAACTCTCTGTATTTAATGAGTTTCTCCGCATACGTCTGTTCTGGAATATGTCTTTCTAGTATTGCTTGATCAATCCTGCAAATGTATTACTTTGATTTGTCCGTTAATATGATATTGGCTGTATTCTTCGATAATTACTATTATGACTTTTACACAGCTGTTTTTAAAAATTAATTTTGACTGATCCTCTGACATTACTACAGTTCTATTGGAGCCCCTTCCATATTTTTTTGCTCTTTTGGCAAAGCTGATGATGTGCCCTGCAGCAGCTCAGACATAGACCAAATGTTCACAAGAGATCACAGAGACTCCTACTTCAAGACTATCTTAGTATGCACCGTTCCAAATACTGCAATCTTTACCTCTTCTTGCGCGCTCAGTTGACCAGTAAGTTGTAAATTCTGGCCATGGCCCTTTTTAACTGTTCAGAAGACTCCTAATTATTATGAGTTTAGCTCATTCGTCTTTACGGGAAAATTTTGACTAATCTCTAGTAATTACATCAAGTAATTCAGCTCTGTTTGATTCCGTTGTGTGCCCTTTTGGCAACATTGGTGATGTCCCCTCTCCAACAGCTCAAAATCCACATCACAGAAACTCCGTCTATAGGACTTTTCTTAGAATGTGCGCCGGTCCTTGTAGTGCGATCTTCTGCTGTTCTTACGAGCTCGGTTAACCAGACAGTTGTTGTATGTTCCGGCTTTGGCCCTTCTTAACAGTTCTGAAGGCTTCTATAATAACTAGCACAACTGTGGTCTTTGCATACTACAATGAGCACATTTATATTTCTAGGTCTCTGTATTTGCTTAACTCCTCAATTTCCTTGAGCATCACACTGGCGTTATTCAAGATGGATACATTGGTCAGCAAACACGATTTCTCCTTTTTATTATGTACGATGGTGTCTCGATTGACGATGATGAATTTTGCTGTCACTTTTAATGGGTATGTCCCATAGAAGTGACATCACTGGTGTTGGCAACTTTTTCAGTAGTATATTGCAGTACCAGTGTATCGTGGTGCCAAAATAGCACATTCCTCAATAACGTGACTAATATGTTCCTCTGTTAGACATTTTGGTATTTAACTCTTAGTTGTGCATTGCTATTATTAAAGGGTCCGTTTCCCTCTTTCAAGTCCGAGTCACTCAATCACTTTGTAAATGCCTCCTTGTCCACTGCTGGTTATTATTATCGTAATTTAGTATAATAAGAATTATTGTTATTATTAAACATAAAGCGAGGACAGCCTATATGTTTATATTAAAAAATATTATTGAAGACATCGTTCTCAGTAAATAAAAACCCCAAATGTCTCTAAATATTCTCCCTATTGGTTCATAAATCTTTTAGGTCCAAAAATAATAGAACGTTTAATATATCGCCAGATAATAAAGTAGCCAACAATCTTCAAGTTATACCTCGAAACTAGTCTAAGGTTCAGACTTGGTCATAATAACATAAGTGGCCTCTCAAGATAAATGATGATATAATAAAATACTATGATAAAGGTAAGATTACTGAATTTGTGCTACTTGACTACATAAGGACATCTCACACAATTAATCATAGTAAAATGTTAGTGAAACTAAAGTACAGCGTATTTCTTGTTAAGCCTAGTCGCTAGACCAGTCCGCAATGCAAGCAATGGTGTTTTCATACGAGTTTATAATATTTTAGTAACATAAAGATGCATATTTGTTTTTTTATTTCACTACCAAATCGATCTTAGTTTCGTACTTAAAATAAGCAAGAATTAAAATGGTCTCGCAACATCTTTAGAGGCAATTATTAAAATTATTTTTATGTATCATTTAAATATTTAAAATTGTATATGAATGGGCCTACCCCTTTCAGCGGGTGCGACTAATAAAAAAGTAAACTGTATTTAGGATGAAAAGAAAAAATGTGTCGGAAACTTGCCCAGTAGGTTCGATGGATTCTCCGTCTTTGATGTCGGTCCAGGCAATAGGAGGGACAGAGGAGGGCCAAAAGGAAAATACGCAAATCTCCGACACACACAATTAACGTATGGCAAATTATTAAATTAATTAAAGAAATTATTATAAATATTATAATTCACTTGTTACTTAAAAAAAAACTATTACGACTATTCAGCGGCGTGAGTGACTATATATCTGTCTAAGCTTACTGTCTCACTGTACGAGTCGCGCTCAACCCACACGCTGCTAAAAAACTTGTACTAAAAAGTTCTTAGTATTATACTATAAAAAAAATTAAATCATATATTTATTTCCAGGAAGGGCGCGAAACTAGTATAAGATTATGATATTTATAGAAATTGTAGATGTATGATTCCTGTTTTTCCAAATAGACATTAATATTATTTTAGAATTTCGCACTCCTACATAATAATAATAGTAGTATATTATAATACAAGTGTATAAGTAAGCCTTTAAAGTATGCACGGGTTTATGGCACGACGAGCGTAGCGAGGAGGGTCCTAAAGGAATAAGTGCTTTAAAGGCTACTTATACACGTGTATTATACACTATTTTTTATTATACCTGCACTGCAAAGTAAAAATTAGAAAAATTGATTAATGTAGATTCATTTTACAAGGTTATCTCTGAATTTCATTTTTAATTGGTAACATAGAGATGGTTAGAATTTTTTGTTTGGTTGCTATGTATATTTTTATTATAAATTAGTTGATTTGTGAAGTTTGTTTCGACTTTCTATTGTGTATTTATAATTGTTTAAAAATCGTTGTTACCTAAGCAACTTTAAAGCACTATTGCTTTAACGATCCGATTCGGCATGCTTTTTGGTTTCAAACACAGAGATTATAATTATTCTGTAAACAGGGGAGAAACCCTACTTAAACTCGGTCCTAAAATTATAATAAAATATACTATATTTCAGTAGAGGGTAAAGAGTATCATGCTATTTGATATATGTTCCAAAGAAATAAGAAGATTAGATGCAACAGAAGTTATCGTATTTATTAAGTATATTCATTCGGTAATGCCCGATTGCAACTTTCCTTTCACAATAGTCTTATTAAATATATTTTTATCTATATTTTTCTCCTTAAGGTTTATGGTTTTTTAAAACTTCCATTATTATCTAAATTGTCACATAAACTTACAATTGTCTTAAGATCAGGCTTTAGTCTCAGAAAAACGTCTTCCATTTAAGACCACAGGGCCAGAAGTATTTTTATGGTATTCTCCGTAAATTAAAATTGCATTTAATTTGTCTAGGTTTTTATGTAAACCTATTTCCTATAACAATTTAACCAACACACAGAACACAAAGATTACATCCACAACAGTTGACATTTGAAATTAAATTTAAAACATCAAATATCAACTGATCCCAAAGAATTCCAAAGGCACCTGCGATTTTGATTCTGAACTAGGTAATAATGATAATTTGCATTTTATTAATATTTCCTTTATTACTAAGTTTACCGCTATCTTTATAAATATTTAAGATAATTCTCAGAATATAATTTTCTTCAATATTTTCTGATAAAATACAGTGTCCCATTTAAAATTCCAAAGTCAATGTCATTTTCGGTTAAACCGAAAGTTGTAAATTTTGTTTTATTGTAGCGTGATTTGCATTAACTTTCTATGTAAAAAGTTTCTATTGATCTATCGTCTAAAATTTATTTCAAAATATTTACACAAATTTTAGATTTCAAAAAATTACAACATTTAAACTCAAATATCTCGAAAACGGTTGGATGTTCGAAAATATTTTATATAACAAGATTTGATTGAAAATTAAAACTTTTTTAAATGCTCTTCTTCAAAGTCCCTGTCGTCGAAAAATTTCTTTACAGCATAGCACCATCTACATCTTAACATATTAAAAAATGATTTGTATCCAAAACTGCAGCCATTACAGTACACATTCTAGCAATTGGCTTTTGGAGAACTCAAATATCTACATTATTTTCTGACATGTTGCGCCTGAGAGTTTTTATTGGTGTACCCTGTATTATACAGTTTTGATATCTTGTACACTTTTCTATTTTTATATGCTTAATCAAAAGCCTTATGATATAATATAGTTTACATGGCTCTGGCGCTCGCACTGTATGGCGCATAAGGCCTAATTTCAAGGGAGTATTTTACCATTGGCGGTTTTCTTAGCTAGACTGTAAGTGTTCTAATCTGTGGGCTAGTGGGATGAATTGGGTTCCCTGTCGAAAGGTGAATGCTTTTAAAAAATAAGTTATTTCCATTCAACTTTTGACTGTCTTAAATCTGTAATCATCTCACCATAATTTAGGTATATTAGAGGCTTCCATTGAGGTGAAATTTATTATATTTTTTCAATCTTCAGTTGCTTGTTGATTCGTCTAATATTTATTAGCATTATGTAAATTTCCGTCCACCATAGCAAAGAATATGTTGCCTCTGCAAATAAACTTGGGAAAATCACGAAACAGGAAATGGACTGGATGTTATTTGAATAAATTATTAAACGTAAGAGAGGACAAGATTGAGAAAAATACTAAATATCGATTTTGTTATTCGATATCTCCAGTTTGCTATTTGTAACTTCATACATTTTTTAAAATCCACCTCGTACGACTTGCGAATATCCTTTTGGTAAATGTAGTTAGATTTAGTTAACAGAGGGTTATATTGTATCATATTATGTAAGAACAGTATCTTCACGAAACTGACACGTACTGCCGCAAACTATATACATACAAGATATATCAGGTTTATATGTAATTTGAGGAAATGTGAGTATGTTGTCGTTAAGCTGATCTAACGAGGCCTCCGCAAGGAATTTATTTTGCATAATATCCTCGCAAATGAATACTTACATAATACGACCAACAACACACTTATCCCGAGGAACACTAAAATCACATATATTTGTCACCAGTACCAAAATAGTTTTCAACTGATTTCTCTACAGTATGAGAAAATAGTTTAGCTTAGTTTTCATGATGTAACATTTGAAATCACCAGAATTGGTATCCCGTGCAATCTATTTTTCGTCGATAGAACAAATTTTTGAAAAAAGTTTAAGAAATGGTTACTCAAAACCATTAAAGAAAATTCACTCTCACCCTGTGAATTAAACCTTGTTACCTAATATCGATAATGATGTCCGTTAAAAATGAGTTCAATTTTATTATTTGTTCATTTCTACATTAATAACGATATTAGGTCATAAGGTTCAATTAACAGGACGAGGTGAAATTTCATATCATAGTTTTTCGTGGTAATTTTTTTCACATGCTGACTACAATAATACCTTAAACGTAAAAAACTTAAAACTTGGTAGTTAAAGACAGGCACAGTGGTCTAATCCCCAGCACAGGCTCGCAATAAATAAATCAAAAACGTCGCGTATAAAATATATTTATTAACCGTTAATTAGATGTATATTAGGCAATAATAAATTATATTATTTTTAGATTCACCTGAAATGTTATTAATCTGTAATGCCAATAGAAACTGAAAATACGTCTCCACAGTTGGTCTCCACATCGGCATAACACTCTACATGATACAATTCTTCACGGATAAACTTTTCTTTTAAATAGCTTCATCTGCTATCAGAATAAAACCTATTGAATTTCGTAATGATCTGATGAATATTTTATTTACTATAAATATATATATTTAACATCGTTTTCGCAGACTATATCTGTTATTCAAATTTTTACTGTGTTCTCAATATACAGTGTGGCCCCGGATGGAGTACCGCACTCTTGTAAATTTTCTTATTATTGGTTTTTCAAGAAAATATTAGTCAATATCTTAAACCGTTCCAAAGAAAACGTGCGCACAAAAAAAGGTTACAGAAAGACCGACAGAGAGACAGGCAGAAACTTTGTTTGCTAAAATTTAAAAGAAAAATGTTTTTTTTTTCGATTACATTTCGATTACTATACTTCCACTCCAGTACGTGGGTATGGAAGTAAAGACCAATTTACACAATTAAAACAAGAGATGTTCAACGTGTACACCTCCAAGTGATACACATGTTTCTAACCTTTTTCTAAATTCCTGGTATCGTTTGTGTATACCAGGAATTTGGAAAAAGGTACCTTTATGGTGGTAACAGCATCCCGAATTTTTTGTTTTGGGAAGTCGTTAAAATCATCGACATTAACTTTTTGTTTTAAATATCCCCTTAAGAACTAATTTAATGAGGACAAGACAGGTGAACGTGCAGGCCAAGCCAGTGATCTATAGGCCGATCCCCTTGTTGGGGAACTGAACAGTAAACAAGCCATTTTCTGACTTGAATTGTTGAATGTACACGACATCCGTCTTGTTGATATATTAATTTTCAATTAATCAATCAAATCAATTAATTTTCATTGTCTAGTTTTGCCAAAACAAAATTATTTATAATTTACTTATATGAATTTTGATTAAGATTCTCTTTTAAAAAGTAAGGACCAATTATTTTATGATACATTATACCACACCATACATTCACTTTTTTAAGTTTTTGACTATTAGTTATTAATCGAAAATTAATGCCGATCAGAGACTCCTACCAATAGTAAAATGAAGGTTACTTTCAACAAGTAACATCTACAAAAATTTTTGGTTTATGCATTATTGAAAACTGCACTTGGAACAGTACATATAAATGAAATTTGTAAAAAATACCTCTAACATGTTACTGTATTAGTTAATTACGTGAAGTAAGTAGTAAATCATTACTGATTACTTACTATTATGCATACTTTCAATCAAGTATTAGTTATGCCGTAATAGCTTGGAGTTGCTCACCTCATATGTTGAGAGTTCTTAAATTACAGAAGAGAGCTGTGCGTTTAATAGCAGGTGCAACCAGGCGAGCTAGTTGTAGAGATATTTATAAAGAACTTGGAATACTTACGCCACCCTGTTCTTTAACTGTTAGGTTAGTAGTATATACCAAGTCACAATTAATAAATAATACCATTAATGCTAATCATTTATACAATAATTGAAATATTTATATCCTGGAAATTCCATATCACAGGCTAACATTATATGAACATAGCCCAAAGTATCTACCGGCGAAGTCTATTGACGATAATAATTTGAAGTATAAATAACGCATTTGCTGAAAAGTAAAACACATTACTCTGTTAACGAGTACCTTAACGGGAATTTGTAAGTTGTAAAATTTAATTTCGATTTTGTTGCACCCAATGTATGTATGTATTTATATGCTGTATATTTTATATTAGTTTATTTATTTATTTATTGATTTATTGACTATTATATTTTATCTGATATACTGCCTTAAGATATCCTATATCATGTGAATGATCTCTTGGATACATTAATTATTATTATTTTTATTATTAGTTGAGAATGTTGATTCATCATTAAATATAATATTTCTATGAAATAATCTGTTTTCAACAATTTTCTTGCCAATTAATTAACAAAACAAAATATAAAAGCACTTTGCTTAATAAAAACTTTAACACCCTGTGTATTTTAGCACAAATCTGACTCCTGCTCATAACTTCCCGGGATAAACAAAACTTTCTATAAAGAATAATATTTTCTCGAAAAAGCAATAATGAGAAAGTTTACAAGAGTGTGGTACTCCATCCAGGGACACACTGTATATTTGTTAACAAAATCTGTTAATATGAATATTAAATTTTAACACATAGTCAAAAAAATAAATATTTTAGTTTAAAAAAATTGGAAGTGTAATGACAACCATTTTAGTGGTAAAATTGCAGGAAAAAATCCAACCGGAGTTTTCGAGGTGGTAAATTACGATTTTAATATTATAATTTCAAAATTCAAAATAGTGGATTCAAGATGGTTGATCTAAATTTGAAAATCTTGGCATCATACGCACACCCCGGCTCTGTAGGTCGCAATCCTTAACGAGTCCATTATTTTTTTTTCAATCCATGCGTCTAATATCATAATAGAGCCCTATTCAATTTCACAACGATCGATTGTTTAATTACTATACATAATTTAAAAAAAATAATTGTTTAACAGCTTTTTTGGCGTCCTTTGACAAATAATTAAAAGTAAAAAGAAAAGAACTATTTTCTCATTTAACTCGGGGGCCAATGAATTCAACTCAAATTTTACCATATTATCATATTATATTTTATTAATAAAATATGTTAATATGAAGGTCATTTTAATTTTAATTTGTGAAAAATATGTATTTTTTGGTTGACAACAAGGCGGAAGAATGTGCAAGGGTAAATATGGAGAGACCAAATACCATTAGGAAGAAATAAAAATAAAAAATACAAGCAACTATTTGACATAAAACTATTTTATAAGATTATCATATTTGGATAAAATCGCGTGTGAAAAGATTTTTACAATAAATAAAATATACATATGATGCCTTTATTTGTTTTTCTACAATGGCGTAGTTACTTACATATACTTACACATATAGTGCAGTAAAATAAAGAATCGGCTTCGGAATCCTTTGTAACAGGGCGGACTTTTTTCCATTCTCTTCTAAACTGTATCCATGATATATGATAAAAAGTCTCCGTCTTAAAGGTTGCCGATGTTAAAGTTATTAAACAAAATATGTGTAATATTACGGTTTTTCACGAATTACTTTTAAAATTTAATTTTATCGAAACAAACTTCTTACGCCAATCGAATGTACGGGAAATTTCATATCAAAAACGTATATGAAGTTTTTTTGTACGGTCAGAAATGTAGGCTCCAGATCTTTTTGTCTGACGCTCGAAAATGGAACGTAGCGACGCGTAATAGGGTACGCGACCTCGGACGCGCTACACTAAATTTGTTATAACTTTTGAACTAATTAATTAAATTGAGCTTAACAAAGCTTAAATGAAAGAAGAAACATGTGAGTATTGGGTTTATTATATTTTCAAATATAAAACCGCTGCCCAAGGAATCACTACTTCCACATCCAGATTCTTCATCCAAGTTAATTTAAAGGAAACATCTTGACTTTATTTGCACTAGTATGTTTAAATTATTGGTCATAGAATTTTAATAATATTTGGGGCAGATGTCATAGAAAAGTTTGAGGCGTTGGTTTCTACCATATACGTTAAAAATGAAGTTTCTGGTTTACCCTACTTATTTTCCACTATTCACAATCTACCACCTCCCACCTCTTCAATGGAGTTATCTCAGTCGGATGTCACTACAATACATACGTGTACTAACTTTCAAGTGAATATCTCAATTTGATGTTATCAATCCCATTAATAATGAAGGGGAGGTGGTGGAGTTTGAAAAATATTAGAAAGAAATCTGAGGCCTTGGTTTCTAGTATATACACCGAATCCCAAATTTCTGTACTCTTACCAGCTTGATTTACTTATTTTCCCCTAGTTACTCCTATTAACCCCAACTCTTCTACGGAATCATCCCAAAATATAATCTAGTTCCAGATGTCGTTATAATACATACGTCTACCAAATTACAAGTGAATATTTCAATTTTATTTTATCAACCCCTTTAATAATGTAGTAATGGTAGTGGAAGGGTTGAAATATATTATCAAAAAATCTGAGGCCTTGGCTTCTAGGACATACACCTAATTTCAAGTTGCAGTACTCTTACCAGCTTGCTTTACTTATTTTTCCCTATTTACCTCTACTTACCCCCACTCCTTCAACGCAATCATGTCAAAATATAATCTAGTTTGAGTTAGTTGAGCTAGTTGAGTTATAATACATAAATGTAAAAAATTTCAAGTGAAAATTTAAATTTAATTTTATCAACTGATTTAATAAGAGAGTAGATGGTGGGTAGATGGAAAATACTAATTAAAAAACCTGACACCTTCGCTTCTAGTATATACACCAAATTTCTGTACTTTTACCAGCTTGCTTTACTTATTTTCCCTTATATATCCCTATTTAACCCAAAACCCTTCAACGGAATCATCTCAAAATATAATCTAGTTCCAGATGTCGTTATAAGTCATATGTGTCCAAATTTCAAATGAATATCTCAATTTTATTTTATTAACCCTTTTAATAATGAAGTGGGGGTTGAAAAATATTATAAATAATCTGAGACCTTGGCTTCTAGTACATACACCGAATTTCAAGTTTCTGTAGTCTTACCAGCGTGCTTTACTTATTTTCCCCTATTTACCCCTATTTAACCCCCAACCCTTCAACGGAATCATCTCAAAATATAATTTAGTTCCAGATGTCGTTATAATACATATGCGTACTAAATTTCATGTGAACATCTCAATTTTATTTTATCAACCCCTTGAATAATGGAGTAGGGGTGATGGGGGGCTAAAATATATTATTAAAAAATCTGAGGCCTTGGCTTCTAGTATATACACTGAATTTTAAGTTTCTGTTCTCATACCAGCTTGTTTTACTTATGTCCCCCTATTTACCCTTAAATAACCCCCAACCGTTCAACGGAATCATCTCAAAGTACAATCTAGTTCCAGATGTCGTTATAATACATACGTGTACCAAATTTCAAATGAATGTATGTCAATTTTATTTTATCAACCTTTTTCATATTGGAGTAGGGGTGGTGGGGGTTGAATAATATTATAAAAAAATCTGACGATTTGGCTTCTAGTACATACACCGAATTTCAAGTTTCTGTAATCTTACCAGCTTGCTTTACCTTTTTTCCCCTACTTACCCCTATTTAACCCCCAACCCTTCAACGGAATCATCTCAAATTATAAGTAATTTATTTTTTATCGTTATAATACATACGTGTACCAAATTTCAAATGAATATCTCAATTTTATTTTATCAACCCTTTTCATATTGGAGTAGGGGTGGTGGGGGTTGAAAAATACGATAAAAAAATCTGACGCTTTGGCTTCTAGTACATACATCGAGTTTCAAGTTTCTGTACTCTTACCAACTTGTTTTACGTATATTCCCCTATTTACCCCAAATTAACCCCCAAACCTTCAACGAAATCATCTCAAAATATAATCTAATTCCAGACGTCGCTATAATACATACGTGTATGAAATTTCAAATGAATATCTCAACTTTATTTAGTCAACCCCATTGATGGGGTAGAGGTGGTGGGGGGTTGAAAAATATTATAAAAAATCTGAGGCCTTAACTTCTAGTACATACACCGAATTTCAAGTTTCTGTACTCTTACAAGCTTGCTTTACTTATTTTCCCATATTTACCCCTATTTAACCCCCAACCCTTCACCGGATATCCTCAAAAAACAATCCAGTTCCAGATCTCGTTATGATATATACGTGTACAAAATTTCAAGTCAATATCTTAAACCGTTCCGGAGAAAACGTGCGGACAAAAAAAGTTACAGACAGACCGACAGACAGACAGAAATTTTTTTTTCGCTCAAATTTAAAATCTCGACGTTTCATGACATTCTAAACCTATTTCACGAATAAAAATTTTTGAAAATTTTTTTGCGATTACTATACTTCCAATCCACTACGTGGATGTGGAAGTAAAAATGAATGTATGCAGAAATAGTATATATGCGAAGTCGGAACATAAAGAAATTTCCAATGAAATCGGTAAAAGCTCTACCATTTCTACACTTTTTAAAATAAAAACCTGGAACTTTCATATATTACTTTTGAGGTAATGTATAAAAGGACATGATGAGTGAAAAAATTTTAAAAAATTTATTATTGAAAATATACGCGTCCAAAATTTCAAAATTTAGAGAAAGTGGTAAAATTTGATATGTATAACTAACTTTAACCATTTATTACTCTGGTATAAATCGCGTTACTAGATTTGTGTATGTGCAATTTTTAAAGCTTGAAATGTATACTTTAAAATGCTTTATGGAGATTTAACTTGTAAATTAAATTAACCCTCTTTATTTTACGAGAATAAAAGAAACATTTTTCTTAGCTTCAAAATTTGTGAAACTACGGGTAACATAAACGTTAATAACTTTTATAAAAAAAAAAATATTTAGCACAACTATTTTCAGATTTTTTTATTCATTACTTCAAAAGTAACACGTGAAAGTTCTAGGTTTTTATCTTAAAAATCATAGAAATGGTAGAGCTTTTACAGATTTCTTCGGAAATCTTTTTTTGTTTCGACCTTATGTATACTATTCCTACATACATTCATTTTTATGTTTGAAATTATGATACTCCAAGAGTCACATGTTTCTTCTTTCATTTAAGCTTTGTTAAGCTCAATTTCATTAATTAGTTCAAAAGTTTTAACAAATTTAGTGTAGCGCATCCGAGATCGCGCACGCCTTCGCGGGCCGTACTTACGTGTAGCTGCGTTCCATTTTCGTGGAAAGATCTGGAGCCTACATTTTTGATCGTACAAAAAACTTCGTATACGTTTTTGGTGTGAAATTTCCTGTACTTTCGAACAGTTTTTTTCGATAAAATTTAATGTTAAAAGTCATTCGCGAAAAACCGTAATATTACACCTATTTTGTTTAAGAACATTTACAGTGGCACTTTTTAGGAAGGAGACTTTTTATCATATATTATTGATACAATTTAGAAGAGAATGGAGAAAAGTCCGCCCTGTTACAAAGGATTCCGAAGTTAAGCCCGTCTTTGTCTTATATTATTATTATTTTATTTAATATAAGTAGTGATTCCTTACGCAGCGGTTTTTCTAGAACGATCTTGACGAAATCTTTTCCAGCCTTTTTGTTTCGCTTCCTGAACGTCTTCAGACAACTGAGTAATAGAGCTTAATCTGCATTATAGGCTACATGAATCAGGATTTTATGTACGCTAGTGGGTAAAACCAGCCATACAATTAAACATAAAGTTTTGCCGTATTGATGCAATACTTACGATACGCTTCTTTTTTGACACGCTTTTATTAGTTTGATCAGCACCTTTGTAACTTTGTATTTAGAAAAATCTTGCATCTCAATTTTCATCCACTTCCAAATGTCGTACTGAGTTTGAACTTTGCATGGTTCATATGATTCACGTGACAATACATTTTGACATTTTCATAGAAAAATCCAAGATGGTGTTTCCAAAATGGCGAAGTGTTTATTGTTATTTACTATTCGATTCTAATAAAAATTAATATCTGGGGATTTTTAAAGGCGCAGATTATGAATATTTGATCGACATTGAAGAATTCAAAATAGCGGAGTCGCTATGGTGGTATCATTTTTCGTATGATTCGACTGATAATCAGTATCTGTGAGACATCAACGTTACGAATTATAAACAGATAAATATAAAAGCGTCTGACGCTTAAAATTCGTCGATAAACCGAAAAGTTTACTCCTCAGGCGCCCCAAAACGTTGGGCTGATATCACCAAGGACCAAATGGGGAAGAGCTTTGATGGGACTGTACGCTTAACAGACAACCTCGACAGGCGGCAGGATGCTGTCAGACGTGCCTTACAAGATGAGTAGGCAACCAGAATAACTGAGAATTTGTTTTCGATTCACTCACCTTATACTAGACCTAACTTGAAACCATAATGGAACCACCAACGAGCTACAGTCAGCAAAAGATTTGATAAAACTCACTTGAGCCATTCCAGAGTAATGACTGAACAAACACAAAAAACGTTAATACTCATCGAATTAAGAGCCTCGTCATGTATAATTTTTTTTAAATAGCACATTAAATTTGAAATTTCCAAAATTTTCCACGCCATCTTCAGCAGTAATTATATATTGCTTTCAGAACCAGTTTTGTTTTTAATTACCATTTATTTATATAAAGTACATGATATTCATAAGCAACAATATCGTGGTAGAACTTTCGTCAAGTTAATAAATTATTCAAGATCGCTAACCACCAAAAAAATTTGGAAGTTTCAATAAATGTATATTTGATCAAGAGATACGTTCATTTAGCCCCTTAATATAACAAATTAAGCTAACTGTAAATATTTTAATTTGAATTTTAACAAGCTCCTTTGGAATTAATTAAAACTTTGTTTATTGAATACAAAACTTTTCGCCGTTTGAGAAATGTATATTCAATTTTATGACTAGAAAAAGTGTTTTAATTGATTTTATACTTATTATGTGAAAATAATTAAATTTCAAATATTGAGAAATTGAAATTATTAAGGTAAAGAGTCAAGCTTAATAATAGCATAGACTTGAAAGCGAATACTTCTTAGAGGTACTTTCAATACACTCCTCTACTTCGCACGTTACTCCCACATTAGGCATTGAATGTTTTTTATTCCGTCAAGAAATAAATTAGTTATATATATTTTTTTGCGTAGCACGCTTGTTATTTTTGGCCAATTATATTTACCTTCTCTTATGACGAAATTAACGAATATCAGTTCAAAGGCGCAGTATATGTTGGCCAGTGTCAATACAAGGGTAGCTAATATGCTTTCCGCAATGTCAATTTGCTTTATTTATTATAAAAAATGTACACAATTTATTGACTTTGAGAAGGTAAACGTTATATTATTTATTTTAAAAATCGGTGTGTATAAATAAAATAATATTTCTAACCAGACACGTGTATGTGTATACTATATAAATATGTTCTCTGTGGCTACAGATGTAATTGATATTGCTGAGCATTAATTTATAAAGTAACAAGCTAACCATTACACTCTGCATCGATTTACTGCACTTTTTATATAATCGTTGCACATTCTGTAGGATACTCTTCGCAGTTTTTTTGTAAATAATGTTATTAACATTTTATGTTCAATTACAAAAAACAAAAAAAGTCTGTATTTAAATCATTGATAACTTTTTTATTTATTCATCGAGATTCTAGCTAATACTAACGTCCACAATACATTCGGACTTTTCGTTCTTAAGTTATCGTCCTTACAAGAAACGTGACGGACAGACAGAGAGACAGACGGACGGACGGACATTTAGAAAGTTGTTCAGAATTCGATCACCAACACAGTTATATGAAAATTTTCTCTACGAGTAATATTATCGGTTTTAGAAATGTGCCAATCCAATGCAATATACTCTTCGTTTTGTATTTGCAAAGAGTATAATAAGCAAAAAGGTAGAGCCGGATAATTTTTTTTTAATCTAGTTTGGCCTTACGAGCTTTGCCTGCCTTTGGAGATTTATATAATATAGACGCACACATATGTGTACTACAACTGAAAATAGAGCAGCTACATGTGCACACATACACACGCACGCGCAGGCACGCATGCAAGCACATGCCTAGACACATGCAAACACCCACAGCATAAGTTTAGATAAGGGGAGAATGCTTGAAAACTTCATAGCAATACTTATGGCAATCAGTGAAAAATAACAACAATAACAACTCAAAAATGTATGTGCGATAACAATGATTTATTCGAATGTAAGAATCAGAAAAGGACACACGCTTCTCGCCCAGGGGTCTTTAGGGCATTTAAAGTTGACATAACTAAGTTGACCACGGATGACATGGGAAAAATTACATATGGATAAACAATAGGAATTGTAGACATTTAAAAAATATATATGTAAGTATATCATCAAATACACCGCGATTAAATAAATATTCATTAAATATTACAACCTGATATTTGGAAGCCAGATTGGGCAAGATTGTGTTTTTTCAATTAGTTGTAATACTAACGTATTTGCTACATAGATGGTCAATGGACAACCAAAAAAAATGTAATTTAAGTCTCCGTTTACGGCTCCACAAGAACAATGTGATGTTTGTAAAATACCAATTTTGTGTAGGTGTGAAGGAGATCTGCCATGGTTTAATTTCATCGTGCTAATAATTACAATAAATTCTCTACCACCATCCACATACCACGGTGTACGTGGTATGGTGTCGTATTCATGAAAATATAATGTCCTACTGCCATATTGTTGCCAGTGAATAGTCCACTTTTTACGAAGATGGTGTTTAACAACTGGATGCATATCTTTAGGGTTAACCTTCTTGGTGGCTGTTGTCATGATTAGCTTGCTTTGGTATAAGATCTGCAACGTTATTGCCTTCAATATTGCTATGGCCTTTAACCCAAATAAAACGTATAGATATTTCATTTGAAGCAGCTGTTATTAGTTTGTCCATAAGTTTTAAAATAAACTTGTTGTTACTTTGGTGAAAAGAAAAGTAGCAAGTATTAGAAATACTGAAATCGAGTAATTAGCAAGTATAGTATCTTCAATATTATTAGATATGCACCAATCGATAGCATGATAAATGGCAGCCGCTTCAGCTGAGAATATGGTAGAATATTCATTAAAAATTATTGAGTACTTTAAATTGCGGGACGGGACATACAAAGCACCAGAGACGTTTTGGAATGATTTGGAGCCATCCGTCAAAATGATTTCAGATCTATTATTAATCCTGAAGTTATATTCCTGGAATATTTGTTGACTGAAATTATTTTCATATTTTGGGAAGTGAATTAGTGGTTTAATTGAAAGAATACTAACTATAGCCGGATAAGCATGAGCCAATTTCCTCCGACAGGAAGCTCTATTAATAACTATATCAACTTGTAGTGAGTTGAGTTAACGATATATTTCATTTCCATCGATACTTTTACTTCCATATCTACGTAATGCAGTGAAAGTATAGTAATCGTAAAAAAAATCATTTTTTTCTATTGAAATAACCTTAATAAAATGTCATGAAATTTGAAAATTTTAAATTTGAACCAAAGAAAAAGTTTTCTATCTGTCGGCCTGTCTGTTTGTAACCTTTTTTTTTTTCGTGCTCACGATTACTATGAAACGGTTTATTAACTTGAAATTTGGTATGCATATGTATTATAACGAGATCTGAAATTAGATTATTCTTTAAGCTTATTTCATTGATTGGTTGGGGGATGAGTAGGGTAAATAAGAGAAGCAAGCTATTAAGAGTCCAGAAACTTGGGATCTGTACATATACTAGAAGCCAGGATCCCAAATCTGCCATCCTCATACTACCCGCACTCCATTATTAAAGGGGTTAATGGAATAAAACTAATGTGTTAGCTTGAAATATGGTACCCGCGTGTATCATCATCATCAACGAGATGTACCACTAGATTATATTTTGAGCTTATTTCGTTGAAATGTTGGGGAGTAAATTGGGACAAACAAATAAAGACAGCTAGTAAGAGTCCAGATACCTAAGATTTGGTTTGTATCTAGAAGCCAAGGTCTCAATTCTTTTCCGACATCTACAATCGCCGTCACCATCCTCACTCTATTATTAAAGGGGTTAACAGAATAAAATTGTAATTTAGTGTGTGTACTAGATCAAAAGTTCTCAAAACAATGTTTCTCATCAGCCATCCCCACTACTACCTTAGGGCAAGATGTTTTCTTTTAAAGAGACTTAGATGGCAAATCTGGATGTGAAAATAGTGATTCATTCTTTAACGAGCTGTTTTTGATTTGTTTTGGAGATACCTACTTTAAAAAACTTCAAGAAATAAGACTCTTTTTAAGAATGTATTTCTTTTAAAAGATTTAGCAAAATGAAACAAAACTGTATAATAGTAGATATTCTTTTTTTCTCCTCAGATTACTGGCTTTACAAACAAAGTGTTTTGGCCACCAACATAAGATTAAAACAAACAAACCTGCGGATATCGGAAAATACACATATACGTAAATATTGAAAAACAATGTACTCATTACAGAGACCAAATTATGCATTATATTGTAACTTATAAATATAATAAAATTCTCAATAGAACCCTAGTAGAATATGTAAGATAATGAAAATAGACACAAACATAAGCAAATGCACACTCACTTGCGCCACTCATACATATGAAAGGAAGGTTAGTAAGGAATTTAGACGAGGAGGACTCATTTCTCGCTCAGGGGATTCCATAAACAAAGGGAATAAAACAAAGGTTTTGGATAAAATACCTAAATGTCAATGTTGCCATCAAATAAAGAGATAAGTTTTTCATTAAATTAGGATTTGTTACACTTAAAACATATGGTAAACACATGGTTGAAATAAAACCATTATCTTGCAGAAAATTAAGAAAATCTTTTTATTTGAGTTCTGCACAACTAAATATAATATAATTCACTTCACCGAATGCACCACAAGGGCAGTGTGGATCCTCACATACTCCAATTTTATAAAGATGAACAGGGAATTTACGATGATTCAGTTCAATTCTACTTATGGTAGATATGATTTTTCTACTAAGGTGACAATTGTGATATTATAATTATTAATATACTTAAGACGATTAAATACAAAATAAAATAAAATACCATTGTGATGTGGGAATATTTTGATGAATATTGTAATAATAAGTATTACTTTGTACACCATATGCTTCCATTGATACCATTTATCACAGAGGTATTTTTTAACAACAGGATAAAAATCGACACTGATTGTAGTAAACTCCATTTCAGCAGTATCGATATAAGTATTCTTTGCGATCATGTCAAATTTATTATTTCCTGGTATATTAGCATGAGCTTTTACCCAACTGAAATGGAAGTTTATACCTCTAAGGGAAGCAATAGATAATTGTTCCATGATTTGTACTATGAATGAGTTGGGGTAATAACAGTTAAGACTAAAAAATAGTAAATATTCTAAACAGGATACCTCTTGTTTAGGTTCGCATTTAACTGAATAGTATTTTAACACATATTTGCAAGTATTTAGTGCATTTATGCACCATCTATTAACCTCGGTTGATGAAATTTGGCAATATTAAAAACTGACAACGTACACAAAATACTATATATTTAATACAACCAACATGTTATTGGACATTGTACAATATCTACCTGACATATCTTTCATATTTACCAAACATCCATTAATTTAACTATGGAGCCCACAATTTCTACCTAAAATTAGTAAAACTTGCTGATCTTCAGACAGACAGACAGACGGGCTGAAAATCCGAAGAAATCTCGGGGAGTAATTTCTTCACAATTAAAATACTAAACCATTAGGTAGTGAGCCGTCTGTATAGATTTCCTATTAATAAGATACATGAAAAATTTTGAATGAGTGAGTATGTACTACCACAGACCTATAGCGAGCCATACTTTTCATATAAGCAAATTTTGCCCGCGTCATGGAATTTTACCGGAAGTAACGTCAAAATGGGATGATGCGGGCAAATAAGAAGAGGCAGCCTATTTTTTTTAATAACTAGAAGGCTTGTACTTTAACTTAAAAGAAAAATCATTCATGTATTCGATGACTTAAGAAAACACAAAGAAAATTACTTTAATCGAGGGTGTCTCAGGGTTGCGGGAAAATTAAGCCTGGCACCCGACTACAATCTCATTGTATACCTCAAAACCTACATTTTTACGATAGTTCATGTATTCGATGACACAAAAAATCGTGACCCAAAGTTGCGTCAAAATTGCATGACGTTGGGCAAAATTTGCTTATATGAAAAGTGGCTCCCTGTATGTCTGTGGTAGTATTCACCCACTCACACAAAGTTTTTCATGTATCTTATTCATAGGAAATCTACACAGCCGGCTCTCCACCTATATCTATCACCTCTGTCTCTTTCTCTGTCCTTTGTTCTCGATAAATAAAAATAAGCTGACAGTTGGTTTTCCAAATTAGTTGTATCAAGAAATCTCTTCCTAAATGCACCTATAATGAATAAATTATTTATTTAAAAAGTATGTAAATTCTTTCATCCAACTAACAGTAATTTCCTGTCCAAATTTTACAACAAGTCAACAAAACACAATTGATAATAAAATAAATAAATACAGTACAATAACTAGCAATAAATAGATACAAATAATTTTAGTTCATATACTCATCTGTGCTATAGAAACGTTTATCTATTAAGTAATTCCTTAAAACAATTTTAAAGCGATTTAAATTATCAATGGGCTTAATACTTTGGGGCAATTTATTATAAAATAACATACCCATATACGCAGGATTTTTTCCATAAATAGATAATGCACAAATCGTTACCCTTCCGTGTATTATAACTATGATAATAATTATTTTCAGTACTTACTTATCTAAATTTCCCTTAATAAATGGCAACGTTTCAAAGATATAAATTGACGTCAAAGTTAAAAGTCTTAATTTTTTTTTAAATTCTTTACATGACGTTATTCTGGAAACTCCTACAATAGTTCTAACCGATTTTTATTACATGATGAGAGCATCCCCAAAATATAATGCCATACCTTATTCTGGAATAAATTAATGCATAATAATAAGATAACATAACTCTTTCTGAAGCAATTTGACGTAGTCTTTACAAAGCGAAGCAAGTAGATGACATTTTTTGCAAATCATTTCGATGTGTGTTTCCCAGTTTAAGCTGTTATCTATATTTATACTTAAAAATTTTATATTGGTAACTTGTTCAATTGTTTTGCCGTTGTTTTTTGTGAGGTGACCTTCAAATACTGTTTTAATTCTCGGTGTAAAATTCATAAATACCGTTTTACTTGCATTTAGAAATAACTTGTTTTTGTTAAACCACATAATAAATGTATCCAACATAATTTGTGTATCCGATATCGAGTCCAAAATTGAATTCTTAGCAGAAATATAACTGTTGTCGTCTGCAAACATAACTAATTGCTTACTACTGTCAATGCTTCGAAGATCATTACCAAATAGAAGAGAAGCAGTGGGCCCAAGACCGACGCCTGTAGTACACCGCAATCGATTCCTATTTCCTCCGATCTTGCTCCATCAATATCTACTAACTGTGTCCTGTTTGAAATATATGTCCTTATTAGATTGTTAACTAATCCCCTTAAACTATAAGCTTCCAACTTCGTTAAAAGTAAAGCGTGATCCACCAGATTAAACGCTTCACTTAGATCCAAGAATAAGCCGACACATTTCTTATTACTATCCATATTTTCATATACTAAATTTAGGAAGTTGTAAATTGCTGCAGTTGTAGACTTACCTTTTCTAAATCCATGTTGAGCGTCGTTTAAAATATTATTTTCTGATATAAAGGTAGTAATATTCTCAAAAATATTTTAGGAATAGTGGATAACAACGATACAGGGCTATAATTTTCCACAATTGCGGCCTCGCCTTTTTTATGTAATGGAACAACTTTAGCAATTTTTAAAATGCCAGGAATAATTTCATATGTAAAGGATAGGTTTATTAAATGTGTTAAAGGGGACAAGATATAATCAATACACGACCTTAAAATATTTGCACTAATTCCATCTATACCAGAAGAGTTTGATTTTTTTAATCTCTTTATTACACTACGTACTGTTTGCTGGCTGACATGATCAAGAATCATTGTAGGGTACTCCTTGTTTACATTAATATGTATATAATCTAAATTTCTGTTAACTAGTTTATCATTTAATACCTTTGGAACATTTATTAAAAAAATCGTTAAAAATATGTGCTATTTCTTCTTTGTTATTTATTATTTTATTATTTGTATGTAGTTCTTTTATTTGTCTTTTGGTAGAATTTTTCACATCATCATTTATAATTTTCCAGGCAGCTTTTGACTTATTTTCGGTATTAAAATTTATCATTGTACAATTTCTTGGCCTCACGAATTACCTATTTATATATTTTCATGTATTTTTTATAGAATAAAGTATCATTCGCATCATTTGTGATGAAATCCTAATGCCTTTGCTTAACCATGGCTTTTTTTGCAATATTGCGATTTAGTTTTAAATTTCGTTAATGGAAATGCTATTTCAATATAATATGTCAATAACTAATTCAAATGCCTTATTTACATTACTGCAATTATAAACCTCACTCCATGATTCATTGCTTATGTGTGACAAAAGCATATCATAATTGTTTTTACTCAGAAATCTTGTGAACACATCACTATCAGTACTACTTTTTTCTTTATTTAACTTAAAAGATAACAACTGACCGGTGTGGTCCGATATACCAGTCGGTATAACTTTACAAAATATTTCTGAGTCTTCTAAATTTGTACACATATAATCTATAGATGTAATCGTATTATGAATATTATTCGATAATCTTGTGACTAAATTAGTAATATTATAAGAGGTTAGGACTGTCAGAAGGAGACTAATGAAGCGGCCAGCAAGATCTGCTGATCTAACCCTTCAATATTAGATCTTGTTGAGTTGTCTCAAATCTAAGATCCATCTGAATTGACCCATTATTATTGAGGAATTAAAGCACAGAATTTGGTACCAAAATAACCCTTCTTAAGGGTGGGGATTTTATAGTGAATATATTATCCTTCTAATGGATACATTCATAGCAGTCGGTCTCTCATATATTAAATTTGAGTCAAATAAAGAAGAGTAGAGATATCTTCTCACGAAGAAGAGGTTCGGGCAAAATTTCCTGGCGTCGCATCGGTGATTGGCGAAAATAGGCCGACATGAAATGAGTGAATCGGAAAAAATTAAATGTTTTATTTGACAATAAAAACAGTTAGAACTATGTTTTCCTCTTTAAAAGATTACCTTGCTAGTTTTTTAAACAATTTTAATTGATAAGGACCAACGCGGTGGTAGTCACAAAGAGAAAATAATGTATTTTGCATGATTTGATCATTAGTTACAAACTATTATAGTCGTTTATTAACCTGCACACCTTTTGATCTGTATTTACTTACATGCCTCTCCATAATATGCTTTGAAATTGCTCCCTTTGTTTTCTTTTATGATGTCTTTTATAAACTCATAAACGTCATAAGCACAACTTTAACAAGTACGCGCTTTATGTGGTTAAGTATTTTTATATAAAATTTTCATTAAAAAATTCTGCCTCCGCTTGTTTTTTAAATGTTCGCTAAATTGATTTCTATGTTAAAAATGTTTCAACGCAATTTTATTTCATTAAATCGTTATCTCTTTCATAAAATCTCTACGTAGCTGAATATGACAGAAAATAATTAATATTTATGTATAGCTCAACACCCAGAGCTTAATTTTATCTGTTTATCCTTTCAGCATGTTAAAATATTCAATTGTGTAGTTAGTTAAATTAATGAATTATTTGCTCTAGTTTAGCAAAGATATTGAACATCGAGCACTGTCGCTATATTAATTATCCAAGTTAGTTGTAATATTTAAGCGAGTTGTAAGATTAATAAAACCTCTGAGACTCAGACAGAAAATTCACTAATTATATGATTAATTAACTACTAGCAAACTTCAATTACGAGATAAAAAAACAAAAAACGTAAATCGCACTGTATTATATTCCAACTGACATTTATAATCAGAATTACTTTAATTTTGTCCGCTAATAGGTTTGAATATTACCAATCTAGTAATAGGCAAATTTACCTGAAATTGTCCACAAATGTACAATGTGAGGAGAGAAATTAAAGTAAGTTTAAAAGTGAATTATTTATTATTTGTTTGCTTATAGTAATGAAACATTTTCTTTATAGGATTTTGCAAAGAGTGGAAAGAAAAGCTATCTATGAGAACTAAAGGAAAAACTATATATACAGGGTGTTGCATCATGAGAGGGACATAGCTTAATAGGAGGTAGAGAACATCAGTGGTAACCGGAACCTCCCATAGAAATGTCTCATTGGGCCTTCACTACGAAATTACAGGGTGTTAAATAATTTTTGGCCAAACCTGTTTTTTGACATAACTTTGACAGGAAATGAAATAACGGATTCATATTTGGTACGGCTAATGTACAAACGAGCCCCAAGAGGTACATGTATAAAAAAAAATATATCCAGGTCCGGACTCACTATAATTTATGTTTCTTCTTTGC
Organism: Stenurella melanura; assembly: GCA_963583905.1. Lineage (NCBI taxonomy): Eukaryota > Metazoa > Arthropoda > Insecta > Coleoptera > Cerambycidae > Stenurella > Stenurella melanura. The sequence continues at coordinate 28,657,981 of OY757318.1, read as the reverse complement.
ATCAATAAAACATCACCCTGTATATATTTTTTTGAAATTTCGATACGATATTCGAAAATAGCAAGAAAAAACAAACAAAATGGCCTATTTCATTTTTTTGTTACACCTTCGTGGTTATTTAAATACGTTGTTAAATGTGCAAGAAAATGGATTACAGAACCCTATTAAATGAGAGGCACGTGAAATAAATAGTTTTATAACTAAAATTTGCAAAAATTCTATTGAGCCTAGGTGGTCTGGGTGAATCCTAATTCCGGCACGTTTTAAAGGTCCATTTTGGTAAAAAACTGTGGTCCTAATAAGTAATCGGGTATGAAATAACAAAATTTTTAATCAATCACAGTAGGCTTGTTCAAAGAATAAAAGTGACAGATAATTTAAACCATTTAGGTCTAAGCAACCAGTTACTTTGATCAAGAAAATCATCAACATTTTATACTTAATAAAAATTGGAAGAGAACAAACTAAAATCTAAATAAATAAAATATTTTCCATTCAATTAACAATAAATAACAAAACAATAACTAAATGTGTTTAAAAATAAAACGTAATTGACACTAAAGTAAATTTTCAAAATGTCCTCCCCCAAATTCTGTGCATTTTCTTGCGCGTTTAGAAAGGTCACCAATTGCTCGACGTATCATTTCTGGATTATTCCGTATTTCGTCGCAGGTTGTAACGATGCGCTGGATTAAATGTTGTCTACTTTCAATTTCAATGCTATAAACCTCGTTTTTTAAGTGGCCCCATAAAAAGTAATCACAAGGGTTACAATCAGGAGATCTTGGTGGCCATTCATGTGGACCCCCGCGTCCAATCCATCTATTAGGATACACATTGTTTAAGTGTTCTCTTACTTGAAGGTTAAAATGTGGTGGGGCCCCATCATGCTGAAACAACATGCCTCTTATACCGATATTTTCTAACATATTCGGTAAAATGTTTTGAAGAAAATCAAAGTAAATTTCACCATTCAATCTTTCTTCAAAAAAATGTGGCCCTATCAAATGTCTATTCACAAGTCCGACCCAAACATTTACAGAAAACCTGTGTTGCGAACGGCGTTGGCCTACCGCATGTGGGTTTTCCTGTGCCCATTTATGATTATTTCGTGAATTGTTTACTCCATCCCTTGTAAATTGTGCCTCATCCGTAAATAAGGTTCTGTAAATGACTGGGCGATGATTAGACAACCAACGACAAAATGCCAGGCGGGGGATATCGTCGCCTTGTTGAAGACGCTGTACCTGCTGGATATGATATGGATGGTAACGTTCTCTTTTTAGGGTTCTCCATACTCGCCAATGAGGAATACCAGTTGAAAAACTGATTCGTCTAGTGCTCATATTTGGGTTTTCTTGAACTACGTTTATAATATTGTTTTGTTCCTGCACACCTTGTTGTAAAACACGCTCCACAACTGCAGAAGTAGGAAACTTTCCGTGTTGTCTTGCATACTGGAACACCGTACTAAAGGTTTTATGATTAGGGCATCGACGACCAGGAAAACGCAGCCGATATTCTCTTTCCGCCGACCTACCATTTCCATTACAGAAACCATAGATGAATATTATGTCAGCATATTCCCCGTTTGTAAATTTTACTGGCATAGTTAAAATATTTTCACAAGTTTTCACTAACTAAATGCGGATTATTGACACATTAAATTACTAACAAACAATTATTCAACTGTTTAGGAGATTTCTTTTTATTATCTGTCACTTTGAACAAGCCTACTGTGATTGATTAAAAATTTTGTTATTTCATACCCGATTACTTATTAGGACCACAGTTTTTTTACCAAAATGGACCTTTAAAACGTGCCGGAATTAGGATTCACCCAGACCACCTAGGCTCAATAGAATTTTTGCAAATTTTAGTTATAAAACTATTTATTTCACGTGCCTCTCATTTAATAGGGTTCTGTAATCCATTTTCTTGCACATTTAACAACGTATTTAAATAACCACGAAGGTGTAACAAAAAAATGAAATAGGCCATTTTGTTTGTTTTTTCTTGCTCTTTTCGAATATCGTATCGAAATTTCAAAAAAATATATACAGGGTGATGTTTTATTGATGCAAAGAAGAAACATAAATTATAGTGAGTCCGGACCTGGATATATTTTTTTTTATACATGTACCTCTTGGGGCTCGTTTTTACATTAGCCGTACCAGTAGGTAAGGAGCCACTTGGGACTGGGAAAATTTTGAAGACCGTGGGAACTTTTGTCGGCATATCTCAAAGGCGGCGTCCTTTGTCGGCTTACATCAAAGGATTTACCGCCGGCGCTTGCGGGGCCATTGACCTTCGCGGTCATTAACCTTCGCGGTCATTAACCTTCGCGGTCATTAACCTTCGCTCAATCTAGACAACAGCGCGTTTGGAATTAATATACCTATGCTAATATATAATTTAACAAATGAGGATCGAGATAGCGGGAAGCGGTGTATATATTAATTATAACCCTGTTGACGCTCCCTACCCCAATGCATGATACTACGATACTGACACCCCAATGCATCGCTGTAGGCCCGGGCCGGTGCAAGAATGTATACGTGTAAACTCAAATCCAAAATATAAGCAGCATTTGCGGCTTCCTTTATTCTTATTTTGAAATAGGTGTTCGTTTGCAAGCGCGTGGCTCTCGAGGCGGCTCTCTTTGTGATGTAATTCTTAAGGGATGCCGCTTTGAATGTTATATTTTGCGTACAACTTTACTTTAATTGAGACGACAATATGCAGCGTTATTCAACGGAGACGTTTGCCAGGTACCCACACCCAGGTATTGCAAACTAAAGAAATTTAGCGCCTCTGCCTCGGTTGCGTTCGGGATATGAACGAGTGCCCAACAGTTACGTGATGTTATTAAAATAGTGTGCTCTCGAAGGGTGGAGGCCAGTGGAGGGATGAATTGCTAACGCGGCCGTCCTGTGGCTGTGATCTGAGCGTCCTATTGTTATCTAGGTATCTGAAATGGTAAGAAATAAATAAACAAAATTTCAAATAAATTATGGCTAATTGTTTTTCCTTATGCATTGCCTACATATATTTAGGCAGTTATAAGAGACTGAAATCTGAGTGGAAATAAAAACACTAATGTCCTGAAAATGTAATTGCATAGGTACCTACGTAAACAAAGTAACAATAGAGAGAAAATAATATGCAAAATTAGACTTTATAACAATGTTACCTATAATTCTAATAATTATTTTGATCTACTTATAAACTTCGCAATTAATTGCAAGTGACACTGAATAATTTACTCATTCATCTTGTATACGCCAAGAAGCCCTTTACAGATAAGAAATATGTGAAAACACAATAAAAAACTATTACTTGTAAAATACCTTTTACCACTTCAAGATAAAATAAAAGATATGAGCACGGTAGGTAAGTATTTAGAAAATATAAAAGGTGATTGCCGCAAAAGCGACGTACTAGGTGGATATATGTATTGACAATGGAAAAATTTCCTTGTTTTTATCAAATAATTGAATGTGCTTATTCTAAATGAAGAACACTACTAATATAAATAGACACAATTTATATTTTATGAGTTATGTGATATTTTTAGGGATTTCCACTGACTAGGTACGCTTGTAAATGTCTACTTATTCTCACCCTGTTTTAATAATTTATAACTTTCAGATAGTTAATTTCTAATTTCGTCAGCAAAAAGTAATTTTTTAACAATCTTATCTCATATTGAGAAGTTCTATCATTTTTTTTTGTATACTTTAGTCGGATCTCGGGGAAATATATTGTGTAGTTGAGTTCTTTTTCTACATCACCTTTCTCTTATATTTTTCTCTTCTGATTTCTTTTTATATATGGCCATTTTGTCTATAGAAGAAGTAAAATATTTTCTGATTCAGATAATGACACCAGGGGAATGGAAATATTTGATATTTTGTTTTAAAACAAGTGGTGGAATAGCTTCGGCTATGCTCGGCCAGGACGTTAATTTATATAAGACGATTTAAAGAAAAGCATACTAAATACGAAACTTTAAACTTAAGCTCATATGGGTATTCTTAAAATATTTAATTAGATGTAAAAATATTTAACCCAATTCACTAATTTAATAACCTATATTCTTGCCTTTTAATATAAAATAAATAGGATTTACTGGGTACCCTGTGTATTTGATAAATTATGCAAGTATGTAACGTTAATCTCGGGACCCAGAATGCATCGAATGCAGTACTTTATTTTAAGCATTATGCAAAAAATCAATTCTCTCTCTTAATATATCCTTTTATTTTTTATAAATGTGTAGGACACTGGGACCCCGAATAAATTTCTACATATTATTTATATTAAATTTCGTCAAGTGTATTGATTCTGGATGATACAAAATGGATTTTAAGAAATTACGATATTCCTGCATTATTCTCATAAAACTATTTAACAGAATGCTATTTCAATAAGAAGCTAACTACTAAGTAAAAGCCTTTTATTTTCAGTTTTTGTATATTTTTTACTTGAAACCTGTAAAAATAACTCCATAAAACTCCAATGGGGAAATGTTTCTATTGATAAGTCGCCACAAAATAATCAATACTTCTGCTGGAAGACAAAAATTTTTACAATTGAAACCGTAAGTAATTATATTTTGGCTAAAATACTGAGACCGGAATTTTTGAAATTAATCTATATTTTTGAACATTTACTGGTAAAAAAGAATAGACTAGTATACAGTTACAATATAGAAATATGGTACGTTAATGAAGTAAATTAAATCACAATCAGGGTGTGTCAGAATTCTAACTAAGTGACAAATACTGAAGATTTTGAATCAATTCTTTTAGATATATCCCAATTTATTCACCATTTTAGTGGAGGAGCGGACAGCGTCACGCTCATTGTACTTCTTCCTACAGACATATAACAATAATAATAGTAATTATTATTATATAACCTAGAACTCTATAATATATGGAAAATAAGTCACTCCAGGTTATATAAGGCGGTTGGTTTAATGTCCCCAAAGACCTGTATGGCCATATATGGGACCTGTGTAACCACACAAGTTTTGCAATAGATGACAATAATTATAAAGTGTACGAAAAGTGTGCACAAAATACAATTACCTTAGTTTTTACAACCTTTTATGATTTTCTTATAAATATATCTAACTTTATGTCTATGAGGTACAGGAAAACATTTTAAAAGGAAGAGAGTTCACATATTCAAAATACACGAGTATATGGATGAGTACAACATATACAGATACTCTTGGGGATGCTAATGATTTAATGAATGCGTCTGCCAGTTGTTCGCCTGTGGGTTAGTGTTATGATTTAAGAGTTAGGAAATTTATATTGGAATATTTAAAGCCGGAAAGAAGGTTGGATATGTTTGCCGTGTATAGTAAATAATAATTAAAAAAAAAACATATTATGAAGAGTGGTCACTATTTCAGAAATAACCGCCATCTTGAACAATGCCTGAATTAAAACAAATATTTGATGCCCAGGATATATAGTAATCGGACTATTGTACATCAATTCATTTGATATTAGGTAGGTAAGTCTAAAAATACAAATAAATGTGCAAATACCACATCATGTTTGGAATCTTTTTTCTATACAAAATTCTCAAATAAACCAGTTACAACGAAGAAAGAAAACAATATGATATAAATAATTCTTTTAGTGTCACTTTTGTATAAACATTTAAATATAGATTCGCCTCTTTAAATCTACAAAATAGACAGTAGGGTACGTTTTCAACTGTACAATTAGCTCTTCTACATACATTTCTGTTAGGTGCAAGAACAAAGGCCACAGATCTTAAATGTTCCATCCAAGGCAAAAGTTTCGTCTTCTTCTGTCTAACCATGTTGTAGTGGATTCACATATTTGTTTACATTCAGCATATTTAATCATATGCAGGTATATACGCTTTTTGTGAAACAGCATTGCAATGTATAGTCTTGGTTTAGTGTACCGCTGAAATCGTACCCCACCACAGTTTGTTTTTCATGAATCAATAAGACGTAGTAATAAACAGTTCAGCATTTGGCAACATTTCTCATTACGAGGGGCAATATCTCAAAATTTATTGAAATGAACGTCGTGTATATTTTCCACCGTTTCGCATGGATTGGACAGATGCTCATTTATTTTTTATCATCCACAGTTCTTTATGGCCATCTGTTTAAAAGCTTTCCTTACAATGGCATAGTACATAAACCATAACATTTATTTCAGCTGACTATTTCAACATTCACAATAAAGCTACTTACAGAGCTTTTTCACTCATCTCATGCATAATTTTAGGTTATGTTTGTGACCTCCTACCAAGTTCAAAGGTTTTTTGTTGTTTCTCCGATTTATAACCCAGTTAATGAATGATTCTTAATAATAAATTTTAATCTGACTTGAACTCTATAGAAGGTCCTCGTTGACAGGAAACGGTGGTGTACTTGGATTGTTGGGAGTTACATTACCTTATGTCCTCTCGAATTGTTCTCAATTTATAACACTATTTACTATACTATTTTTCCTCCTCATACAAGACAATATCAACGCGCAAAGAGCATTCTAAAACTCTTAAGAATTCCTTTCTTCTAAATGGTCAAAGCTGTCTCCAAATATTTTTTTTACAGAAGAGGCGTTTGATGTACACTTTTCGCGCATATAAAGTCAAACTCAACTTCTTCAGGGTAATCTAGCTGAATTATATTTGATTTCTTAAGAAAAACATAATAGTAACTAGTTTCCCAAGAGCTCTTATGAACTTTACTCTTTCACCGCTTTTGGTAAATTTTTAATGAATTTGAACTTACTCAAAACATGCCAGTCTATTATATGTTAGAATTTTTCAAGAAACAGTCGGAGATATATCAAAATAACGGCAATTTCTCAAAAATGACTGCTATACTCTAAATATGTGATCATCTTTTTTCCAAACTTTGCGCGTAGTAAGCGATGTCAAAATAAACAGATCATTCTGGCTCTCAAACTTCCAATAGGATACCATGATATATATAATAAAGTTAAGTAAGGCACGTGGGCGGTTCTAGCATATTTATGCACAAGAAGTAAGAAAAATAAAAATGGTAATTTGATTTGCGTCAAAATATGTTGATTTGTTTAAAGATTTATCGATATACGTAATGCAAGGATCGGATTAAGTATGGTGCCGAATGCAAAACCCTTGAAATATAATCGTTTCATCCTTATTTCTCACAAGTTTGGCATATATACCGTACTGCTGAATTCAACCCCTGATCGATACTTATAGAAGTAATAGGTATCAATACTTTACGGAAAACAGATTATGCCTCTTTAAAGATTATCTATACAACAAAGAATGTACGACATACAGGGTCTAGGGATTTGTTCCATTAAAAACTAATAAATTGTGTGGATATATAATTCGACATACTATATCAGATTACGTACCTATACTATATAAGTATAGCTTATAACGCTACCAGTTGAACCCTCGTAGAGGTTCACATGCGTATTGAATCCTCGAAAAAGGGGTAACATTCATATATAAAATAACCTTACATTTATAGTTACAGGTTACCGCGTCCAAAGCGGAGACTAGAAATTTAGATATGTACCTAACTTTTTACAGAACGTACTAGTCTTTGGTCTGGTAAGTAGGTATGTATATAAGATAATCAAGTGTTACATGTGCACCCAAACAGGTTCATATATGACAAGAGGGTAATAGATTAGTAATGAAAAGGTTCTATTATAGATATCATTGTATTGTAAGCCTGTGAGAGAGATATAGTGGAAACTGAGAAACATCCGCAGTATTATTGTGGCCTCTAAAATAGCATGCAGGTACCTAAATAGAAAAAAATTGACCACAAAAGAAACATATATTACTATTATTATTAAGTTTAAGCAGGATTATAAATAAATACACAAGAAGTCATAAGACACTGCACAATACTTATGGTAATTTTACTTCCACACCACGTAATGCAGTGGAAGTAAGTATAATAATCGTCAAACAAATTTCAAACATTTTTCTTGTTGAAATAGGTCTAAAATGTCATGAGACGTCAAGATTTTAAATTTTCGAACGGTTTAAGATATTGAGTTGAAATTTTGTACACGTGCAGCGTTTTTTATTTTTAATTAAAACTATATAAATACCTACATAAAAATTATGTAATTTACTTGTGTTCTGTTGGAAATCTCAAATGGAGCTTTCGTAATGTTTTACATATATGTTGTACATAACCTCTACTACTTCTTCAGTCTTCATTTTTTTAAATTTGTTAATAACGCCGTGCTAAGCCTGATTAGATTGGTTAAATAATAATTCTATCACAATATTCTTCACATGCCACCACTAAATCTTAAATTACATTGTCTAATGAAAAATGCACACAACTTACGAAGCTTTTCTCAATAAGCCTTAGCTTGTGGTTGACCCCGATAGTGCGTTCGTAAAATCAGTAAGCTTTGCGAGTGATTTCTATTCTAAACCGTTTATTCTGTGTTGGTGTCAATTATAAAAAGTTTATATAACATTTTAAAATTATAAACCAGAATAGATATGGATAGAATAGGCGTACAGTAAGAATAGGAGTACAGTATGTGTATAATAAAGGAAACAGAGGAGTACAGTGAGGATAAATATTGTTTTATAAACCATTTTTCTGTAATTTGGCAGACTGCGGTGTTCAATACATACATCGTCACTTTTGCCATTAAGTATTTAGAAAAGCTAGTTTCCACTTATCTATAGTGCGTTTTCAATACTTATAAGCCTGTATTTTTTTTTCTGGAATCCCATTGGTAAAGGTGAAAAGTAATGTTCAAATTATCCATAATTTATATTATTTAATTTTTAGGGAATAACTTCTATAATATGTAATGGGGTTAAATAATAATAATAAAACAATATTTCTAAATAGTTTATTTGAACGTTACATCTTAACACATATATTTTAACGCATGAGATGCAGAGAAGGTTAGGTGAGGGATAATTGGTACCAAATTCCTATGTCGCATGTATTCAATATTCCAACGATGGGTACTCAAAGTTTGCAGGTTAACGGTAGTGTTTATACAATAACCCCCATGTCTCGCAATTTATTTACGCATGCATCGTATTCTAGGCCCAGACGAATATTCATTTTCATTAGCTCGATAATTTCACGTGGATCAATATCAGATTCCCACTCTAACACCTCTTTCTTCGGAATTTGGCAAATACGACGCGTAGAACAGCCTGCATCCAAATTTTTCAATTTTTCATTTCTTCGAGTTTTATATTCATCGGTAAGTAACGCTAGATCAGACTTTCGTCCCTCATGATTTTCTTCAATCATTTCAGATGGCTGACAAATGTTTTTCGAGTCTATCTGGGAGGTATCGGACAACTCATCATTATGCATTCTCTGCATGTGACATCTTAAATTATCTTTTCTTTTAAATGTTCTATTGCAAGAATCACATTGGAAATAGAATATTTTATGAATATTATTGTGTCGTCTTAGACCGCTAGGCCAAGAGAACGTTGCACCACAAATATTACATGCATACATGGTTATTTATTTACTGTATGACATCAAATGACTAACAATCAGTAGGGTACCCTTATTTATCCTTACTGTACCCCTAATTTACCCTTACTGTACCCCTACTTTACCCTTATTGTACCCCTACTTTACCCTTATTGTACCCCTACTTTACCCTTACTCATTCTTGTTCCTCTGTTTTGTTCCTATTCCTATCCTTGTTTATCCCTTTAAAATACAGACCTGTTAAAAAGTTGTAATCAAACCTGTAAAAGTAATATTCAGAGGTATTCAGAAATTATCTCGTAGATTTCCGTGTAAGTCATATAAACAGTGATCTTTACGCCGATCAGTAGTAAAGGATGCAAGAACAACCAGCAGGGTAATCTTATTTATCCTTACTGTACCCCTACATTACACTTGCTCATTCTTGTTCCTCTGTTTTGTACCTATTCCTATGCTTGTTTATCCCTTTAAAGTACATACCTTTTAAAAATTGTAGAAGTCTTGTAACTGTCTCGTCAATACCATACTTTATTTTAAAGTATGGTATTGACGAGACAGTTACAAGACTTCTACAATTTTTAAAAGGTATGTACTTTAAAGGGATAAACAAGCATAGGAATAGGTACAAAACAGAGGAACAAGAATGAGCAAGTGTAATGTAGGGGTACAGTAAGGATAAATAAGATTACCCTGCTGGTTGTTCTTGCATCCTTTACTACTGATCGGCGTAAAGATCACTGTTTATATGACTTACACGGAAATCTACGAGATAATTTCTGAATACCTCTGAATATTACTTTTACAGGTTTGATTACAACTTTTTAACAGGTCTGTATTTTAAAGGGATAAACAAGGATAGGAATAGGAACAAAACAGAGGAACAAGAATGAGTAAGGGTAAAGTAGGGGTACAATAAGGGTAAAGTAGGGGTACAATAAGGGTAAAGTAGGGGTACAGTAAGGGTAAATTAGGGGTACAGTAAGGATAAATAAGGGTACCCTACTGATTGTTAGTCATTTGATGTCATACAGTAAATAAATAACCATGTATGCATGTAATATTTGTGGTGCAACGTTCTCTTGGCCTAGCGGTCTAAGACGACACAATAATATTCATAAAATATTCTATTTCCAATGTGATTCTTGCAATAGAACATTTAAAAGAAAAGATAATTTAAGATGTCACATGCAGAGAATGCATAATGATGAGTTGTCCGATACCTCCCAGATAGACTCGAAAAACATTTGTCAGCCATCTGAAATGATTGAAGAAAATCATGAGGGACGAAAGTCTGATCTAGCGTTACTTACCGATGAATATAAAACTCGAAGAAATGAAAAATTGAAAAATTTGGATGCAGGCTGTTCTACGCGTCGTATTTGCCAAATTCCGAAGAAAGAGGTGTTAGAGTGGGAATCTGATATTGATCCACGTGAAATTATCGAGCTAATGAAAATGAATATTCGTCTGGGCCTAGAATACGATGCATGCGTAAATAAATTGCGAGACATGGGGGTTATTGTATAAACACTACCGTTAACCTGCAAACTTTGAGTACCCATCGTTGGAATATTGAATACATGCGACATAGGAATTTGGTACCAATTATCCCTCACCTAACCTTCTCTGCATCTCATGCGTTAAAATATATGTGTTAAGATGTAACGTTCAAATAAACTATTTAGAAATATTGTTTTATTATTATTATTTAACCCCATTACATATTATAGAAGTTATTCCCTAAAAATTAAATAATATAAATTATGGATAATTTGAACATTACTTTTCACCTTTACCAATGGGATTCCAGAAAAAAAAATACAGGCTTATAAGTATTGAAAACGCACTATAGATAAGTGGAAACTAGCTTTTCTAAATACTTAATGGCAAAAGTGACGATGTATGTATTGAACACCGCAGTCTGCCAAATTACAGAAAAATGGTTTATAAAACAATATTTATCCTCACTGTACTCCTCTGTTTCCTTTATTATACACATACTGTACTCCTATTCTTACTGTACGCCTATTCTATCCATATCTATTCTGGTTTATAATTTTAAAATGTTATATAAACTTTTTATAATTGACACCAACACAGAATAAACGGTTTAGAATAGAAATCACTCGCAAAGCTTACTGATTTTACGAACGCACTATCGGGGTCAACCACAAGCTAAGGCTTATTGAGAAAAGCTTCGTAAGTTGTGTGCATTTTTCATTAGACAATGTAATTTAAGATTTAGTGGTGGCATGTGAAGAATATTGTGATAGAATTATTATTTAACCAATCTAATCAGGCTTAGCACGGCGTTATTAACAAATTTAAAAAAATGAAGACTGAAGAAGTAGTAGAGGTTATGTACAACATATATGTAAAACATTACGAAAGCTCCATTTGAGATTTCCAACAGAACACAAGTAAATTACATAATTTTTATGTAGGTATTTATATAGTTTTAATTAAAAATAAAAAACGCTGCACGTGTACAAAATTTCAACTCAATATCTTAAACCGTTCGAAAATTTAAAATCTTGACGTCTCATGACATTTTAGACCTATTTCAACAAGAAAAATGTTTGAAATTTGTTTGACGATTATTATACTTACTTCCACTGCATTACGTGGTGTGGAAGTAAAATTACCATAAGTATTGTGCAGTGTCTTATGACTTCTTGTGTATTTATTTATAATCCTGCTTAAACTTAATAATAATAGTAATATATGTTTCTTTTGTGGTCAATTTTTTTCTATTTAGGTACCTGCATGCTATTTTAGAGGCCACAATAATACTGCGGATGTTTCTCAGTTTCCACTATATCTCTCTCACAGGCTTACAATACAATGATATCTATAATAGAACCTTTTCATTACTAATCTATTACCCTCTTGTCATATATGAACCTGTTTGGGTGCACATGTAACACTTGATTATCTTATATACATACCTACTTACCAGACCAAAGACTAGTACGTTCTGTAAAAAGTTAGGTACATATCTAAATTTCTAGTCTCCGCTTTGGACGCGGTAACCTGTAACTATAAATGTAAGGTTATTTTATATATGAATGTTACCCCTTTTTCGAGGATTCAATACGCATGTGAACCTCTACGAGGGTTCAACTGGTAGCGTTATAAGCTATACTTATATAGTATAGGTACGTAATCTGATATAGTATGTCGAATTATATATCCACACAATTTATTAGTTTTTAATGGAACAAATCCCTAGACCCTGTATGTCGTACATTCTTTGTTGTATAGATAATCTTTAAAGAGGCATAATCTGTTTTCCGTAAAGTATTGATACCTATTACTTCTATAAGTATCGATCAGGGGTTGAATTCAGCAGTACGGTATATATGCCAAACTTGTGAGAAATAAGGATGAAACGATTATATTTCAAGGGTTTTGCATTCGGCACCATACTTAATCCGATCCTTGCATTACGTATATCGATAAATCTTTAAACAAATCAACATATTTTGACGCAAATCAAATTACCATTTTTATTTTTCTTACTTCTTGTGCATAAATATGCTAGAACCGCCCACGTGCCTTACTTAACTTTATTATATATATCATGGTATCCTATTGGAAGTTTGAGAGCCAGAATGATCTGTTTATTTTGACATCGCTTACTACGCGCAAAGTTTGGAAAAAAGATGATCACATATTTAGAGTATAGCAGTCATTTTTGAGAAATTGCCGTTATTTTGATATATCTCCGACTGTTTCTTGAAAAATTCTAACATATAATAGACTGGCATGTTTTGAGGTAAGTTCAAATTCATTAAAAATTTACCAAAAGCGGTGAAAGAGTAAAGTTCATAAGAGCTCTTGGGAAACTAGTTACTATTATGTTTTTCTTAAGAAATCAAGTATAATTCAGCTAGATTACCCTGAAGAAGTTGAGTTTGACTTTCTATGCGCGAAAAGTGTACATCAAACGCCTCTTCTGTAAAAAAAAAATATTTGGAGACAGCTTTGACCATTTAGAAGAAAGAAATTCTTAAGAGTTTTAGAATGCTCTTTGCGCGTTGATATTGTCTTGTATGAGGAGGAAAAATAGTATAGTAAATAGTGTTATAAATTGAGAACAATTCGAGAGGACACAAGGTAATGTAACTCCCAACAATCCAAGTACACCACCGTTTCCTGTCAACGAGGACCTTCTATAGAGTTCAAGTCAGATTAAAATTTATTATTAAGAATCATTTATTAACTGGGTTATAAATCGGAGAAACAACAAAAAAACCTTTGAACTTGGTAGGAGGTCACAAACATAACCTAAAATTATGCATGAGATGAGTGAAAAAGCTCTGTAAGTAGCTTTATTGTGAATGTTGAAATAGTCAGCTGAAAGAAATGTTATGGTTTATGTACTATGCCATTGTAAGGAAAGCTTTTAAACAGATGGCCATAAAGAACTGTGGATGATAAAAAATAAATGAGCATCTGTCCAATCCATGCGAACCGGTGGAAAATATACACGACGTTCATTTCAATAAATTTTGAGATATTGCCCCTCGTAATGAGAAATGTTGCCAAATGCTGAACTGTTTATTACTACGTCTTATTGATTCATGAAAAACAAACTGTGGTGGGGTACGATTTCAGCGGTACACTAAACCAAGACTATACATTGCAATGCTGTTTCACAAAAAGCGTATATACCTGCATATGATTAAATATGCTGAATGTAAACAAATATGTGAATCCACTACAACATGGTTAGACAGAAGAAGACGAAACTTTTGCCTTGGATGGAACATTTAAGATCTGTGGCCTTTGTTCTTGCACCTAACAGAAATGTATGTAGAAGAGCTAATTGTACAGTTGAAAACGTACCCTACTGTCTATTTTGTAGATTTAAAGAGGAGAATCTATATTTAAATGTTTATACAAAAGTGAAACTAAAAGAATTATTTATATCATATTGTTTTCTTTCTTCGTTGTAACTGGTTTATTTGAGAATTTTGTATAGAAAAAAGATTCCAAACATGATGTGGTATTTGCACATTTATTTGTATTTTTAGACTTACCTACCTAATATCAAATGAATTGATGTACAATAGTCCGATTACTATATATCCTGTGCATCAAATATTTGTTTTAATTCAGGCATTGTTCAAGATGGCGGTTATTTCTGAAATAGTGACCACTCTTCATAATATGTTTTTTTTTTATTATTTACTATACACGGCAAACATATCCAACCTTCTTTCCGGCTTTAAATATTCCAATATAAATTTCCTAACTCTTAAATCATAACACTAACCCACAGGCGAACAACTGGCAGACGCATTCATTAAATCATTAGCATCCCCAAGAGTATCTGTATATGTTGTACTCATCCATATACTCGTGTATTTTGAATATGTGAACTCTCTTCCTTTTAAAATGTTTTCCTGTACCTCATAGACATAAAGTTAGATATATTTATAAGAAAATCATAAAAGGTTGTAAAAACTAAGGTAATTGTATTTTGTGCACACTTTTCGTACACTTTATAATTATTGTCATCTATTGCAAAACTTGTGTGGTTACACAGGTCCCATATATGGCCATACAGGTCTTTGGGGACATTAAACCAACCGCCTTATATAACCTGGAGTGACTTATTTTCCATATATTATAGAGTTCTAGGTTATATAATAATAATTACTATTATTATTGTTATATGTCTGTAGGAAGAAGTACAATGAGCGTGACGCTGTCCGCTCCTCCACTAAAATGGTGAATAAATTGGGATATATCTAAAAAGAATTGATTCAAAATCTTCAGTATTTGTCACTTAGTTAGAATTCTGACACACCCTGATTGTGATTTAATTTACTTCATTAACGTACAATATTTCTATATTGTAACTGTATACTAGTCTATTCTTTTTTACCAGTAAATGTTCAAAAATATAGATTAATTTCAAAAATTCCGGTCTCAGTATTTTAGCCAAAATATAATTACTTACGGTTTCAATTGTAAAAATTTTTGTCTTCCAGCAGAAGTATTGATTATTTTGTGGCGACTTATCAATAGAAACATTTCCCCATTGGAGTTTTATGGAGTTATTTTTACAGGTTTCAAGTAAAAAATATACAAAAACTGAAAATAAAAGGCTTTTACTTAGTAGTTAGCTTCTTATTGAAATAGCATTCTGTTAAATAGTTTTATGAGAATAATGCAGGAATATCGTAATTTCTTAAAATCCATTTTGTATCATCCAGAATCAATACACTTGACGAAATTTAATATAAATAATATGTAGAAATTTATTCGGGGTCCCAGTGTCCTATACATTTATAAAAAATAAAAGGATATATTAAGAGAGAGAATTGATTTTTTGCATAATGCTTAAAATAAAGTACTGCATTCGATGCATTCTGGGTCCCGAGATTAACGTTACATACTTGCATAATTTATCAAATACACAGGGTACCCAGTAAATTCTATTTATTTTATATTAAAAGGCAAGAATATAGGTTATTAAATTAGTGAATTGGGTTAAATATTTTTACATCTAATTAAATATTTTAAGAATACCCATATGAGCTTAAGTTTAAAGTTTCGTATTTAGTATGCTTTTCTTTAAATCGTCTTATATAAATTAACGTCCTGGCCGAGCATAGCCGAAGCTATTCCACCACTTGTTTTAAAACAAAATATCAAATATTTCCATTCCCCTGGTGTCATTATCTGAATCAGAAAATATTTTACTTCTTCTATAGACAAAATGGCCATATATAAAAAGAAATAAGAAGAGAAAAATATAAGAGAAAGGTGATGTAGAAAAAGAACTCAACTACACAATATATTTCCCCGAGATCCGACTAAAGTATACAAAAAAAATGATAGAACTTCTCAATATGAGATAAGATTGTTAAAAATTACTTTTTGCTGACGAAATTAGAAATTAACTATCTGAAAGTTATAAATTATTAAAACAGGGTGAGAATAAGTAGACATTTACAAGCGTACCTAGTCAGTGGAAATCCCTAAAAATATCACATAACTCATAAAATATAAATTGTGTCTATTTATATTAGTAGTGTTCTTCATTTAGAATAAGCACATTCAATTATTTGATAAAAACAAGGAAATTTTTCCATTGTTAATACATATATCCACCTAGTACGTCGCTTTTGCGGCAATCACCTTTTATATTTTCTAAATACTTACCTACCGTGCTCATATCTTTTATTTTATCTTGAAGTGGTAAAAGGTATTTTACAAGTAATAGTTTTTTATTGTGTTTTCACATATTTCTTATCTGTAAAGGGCTTCTTGGCGTATACAAGATGAATGAGTAAATTATTCAGTGTCACTTGCAATTAATTGCGAAGTTTATAAGTAGATCAAAATAATAATTATAAGAATTATAGGTAACATTGTTATAAAGTCTAATTTTGCATATTATTTTCTCTCTATTGTTACTTTGTTTACGTAGGTACCTATGCAATTACATTTTCAGGACATTAGTGTTTTTATTTCCACTCAGATTTCAGTCTCTTATAACTGCCTAAATATATGTAGGCAATGCATAAGGAAAAACAATTAGCCATAATTTATTTGAAATTTTGTTTATTTATTTCTTACCATTTCAGATACCTAGATAACAATAGGACGCTCAGATCACAGCCACAGGACGGCCGCGTTAGCAATTCATCCCTCCACTGGCCTCCACCCTTCGAGAGCACACTATTTTAATAACATCACGTAACTGTTGGACACTCGTTCATATCCCGAACGCAACCGAGGCAGAGGCGCTAAATTTCTTTAGTTTGCAATACCTGGGTGTGGGTACCTGGCAAACGTCTCCGTTGAATAACGCTGCATATTGTCGTCTCAATTAAAGTAAAGTTGTACGCAAAATATAACATTCAAAGCGGCATCCCTTAAGAATTACATCACAAAGAGAGCCGCCTCGAGAGTCGAGAGCCACGCGCTTGCAAACGAACACCTATTTCAAAATAAGAATAAAGGAAGCCGCAAATGCTGTTTATATTTTGGATTTGAGTTTACACGTATACATTCTTGCACCGGCCCGGGCCTACAGCGATGCATTGGGGTGTCAGTATCGTAGTATCATGCATTGGGGTAGGGAGCGTCAACAGGGTTATAATTAATATATACACCGCTTCCCGCTATCTCGATCCTCATTTGTTAAATTATATATTAGCATAGGTATATTAATTCCAAACGCGCTGTTGTCTAGATTGAGCGAAGGTTAATGACCGCGAAGGTTAATGACCGCGAAGGTTAATGACCGCGAAGGTCAATGGCCCCGCAAGCGCCGGCGGTAAATCCTTTGATGTAAGCCGACAAAGGGCGCCGCCTTTGAGATATGCCGACAAAAGTTCCCACGGTCTTCAAAATTTTCCCAGTCCCAAGTGGCTCCTTACCTACTATTATTATTAGTATTCG